>CM068825.1:33512333-34244833 GCA_028554795.2 Sinohyriopsis cumingii
GTTTACTCAGCTGAAAATTCTAAAAATAGCAATTGCTACAAAGTTTAACATTTTAGACTTCGGTTAAATATCCTGTATTGCAAAAGTCGCCCCCTCCCCCCAAAAAAAAATAAAATAAAAAAAATAAAAGGCACACCCACACTAACGTACAGCCACTTGAAATTTGACCGTCGTTTTATTCTTGTGCACGCATATTGGGTATTATGCACATTTCGAGTAAAAAGAGATGTACACTTTTACTTTGGTTCCCTTTCGCGGAAAGTCTGGGCCCTTTGCAATTTTAGAGCACCTCACCACCCCATCCTCAACGCTTCACCTGATCAGGCAAGGTGCACCAACATAAAATCAAACATGCAGAATAATTCTTATCTATACAGTAGTTATCGGAATATTTCACAAAAGGTCGTGGGTTCGACCCCCGGCCATGTCGTACCAAAGCCTTACAAAAATGGTACTAATAGCTGCTAACAGCTGCCTCGCTTGGCGCCAAGCATTAAGAGGTTAGTGTTAAGACTGGTCGGCCTGGTGTCAGGATAATGTGACTGCGTGGGACATCACGTTGTAGCACTAAACGGTATCTGGCATGGTCCCTGCGACCACAGGCACCGCATTGGATGGAAAATTCAACCCTCTGCGATAGAATGGAATCATAAGCATGTAAATATTTTTTATGTTCGCAAGACTGAGAGACTGCGTCAATAAAATATTTGCATAACAAACATGAAATAATTATACTGCAATAGGTCAGTTGTCCCATACCTACAATCTTAATTAACTTGTATACACTGGTGTCAGGCAGCCCTAACTTATGAATTTATATTATATTATATTATATTATATTATATTATATTATATTATATTATATTACATTACATTATATTATATTACATTATATTATATTATTTTTCATATTATATTATATTATATTATATTATATTATATTATATTATATTATATTATATTATATTATATTGTGTTGTGTTGTGTTGTGTTGCGTTGCGTTGCGTTACATTACATTACATTACATTATATTATACATACAATATTCACAAGAAAACGTTTCCTTCTTTAAAAATTAGAACGATAATGCAAAACATATTTCAGTTCTAAGAGGCACATTATGACAATAACCTAAAATCGGAACAGTATGATGAATTGCCCTTTTTGCATATTGTAACAAAATATTGCATCAAATTATTATAATTTTCAATATGGTGTATTCGTTAATTTGTTTCATGGGACAATCTAGGCACATAACTAAAGTAACTAATTTATTTTTCGTTTGAAGAGATTCATAAATAAAAAATACTTAACTTCCTTATAATACATACGTTACAACTAGACAACAAATTAAAACATTTAGAAATTTAAAGTTTTCTCCAACAATCCATGAGTATATATTTCTTCATAAGATACAAATACAATGAAATAGAAAATGATATTCATCTTCTAGAATTTATCAAAACTAACATTCAGATTCAATTTCCAGTCTGACATTATATTTATCAGATTCGATTTCGAACCTGACATTCCATCTATCAGATTCAATTCCCAATCCAATATTCCATCTACCTTATTAAACTCACAGTCTGACATTCCATTTATCAGATTCAATTTCCAATCTGACTTTCCATTTATCAGATTCAATTCCCAATCCGATATTCCATTTATCAGATTAAATTCTCAGTCTGACATTCCATCTGTCAGTTTAATTTCCAATCTGTGTGATTTAACCACTATTTAGTTATCATCATATCATTTTAATTCATCCATTTTGTTGCACACCTACCCACCCTAAAACAGCTAATAAAATTTATTTAACTCTAACGTTATTACAAAAAATGAATGCCAAATGAAATCGTGGAAATGACAGTGGTAACGACATAACAAGTGAGACCACACATACACGCAAAAAGCAATGGAAAATGGACCATGAAAGAACTTTTTTGTGTGCCAAAGCCTATTCTGAGAATTACCAAGCAGGTGCTCCAACAATGTTGACTCTGAACTTAATCTCAAACCCAACAATAAAAAAAACTGATGCTCCAGAAGGCCTGACTTAGGCGGACATATCATTCATGACACCGTTGCAAATAATTATAAATATACTTTGGGACAGCTTATCCACATCTCTAGTGTTAAAACTGTACCGCCAAATGATAATCAAATGAAACTTTTGAGTGCTATCTAAACCTTTATACAAAGGCAAGATCCGTCATTTTTGCTAATTGTACCAATTAAAATCGAGATCTCCAACAAAATGATCTAATAGCATTGGTAGATCTAACGCCTAACAACATTTCCTGGTTCACTATAGTTCAAACATCCACGTAATAATGTGAATGAAAACGAGCGTTTTCTTTTTATCTAATGATCTCATGATCATACATTCTTGAAATGTTCATCCTCATTTGTTTGTTCATTCTTATATTTCGGTTTTCTCACATTCATCTCTTTTCTTCCATTTTCCATTATTGTTCATGTATTTATTCGTTCGTTCGCATTCTTAAATGTTGGACGTCTGTTTGTTCGTTTATTTGCTTGTGCATTCCTTTTAAAATTCATGTTATGTTAAAGAATAACTGGTGAAAATGCAGATTGGTTTAATTATGTCCTCAATGGCAGTCTAAGTTAAAATAATTCAAAAGAAGCACATAGTGATAATTAAATTGGCACTTCCTTAGTGGAATTTTCATGCATAAAGGATCCGGAGTTCATAAAATATAGACTGTGTATATGCACCGAACTTCATTTTTTGTCAGCATTTACAGCTCCCATCGGTTTCGTTTCACTTCGTTTTTTTCCTTCTTCCACAGGCCCTGCTTGGTTATTCATTGCATTACGATCAACACATAAGGAGAACTGGTGACTCAAGTTACTGTAGGGCATGATTTTATGTACCACAGTAAATATAGATCAAAGAAAACAATAATTTTAGCGATCGAAGTCCTAAATAAATAATACAAAGCTGCAAAAAATGTCGATTCTGAATGAACATTATTTACTTCAGATTTATCTTTTTTTACAAGTTATATTGTAGGAGCAGCCGCCATATACACAAGCATGTACAATAAACATTTGATACCAGAGGAAGCCTGCTACACTGAATTAAACGGAGATCAATATATTAAGTTTTACAATGAACAGATATGCGCCAGGTTTGTATGTGTCGCGTTTCTATTTTATATCAAGTTCACTGGTATTACATCAATGCATTTAGAGAGTGGGAAGAAGATGGCTGCCATTAATGTACAAGACCACGTTATATTTATCTGGAACACTGAGGACTGAGAAGAAGGCTCCACTGTTCACTTCATTACATCTCAATACCATAACCCCGCTCTTCTTCAAATTGTTTTTTTTTTTATTATGACACACCGAAAGATAAAATAAATGGCAAGCTACCGTTACCTGAAACTTACGATCTTTGAACTAGCGATAGGAGTATATAGAACTGCTCAAGAAGAGATTACAGAGAACAATACAAACATACCTGGACGAAAAATGAGTTGCAATGAAAAAACACCATACTACGATACTTCCTCTCCTTTACAAACCTGTAAATTGGATGTTATCAGATCAAAAATGTGTCTCGTTATTCCCTTCACTCTGAGTAACTCATCAATATGTTTCAAAGTTCCTACTTTACGTTTGTAACGAATAATTCGGCTAGCAATCGTTTGATCAAGCCCTAAAACGCCTGTCAGATATCTTTCTGTGCATCTGTTTATGTCTGCCATGTTGTTGACTGGTTTGACGTTGCCCTGACGACTAATAGTATAAACAGTGACGTCATGACGTCGATCTGAAAGCATGTTTTTCATTTCCAGGACATATATATTACATGCTGCTCACATACCCTATATGGGGTCTTTTAGTTTAATACACAAGACAAAACCCACGCAACAAGCACAGCTACGATAAAGCTAACTCACGGACGATTTGCCTTACCATGACAGTACAACCGTTAGTATATCATACTTCATATTTGCCTTCTGTTGGAGCGCCGTTCACCAAAGAGCAAACAGGCGCCGAAAATATATTCGTTCATTACGTGGAGAAATGTTATCCGGTGTCCGTGAAGTGTCGCAAAAGGAATAGTATCTCCGTACACGTTCTAATGTTATGCAATGCAAGGAAAGTGTCTTAGAAAATCGTATCTCAAGACACGTTCCTGTGTTATGCAGTGCTAGTGAATGTCGCAGGAGGAGTCCCATCTCCATACACAATCCAGTGTTATGCAATGTTAGTCAAATATCGCAGGATGGATTGTATCTCAATAGATGTTGCTATGTTTACAATGCTAATGAAGTGTCGTAGAAGGAATCGTGTCTCAATACACATTCCTATGTTGCAATATATTCTAACATACCAAAATCATCCGTAAAAAAGTATGATGATTTATTGCACCAAGATAAGCGTCAATGCCTATTATCTGTTAAGAATATACAGATTTTAAGATTTAGCTGAATCTAACTTAATTCTCTCTCTCTCTCTCTCTCTCTCTCTCTCCAGTATTCATTGTTCATTTTGAAAATGTGGATATACAACTCATTCTTCATCCAACCTAATATTCTCTCCCAGCTCCCCCATCCCCCACCCCCACAACCTTCAATACATATCTAAATACATATATTCCTAAATACAGACAAGAAATTCTAAAGATGTGGTCTTTGATTTGAAGCTTGTTTGTAATAACGGTTCTATATTAAGAAAATGTTGACAATGTACTTTTTGTAATGTGTCAGTTACAAGGGAATGTTTCAAAATCATCCTATGAACGACGAGAAATTTGGCCTGACAGTAAAGGGATGAGCATCCATTCAATGAAACATTATATTAGGCAACTGTTTGAAGTAGTTTGTTCAGAACACGTACGTTATCTTACAAAGAGTGTTGTGGCAATATCACGTTTCAAAATATACACGTAAAGAGAACAAGGCCTGCAATCTTCATCCATTTTAGGAAAGAAATCCAATCGCCACATGTTCGAACTTTTGGTTTAAAATGAGTTTTATCATATTATCCATATTTATAATCCAGCAATAACTAAGATTAGGCACGAAGTGATTATTTAGCACAAGAAAATTCGTTGCAAGGAGAAACACTCCAGAAATTGTAAAACAAACCCCTCTGTCTCGTCTAATCTTGATATTTTTGAGTCAATCTGAACAAGATTTACGAGTATACTTAGATATCATCCGACGTTTCTGCTAATGGGTTAATGCATTTTTATTAGATGTATACTCTAACAGACTCTAAAACCACCCGAATTGTGTACCGGAATGTTGTTCTATATGTATAACTGAAAGATTTTCACATCCATCACATGAAATAAGACGCCTACGCCAACCGGAAACGTTTAATCTGAGACGTCAATGTCAGGTACGTGCTTCCACTTTGTGTCATAAGGTGTCTAACATGAACACTGTTATCCGTGTTGGAATACCAATAATCAGGACAATATAGTGTTGCGAACGAAGCAGCGATTGCTGGGCCACCTTTGCCGAACTTTTAACTACCGATAGTCCAAACGGATTCCGTTTGTCGAGATCTGTTTTGTTATGTATACCCGCCAAGGTACATTCCCCACTAACGGTGGAAGGATTCAACCGAGGATGGCATGCAATGCCGACCAAGGTACAGGTCCCGCAGACGGTGGAATATTCAACTGAGGATGGAATACAGATCGACAAGATTCGATTTGACCGGAACAACGTCACACGGTCGAACCTAGGCTGGAGAGCAGCGACTAAATCCCGAGTACAGAGATTACAGCGGCGGTTGCGGATGTAACCGAAGTTCACCGTCTGGTGAAACGCAACAGAAGGCAACGCACCAAATTATGAACGAAATTCCAATCAATAGTGGAGAAAAACTGATAAGAGAGGCGAGTGCTAATTAAGATATTTTCAGAGTTTATGTGGTTTCCGTACGATTGTTAATCTACTCAAGATTGGTATAACAATCTCCAAGTATTTATCAAATTAGCTGAATAATTTATGTCACGAATAACGTTTAGTCGGTTTTAACGGTTTAAGATGTCCTTGAAATTTATCTCAGAATGATTTACTTAAAATCATTTGCAAACTTAATCCTCTTAATACAGCATAGGACATTTAAAATGATTTTGCCCGTTTGAGATTTATTGACTGCCAATAAAAGTTTCTCCAAATTTAAAATATCCAGACGATTGCGTGCCGAATTAAGGTTTAAACTGTTCTTGGGCACACGTTTGTACAACTGATGTAGAGTTGTTTAGGGTATTCTTAAAATGTATTCCCGATATTTCAATAGTTCACAAGCAAGGAATATTTACCATTCAGAGTTAGCTCAGTAAATTTAACAGTACATGGACAAAATGTAATTTAACTGCCATCCGATGGTAACATGTAACAATAGTCCCTCGAAGAAACCAACGCTCTAGTGGTTGAACAGAGGAATCCAGACTATGTCCGTTTCTTCCTTTAAGTGTTATAAATGATGAATACTGAAATCATTACTGATAAATACTGGAGAAACTCCTTTAAACCAGATTTGGAAACAAACTATTTTATAACGTGTTCAAGTTAACATCTTCACAAGATCCTGATATCAAATTTGGAATTTTATTGAAACAAATTTTCTCACCCCTGCGACAGAGGAATGTACCTGTTTAGCTAACCTTACTTTTCCTATCTCAGTCAGGTTATCTCAGACCTTTAGTCTCAGTCATTGTGTCCACGCAATAGGAACTACTTTTAAAAAGAAAACCTTGATGTCTTCTGCTGTGCCTGACGGAGTTGATATAAAATCCAACAACAACAACAACAGCAGATATATAACAAAATAAAAATTCACTCATAAATCAACTTAAGGTCTCTCAAACTTTATAACACCATACAAAACATTTTGACACACACACGCACGCACGCACACGCACACACACACACACACACACACACACTACGTCGAGCTATCTGACAGGGCTCTGGACATACAGGCAATACACTTAAATGGCCGCACAAAACCAAACTCTCAAGTGCTACTGCAAAACCAGAAATGTGTTATGTCAAACTGACTTCTTCCAACTTTGTCAAACACCGACAATCCGCCGCGGTTGAAACAAATATAGTTGTGCGATTGCAAATGAAAACTCTTGCATTACCAACCATAGTGTTCATTCCTCAGTCCACGTTATTCCACAAAATGACTTCCATGTAGCGTATCACTGCACTAATGATAGCAACATTTGCCATGTTTCGAGCACAAAAAATATAAATTTCCAAGAAAGTCACGAATTAGAAACTTCCTGATGTCAATAAACACTTCGTTACAACTATGCCCAGGATGCAGGGGCGGGAAGTCGCGGGTTCGACTCCGTTCGAGTCATAAAAAGACTTATAAAAATGGTACTAACAGCTGCCTCGCTAAGCGCTCATCATTACGAGGTTAATGTTAGGACTGGTGTACTTAGTGTTAACATGTCACCCTATTCCCCTCATTAACATATTCGTCTGAATGTGCTGTATTTGCAAAAAGTAAAGTACGTGGCTCGAGACGCTCATTGCGCAATACTTCCAACACATAATTATACATATTTTTCCCCTTTTCTAAGAGCGGCATATATATATCTCAATTCTACATTGATAATTCAGATTTTCATAAAATAGTTTTTATTTTAAAAAAACATAAGAAGAAATCTCATGACTGATTCAAGGTATACGTGAAATAATATATTTCTATACACGTGAAAGTGCATCTGCTATTAAAATGTCTTTTCCCTTGATGTGCCTGATGTCAATATTATATTCCTGCAATAACAAACTCTTCCTTAATAAACTCTGATTTTTTTTTTCATCATGCCGATGTAAGTAAGGGAGTTATGATCACTAAACACAATAATCGGAGAAGGAGCTGAACTAATGTAAACTTCAAAGTGTTGTGATGTTAATATCAAAGCCAAACATTCCTGCTCCCTTGTGGAATAATTTATCTGGTGCTTATTTAATTTCTTAGAAAAATAAAACACTGGATGATCAACACTATTTTTATCTTCTTGAATCAGTACTGCCCCAACCCCAACATCACGTGCATCAACAGGCAGTTTGATTGACTGGCTGAAATTTGGAGCTGTAAGAACTGGTGCACTCTTAAAAATGGGTTTTAACTTATCAAAAGTCTCCTGGCATTTTTTCAGACCAATGAAACTTGTTTGTCTTGCTCAATAAATTAGTCACGGGTTCAGCAATTATGGAAACACTGGAACAAAATTTGCGATAGTATCCAGCCATACCTAAAAATCGCATCAGTTGCTTTTTACTGATAGGCAAGGGGAATTCAAATATAAATTTGACCTTAGCATCTATAGGTTTAACTTATCCATGTCCCACGATATGTCCTATAAATGTTACACAAGCACGGCAGAACTCACTTTTGGATAACTTAATTGTTAAACTTGCATCAGTGAGTCTGTCAACGAATTTCGGAATTGTCTCTAAATGTTCTTTCCAGGTGTCGTTGTAGATGACGACATCATCGATGTAAGGATCACAATTATATAGACTAGATGTAATCATGTCCATTAAACGTTGAAAAGTACTTGGTGAACATTTCATCCCAAACGGCATTACTTTATATTGATAAAGTCCATCTGGAGTCACGAATGCCGAAATTTCCTTTGCGCTTTCCGTCAGTGGAATTGGCCAAAATTCTTTCAGAAGGTCGAATTTGGTGACATACTTTGCATTTCCAATTTTATCAATGCAGTCATCGATACTTGGTAATGGAAATGAACCTGTTTTAGTCACACTGTTCACCTTTCTATAATCAGTGCACATGCAGAAAGTATTATCTGGTTTCGGAACAAGCATACATGGTGAACTCCAGTCACTTTTATTGGGCTCTATGAAATCATTCACCAGCAAATACTGAATTTCTTTTTTGAAGTATTCCCGTTTTAGAGGGTTCATCCTGTACGGGTGTTGTTTAACAGGTATGGAATTTACAATTTGAGCGTCATGGTAGATTTTGTTTGTTCTTGTATGATCATCTGGAAATAAGCGCTCATATTCAAATAATAACTGTTTAAGTTCATTTCTTTATTGTTGTTGCAAATGTGAAAGTTTCTGGTCTAGATTATTCACAATTTCTGAATTCAAAAGATTTGTTACTCCAAAATCAATAGAGTATCATTTACTTTATTTTTAATTGTGTAAGGATCACAATACTTGGCATGAAGGGATTCTGTTGTATGGGCAAGAGAGCCAAAACTCTATCACCAGGCTGAGAACTCCTTTCCTTTGCATTTTTATCATACCTTAATTTCATTTTTGACTGAGTAGAGTTCAGATTAGTTCTTGCAAACTCACAAGCCTTTGACAACTTATAATTAAAATTGGAAACATAATCGAGAAGATTAATTTCAGTATCTTCATTAGAAAGAAGTTTCTCTTTTAACAACATCAGTGGTCCACGCACAGTATGTCCAAAATCTAGGTCAAAGGGACAAAATCCTAAAGATTCTTGAACTAATTTCCTAACAGCAAACTAAATTAATGCCTTCACCCCAATCCTTACCTGTATGGAAACAATATGACTGAATAATATTTTTCAAAAGTTTTGTGAAATCTTTCTAAAGCCCCTCGGCTCTCAGGGTGATCGGCAGAATACATGCATTATTGGATGCCTAATTCGTAGATAACTTGCTGGAATATTCCAGACATAACATTTGACCATTGATTAGATTGGAGAGATTTGGGAAGGCCAAATTGAGTAAAAAAAACTTTATCAAAGCGTTTACTATTGTTTTAGTTTTAGTCTTCCTCAAAGGAATTGCCTCTGGGAATCTTACTGACGCACACATTAAGGTCAACAGGTATTGGTTACCTGACTTGGTCTTAGGGAAGGGACCGACACAATCTACCATTATTCTGCTAAATCGTTCGTCAAATGCAAGTATCTTCTGATTGGGTTTTCCTACCATTTCACAAGAATGTCAAGATCTGCAGTATTTACAAACATCACTTTCAATTTTTGGTGAATATAAGTCAGTCAAGATCTTGTGATAAGTCTTATTAATCATAAATGACCAGCCAAAGGAGTTTCATGAGCCAGACTAAGTATTTCATGTCTGTGCGATTTTGGAACAACAATTTAATAGTTCGTTGACCACTCGTCACCAGCAGGTACCTCGGGAGGTCTCAATTTTCTCATAAGAATCCCATTTTTAATGAAATAACAAACAGGTACTTCTGTGGCTTCATTTTCACTACTGGCTCCTTGAAACAAACAGGAGATCTCAGGATCTTTTTCCTGTTCGACAAGAGATTATCGTTTGTCACCCTGATTAGAATAAAGAGAATGATTAGTTAAAAGAGGATCACGGTGATCAATACCCTTTGATTGATCCAAACAAGGAGTGAAAGTGACCTCATCAAAAGCCTGACCAATACATGTGTCAGCTAAAGGAATACTTTCCTGATCAACATCATTCTCAAGAGCTTCCTTTGCTAAAACTCTAGTAACTACACAAGCTGGAGATAAATCAGGGAATTCTTTTTCAATAAAGGCTTGTCGGTTAAAAGTGGATCAACCGCAACCGTATCTCAGCGAGGTCACTGCCTTGTAATAAATGAATGCCCTCAATTGGTAAGGAGTACACTATTACAACCCTCACAGGTCCTGATGACAAATGTACACAATGAAGAGGAACATTAACAAAGCCGCACTCTACTCCCTGAATAAGAACACTCTCATTAGAAGAAGACTTCTCAGAAGAAAAGATACCTGTCAATAAAAGACTCTGAGAAGCTCCTGTGTCCCTTAAAAATTTTAACAGGGAAAGGATTGGCCGAATCACCCAAGAGTGACATAGAACCCTTCAATATGAATGGTTCATAATTTTCCATAATAAAATCAGACGGGTTTATTAGACTCAACAAATGTATTGCTTTCAATACATGACTGTGACCTTGACCTCTTAAAAATAAGAGAATTTGGAATAGGTCTGTCTTGATTCTAATGCCTATTCTTCAATTCGTAGCAATCAGAAATAACGTGTCTTTTTTTCTTGCAATAGGTACTCTCTAGGAAGAGACAAAAATTTGAATCAAGCTTATCAGAAGCTTGATTTTTAGAAGTTGTGCCAGTTTGAGTTTTAGAAGGGTTTGTATTAGGCTGAAATACTTTTCTGCCAGAAGACTGTTGAGTGGAAGTCTTATTTACAAAAGAAAATTTATGATTTAAAGAATACTCATCAGCAGCTTGAGCAGCATTTTCCAAGGTTTCGATCTGGTGCTCGTCAAGATAAGTCTTAATGTCACTATGGGCACAGTTTTTTTAACTCTTCAAATAATACAAGCTGTTTGAGACTTTCATAATCTTGTTCGACTTTCTTGGTTAAGCACCATCTATCAAATAACTGTTCTTTTTCTCTAGTAAATTTGGTATGAGTTTGTCCAGCTTCTTTTCTACAGTTTCTGAAATCTTGCCAATAAGCTTCAGGGACTAACTTATAACATAACCCCTTAAGATGCATTCCTTAACCGTATCATAGTCACCACTTTGTTGAACTGACAGTGAACGGTAAATATCACTAGCTTTACTAATCAGTACACATTGTAATAATCGAGTCCAATGCTCCCTTGGCCATTTCAAATTTTCAGCATTTTTTTCAAAATGAGGAAAATATGTCTACATCTTTTTCTCTAAAAGGGGGCACTAACCTAATATTCTTTGCAAGATCCAAGCTTAAGTTTGGATTTGAAGTATGAATGTGCTTTTCACTTGCCAGTTCCATTTCTTTTATTCTAAATTGATATTCCCTTCTCTCTCTCGTTCTTCCTTATCTAATTGCATTTGCATTTGTTCTTCTTGTAATTGCATGTTTTTCTTTCTCTCTTTCTTCCGCTTGTAAATGCATGTTCTTTTTGTAACTGTGTTTGTCTTTCTTTCTCTTTTCCTCCGATTGTAAATGCATTTGCTCTTTCTCTTTTTCCAATTTCATTTGTTCTTCTTCTTTTTCCAATTGCAACTGCGTTTGTTTTTCTCTTTCTTCTTTCTGCAGTTCCAGCTTCCTCAACTCCAATTCCATCTTGTATTTTAATTCTGATTCCTTCACTTTTAAGTCAGAGTCTGATACAGATTTACTGATCGAAACCAAAGCACTTTTATCCAAAACATTCTTTTCTACCAAGCACTGGAACACAATATTTCTTATTTCTTGTTTCGTTAACAAAGCATTTACCTCAGAATGATCGTATTTTCCGGTAAGTTTAATCAATTCATCTTTTTTGAAAAGATCTAATTGTTCCTGGGTAGGATCTGAAAGAAAGATTTCCACTTTTGATGACATTTTAGAAAAAACTTGCCGATTTCACTAAAGATTTCAAAAACTAGGGAAATTCAAATTTCAAAAAACAAAGTTTTCTGAAATATTCTAGCCAAAATTCAAAATAAGCCCAAGGACGAGCCCCCAATTCTTATGTTACGTGTTTAGACTCGAATAAACAGTAACACAAGAAAGAGTGAAAACAACAAGCTTTGAAAAATTTAACAAACTATGTCCTTGGAAATATACTGTAAAAATATAAAAAAAATAATTACACGATTTTATGAATCAAATCCAAAAATACTCCAAGAATAATCCATGAATAAAATTTTAGAAGTCCTAATAATGAAATGTTCTAACAAATTCAAGTTCGAGTCCCGATGAAGAATCCAAGATGGAAGGTGATGACCTATGCTGCATCCTGTATAGTGTGGCTATCTACAGTTCCTTGTAGAAACACCAGAAATAACACTCTAGTTTTGGAAATCCAAATAAAATTTTAAGAAATGTCTTTGTTCAAGAATTCTGTATGAGCACTCAAAAATATTTCCAGAGAAGTGAATTAATCTTTTAGAATCAAAATAATCTGAAGAAAAATTAACATATAGCTCGAAAACTGGCTGCAACTGAAGAAAATGACTTGACATTAAGTGTTTTAAGACCAGACTGAGATTATTTCTCTAAAACAATCGTATAAAAACTGAATACTGCGCAAAACAGATGCCCGGATGAGGGTCAAATGTTTATTATTCCCACAATAAAAATAAATTTTAAAAAAACTTGTTCACATGACTGTTACTAATTTTGAATTAAGGTCAGGAACTAGGTCAGCTTTATGTGTTTACAATTGAATCAGTCAAGGTGAAACTATTTTCTGAAAAAGTTTCCAAATAACGTAAACAAGATTATGTTTTAATAGGATGTAAAATAATTTTTTTTAAAGCTGACAAACAAACAATAAAATTGAAATAAATATGAATTAAATCAGATATATGTAACAAGGATTTGAAATAAAGATCTCCATTTTTGATGACATTCTAAAAAAGCTTATTGATTTTACTAAAGATTTCTAAAATGTGAAATAATATTTGGGATTTAAAATTCTGAAACTATGGGGAATTTAAATTTCACAAACAAAGTTTTCTGAAATATTTTAGCAAAATCTGCATCCCAAGGATGAGAACCAAAATTTATGTTACGAGGCTATGCTCTTAAAATAAGTAACAGAAAAAAGCGAAGACAAAAAGCTTTGTAAAATTTAACAAATAATTTACTTCCCTAAAATACAAGGTGAAAACTGAGAAAAAAGAACTTATGGCAATGCGAATTAAATCCAAAAATAATACAAGAATTAAAGACACAAGTCCTAGCAATAAAAAGTCCTGAATAAAACTCAGTTCAAGTCCCAATGAGATTGCAATTGAAGGCGAAGATGTCTGTAATATCCTACAAAGTGCAGATATGTCAACAGTCTCGCTGAATGACAGAAAATATTATTCCAGTTTTGAATTCAGTATAAATTCCAGTGAATGTGTTTGTCCAAAAATTTTGTCGGAGCACTTTTGTACTTCCATGGAAAATAATCACTCGAATTCAATAACTTGAAGAAAATAAAATTCAGCCCAAATTGGACATAACATAATACAACTTAACATGTCAAGTGATTTAAGTCCAACTGACAAACCTTTATCAGTTATAAGACTAGTTAAGATGCAAAACAGATTCCTGGATGAGGGTCAAAAGTTTATTCTACTGGAAAAAATAGAAGTTTGTTACCAATGCGCACATGATAAATATCACATAGTCCAGGTATGACATTGACTCAACTTAATGATTCTCAGTCTAAGACAGATACAAATAAAAAATAATAAAAGTTGTTTACTTGAAAAATAATTAGCTTAATAAGCTCATAAACATAGCATAATGAACCTATTTTTGGCTAATTACATAAATGAATTAAAAATTTAAAAAAAAGTCAATCTGGTCAAGCAGAAATGAACTCAATTTTGGACAAGGTCCTGTCCAGTAAACAATGTTACATTACAATAGTATGTAATGAAACAATTTTTTAAAAAAATTAACAAAAAAATCTAACAAACAAACAATTAAATATAAATAACAGAAGCGATAATAGTACCTGATGAATATTGTGTTTTGAATCTGTCATCTGAATGTGTCTTAAATGCACTTTACGGAAGTAAACAGAAAATAAGTATAAGACAATATGGAAATGTACAAAATACAAAATGGCAAAAAGAACAGCTCATTCACATGTGGAAAATGGAACAGCCAGCAAGAAGTGACCGACATCACCAAGATTCAAGCTAAAATGTTATGAAAGATGTCAAAGTAAGAGCCGCAACACTGCAGGAATCAACAAATTAGATCACTGTAACAGCAACAGCAAATACGCATGCTTCAATCACCATGCAAGGACTGGTAATTTCTAATGTGAAAAAAACTATACAGAAAACAAGACAAGAACATCATGCTGCATTGCCAAACCCAGCCAATTTAAAAGAATTTGTGATTCCAGAAGAATACAAGAAGACATTGAGAGGCAACACTTTCTTGGTGTACAAAAGTAGTCAAGGTCTTTGGCCAACAAGGATTTTTTTACAATACCTCAGTTCACGATCTGCTAAAACCAATACTTCAGTGGAGGGTTGGTTATGTGGACTACACCACAAGGAGCTAATGATCCATCAATGTGGAAATTCACTGAAAGCCTTAAAAATGAAGATCTTAATCAAACCAAACTGGAGCAATACAGTGCTGGTCAACAACCTCCAAACGGAAAATGAATCCACAAGAATACGGAATCCAGGATCAAAACCATTTTGACAGATTACCTCACTTGACCGATTTTGAATTATTTATGCTGATTAGTACATAAAATGAACCAGAAATGAAGTTTGAACTCTGTTTTTATACTTTTTATGCTGAGTTTATCTATAGGCATGAGATCGCATTTTCAAATTTATCTATTAACTGAACTTTAAATATAACTATATTTTAATATAATACAATCATTTATTTCCCTGTGAACAAAATATATAATTTATTGTAGCTCTTTTGTCACATTGCCCTTTTGTCGTGCACTCTTATCAACTATTCCATATGTCAGTAAATTATCTTGGTCTATCTCATCTGGTTTTGACTGATCTTAACTACTCTCAACTCTTTTTAAAACCGATTTTATTCAATCTTATCTTTATCAGGTCATGTTGGCATTTCAGCTCGTTAATACTGATTGTAACCTCTGTCCATTTTTGTACACATCTTGAACTAGTTTTACATTTTGTTTTAGAGTTCACATAAAACTTGCACTACAAAAAAAAAAATAGACTTCTTGCATATTGCAGGCAAGGTGAGATTGAAGAAACACAAGACAGACAGTTGTGCATGTCATGCACATATTGTTTCTGCTGCTACGTATCAGTCAACATGGTTGCTTATGTAGTCTTCAGGTGGCACATTCAATCACCATAACCTAAAAAAGCACTCGGAAACTATTTTATTTTCAGCTGATCAGTTTATTGCCTAAGTGAAATCATGCACTCACCTCAAGTTTTTACTCTCGAAACTGAGATCATGTATAATTACTTTCTGACATCAAATGTCTTCAAAATATACAAATATTCACCTTATATATATATCTGATGGCACAACCATGGAAATTGTATAATTTAGTTTGTAAATTTGTGTTGTGCTTAAATTTTTATATTTATGTAGTTACCAAAGTTTGTTCTGTTTAGAGGTAAAATTTAAAACCACTTTTTAAGCCCTCTCTTCAACATAAATTCACTTTTTCCATCAGCCCATTCATATTTCATGTTCAAAGTGTCAGCATTATTTTAATAAATCCTATATAGACTAAACTGCATCATGGATTAATCTCTCACAGGAAGTGTAAACTACCCAGAAGGGCCAATCTGACATAATTTCCTGGGTCCATTTATTTAAAATCATATCTGGGTTCTACCCCACAATATTGTTTCATCTGCTGCAAACAAACAACTGTCAATGTTGGTCAAACTAAGTTGAATTTTTTAAAGATAAAGTTGCTTAAATGTCAGCAATGGCATGCATACCTGATGGCAGAATGGCAATAGTTATATAAATTTTAAAGACCTCAAGCCAAAATAATAGTCAAATTTGGTTAAACTTGGATTTTGAGAAGCAATTTAAGTTTTTTTCTTCTTTTTTTAGTATAAGCGGTCATATCTGGTGACAGAATGGCATCATAGTTGTGTGCTTTCTGTAAAGTTTATTCTAGTTTTGTTGAGCACATTTGAAGAAGTCATTCAAAGGGTTTCACTGGTCTTTTTTTTAAAAAAAATAGAACATATCTGATAGCTTCATTTGTACAAATTTAAAATACCTTAGTGCTTGAATACCTGTTGTCAAATTGGATCAACTTCTGTTGGGTGGTTTTTATGAAGATTTTATTCGAAAGTTTATCAATATTTAGCAACTGTGGCCAATACAGAGCACCCTTTATGCCAGAAAGATTTTAATTAAAGATGGTAAAATTCTGCTATTCAGTTTAAAAGAGGCTGTTTAAAGGTTTTATATTTTTTGTAATGGTGGACATTTCTGATGGCATTATTTTCTGAAAGGACTTCATGCCTAGTTGTTTTATTTCAAATTTTGTTGAGCAGCTTTTGCAAACTTATTTCAGGTTTCTCTTTTTAGCTCTTTGTTCATAAATGAGAAAGGTTTATGGGGTACAATGTTGTCTGTTGACTGTCATCTGTTGTCCATCCATCTGTCAGCATAAGTTTCTTATCACTACTCTTCCCCACAAAAATAATAAAAATGTATGTACTCATTCATCCTATACTTTATTCTAAATGAAAATGGTGCTGGTGATATATCCAATATGGCTTGCTTTAAAATCTTGATTTTGCTAGTCATCCTGAATGTTTGGTCATATCAACAAGGGGTTTTAACTTCTTATGATGTACAATTTGTCCTAAAGGAAAACTGTGCCAATCTGATGTCCTATATGGTCACTATGGCAGCCATCTTGAAAATGGAAAGTCATACTGACAAGGCTTTTCTCCAAAAGATTCCCTAGGACATCTATGTAGATCTTAAAAGAAAATGGAGATACTTGGACATCTAGCTTGACTGCCTCAGTGGCTGTCTTGAAAATCTTATTCTTACTCCTCTGAATAGAAAGCCATACAAACAGGAGGGTTTCAAAGATTTACTGTGATGTGAGAGCCATTGAACATTTTGTTACAGAAGGTCATACTGACTTCGTGTTTTCACCAGAAGACTTCGTATGAGATTCCCATAGTCCATAGTATCACTATTCCTCCAAAATGCAAAGTCATATAAACTTTGGGCTTTTCACCAGAAGATTTGATATGTCCAGTTGGTCTTAAACAAAAATGGTGCTGATCTGACATACAATATCAATACAGTGGCAGTCATTTTGAAAATCCTGTTATTGCTACACCTCCTAAATGGAAAGTCTTATTGACAAGGGGTCCTTACCAGTGTCAAGTTAGCAATAATGAAAATGATGCCAATCGATCATCAAACATGGCCACCATGTGACCAACTTGAAAATCTTGCTATTGCTACTCCTCCTGAATGGATGGTCACATCAACATGGGGTTGTCACCAAAAGACATCTAATGGTGTATGGTTGGTTTTAAATATAAATGGTGCTGATTTTACATCCACTACGGCCACCACAATGACTAATTTGAAAATCGTATAACTGTTCAAATTTGCATGAGATGATTTTAACAATCAGCTGTTAAAAACAAGAAATTTTATTATCTTGAATTCCAGGAAATTCTTTTCACTCAGTAGAATGTCGGCACCTTCAATGGACTCTTGTTAGTAACAGCAGGCATATTTTATGGCAGAACAGCATCATTTATGTAAAATGAAAACATCTTTATACCATGATACTTTCTGTAAAATTAAGCATATTTGTTTTATAATTAGAGTAGATCATTGTAAAGCATTTAAATATTTATTAATGCTATCATATCTCATGATATAGACTGGCATCATTTGTAGAATACTGATGATATAGACTGGCATCATTTGTAGAAATCTGATGATATAGTCTGGCATCATTTGTAGAAATCTGATGATACAGACTGGCATCATTTGTAGAAATCTGATGATACAGACTGGTATCAGTTATAGAAATCTGATGATATAGACTGGCATCATTTGTTGAAATCTGATCCTTCTATGTCAGAATCCTTTCTGTAAAATTCTTTCAAATTCTGTTGAGCAATTTTTGAGAAGAGGTCATTTTATGTTTTTTATGTCTTAACTGTGGCCATATTTGATGGCAGATCAGCACCATTTGTATAAAACTGAAAGCCCTCTATGTCAAGATTCATTCTGTCAAATTTACAGAGTGCAAATAGGCATAATTTGTAAACATCTGAAAGCCCTCTATGCCTCTTTGCCAATTTGCTATCAAATTTGATCAAATTTTGTTCAGTAGTTTTTGAGAAAAAGTTGTTTAAAGGCATGGCATTTGCCAATTTTGGTTGACACTAGTTAAGTGGTTTTTGAGAATGGCAATTGTTGATGGATCCATGACAGACACTGTGGAAAACCAAAAGCACACATGATCACCTGATGAGATACAAAAAAAGCAAACTGAATTGATAAATGATCTCAAAAGTCAGGTTCTATGAAATATGATTAAAGACTGCAAATGAAATCTTTGACATGAACAGTTCTCAAATATAAACATCTTTAATAAAATTCATAAATTAAAACATAGCATATTAATGAAGAAATATACACACTGAAAGCAGTACTAACTATAATATACAATAAATTCAAGAATCACATCTAGCATCTTTCTTCCAAATTACAAGTTAGCGTATGTAAAGAATCAGTGATTAAATTTCAATGCCATTTTGTTTATACATAATTTTGGAAAAAATACATAAGAGTATGTGCATTCACCAGAAGCCACTGAGTTTTGTTTTAAATAATGAGCAAAAATCTAGTTATTGATGATAATGACATTAAACAAATCATGTGTAAATACATTCTCATTCTAATGATCTAATATTTTATCAGAAAAGTATTTATTTATCTTTTGCATATTTGGTAAAGTCAGGGTAAGGTAACATCATTCAGGCACATAATGGCAGCAAGACATCAACAATATAAATAATAGATATACATTAGATAAATAGTAGATATAACAATATTAAGGGAGACAAGAGCTCCTGCAATTTTAACATACAAGCTGACTGCTTACTGCTGATGATATCATGTTGCAAAAATGTATTTTTGTTACATTTTTAGAGAAAAGCTGAAGGGACACACTATCCAAGTCATATACATCCAAAACTCAGTCTTTTGAAATATTTACAAGAAAAGTATAATTAATTTATAATAAGAAAAACTAAGCAAATTGTATGGGGTCATAATAATAATACTGCAGAGGTCAAGGTGAATTAAAATAAAAATAACATTTTACACTATCAAGATAGCAGGAGACTTGACTATAGAAGAACCTTGGTCGCTTTAGGCAAGGGTTGGCTGACGTCAAGGCAGAAGGAAGCTTGGTTTTTTTGCTGTTTTGGGTTTAAAGCCATTTTTAAGCACACAAAACACTATATTTGGCCACCATTTTCACTGGTAAAAGAAGAACCCAGAAAAGTCCCATGAAAAACCACTGACCCAAGAGAAGATAATGGCAAGCTTTCCCAAATACCCATATTGGTCAAGCCTGAGACTAAAGCACTTGCAGAGGTGAGATGTCAGCTATCTGTAAAGGAGAGAGTCTTAGACCACACAGCTACCTGGGACCCCCAGGAAGCCTGGTTCTATGGAAGACTCTGGTCAGCTTAGGTCAGTATTGCAGACATACCAACTTTCATGGTAATGAAAGTCAGACTCATTTAAAGTGAGAGAATGGGTTTGTAAAGTGTGATCAGTTGTAAAGTGGGATCAGTTGTAAAGTGGGATTATCTCATACTTGCACCAATCATTATAATCCATTAATGACATCAAGTTTTTAAGGTTTTTCTTTCGCAGTAAACAACAACCTTACTGTATGTATGCCTCTAAAATAAGTATATTTAACCCAGATTGTAAAGGAAGCTGTTACCATGACTAACAAGAGTATAATAAACAGATGATTATATGCCCATTCTGTGTTCAATAGTCTTCTATGTAGATAAATGTAATTGTATTCAGAAACCACTTTTCTTCTTTGTCACAGCGACCTTGACCTTTGGACACCAAAATCAATAGGCTTCTTCCTTACCTTACATGTATGCTATGGACAATTTTTGGTCTGAACATAGTAACCGTGACCATTTTACCTTCCTTATCCCAAGTGCAAGCCATTTACAATGTTTCTTCCCAGTAAGTGTTTGAGAGATAATGTTATTGTGTAGAAACCATTTTTATTCTTTCAGTCACACTGAACGTGACTTTTGACCTTTTAAATCCAAATTCAATAAGGGTCTTCTTTGCTACAAGTACAAGCCATCCACAAAATTTATTGACAGTAAATGAAGCAGAACTCAAGCTATTGTGCTGAAACCCTATTTTCTTCTTTCAGTCACAGCAACCTTAACCTTTGACCCTGTGACCCCAAAATATCAGCTGGGTCCTTGCTTGTCTCTGTAGAAGCCATCCTCAAGGACAAGTGGCTAACCCACAGTTTGGATAAACAATAAATTGGATAACTACTGTTTTCATAATTGGGCTTATGCTTATTACAACCAACTGAAAGATGTATATTTCTCTATGTACCATATTCATGACATACTTCCTTGCAAGAAATTGTTTTAAAAAGCAAGATCAATCAGAACACTTGATATTCATGTGAATGTAAATTATGTCACATGAAAAGTAATGCTTATAGAGTAAATTTTCCCCAAAAATGTACCATATATCCAATGGAACCTAAAATTTTGTCCCTAATAAAGAGGTGGCCAGAGTAAGAAGATTCAATCAGTACATGCATTAGAATAGCTTTATTAAGACCAAACTAAGCAGTCAATCTGTTGAGATCTGGTTATAACAGGGCCAGGTAAAAGAAGTTTCACTGTTTATGAACATATTATTTTCTGAATTCATCAAGATAAAATATTGTTCTTCCATCTCTACTGTAGGAATCAAACAAGAGGCCCAAGTGAGTCTCAGAACATTCACCTGCCTGAAATTCATTTAATGGTCAAGTGCAAGTGCCTATATTTCATGGCAGATCAGCATCATTTGAAAGCCCCATATAGCAGGAAGTTTATGATAAAAAAAATTCTGAGATAAAGCCATTGAAACACTTTTCTATTTTAAGTCACTGGGGCTGTATTTGATGGCAAATGGATTTGTTTGTACAAATTTGAAATCAATCATATACTTTTGTCAAATTTGGTCAAATTATTCTGAGCGGCTTTTGGGACATCATTTGAATATTTTCTATTTTCAGTACAATAAAACCTGTCTTGAGAGCCCACTGCTATAAGAACCCACCTGTCTTTAGAATCACACTGAGAGCACAGTCAAAAGTTGTAAATCTCCCTGGATTTTTAATCACAGAATAAGAACATTTTTTTTATTTCTAATATCACTTAAGTGACTGTAGGAGGTCCACAAGACCCACTGCTAACTCATACTCTGTATGTCCTTCTGGCAGCTGGTTAATAACATTGCTAACCAGTAAGCATGTCTGGGATATCGGGACATCGTGACATATCAACTCACTGGAATTCTGTTGAATGAGAGAAAGAATAATAAAACAAGGGTGTTGCTAAACAACATTAGCATGCATAATACTGTACATCACATAATATGAAATTCAATAAAAATTTGGTTGGGGACCTATACTCAGCATTTGTAAAAATATTCTCCCCTAAGATGATATAATACAGTGTTACCATATATACTCACTTATAAGTTGTATTAAACTACAAACATCATGGATCCTGATCTGCTGTGGCATAATGCAGATCAGGGTCTATGCAGATTGTTCTACTGATTACTCTTAACAAACTGCACAGATCTGCCAGCTCATCATTCGATGGCAGATCTGAGTTGTTTGTCATTGCACTCATAAGAGTTTATATATGGTAATCATTAATTAAATGTTAAAATTTGGTGT
The DNA here is from genome assembly GCA_028554795.2 of Sinohyriopsis cumingii. Lineage (NCBI taxonomy): Eukaryota > Metazoa > Mollusca > Bivalvia > Unionida > Unionidae > Sinohyriopsis > Sinohyriopsis cumingii. The sequence goes on from CM068825.1 coordinate 33,534,761, forward strand.
CTATTTTATATTGGACTATCATAAAATTTAAATGACACAAAATACTATGACTTACAGGGCTACAGTTATGACATACCATTTTGACACAGGGCTTAAAGAATTCCACTTCTCCCCTAATATTTACAAGTGGTGACTGAGCAAAGACATGTCACTTTTTCAAGATGCTCTTGGCATTTTAAGCACATTCAGGATTACACACAATGTAGGAGGAGTACAACTGAGCATAATAAGAAAAAGTTACAAGTCACTTACCAAGCAATACAAGTAGCCAATTGAACATTTTACTGTGAGGTAATACCCATACAGCTTAATAAGAGCACAATCGTCTTTTGGTCAAAACTTACACCTAAAGTTTACTAGCAAATATTTCAATATCCAAAGGAGGAACTAATGAAACCCACACAAAATTTCTTGGAACTTACCATTTTATAGGTAGGATATTTTGTTACCATTTAAATCAGTCTTAAAACTACTTCTACCATAGCATTATTCTGGGTGACCATTCTGAGAGAGGCAATGCAACTCTGAAGTGGAAAGCTCACAACATACATGCAGATGTTATGGACTATAATAGTACAGAGACTATAAACATAACCACACACATATGGTCTGGACCATAGACATAAATGCCCTGGTCTGGACCAAAGACATAAAAAATTCTCTGGTCTGGACCATAGATATAAATGCCCTGGTCTGGACATTTACATAAATTTCCTTGTCAGGACCACAGACATAAACACCCTGGTCTGGACCATTGATATATATTCCCTGGTCTGGACCACATACATAAATGCCCTGGTCTGGACCAATGACACACATTCCTAGGTCTGGACCATAGACATAAATGCCACTTGGCTTGGAAACAGATGTAAATGCCACTGGTATGGACTACAGTTATAAATGCCACTCGTCAGGACTACAATTATAAATGGCAATGGTCTGATCAAAACTCATATGCTCTGACACTCTTACATGCTTTGTTAATATATACAAATTATTTTTAGAGCTAAAAATACAAGAAGATAGAAAGGTATAGAAATAATACAAGGTAGATAAAAAGTGCTCATACTCACTTTCAGCAAATAGTAAACTTAATATTCTTTACACTAAGGATAAAATAGGTTGATGAACATTTCCTACCAGCAGAAATTTATTTCACAATGTTGATCATATCTGTCTGGACTTCAGACAATAAGCACTAGAAGGGAATCATTCAAAAGAAAAACACAGTATTTCTTACAAAGATGTGTAAATCATCTTACTATACCAAAGAGGATAGTGACAAGTAAACAACATGGAAAAAGGGAAAGGTTTCTCAAAATTATGAAACATCTGTCCAAATAATGATCAGAAAAAAAACCCCCAAAGTTCATAAAAAGAAATGCAATATCTGCAAATTGCTGCATATGCCTAAAACTGGTCAATCAGCAAGTGACCTGCTCAAATGACCTAGAAGTTGTGTAGCAGATGAAGTTGTTGACAAAAATGAGAATCTTTTCAAGGTTATCATGCCAATTTGGCAAATGGACATTTTGACTATCTGCCAAAACTTGTATTCAAGCTAGGAATTTGCAATGTTAATTCCATTCTACATCTTTCGTGATAATCTAAGTCAACAATGTCTTCATGAAAAAGACCAGATCCATCTGGAAAACCAGAAGAGTTTATTTTTTAAGAAAGGGTACATAACTTGCTCAACAGATATTAAAGACAGCAAAAGTTATTTAATCAGCATGTAACTGCTCACTCCCCAAGAAGAATGGATTCATCAGTCCAAAACTGCAGTACATCACAAGAATCAGCATATGTCTAGGTCTAGATGGAGCATGGATTTCACCTTATGAATGTCTATCACTGTGAGGGTCACAAAGGGATTATGGTGTTTGCTTTAATAAAGAAAAACAGTTTGAAAAGAAGAATGGTTTTGAAAATATGTAACATAATGTAATAATTTTTCATCCAATACTGTGCTTAAGGTTAGTAAGTTTCAGCAAAATTAGACCAGATCCATTTGTCAAAGAATCTGATCACATGTACATGGGATCTTAAAGTCAATCAAACACCAGAAATGTATATTATTGTGGTGTTCAAGATAAAACTAATTTTTCAGGTAAAACAATGTTTCTGCACAAATACTTCATAATAACTTAAAACAACTACCACTATCTCGCAAATATAGCCCTCTCAGATAAGACTTTTATCTGCTGAACTAGGTGCGGTCAAGGCAGAGTGATCTCCCCTTGAAATAGGGGTTGGTGGCAAAACCCATCAATATCTTTGTTACTACTGGAGCATAAGGCACACACCCTATAAGTATGTTAGTGCAGGGAGGCTGGGAGAGAATGTTTATTATGACTGGCTAAGTATTCACAAAGAAATAGATTTGACTAGAAAAAATTAGTTTCTTCTTTAAATACATAACACAATCATAATACCTTCGGAGGATAGGTAAGAAGTATTGCAAGGTACATCCCTTACCCCAGAGATACCATCTCTGATCCCCTAAGGTATCTGAGACAGCCTCTAGGTAACAGGACTGGAGAAGACTCCATGTCAAGGAGTGGCTTCAAAAAGGGGAAATTTTCACTCCCACAAATCCAGCGAAGTCCTGATGTCACTTCTTATGAAGCTGTCAAATGACCTGGAAAGGCAACCTGTTGCAACACTGCTAAAGGTCCCATCAGACTGAGTTGAGTCCTTTGGGATGAAGGATCTCCGAGGTAAAACTGGAGAATCTGGACTCAGATCTCCATCCCACAGCATGGATAATATCTGTCAGAGAACAGTTCTGGTCAAAGGTGGTGATGCTGGCAACTGCTGTAACCTTGTGAGACAAAATGTATAACAATTTCATCTGAGTTGGAGTTATTTCTCAGTGTGCAGAGTGAATAACCATTTAATTCAGGATGAACAGGTCCATGTGATTACATCGTCCTGTCCCTGTTTGGGAGGTGAAAATGGGTGTGATCTCCCTCAACGCAATGGCCAGGTCATATTAAGATACCACTTCAAGGCTCATACTGGATCCTGTAGATGGCATTGAGTGGAAGTATCAAGAGTAAACCTTGATTTAAGTACAAAGGTCTGGTTACCCATGGATGGAAGCCTCTTCTTAGTGATGAAAGAGGGAACCATCATAAGTGAAAATGACCCATCTTGTTTGGAGTGCATATAATTTAGGACCTGATAAGGCATGTATTTCACTGATTCTGCCTGCCACAGCTATTGTGATAAGGAAGCAGGTCTTGTATGAAACTTGAACCAAGGATGTCACTTGAAGAGTTCTAAAGGTGTTTTGTTGAATCAGGTTGTTACCCAAGAGAGGTTTCACTTTGGGCATAGAGCCAACTAATTTGGCCATGTATATCAAAGTCGGAACAAAGGTAGGATAAGTCTTTTATTTGTCTGACATCCTCTCTTCCATTATGATGAAAGATGAAAGATGACAGCAATCATGAAACAGTAACCTTTAATTGTGTCTGATCACAACTTTTCTCATCTAAGAGTCAGGGGAGGAAATTAGCTATTTCTGGTAGAGATGCCTGTAGTGGTTGAACGTGTTCTTGTGTAGACCACTGTATCAACATTTTCCAATTGCTGTTGTACACTTATCAAGCGGATGGTCTTCTTGCTCGAGCAATTCTCTCCATGACTGATTGAGAAAACTATATATTTATGAGGGTCTGTTTAATATGATCCAGACCTTTCCGTTCAGTAGGTCTGGGCTGGGTGTGAAACAACCATGATGGAAGTTGTTTCACGCCCAACCCAGAAAAAAGATTCACTGAATGCAGATGTGAGTTTTTGAGATTATTTATGTTAAAGTGGATAACAAAATTTGAAATACAAGGAGTATGAATTAGATGCTACACTAAGAGAAATTTAATATGGAAGAGACAAATTGAAAAAAAACAGCACTGCAAAATATCAATGAAGAATTTAATGTTCTTGCAAGAAGGATATATGAACATTTGTTCACCCATGACAAGTTCCACAAGGGTGAGCAACTAAAAAAAGCTATTAATTTTATAATGCTAGTAGTATTGTATTTACTTTGTAACATGATTTGTCGATAAACAGTAATTATTGCTATCTTCAGATAATGTGCATTCTTACACTCTCTTATGAGGCCCTCAAGGGAGAATAGTCCTTGACGAATGGGTCACCCTCTATAAATAAAACATTATTATTATTATTATTAATAGACTTAGATTACACTTTAGGCACATAGTCAAAGCTTTAGGAAGTATACACTCAAAACCTGACAGCAGATTGGATAGATCTTTGTTCTATCAGACAATCACTCTTTTATGATGAGGCAGCATGTCAGATATCGTGGAATATTAGTCTTTGACTGTGATTGATGCTAACTGTTTCTCATCAATGAGCCATAGTAGGAAGCCAGGTATTTTAGATACTGATGCCTTCAGCAGTGCAATGTGTTCATGCTCACACCATTATGTGAAATTTTCTCTTACATTTTCAAAGTGAAGGGTGTTTGATTTAAGCAAATCTCTCCACAACATGAGAGAACTGTTTGTGCTTGATGGCTTGTTTAATATGTCCCAGACATGCAGATTCAACAACTCTGGAATGGGATGGATTAGCTGCCATCATAGTTGCTTGGGCACAATGTAGAATTATCTCTATTTCCTGGGGATTTTCTGCTGCTAGACTGATGTAGTTGATCATCAATTTTTTTCCACTTGAGTGGAGCAATCAGGATGAGGTGAAACTCAGAGTCTCTTTCCTTCTGTATCACCTTCAGGCACAGGTGTATTGGACGGTGAGCATACATGTCCAAGGCATTCCAATCTATGGAAAGAGCGTTGCCTGCAGATTTTCAGATCCCGCACTAGTGAGATAAAGGTTGGGAGTTTTGCATCCACTTTTGGCCACCAGATCCATCCATGGCTGATCCCAGCAGGAACCTATGTAGTTGAAAACCAAGGGATCAAGCAACCATTTTACTTCTATTAGTTGATTCTTTAGGGACAGCAAGTCTGCTATTACCTGTAGTCAGCCTGGAATATAAACTTGTCAATGGATTTGTCATTCAAGACAAAGATTGGAAATTTGCAAATAAGAACAGAAATGTCTTGGGACTTCTTTCCCATAATCATTCTGAGATAATTTACCACAGTAGAGTTGTTGCACAAAAATGTATTTTCCATGTAGATTATCCTGCCACTGACAGAATGCTTCCATGTGGCTTAAATCTATAGGATGTTGATATTTAAGAGACAAACCTGAGTCAGCAACTGTCCAATGACTAGTGGAAGTAGATGTGCACCAAACCTTGTTTGCTTGCATCCATATAAATTGTCAACTTGAAGGCTGGAACTGCTGGGGGGTCACCAGACATAAGCCAAGTGAGGTTCTCCCATTTCCTAAGATGGGGCCTCACATGCATTGTTTGTTCCAAGGATCAAAGTTCCAGATGCCTCATAAATAGGCAACCAAGAACAATAATGTCTGCTGTCGCACTGAGTAAACCTCACAGGCAAAGGTTTCTCAGGTTCAGAGAAGGTTCTTTGCAAGAATTTTAGTCCATGTTGAAATGATTTCAATGCATGTTCCTGCCAGTGACAGACTCTGTTCAGGAGGAACTGTCAGGCTGAAATATGATAACTGCCTTATTTGAGCTATTGGCTGCCATGCATTGGTAATAGCAACTGGGCATAAAGCTACTAACTGGCCACAGAGTGGCATGAAGCTATCATGATCGTACTATATACTATATATCTCAACCGGTTGGATGTCTTTTCCCCATGAGGGTCTGTGTGCAGTGATGCAAGGACAGAATATGTGATATAACAGTCTTCTCAGGCATATTGGGTTCGGTATTGACAATGGGTGATCAATATATGATGGCATGTCAAGAAAATGAAGTGGAACAATCTGTGATTTTATCTGCACTGATTTTGAAGAATTCTGGCTTTTAACTTGTAATGGATATTTTGGATTGTTTCCCCTGAGAAGTGCCATATTAAGTAGATACAGTGGCACAACTGGTCATGTGCTCCATGCTCTTAAGGCTCAGTATAGTGCCATGATGCAGACAGCTTACTCAGCTGCATGCATCACGGCACTATGGGTATACTGAGCCTTAACAGTGCCTGTGCACTGAGGTTTTGACAGCTTATGGGATGTTGGTCAATGTAAGCTGGCCCATAATTCAACATAATAGGCAGGATATGCTCCAATGTAGATGATAAAAGCCTTCCATCTTAGCTTACAATGTGCAATTGACTGTGGTTGTAAGATGGTGACTTCCAAATGGTCGCTAAGTAAAGACTACCTTTCAGTGGCAAAGAACTGAGAACAAAATGAAATGACCTCTTTTGGGAACAGAGACACTAATCCAAAAATGTGCCTGTATGACTTGAATTTGGCAAACTAGACATAGATCATTTGTCTGGCAGCTAACAATGGCCAACTGACTGTAGTACTGACCCATTATGGCAAAGTCCAGTCATGGTGAAACAAGGCCATTGTGGCTGGCATGACGTTGTACAGTTCATTAAGTCGGGATGATTTAGAAACTATTTGATCAATATCGCCAGTCCATACATCTGAAGCATGAGACAGCAATTGCAGTGGTTTTCTCGATCTTGTACAATGGCAGGTGATAAAGGGGTCTGGATGCCAAGCCAATGCAGTCTACTGGTTTTGCCAATAAAAGTTATCATGATGTTGTGGTGAGGGAAAAGGTGGCACTGTTGCTGACTGTGATAGCTTGGATCACTTCCTGGTTGATGAACCATGTAGAAATGATATACCTGTTCAGAAGTAAATCAAGCCTTGCTTTATGTCAGTATGTATACTGATGATGTCATGTTTCCTCAAAGAGTGCTTCTGTGTCTTTCTCTTTAATATCCCTAGTCCTGCAACACACTGACTTTGGTTCATGACTTGCACATGTGATATATACTGGTAGATTGGCAACTGGAGTAAGCTAAACATGTAGAGTGGTTGCTAGTCCTGAGTTTCTAATGTTACCAAACTTAAACTACCTGTAGCCCATGGTCTAAATCTGTAAGACATAACAGAGCTGACAATATAAACAGGTGGGGCCCAACATGCATCCTGCTTTATAAATATCAACTCTTATAAAAGTTACCTGTAGGAAATGCCAATTAACTATGTATACAGGTAAAATCACTAAAATGTTGCTCAGTGGATGCTAAGACTAAACAGTATGAATCTTGCCTATACATATCTAACCACAGCAGAATTATACAGCAATACAGCAATATAACTGAGTTTCTATAGCATACACAATACCTGCAGATAAAATTGCACTGAAGTATAGCTAGTGATATTTATGAAGAGGAAGCTACAATATCAATTTGTAAGACACTGTTACCTATAGAAAAGGCCAAATGATGGCCTAAACAGGTAAAACAGTAAAGCATCAAGTATTTAACCACAGAGTGAATGCTAAGGCTAGATTAGCATGGAAATCTTACCTGTATGTATCTGACCATTGTGGAAAAATACAGCAATATTATATGAGTTTTCTATATCACATACCAGACATACACCAATAAAATACAACTATAGTAAAGTGAGAGGACACACTTGCGACCCATGCAATTACCTAGGGTACTTAAGTCTTTGAGGATGGCAAAGTGATAATACTAAAATGACAGTACTTTGTCATCGAAGAAAAAAAGTTAGAAATTATAGATGGAGTATACTTCCCTTCAAAAAGAACACTCCTGCAACTTAGAAACTTCAGAATACCTGTACATTGACTGCATGTCCTCTCTGTCTCTAGACAGAATGTTACATGGCATGTTTGAAGAAATAACTGGATTATTCCCTGGATTTGGTGCTAATCCCTTTATCAAGGGGTGATCACTGTACCTAACTGGACAGTTAAAATGTTTTAGCTACAAAAGTAAAGTATTTAAAAAGGAAACCATTTTTCTTCTCCCAGTCACTGTGACCCTGACCTTTGACAAACCAATGAGTGTCTTTTTTATCTCAGAAGGAAGCCATTTACAAGGCTTGGTCAAGGTATCTATGTTACAAGTCCCATGATCTTGTTCTTTTCAGCCTGAATTCAACTTATTTCTTCTTTGAACCAAATACAAGCTGCTTACAAAGTTCAGAAATAGTAGATGGTGGAGAACTCAAGTTGTTGTGCAGAAAAAAATAAGGAACAGATGCAGAACAGATGCATAGGTGTACAAATGCTCTGACAGATGGATCGATAGATATCATAACAATACATGCTCTGCCTTATAGCTGGAGTATAATTTTTTTAAAATGACAACACATACATTTATGAAGAGCACCTAATATACATTTCCTGTGTTTGATTCCCTTTAGCATTCTATGCACAGAGGACTTCAAATGGACCTGGACTATATTTAACAAGTCTCAGTGAAAACTTTGGTACCTTATTTTTAAGCCAGACAGTTAGAGCTGGATCTACACTGGACATCAGCTGTACTTTCTTTCTGTTATCACAGATAGATAACTGGTGCTGGATACGTAAACGAACAATCTGCAATAACTCAGAGCCTATGGATTCATGGTCATTTACTGTCAGAAGAACCTGAAACAGTTACAGGTCTGAAATCAGTCACAAAATGTGATCTGAAAATCATATGATGAATACAGTTTTAGATGGTTTGATGTGTGTTAAATTTTGTGATGTTAACCATATTAAAATGTCAGAACTATGCACATAGCTAGTGTACAAGTTTTCATTCATTCACGTTCTTTCTGCATGTATACAGTATTTAGTTAATGTACTTTGCCATCAATCATATAAGAATGATGATAACGGAAGGTTTACTGTCTGCAATTGTTTACCAGCATCCTAGGTAAGATCTTGATCCCTCTGGCAAAGATTTCCACATATCCAGCAAAGCTACATGATCACAATAACATTTTCAGGGCCAAGGGGTGGCCGAGTGGTCTAAGTTTATTGTTGTTACAGATCACTGTACGTTTGAGTCTCGAGCTCAGCCAATGTATGTGGGAAATCTTGCCAGCAGCTTCCTGCGGTTCTTTCTGGGGTTTTTCCCACTCTAACATTTTCATAAATATACCTTTCTTAAACATTTACCAATACAACATAATTAATCCAAATTTGAAGTGCATTGGTTCCTCCAGCTAAAGAAAAATATCTTATTTTTCATAGATGTCCTTTGTGTACAGCAGAAAATGATCACAAGGGTTCCCCAGAAGATAGTGCTAGCCCTGTGGACATGTGTTAAATATGCAGGACTCAAACGTTAGAGATACAGTTTGACTTTCCCAATGTATCCGATGAATTTCATAAACTCAAGCAGATCACTTTAAAACATTTCAACATAAAATCTTCCCTCTGCTGACAATAAAGAGTCCATTCTACAGTTGAAAATTTAGGGAGAAATTCCCACCCACTCCATTTAAAAAAGCAAATATGTTGGGTGGGTGGGTTTCTGAACATAGGATAGATTTAAGAATTAAAGAGAGGTCTTGAAAATATGTGCACTCTGTCGAGTTTTGCTACAACGTTTTCAGAAATGTGAACAGAAAAAAATCAGACTGGCTACCAGTTTCCTAAATTTTACAGGTCATGCAGGTACTGTCATTTAGTTATAGTTATATACCAAACTAAAGTACATGCCACTCACTGCCACTGTAATGCTAAAGTCACGTGAATACCCAATGAGATTAACCATTCTTTCTTCAAAGGGAATAATCAAGGCTATACATAATTCAAAGGTTTGCATTTTTTTCTTTGTTATATTTTTACTTTGTTATAGTTTGTGAAACCCACACAATGCAGATATTGTCATAATAAGAAATATTCTAAGGGCTTCAATGTAGTGGTCGAAAACATCATTTGTCTTTGGTTCATTTTCGTGCATTATGGCACAGCAACACAAGTAGGTCATTTAGTGCTGAGGTAATTGGAGTAAAGTGCCTTGCCCAAGGTCACAACCTGGTAGCTGACCCATGCTAGTCTGATGGTAGGATTCAAACCTGCACCCTTTCGATCTTGAGTCCAGCATGCTAACCACTGAGCCATCTTGGTTCCCATTTGTCTTTGGAGTTAAGCCGTAATGCCTGAGGTGAATGAGGTCTCATCTTCAGCTTTATTACAAGTAAATGATATTTGTGTAACAGATTTAATTGTCAATGTTAAAGGGTTGTGATGTGTTTTGCTTTTTTTTTATCTTACAGTGATTATAACCGATACACCAAGCCATTATCTGTTCACCTTAATGCATTCGGTTACATGCTTTGTTTATAGAGTTAATCCATTTATGTCATTGGCAAATTATACCTTTGCTGTTTTCTCTGTGTACATTTATTGTTTTTGTTAATTATGTCTTGCGATTTCATTCATTGATGAATTCTATATTTACCTGAAAGTCTGATAAAAACTGCTACAGTTGGTATTACAGCACATCGCTGATAACATTAATACCTTAATAATGATGGCAGAACCGCCAACAAGAAGGGAAACTTTCTAACACTGGAGAAAGAATTAATGTAATTGAAAGAAGTGAACTAGATAATTATTGCCGTAGTTAATTTTACAATTCACATGCTAATGGCAATATGTTCAATATGATGTACAAGTGAGCTAAAATATAAATGTGAATGTTTTATGATCGATGTATATATTATTATATTGCTATATCAAATGATTTTCAAATGAATTCATGCAATATTGTAACAAGAACTATGAATAAAGATCCAATACATGTACAATGACTGTGGGTATTTTTCTACATAAACAGATTTGAATTTCAACTTGGAAACCGATCTTCTGGACAAAACTGTCATGAGAGACCAGTTTTTGGTTGGCAGGCTGTGTTGTTTCTCATGATAGGTTTTACCATATTTTGACAAATTTGAGATGAATTCAAACCATTTATTTTTAGGGATGGAGTTTGTTGTGATTTATTGATTGTAAATTGCTGTGCTGCATTTGTACATGTAAACAATGGTTTGTATTTATTTTCATATCATTTGTTTACATGGTTGGAATGCTGTAAATGATATGTATAAACGTTCTTCTTGTGAATTTTTATTCAGATGGGTATTGTGGCAATATGTTCAATATGATGTTCTACCCAAAGAATGTTCTGTAGAATTGTCAAACAATCTTTATTATGTGCTATGATTGATGTTAAACATATATTTTACAATGTTCACCATCTTTGTTTTGGAGTGGATTTATGTACTGGAGGCATCTCCAGTTTTCATGGTAAAATATGCACAAGTGTAGTTGAACAACAATAAACAGGTTAAATAATGAGTTTTTATGTGGAATAAGTTCTACCTAGCATTAAAATACTCTACTTACTCTTTCCTCACATGACTCCAGTGTTTACTATTACTTTTTGTCTTAGACAAGAATTTTGGTGTTTGTGATATAGTTGTAATTAAAAGTAGAATAATATTAGTTCTTACACAAGAAATTTGGTGTTTGGTCGAATAGTTGTAATTAAAAGAGGAATAATATTATTTCTTACACAAGAATTTTAAAGTTTGATCATTTGGTTGTAATTAAAAATAGAACAATTTAGCATTCAATACTTGTCTTGAATAACAATATTCATGCTGTGTAGTTAATCTTTATTTGTCAGAAATCCTTGTTAGAAACATGCACTATTTTTGGCAGTGTTACATGTTATAGCCCAAAAAAAAAAAATAAACAGGTAGTTTTCCACTGAGCAAATTGGGTTTGTTTCATGTTAAAATTATATAAATCAACTTCTGGGTCCCTATTCAAGTTCAAATTGTATATAACTTTCAATTTGTTTTTAAAGCAATACTATTTGAAAGTATATATTCATTGCTGTAATATAAATATATAATACATTTCTGTACTAAAGAAAATCAATACCAGATATAATAAACAACTTATTTCAACACATACTGGACCTCCATTAAATGTACACTTTTTCAGTACATTTGCATGTCCGTATAATTTTAGTTACGAAGAAATGGTCATCCATTATACATTTCTTTTATTTACATTATTGGGTTGTTATTGTTACCCTTATGAATATTCTCGAATTTACCAGTGAATTGTTTCTAATCGCTAGTGTTTTTAATAAAAATTGTCGAGATTTTTGGTGATAATGACATGTAATGAAACAGAAAGTGCAGTGTAAGAACACATAAATTCTGTTACATTAATTTATTGACAAATACAACATTAAAACTTGAATAAATCCATTATGTTTCTAATTTATTTAGAGTTTCTGTTGTCTGTACACTTTAGCAGATATATAGTTTATTAACATATAAGTAGTTAATGTAACAGCACTAATTTCTACATGGACTCCGTCTGTCTGTTATCAGACAATTTTCTATAAACCATGTCACAATACTGCAACTAATTCATGGTTTCAATAAAAGGTTGTTGAAGTCCTGAAAAGGAAGTAACTTGCTAAATGCAAGTGAGCTTGTGATGAAAGTTAAACCTGGGTAAGCATGTTACAAATATAATGTGGATAGACTAATTAATAATGACAAACAGAAAAACAGACATACTGATATTAATATATAGACAGGTTGAAAATAAAAGAATAATTTGACATATTTACCTCCTCTGCCAACTTGTCTAATCCTGCTGAGTACAGCTCACAAACATGATGCCTTTTTATAAAATCAACATCTAGTCCGAATTCATGAGCAAGGTCAAGGACAAGGGAAGGCCATTTGTTGACTGGACTGGTTCTCAGTTTTGTTTGACTCAAAGTAGGGGATTCAGGACAGTCTGCTGCTGTGATGGAGTTCAACAGTGCCATAACAACACAAGTTATCAACTTACTGAAAAACTGAAAAACAGAAAATGGTAAAACTATCTAAGCAGAAAGCCAATATTTTGATACATCTTACTGAATGTGCAAATTTATTATTCCTCCACCAGAACTTTTGTAAATTGTCAATTACATATATCAATCTGGTCAGGATGTTGAAAGAGTAAAGGCAGAGAAGAAATATCTAATTAATCTAACATATATACTCACTTGTAAGTCAATTCGTTTTACAGAAAATTTGATTCATGAAGAGTAGGAGTGATCTTAAAAGCGTGACATACCAAAATATTTGATAAATCTGGTGGTAATGTTGGAAACTCTAGATGTTTGCAAGACACAAAAATACTGTAAATTAAAAAATATTTACATTTTCAAGCCACTATTCCCATTCAGAAATATGTATATGGCATGCTCTGAGTTTATATTTTATGATGGTATTCATTACACAATACTTGTATCTACAGTTATATTTGCATTTTGATGTATAACTACTGTAACTCATACAATATAAGTTTATTTAATTTGTATTTTCCTTTTCCATAAGTCAGTTTTATTTCCCAAGTGACATTTTTGCAGGTATTTTGATTTAATTTTTATTTTCCTTTTCCATAAGTCAGTTTTATTTCCCAAGTGATATTTCTCCAACATTTCTGCCTGTGCATGTTGCCCAATAAGCTCATGGCTTCTAAAGGCAGCACCCACATTGTTTTCCAACTGACCATCATTGTCATCGAGCCATAAATTTAATGCCAGTATTTGTTCAGCGAAAAAAAGAATTCTACAACTTCATGTGCATGTTTGACCTTAATCCTGTAACCTCCAAAGGCAGTACCCTCTCTGTTTTCCCCACATGACAACCCTCTGATTTAGCCATTAGTCTGATAACATGCTCATTGAATAACAGACGGTAGTTATTTGAACTCCCTGTCATCCTACAGCACAACAGATACATGCCCAGCTGCAGCCTTTAGCAAATTTCATACTGTATGATCAAAGTGTTAACTTACAAAATTTCATACTGTATGATCAAAGTGTTAACTTACAGAGCCAAAGCTGAATCTCTAATTGCACATATGAAGTGAAGCCAAGAAAACGGAGTTGGACAATATTTACAATGACTAGAAGATGATTTACAATGACTAGAAGATGATTTACAATGACTAGATGATGATTTACAATGATTAGAAGATGATTTACAATGGCCAGATGATGATTTACAAATGACTAGATGATGATTTACAATGGCTAGAAGATGATTTACAATGACTAGATGAGGATTTACAATGACTAGATGATTTACAATGACTTGAGGATGACTTACAATGACTAGATGATGTTGTTGTTGTTATAGGGTTTAACGCCATTTTTCAGCACAAGATAGGCTATACATGGCGGCCAGTATAAATGGTGGAGGAAGAACCTGGAAACCCCTGGAAAGAACCACCGACCCACGAGAAGCTACTGGCAAGCTTTCTCACATAACCACATTAGCCGAATCCGAGACTTGAACTCACGCAGACAGAGGTGAGATGGCAGTGATCCGTAATGGTGAGCGCTTTAGACTGCTCGGCCACTCGGGGCCCCCCGACTAGATGATGAATTACAATGACTAGAGGGTGATTTACAATGACTAGATGATGATTTACAATGACTAGAAGAGGATTTACAATCACTAGATGATTTACAATGACTCGAGGATGACTTACAATGGCTAGATGATGATTTACAATGACTAGATGATGATTTACAATGATTAGAAGATGATTTACAACATCTAGATGATGATTTACAATGACTAGATGATGATTTACAATGATCAGAAGATGATTTACAATGGCCAGATGATGATTTACAAATGAACAGATGATGATTTACAATGGCTAGAAGAAGATTTACAATGACTAGATGAGGATTTACAATGACTAGATGATTTACAATGACTCGAGGATGACTTACAATGACTAGATGATGATTTACAATGACTAGAAGATGATTTACAATGACTCGAGGATGACTTACAATGACTAGATGATGATTTACAATGACTAGAAGATGATTTACAATGACTAGATTATGATTTACAATGACTAGATGAGGATTTACAATGACCAGAAGATGATTTACAATGACTAGATGAGGATTTACAATGACTAGATGATTTACAATGACTCGAGGATGACTTACAATAACTAGATGATTTACAATGACTAGAAGATGATTTACAATGACTAGAAGATGATATACAATGGCTAGATGATGCTTTACAATGACAAGATGATGATTTACAATGACCAGAAGATAATTTACAATGACTAGATGAGGATTTACTAGATGAGGATTTACAATGGTTAGATGATAATTTACAATGGCTAGATGATGAGTTACAATGGCTAGATGATAATTTACAATGACTAGATGATGATTTACAATGACTAGATGATGATTTACAATGGCTAGATGATGATTTACAATGACTAGAAGAGGATTTACAATGACCAGAAGATGATTTACAATGGCTAGATGAGGATTTACAATGACTAGATGATTTACAATGACTCGAGGATGACTTACAATAACTAGAAGATGATTTACAATGACTAAAAGATGATTTACAATGACTAGATGATGATTTACAATGACCAGAAGATGATTTACAATGACTAGAAGATGATTTACAAAGACTAGATGATGATTTACAATGACTAGATGATTTACAATGGCTAGATGATGATTTACAATGACTAAAAGATGATGGAGGATTTTAGAACTGTATTAGAATTCTTGGACTTTGTACCATATAATTAGATAGTGACATTTATATGATACAGTGATTCACAAAACTATGGTAATAACTTTCATTGTTTATCTATATGATGTGTGGAATTAACATATGGGATATTGTTAATTGGATCATTCCGAAGTACTATTTTATCCTGGTATGTGACCTATACCTGAATTCATGGCCTCATCATATAAATGGAGTTAAAACTTCAAATATTATGGATTTTAGTTGAGTTAATTAGGATAAATTGTAAGTAGTCAACTTATTTGCTAAATATGCCACTCAATAATTATTTTGTAATGGTTCTGTCATCATTTTTCCTATCTCTCTATCAAGTTTGCTTGTTTATTTCTCCAAAGTGCAATCATGACTCACTGATGACATGTTACCCCTTAAGATAGATCTGACTTACAAAATACAAATTGACTTATTGGAGGGTCAATGAGAAATTTCCTTTTTCTAGCCCTAAAAAGAGAGGAGGGTAAACTTATAACTGAATATATTTGGAAGTATCCAACAGTATTAAGGAAAACAGATGAATGAAAAAGCCTTTAAAAAACCACTGCAGTAACAAAGGTAGTTTGATTCCACATTGCTGAAATTCCTTTTCCTCAAATGACAGACTGCTTTTTTTGGAAATGTTATATATTCATTTACTTTGGCATAAATGACAAACAATTGCTAATATACCTGTCTTCTGGCGGCTGATACAGCAATATCAACATTTGTGTTTGGAAGATATGGATGACTGTGCAAGTCCACAAAGAAAGCATTTCTACCCTGCAAATGAAAACAAGACACTTTCCTTATCCCTGGGCTTTCATAATTTTAATTAAAAATAGTTTCATAGTTCATTCATTGGTATATATCGTTTATATGAAGATTTCATTATCACATGTATGGATACACAGCTCACAGCAAATGTGGATAATCCATTACATTACCTGTTATTTTGCTTCCCCTAAAAAATTAATACCTGCCTGGTGCAGCAAACGTTAATTCATAATTTATTATATTTCCAAATCCTAGGTATAGTTAAGAAGCTGCACTCAGACTGCATCATGTTCCAGCTTATTTCAATCGAAATCACACCCTGAAGCAGACTGAGGTCCAAAAGTCAATATCCATACATTTTTAGTGCATTCACAATATCTGTCCACAATGCTGATGTGTAGGGACCAGGTCTATCAGATTTTTTTAATAAATTAATTTGAAAATCATGCAAATTGTTCAAGTGAACCACACTGATGGCACAACTGTTTAAAGAATAGGAGCAGAAAATTATTCAAGAAATCAGAAAAGGACAGAAGGACTAACATGTAAAAACATTTTGTCAAATAAATTTTTTTATAGTTAAGGTTAAATTAAAAATATTGTAAATGATGCTACAAACAGGGACAGGAAGCGGCAACTTTCATGATTCTTTACAGAGTAGATAAAGTCAAGTAGAAAAGAGCAGATCAGATATTGTGCAGAAATAAAAGGTCACAGACTGTAGTCATCAAAAAGTTAATTTAGAAAGTGTTGTGAATAAAATGTTGAGAAAATATGTTATCTGACACAAATGCAAAACTCCTCAGATTAAAAGGAGTATGCAATCTTGCACTCTTAGCATTTTGTTGCAAAATCTATTAAAATTTGTGTTTTACTAAAACTGTATTTATCTATATGCAGCATGCACCCTGCTGCTAACAAGTTAGATCGCAATCTGCAGTCACCTGATGTTCGGGCAGATTAGGATCTATGCTGTTTGTTCAAAAAAGATGTTCCTGTCATGAATTTTATTTTATACTGATTATGTTCTGAAGAATTTTGCATCAATGTTAGTTTAAAAAAATAATGCTAAAAATGCTTATTAATGCTAACCAAATTTTACTTTTTGATGCATGTTATGTTGACAAATTTAGGCAAACCCTGAACTAAACTATTAAAATTTTACTGATTATAAATCTACACATTCAAAAATGGAAATCTGGAAAAGTTCATAAGAGGTAAGAAAATTAATACTGTACTAGACATTATAATGTTATGGACAAAACAGAAAGAAATGTCCTGCCTGTACCCGCGAACACAAAAACTCATGTCCCAAAGACAAGAGTGTGTCACACATTTTATCCACCTGGCCACAGTAACTAGCTGCAAAGCAGTATACCACATACATAAACATACCAAAAACTATTCAGAAAAATTAGTTTGCGCATTTTTTTTTGTCTCAGTAGTCCAATACTCCAACAGTCACAAGCATGAAAGTGGATACTTTAATATCTGCATCTAAATAATTATGAGAAATAGATTGTCATTGACACATCATTATAATATGAGTGGTTATTTTATTTTACTATGATAAAAATGTTGTCGTTATATTTTTCCCCTATAAAAATGAGCAAATAATAGGATACATGTGGAGATATCCATGCAGGTTGCCCTATATTTGTAGGAAATTAAAATTTCTGAACATCTAAGATCTGGCAAGATCTGACAATTTTCCACATCATTATTCATATAAATTTTTCACATCATTATTCATATCAACAGTAAGTTGAGATCATATTAATTAGGAACAATTATCAAACTTATGTTGTTAACGGTAGAATGATAACTGTAACTTAACTACGATGCACTAAGTACAACGGCATTGTGTGATAGAAATACACCTCTCCCTCCCAAGCTGAAATTTATTCTTTGGATGTTAATATTTTATGGCAGTGCTGACAATGGTTACTGTCTTGATTTCTGTAGAACATCACTGACACAAGGTCCTTATTAATGTATGACCGTTTAATTTCAAAAGGGGGTGTGTATGTTTGAAAAGAACTGTCTTGCTCGAAATTGTTGTATAAAAAAGGACACTATACCATCCCTTTTTTTATTGCAAGCAAAATTTATCTTGCAATTAATGAAAAAACAATAAATATCCCAGTCAGAAAGAACAATTTAGCCCCGTCAATTAAATGGCCAGTCTCTTACAGTATACTGACTGGGAGAAGCCAACTACACATGGTCATTCCTTAACCATTTTTAGGAGCTGTGGATTGGATATATCTCATATCCATCGACTGGATGCCACAATATAAATATCATTATATATACTGATGGAATACATTATCAGGTTTTTGACCTAAAGGTCAATATCATCATATAAGTGAAATGTTTTGCATCATCATATTTACTGAAGAGAAATACACTGATCATATTTACTCATAATTCCTTACACTCATATATGTTGATGAAATCCATGCCATGAACATGTCTATTGACAAAAAATATAATTTGTGATTATTTGCAAAAAATCCATTCTTTGATTGTGTACAGTGAGGAATGGTGCCATCCATTGCTGAACTTTGTGCAGATTAATAGGGTAGGGTTTTCAGTGGTTAAAGTTTCATTTATTAGAAGTGGAGGTAATGGTGTGAGTTGGCTGCCATGGATTCAATCATCATTACAGATAAACATCTTTTCCAGGTACCAGTGTTAAGTGTCTTTGTTAGATTCACTCCAGCCTGGTTTCATTCAGTCACAAGGAACTTTGATAAGAGGATGAGGAAATGCAAGAACAGCCAAAATCTACTACAGACAACCTTTGAGGGGCAATATGACTTTGAGGGGCAATATGACTGCATTCTCAAAAAAGAAAGATGTACTCCTCTTCTAACATGAAGGCATCACAACTGGAAAAAGTATAAGCACAATTACAGTGAGGCAAACCCCTTTAGGGTTTTGGAATGAAGATGTTGCCTTATCAAACAAAGTTTTCCTTGAAAATTTCGGTGACAGGTATAAATCTCATGCTGGAATGAAGGTTGTGCTGCCATGAATGGGTCTGGGTTATTGTCTGGGGAGACACCAGAGGCCCCATGAGGTTGAAGTCTCAACTCTGCAAAGCTATATTGCATAGGAAGATGCTGAAGAAAGTGGACTCTGCATGTCCACCAATGACTCCTCCAGGTCTGGAATTTAAACATTGTGTCTGAAAGTTAGACTCATCAAATCATCTGAATTTCATGTGTAGATATCTTCAT
Organism: Sinohyriopsis cumingii; assembly: GCA_028554795.2. Lineage (NCBI taxonomy): Eukaryota > Metazoa > Mollusca > Bivalvia > Unionida > Unionidae > Sinohyriopsis > Sinohyriopsis cumingii. The sequence continues at coordinate 33,554,350 of CM068825.1, forward strand.
GAGGCATACCAGAACTTGCAACACTTTCTGTGTACCTCAGATCGTACCTAGCCAGCAGCGTTTGAAGATAGGGATGGATAGTTAGATGCTCAGATAATGTATGAAAAGCTGGGATGTAAAGCAGGGTGTTTGGCAAGGTGTGGCATTCCAGGACAACCGGCTGGATGGAGTGAACAGCCAGACAACAGAGCAGCTGTAGCAGATGTCAACCAAAATGGCAGCTCAACACTCTGTATATCATCAGTCTCTGGTTGTAAAACATGTAGACAGGTCAGTCATATGGCCATACAGGCTGGTCAGCATACAGGAAAGACCAGCAAGATCAAAATGTAGTCCCATGCACCTTGTCTTCAATGCACTAAGGTCATGCCCCAATGTGCTGCAGGAATTACGCCCAGTGGGCTTCAAAAATGGAGAAATAATATCAGAAGTAATATCAAACTTCCCACAGAGAGAGGTGAGTCCAAATTATTTCACCAAGAGACAGCTGGAACATTAATGTCAAAGTAAACCAAAGTGCATGCAAGTCAATTCATTAAAACACATAGATCAACAAAGCCAACATTCACAATTTACCAACAGATGAACAAGTCCACAAAAATTAACACAAATATGACAAATATGACCAAAAATATTTAAATAAAGTGGCCACACAGTGTAACAACACCACAACAGCTGTACAAATCTACAAACTCTGTAAACAGATGACTTAAAAATGTCAAAATTAACAATTTCATGAAATGTTGTTTACTGTATTTAGTGAAAATTAACATCTGGTATAGAGGGAGCCACCTAGAAATGGCATGGGGAAGTAATACATAAGAGTTGCTTCAGTTTGTCTATATGATGTATAGATGGAAGACAAGGCTAAATTTGGATGGTAGAGGAGTTTATTTCACTAATGTTAATGTGATTGGGTAATGTATTCAATGGAAAAATGCATTATATCCTAACAAAAATCACTGGTTTGCCAATCAGAGTTTGATAATTTATCATGTCATGTACTAAACAGGGTAAATATTATGTATTTTAACCATGACCAGCACAAGGCAATATGGCATCATGTGTGAAACGGACATATGACACCCCCCCACTGTCCATTAAAATATTTGCTGATAACAGAGTTCAAAAGAAAAATATGTAAATTATGACCAAATAAAAAAAATTCATAAGAAGAAAAAACAAAGATTTTTTTCTCTAAATTCATTTTGGCTTCCTTGTCTGATTTTTGTGCCCCATTTATGATCTAATTTTGTGCCCCACTGAGAAGGGCTCCCTATGCAATTGCACTGCTTGCACATTGTTGGCCCCGATGCAATTTAATCAAACTTACTAAACAAGAACTTACCCTGGAATCAAAAAGAGACAGAACTTTCCACGACTTGATCTTGAAGATTAGAATGGCATGCATCATAAGGGCAAGGTGATAATGGTGTTTGATCAGATGATAGTTTGTCACTTTTTTATCAATAGCCAGTTCCACAAGAGACACACTTCCCTTTCCATTATGCCACGCGTGTTCAACGTTGAAGACTGGTACTTCGTTCATCTCACAGTTAGCCTGCAATTCCGAGAAGAAATTTGCCTTAGAAATTATCATTCTATGTTAGCATTGTGTTAGTGAAAATATAATTAATATCCTTTTTCATGAGAGTGTAGTACTCATCAAGATGCATCCAGTCAACAATGACCCAAAACATTTTCGTTTAGGTCCAACCAGGCATCATAATTCTTCTAACAAAAAACTCATGTTGATAAAACCATCCATTCAAGAAGAGTAATTAAAAAGGTTTTTTTGAGATGGCCATTCTTGTGGCTATAATGGACAGCAGATCAGCACCATTTTCATTTTCAGACTTAGACATGTTAAAAAACTTTCTGGTGAAAATTCCATGTTAGCATGATTCTGGTCTGGAGAAGTAGCAACATAAAGGTTTTCAAAATTGCTGTAAGGTGGCCTTGACTGATGTCAGATTAGTACCATTTTCATTTTGGACAAACTAGATGTAAAGAAGTCTTTTAGTGAAAATCCCACACTGATATAAAGATGCATTCAGTAGGACAAGTGACAACAAATTTTCAAGACGTTGACTGTGGTGGCCATACTGGATATCCATACAGTGCTATGTTCATTTAGGACCATGGGATAAATGTGTCTGCAAAGTTTCATGGCAATCATCCAGGTATGTTTTGGTGGAGCTGTGATAACAAACTTGTGCTAACAAGTAGACAGAGAGATTATGGACAACAGACCATCACATAAGCTCTCCTGGTCTCACCAGTAGACCTATATATGAATATTGTTGATTAACATGTATTTGATTATGAGCTAAATGCATAAACTTAAGATAGGCTAACTAAATTGTGCCTAATGACCTACTTCTCGTGTAAGTGTATGATACCAAATCATGCATACAAACACCTCATTTGATGATTCTGGCGTGAGTGCTAAAGTTGGTGAAGCTGCTGTGGTGACTTACACAGATGACAAGGTTGTAGTACTCATCAAAATGCATTTCCTCACAAAGTTTCATGAATTTTGACATAACTGTATGAATACATAAGCTAAATGTGAAAACATTACCCAAGACACTAAAAAAATGACATGTAATCACAATGCCTTTCTTTTACTGTAAGGGCACAATGTAAACCCATACAAATTTCTGTAACCTTTGCTAATTGTTTACCTCATTCATTGATACATTATGAATCAAGTCAAATTACACATTCATCAGAACTGGTTAAGCTAGCTCTAGGTAACTGACATATGAACCTCTAGAGAAGCCTGAATGCTGTGCATTTTACACAAGTAATCAGCAAGTGGTTTCAGTGCCGATCCTGCCACAGGCTCAACTCATGCTATACTGATGGTGTGTTCAATCAATTTTAACAAGACTGTTATCTCAAGCTATAGATTTTCCATGCCATTTGAAATGCTATAGCTGGACTACTGTGAGAACAATCACAAACAGAGCCATATAATCAAATGTTCCATGAACTATTCTTGGCCACCAGCCACATTCATAATGCTGTACTGGATTGGCTCCTTCAATATGTGTCAACCAATCAGCCTTCATGTATCTTTATCCAGGAAACAATAGCAACCACAAAAAACACTGCTATTACTGCACATTAATACTCTTATTAAGAAAGTATGCCTTTTCAGTAACTTTCTTGAAGAACATATTATTCAGTGTTTTTCAGCTGCTATATGGAAAAAAGTACAGAAATGTTCAGTACAAGATGAATATCAGATATTCAAAAAATAAACTGACCATTTCAAAGTGAATTTTCCTTATTTTTGCTTATGAAAGAGTCTAGTGATCACACCAAAATATACAACTGTAGTTTTTAACTGGATAATTAGAGATTTTATTCCAGAATTTCATTTTGGAAAAGAATTTTGGTCCCAACTACAAATTTTTAAACTGGTAATTACAGTTTTTCATCATTGTGAGTTCACATATCTGTAAAGGTGTAGTACTAACAGTGATGCACACAATCATCTAGTTTGATGTTTTGGCATGAACAGTGCCTGAGATTGAATGCAAGTCAGTGAAGCATGAAACTGAAGTCACAGTGACCTACTTTTGTTGTTGTTGTTGGGTTTAACGCCATTTTTTCAGCATGCGATTGGCTATACATGGCGGCCAGTATTAATGGTGGAGGAAGAACCCCAGAAAACCCGGGAAAGAACCACCGACCCATGAGAAGCTACTGGCAAGCTTTCTCACATACCCACATTAGCCGAATCCGAGACTCGAACCCACTTTTGTAATATGGGTATAGTACTTAGAAAATGCAAAAGTTTTTGAAGAAAGTGACTTAATTTATTTTCCTTATCTTTGACTATCTTTGCATTAATGGGGGAAAAAATGTATTCACCTCCATCATGAGATGCAGGAACTCCACAACCTGACCAACAAAGTCTGTAAGTCTATTCTCACTGATTCCAACATCCTGAAATAAATAGGGACAATACACCAAAAATAGATAAATGATGTAGATATAAACATATGTAATATTTACCTGTGATATACATCAAATAATCACCTAATGTCTTCCATTCACTTTATAATACTAGTGAAAAGGTATTGACCTGCAACAATAGATCTAAATGAAAATCCTAAACATTCTGTTTATACTATTATCAAATTAACACTATGTACAACCAATAGAATTCTTTTTAAAGGAAGGTCTAATTTTTATTGAAAACAGGATTAAACAGGCATGTAACTGACTTTTGCATTAAATAAATACAAGCAAAACTGTCTGCTTATGTTTCAAAGTATTTTTATGCTGCGTTGTTGTGGATTTAAAAAACTGACATAATCTTGATACAAAAAAAATATTGTGTAAAACACTCAGAAAAAAGGTCATTGAAGTTTTTTCTCCCACCTACCATGGTGAAGTCTACAAAAATGACCAATTATTAACTTTGACACTCTAAGAGTTACTAGAAAGTAACAAAGTTTCATGGCTCTGTCCCCATAAGGGCATTAGAGTAATAACATGTACATGCAGAAATGGGTACATTTGATTAGTGACCCTGTTCTTAAAGATACAAACCTGTCAGTGTTATGTGGCATGCCATTAAGTTAACAATAATGAACCAAAGTTGAGTCCTGCAACTTGTACAGACTTTTGATTTGTAACATAAACATACAAGAGTACTTTATACAGATGCCATGTTTTTAACAGTCCACTTTACTGGCACTTAAAGACACTAAGTTTAACATGCAAACAGAATGTATTTCTGTATTACTCAAAGTACAAGCCATCAAAATGGTTTGATCAAGGAGCTTAATCTAAAGTTATTCTGCAAAATCCTTTATTTGACCACAGTTAGATTTATTTTAGAAAATCTGTGTACAGCTTGGGATGCCCACTCCCAAGTACTGCATGATGAATGTTTATAAAATCCACAAAATAGCTGCCAGATTTGTTATGTCCAAATAACTCAAACCAGGAAGGTTGACCTCAATGTTGAAAATGTCTTGGAAACATTTAAACCACCATTGATTGGAAATGAGTTTATAACTTTGTTACAAAAGTTATACCCCCCACCAACTGCTACAATACCCTGCTACAAATTTGACTCATGAAAAAAACCCAGTAGAAATCAGGATGAATACACAAAACAGATTCAAACAGAATGGTATTTATTTCTTCCAAAACAAATGACGCCCCCCCCCCAAAAAAAAAACCCAGTGATTTTATATTTTTATTACAAGCTTTAATCACAACTGTTGAATCTCTGTAAAACCAAACTGATACAATTTCAAAATTAATATGGTCACATTTTTATAAACATTTCTTTCACTGCTCAGTGCATTACTGTCATTTTCATGGAACACTGAAACTCACATATATCCAGGTTTGTATTTTTGGACCATGAAATGTTCATAAACAATCAGCCACTCCAAGAACATATTAGGCACAAAGTTTTTAAGGCATAGATAATAACTTCTGACACAAATTAGCAATTGCAAAAAAGATGAAAGAGTTTGACATTTCAAATCTAAGTTGAGATGTTAGAAAGCTCAAGTAATTATATGGAAGTCAGTTTTATTCCTTGAGTCAGTAACTCTAACGTTAAGCTTTTGTACAAAAACTGAACAATACTGACCTGTGACTTTTACCTTGAAGACAGAACCCTTTGTGTGGCATGCAACAACTCTTCTAGTGATGACAGATAAATCTAAGTTTTGTTCACTTATATCAAGCAGCTCATAAGCACGTAAATTATAGAAGAGAAATAAAAATGTAACAGAAACTCAAAATACTAACTTATGGCTTTTATCTTGAAGATAGTGACCCCAATGTGGTATGTGTCTAATTTATCTAAAGTGATTGCGGGTGAAATCTGTCTGTGACATTAAAAACTAAACTACACAGCAGGCTATCTAGTGATGATAAATAAGTATACCAAGTTTTATGCCTGTATCTACAACATTGCAGAATTTGTAGTGTGGGATGGAAAGTGTGTCAGAAAATTAAAAATAATAATTCACAACCTTAACCTTGAAGATATGATGTACAAGTATGTTAAGTTTTATCCCTTTATCTAGAATGTTAAAGTGAAACAGAAAGTGTGGCAGAAACCTTAAAATAATGATCTGTAACTTTAATCTTTGAAGTTATAAAGAAAATATAAAGTGACAGAAATTTTTTAACAACTGAATGGTGACCTTGACCTTGAAGATGGAGCATCATTTTGTGATAAGCAAAATGCCTTCAAAATATGATATACAAATATATCAATTTTATCCCTTTCTTTCAAATGTTTCTAAAGTTATAACATGGAATCATGACTGAAAACTTAAAATACAGAACCATGACCTGGAACTTAGTACAAAACACTCTTTCTGGTGATAATACTTAAGTATACCAAGCTTCAACCTTAATCTTAAATGGCATTCAAGTTATGGATTGAAAATACGGATACCATGTCCCCTGGTTTAGCAGAAGGAATCAATTATGGCACAATAGGAACTTCTACATAAGAAAACTTTTGTTTTACAGTCACATGTCTATGCTAAAATAGAGTCACTGTAACAGCTTTAGTTCCTTTTATCAGTAAATATTTATTTTAAATACTCACCTTGCGACATAATCTGTCCTTTGGAACTCTACCAACCTAATGAGGAGATGATATAAGTGAAATCAAGTTAGTTACAAAAGGTCATACAGGTAAAAAAAAAGCAAATTTTCACTGTCAGCTGCAAAGTAACATGCACAGATCAGTTTGACAGATGGCTAGCAGTTTACAAAATTTATGTCATGAGCTGTTTTGTAGCAATTGCTCAAACTTGTTAAGTTCTGTTGATCCAGGTGTGATAAAACTCAGGTGTGTAAAGAGAGAGATCACTAAGAAATAGGTGTGCTAATAAATACCATACAAGATTACCATTAGAAATGGATGAGTATCAGTGTTCATTGAGGTAATGTCAATGGAAGTGGCAAGTCAAGACAATCTGAGAAAAAAGGTAGAAAAGACTTTGATATATGGCATTTGATCTTGTTCATCCAAGATAATAAAGATCAAAAGTTTCTCAATATACCTTTTCCATTAGCAGAGCTGTAGCTTGGAATCTCTTGGACATAAACATGTGCCACATCATAAATACAACACCTGTATAAAGTACAAAACATCCACTTTGATATATATTTAACAAATAAAATGACCACTATTAAAATTGCACACCTTTTCATATTATATGTGTAAGAAATTATAATTATAAATATAAAAGTACCATCCATACTTGCTTTAAAGCCGTGTCCAAATGCAAACAACATAGACCCTGATCTGCTATAACATAATGCACCAGCCAGTCAGGGTCTCTGTTATTTCTTCTACTGATTACTCCTAACTGCAGAGATTGGGAGATGCCAGTGAATTATGTCACACCAGATTGGGGTCTCTGCAGTTTGCAGTTGGACTAGACATATAAGTAAGTACATACGGTATATGTGAGAAAATATTTACATTTTTTTCCTTCTTCATATATCCTTGCATAATTGTCAATTTGAGACTGCATGTGACATATTTCTTTTATTCACAACAACCAATTTAAATTTATCTGGAATTTAATGAAAGGAGTTTAGTTTTTAACACTTAATAAGCAAAAGTTCTAATATGCAAGCATTCATGCGAAATGAAGTAATGACACGAGACATACTCTTATATGCATGAAACAAGCTGCATTACAAAGGAAAAGAAGAAGACAATTTTAAAGAATAGTAAGCCATCTCAGATTCCATATATTTAAGTTTGATAGATTTTAGTACTTAAGTTTAATGGACTTCAGTACTTAAGTTTGAAGGACTTTGTACTTAAGTTAGATGGACTTCAGTACTTAAGTTTGAGGACTTCATTACTTAAGTTTGATGGACTTTAGTACTTAAGTTTGATGGACTTTGATACTTAAGTTTGATGAACTTTAGTACTTAAGTTTGATGGACTTTAATACTTAAATTTGATGGACTTTAGTATTTAAGTTTGATGGACTCTGGTACTTACGTTTGATGGACTTCAGTACTTAAGTTTGATGGACATTAGTACTTCAGTTTGATGGACTTTAGTAATTAAGTTTTATTCACTTTAGTACTTAAGTTTGATTCATTTTAGTACTTAAGTTTGATGGACTTTGGTATCTGAGTTTGGTGGACTTCAGTACTTAAGTTTGATGGAATTTGGTCCTTAAGTTTGATGGACTTTGGTACTTAAGTTTGATGGACTTTGGTATTTAAGTTTGATGGACTTTGGTACTTAAGTTTGATGGACTTTTAGTACTTAAGTTTGATGCACCTCGGTACTTAAATTTGATGCACTTTGGTACTTAAGTTTGATGGACTTTGGTACTTAAGTCTGATGGACTTTGGTACTTAAGTTTGATGGATGAGGAATATATGTGGCTCTTGCTCATTAATGAACCACCTAAATACTATGTGTGGCTCTCACTCATTAATGAATCCACCCAAATAATATGTCTCTCACTCATTACTGAACCCACCCAAATAATGTGTGGTTCTCATTCCAAAACCTACCAAATATTGTGGATTTCACTCATTACTGGACCCACCTAAATAATAGGTGTGGCTCACTCATTACTGAATCTATCCAAATAATATATGTGGCTCTCACTCATTAATGAACCACCAAAATAGTGTGTGCGTCTCTCATTCATTACTCACCCCATCCAAATATATGTGACTCTCACTCATTATTGAACTCACCCAAATAATGTGTGGTTCTCAGTCATTACTGAACCCATCCAGATAATGTGTGGCTCTCACTCATTACTGAACCTGCCTAAGATCTTAATTATATGAAATGATACCTCAGATGCATGATCACTTCATTAATATGTGTGCATCTTGCTCATTTATGAACCTGTCAAAGACCTTAATGATATAAGGATATATTCCCTGTCTGAACAAAACTGGATCAGAAATTTGGCCTCCAGAGTTTAAAAGGTCAGCCAATCAAATGTAAGATTATCTTAATAATTTGCACTGATCTGAATCATTATCCAAGATCTTGATAACATAAGCTCATACTTTAAATCAGATCTGAAATATGGTTTTCTGAGAGATAATAACCTAAGCCAAACAGATGCAAGTTCACCTCATTTATATGCACACATCTCACCCATTATGAAACTCGTATAAATCTTGATGATGTAAGCAAAATTTCCAAATATGATGAAAATTTAGCTTCCAGAGCATTAAAAGTAGTCAATATGAGGCAAGATTACCTCATGAATTTTATTCATTATTATATACCATTAACCATCCAAGATCTTAATATATATATATATATATATATATATATATATATATATATATATATATATATATATATATATATATATATATATATATATATATATATATATATATATATGTTTGAGCAAAATCAGACCAGAAATATAGTCTCCAGAGTGACTTGCAAGCTCAATCAATTAGATACAAAGACACCTCATTAAAATGCATGAATCTTGCTTATTATTGCATTTATCCAAGATCTTTATGATAAAAGCATGCATTCCAAGTTTGATCCCAATCAGATCAGAAATTTGGTCTCCAGAGTGACAACAAGCAACTGTTGGCAGACAGACAAAGCACGATGAACAATAGACAACACATGACCGAGTGAGCCATACAATAAGCTCACTTAGCCTTACATCCAGGTGAGTTAAAATATACAACATATACATGTTCACCTGATGTCTGCTGTCTTCAGGGCAAAGGATGTGGGACTCGTTTGCCTAAGCAAGGATTATTGTACATGCTAAATACATCTGACACCAAAATGGGATATAACTCTGCAAAAGAAACCGCATCAGAGCATAAAGAAAAACTATAATGCACAGATTCATCTGGATGCCAATATCGACTGCCACATTTCAGTGCTATTTATCAATACTTATGTGACTAATTACACACACAAGACCTATCATATAACGCCAAATGAGAGCATGAAAAATGAATACACATGCTTCGCCAATGAAAATATTTCTCCAATGAAAATAAATTCTACCAAGTTTCATGCAATTTGTCAAAGCTATGGAACTAACTGCACACAAAGGAATTAGGATATGCCATAAAAGGGGCATAACTCTGAAAACACTCCTTAGAGCATGAGAACAAATGGATTTGAACAGGTTCACCAAATGTCTGTCAAATTTCAACTCAGTCCATGTAAAAATGCAATAGTAGTTGCATACATAAGTATTTCAGAACATATGTATAGTACAGATAGACACGACTAACACTATATGACCCTGCTAACACAGCAGAAACAACAATCTGAGGGTGGGGTGGGGGTTACAATTTTTAATTATGTAATATTTACCCATTTTTATTATTTTCTTATCTCTGTTCCTGGCACTAATCCCAGGTCCAAGTTGTATTCCCTCCTCCAATAAGTAATTGGAGGTCTAAGAACAAACACAACATAATCCCAGTCTAACGATTTAGTTACTTTAATCATTCAGACCATTGTCCTTTTCTTGACATGGACCAAGAAAGAAAGGACATCAAAGAAGGCGGGAGGAGGAAAATTTGTAACACTAGAAAGAATGTATTCCATATATTCCATAATTCAAATTAGTTCAACCCACCCCTGACACCATACTATCTTTTAATAGCAGTAATACATTACCTGGTATCATTACGTTACTAACAGTGTGAAGCTGATGACCACAAGGTAACATGTCAATGTGAACCTATCATTTGCTGACAGTCAAGTGGTCTACTGCTTACTGGAGGATGGCTTCACAACTTGCTAGGCTGACACATTGGGACCTAATGTGTCAATGCTTTCACTATGAGTGACAATGATTGTAGGCAGAATGTGTCAATGCTTTCACTATGAGTGACACTGATTGTAGGTAGAATGCGTCAATGCTTTCACTACGAGTGACACTGATTGTAGGTAGAATGTGTCAGTGCTTTCACTATGAGTGACAGGTAAAACAAGGAGGTGCAGTGAGACAGCTAAATGCAACTTTTATGTTACTGCCACTAGGGAGAGAACCAAACTGTTTTAAGGTATGGTTTTTGAAGGAAGCTTCACTCCATGGTTAATAAGGAGGTATAGGTAACAACCAAACAACACATTAAAGGTTCCATCTAGGTATTAAAGAGCAACAGACTAGCCTTTGAAGCAGTGGTGTCACTCGGGTTGGTGTCACCCAGTGCGGTAGCTCATGGTGTCACCCCCATGGTCCTCTTTCCATAACAGACCATACAGAATCCTTAGTAATGTCATTTTGGTGTCACCCCCTCTGATGGTGTCACCCAGTGCAGTCCGCACCCCCTGCATCCCCCTAGCGACGCCACTGCTGTGCCTGCTAGTCATGTATTTAACTATGATCGGTTATCCGCTTATGAAATCCAACTAAACCGAGCAGTGTGTGCTCTGTAAAATTTTCAATTTTTCATTTTGGTGTCACCCCTCTGAGATGGTGTCACCCGGTGTGGTCCGCACCCCCCGCACCCCTTAGCGACGCCACTGCTTTGAAGCTCAAAGTACTTGATCATTCCTCAAAAATGTGGTCCAACCCAACAGTGAAGCCCAAAGTGAACTTAACAGTACTGGAGAGGGCTGCTCTATGGCCCTTAATGGTGGATAATTAGCAGTTTTTCCCCCGCAACTGCATATAATGATGGGATTATTATAAGATCAATGCATTTCGGACTGACCCAATTACAGAATATTTCCCACTTGGCATAATAAGCCATCTAAATTTATTGCCTTCTAGCCTTCTAGCCTGGGTGATGCACTTAACAACCATACTGGAAAAATTATCTTAGTGGACAGATCATTTGATATGTGCCATATCTTAGTGGACAGATCATTTGATATGAGCCATATCTTAGTGGACAGATCATTTGATATGAGCCATTCACGAAAGTGAAGAATCTGTGGATTGTTGTTGTCTGTTATTGCTTTAACAGCACATCTCCCTCTGTGTCAGTTCTCTGAAGGCATCTGCTAACTGGCTAAATAAATCAATGAATCACAACCCTGGGACCACGGAGCGGGGGATAGGGCTTTCAGGCTGAACCATGATATAATGTAGAGGTCTTGATTGGGAAAGTGAACAGTTGACTCCACTTCAGACTGAAGGTGTTCACTGCCCATGCCCATTTGGAAAATGTAAAGACATGATATGGATGCTCACTTTTCAAACTCACTATAAATGAATTTACAACTGACTTTTCCTGAAGTCGAGAAAATCTCTTGTTTCTGACTGGTGCAGAGACCATTCCATAAGGACTGCTTGTCGCTGTCTGGACAGGCTAAATGCCAGCATATGGCTGCCTCTAAAAGTGATCTCTAAACAAGCTGCCCAGTGAAGAAGGTTTGAGATTTCCAGGCTGAAAGAAGGGGTCTTGACCTCTGAGGTACACTATGACTAATGTGTTGTCTGTAGCAACCAATGAAGCAGTATTGTCTCATGTGGTTGGTGCACCACTATAGTGCTAGAAATACAGCCTATATTTAGGTTGTTGGTATGAAGGGAAGATTCTTTGCATGACCTCATGCTCTGACATATGAGGTATGCTATGACTGACGTGTTGTATCATGATGCAGAAATGTTTTATGGAGTTGATGAACCACTTTAGTGCTAGAAAAACAGCCACCATTTAGGTTGTTGATATGATGGGAAGATTATGCCCAGAACCACAAGCCTTGCAGGACTACTGCCTCTGGCTCAAAGACAGAATCACAGCCTGAATGCGAGGCATTGGTATATAGGAAGAAGTGTGCTTTCAGGACATGAATTGGAACTCCAGTCTGAAACTTACTGGGATTTCACCATCAACTCAGATGGTGATGAAATCTGGTTCCAATGGGGATCAGAGCAGACAGAGAGTCATCATGAGGTTTTCAAGCTGCCAGAAGCAAGAAGTGCAGAGGCTGCATATGAAGAATTCCTTGAGAAATTAAGCTAGCTGCCATGTCAAGAGTCCCTTGGTGAAAGACGTAGATCAAAGGACCTCTAGAAAGTTGCCATTACATCTATCACCTTGGTAAAGGCTCTAGGTAAAATACTAGGATGAAAGGAAGTACTGACCAAGATAAAACCACCAAGATAATATCCTGTGGGAAGAAATGATGGGGTTGTGATTTAGATATCTTGAAGTTCTTCGGAGACTGTCTAGTCATTTAACCATATGGAGACTGTCCAGTCATTCAACCATATGGAGTCTGTCTAGTCATTCAACCATATGGAGACTGTCTAGTCATTCAACCATATGGAGACTGTCCAGTCATTCAACCATATGGAGACTGTCCAGTCATTCAACCATATGGAGACTGTCCAGTCATTCAACCATATGGAGTCTGTCTAGTCATTCAACCATATGGAGACTGTCTAGTCATTCAACCATATGGCATTCCTGACTGAGGCAGTTGTCTCCATCCTGAAATGTTCCTCCTGAAGAAACTTGTTCAATGGCTAAAGATCAATAATAAGTTGAAACTTTCTCCTTTCTTTTGAAACCAGAAAGATAATGGAATAAAATCCTCGTCTATAGCTGTTTTGTCACCACCTGTACTACTCCTTCCCTGGTGTTGCTGACCCGTTAGGTCTTGGGACACCACTATGGGGAGCTGGCTCTTGAAAAATATCTTCAAATCAAAAGGTGCTTCCCCCAAAATGCTCTTACTGTGCACTTTTAAGATTGTTTATGTATCCAAGGTTGAATCCCTGTAAAGGTGAAAACAAATCAGCCGAGAGTGCCATTAACATTAAGAATATGTGTTTGATGCCTTAAAAACAGCCGTCTAATATTCTCTGTACAGTGGTCAGAGACATTTTTTTGAACGAGGCAACAATACAAGGGTTGGCATAAGAATCTATGGTACAGTCTGCCCTGGGTGGGTGTTGAACCTGCAACACCTGAGTTATGAATCCCCACTTCGGAAGAACCGGGGCCAGTGTGAGAGGTTTGAGGGGCCAAATGGAGGAAGGGGACCCTATAAATGGAGGTAGAAACCAGGTGCCAAAGGGCAGAAGAGGAGACAGACCATCGCCTTGGCAATGGGGACTTGTGAAACCATGAAAAATTCTTCCATGGAGTCACGGTGAGAAAGAAGACATTGCTGACTCACTATCAGTGGTTGGAGTCTCTAAATCCCATAGTGGTTGAATGGGATCATAGGTAAAGGAGGGGTGTTGACCCAATCACTTTCCTTATATGTGAGCTGGCAACTTCACTCACCCTGGAAATGACAATGACCCATTCTGGAAAATGAGGGAGTCATCCAGTGAATAAGAGAAGGAACCAGTTACCTTTTCCCACATCTTAAAGGAGCAGCAGGTTTCAGCAAGGTCCCACACCTCATCCGACCATAAGGCACTGAAAGTACATCCATCTGTGCTGGCATACATAGTGCATGCCATGCAGGAAGAATGAATGTGTAATTTGGGGTTCATAATATGTATCCTAACAGAAGTTACTAGTGCAGGCTATAAGATACCAAGAAACACTGCTTTGCCAGTGAGTTTACTAAAACCTTCAAATTAAAAATCTGCATACAGATACAGAAAATTCACAGAAGTGTAATATTTAAATGGACATAAATAACAATAGCACTTGTTCTCAGACCTCCAATTTCCAATTATTAATTGGAGGGAATTCACTTTGGAATGAGGGCTTGCACCAGGAAATGAGATAGCAAAACAACTGTAGCAGGTATAGCATTTCTGCCATTAAAAGTAAAATTTAATGGGCCACAAGAATAACTAAAAAGATCACCCTTGATTATCCAAGAACTACTCAATGACAAAAAAGAAAGTGATCATCATTTTGAAATACATACCATGTCTCAAAACAGCATTCTGGACAAGTTTTAAGAAGTCCAAAGAGGTCTTCAAACAGTCAACCTCCTAAAAAGTAATCAAGTATTCTCTGAAAATTTTGGTTAGAAATTTCTTGGGTAATTTCTGTGGATTTAAGAGGGTTTATATGTGATCAAAACAACTGGAATGATGACCAAATTTAAGCCAGTGAAACATTTTGAACAAATTTAAGTTTTCAATTACTTGAAAATAATGATAATTGTAATTATAATTATGACCAATGGGTTCTCATTGAAAGAGATACAAAACAAAAATGTTACAATAATTAGACAAGGACTGCAGCATATTAAGATTTGTTTTTAAGAATTTCAAACCAAAATAGGTAAAAACAAATTGTTAAAAATTGAGATCTCAAGCATTACAAATGTATCACTAATAACACAAAGTTAAAAGTTTTTAGACAGACTTTTTGCATATGGTTAAAACTTTACTAAGAATTTCATAAGTAAAGTATTGTGGCTGATAATGCATGGTTTGATAATCTAATGGGTCTTTACAAGTTCCTCCAAGGGATGGCTGTTTTTAAAATGTGTTAATATCTAAAGAAAACAACCTAATTATAGCAGGTACATATAATATTTGTATGCATGCAAGGAAATATACATGAATTAATTTGTACCTCTGGTTCCTTATTCCACAGAACTGTGTATTCCCAGCAGCAGTTGCTAAACAAAACATCATTTTCAAGACTGTGGGGGAATCTCAGCCTAAGGTCTGCCATAAAATCTAATATAAAAAAATGAAATTTATAAACTATTTAACAACCCTCACCAATTTGTACTTGTATGACTGAAATCATGCCAAGCATGTATAAATGGTATTACAAAACTTATTTAATAGTTGATAATTCTTTTTAAGCATCTGCTTCAATACATATTGTTACATGTTTAGGTTCTTACAAAAGTAACAAGAAAAAAGTGAAGACAACAAGCTTTGTAAAATTTAACAAATAATTTATTTCCCAAGAAAAACAAGGTAAAAATGAGAAAAAAGAACTTACGATTTTATGAATCAAATCCAAAACTAATCCAAGAATTAAAAAATAGAAGTCCTAGTAATAAAAAGTCCTAATGAAACTGAGTCTGAATCATGATGAAATCCAAAATGGAAGGCAATGACATATGATGTGGTCAGAATCATACTGATGTGTCAACAGTTCTTTGATGACTCACAGAAAATAATATTCCAGTGTATGAATTCTGTGTAAATTTTGATAAATGTCTTTGTCCAAGAATTAATTTAGCGCACTAGTATTTCCAGGGAAAAGAAACTTTAAATCCAAATAAATTGAAGAAAACAAAATAATTAGCCCCAAACTGGTCACAACATAAAACACTTTAACTTCTCAAGTGTTAAGGCAAGAATATTATTATTTCTCAAAACATCAGTAAAAAATCTAACTACAACGCAAAACAGATGTCAGGATGTGGGTCAATCCTCTGGAAAAACTGGAGTTTGAAACAGTTGCTTTATGTTATTTGTCACATACTCCAAGTATGGCCTCGATTCCCCTGTATGAATCTTACTATGAGAAAGAATTTTAAAAAACAAAAGAAAGTTGTTTACTACAACTCTTACTGCTTCTGAATCAAGATCAGGAACTAGGTCAGCATTAGATACAATGTCTCTATAAAGTTTGTTTACGTCAAAAATATATAAAAATTCAATCAGAACTGAACTCTATATCAAATCCAGTAATCAAGTTACATTACAATAGCATGTAATTGAATAAAAAAAATTTTAAACTAATGAGGAAACAATTAAGTCAAATATACAAAACAATATAAAAATGAAAGTGAATTCTGCAAGCAGATTAAATAATTCATTATTCTCAATGTTACTTAATGTTATGATCTTAAACTAAGTAATGGAAAGAAGCAAACCCAGCAAGTTTTGTAAAACTTAGCAAAATACTTAATTCTCTAAGTCATAAAATATTTTTAACAGAAACTTACAGTATTATGAATTAAATTCAAAATAATAAAGTCCAAAAGAAATGAGTGTTCCAAATGAATTCCAGGTCACTGAATGTGCTGATGTGCCAATTGTCTTGATGTATGACAATTGCATTGTCCTGAACTCATTTGAATAAATTCACAATAATTTTAGAACAATATTTTACTCGAAAGTCAATAAGCACTTTGTAATTAAAATGAATAATCCAAAAAAAAATTTCCTTTCAAGTTTTATACAAAAACAACATTCTTTTCCCTTATATACACACCATTCATACATGCCAACCCCTGGTGAGGAAAAAGTATAATCCAAGTGAACAAAAGAGTAACCCGAGATAAAAAAGAGTAATCCACATATAACACAATAAAATTCAATGAGCATATGTACAAAATGATTTATTAACCCCTTCTGGTCATTTAACATCAATTACTGCTTTGAATTTTCATATATAGCAAATTGAGCTTTAAAGAGTAACAGACTCTCATACTGCATTTCAAAACACTTTGTACCAGCTGAGATTATGAACGTTTTGCACACCAGTAGAGAACCAAGTGCTGGGTTACTGAGCCTGGATCTGAATTCAGTTTTATTTTTGTTAACAATACTGAACAATCTCTCACAGTCAGCATTAGAATGGTAAAGAACCAATATTCCTTTCATAACCTGACAAAGAAGAGGAAAGTTATATCTTCCAGTTATTGGATCATTCAGATGGGAAATAAGGTGCCATTGCACATCAACTCTGTCTGCATGAAGTACATTGTCAGGTAGAATGCCAACTTGATGCTTCAGTGGTTCTTCTTCTAATTTATCAGCAGCCTTTCCTGCAGCAAGGTGCATCATGACAGGGACAACCTATTATGTACATTGATGGAGAGATTTTTCAAAGTATACAATGCAACTTCTTTATCAATTCCAGTCATCACTGATGCATTATCAGCTGAAATTCCCATACAGTTCTGCCAACGTATGTTTATTTAAAGCATTATCAAGGAAATAAAAAATGTTTTCTCCAGTGGAATCTACTGTTAATTTTGGTAATGAAAGAAGAGCACTCTGACTTTGCCCTTTTTGTTCTCAAAGTCTCTTACACAGACTGGGTGCAACCTTTTGTCATCATAACCACTGCTCCTGTCTGTTGCAATAATAAACGGCCCACTTTTCATGACTTCTGCAATTTTAAGCGAATTATCTTCTGCTAAACACCTAAAAATATTAGATGATTTTGTTCTTGCAGATGCATATTTTCTGCAATTTTGGAATCAGAAAACATCTGTTTGAACAAAGGACCAAAATAGTCTTCTACCGTTAGGGATAGTCCGTGTTCTATTAAGAATTCGGTAAATAACACCTATGCATTTATTAGTTCTGCTTTAAAAAAGAAGTTATAAGTTACCTTAGTACTGGAGTTTGTAAAACGAGCTAATTCAAGGCTTTTTGTTCTACCATAATGACTAATATTAAATTCCTTTCCACACAGCCTGCAGAGGGCATGAAGCTGCCCTAGAATGGAATGCTCATGTGACATATTTCACAATACTTCATGTCACAACATAACCCACCTGACACAATTATCCAATGGGAAATTACCTCAAACTTGTATACAGGTTTATTATTGAGATTGATCTTAAAACTTGTCAACACCTATCTATAGCTCATATGCAATATACAGTGACATGCTGAAAGTAAAAGACACAATATAGATATGTGTAACATCATGTAAAACAAATGTACACAGTTTGCATGTGTACACATATGAAAATTTATACATGTATTAGCGTATCTGCAATGCTATCATGTTGAATTTTAACAAGAAATTTATATTAGGTATATTTCCAGCCAGGTTTGTCTTTTACAGATCACAAAACACAGTGATCATATGAAAATACAATATGTGATCATATGAAAATAGAATATGTGATCATTAAAATAAACAATAATACTGAGGATGGTCATCCTTCTCTTTTCCTCTTCATCATCATCAGCATCCTCACCACAATCATCACCACCACCACCATCCTCATCAATATAATGAACTGTCAGTAAGATGAATATCCTAATTACAGCTTTTGGCATATTTTAGCATTAGATGATAAATTCAGTGTTCACTTAAGAAATTCACTGTTCACTTATACATGTATTTCACTTATATATTCTTTCTTTATAGTCCATAAATGCAAGCATATGGTGACAGAAACTTTGGTTATATAATTCTGAATTCATCTTCCAGTTGCCTTAAAAGCTAGGGCTTCTTTTGTCTCACAATGAAGTCTGCAAACAGACACACACATGTTATGATTGGAATATGAATTACCTCAGTAGGAATGAGAAAAGGGTAAGAAATTGTGAACAAGAACTGATGCTGCCAGGAGAAGTGATGGTCACAGTTATTTTTGGGCTATGATATGGTGATACCTAGTTTTGGAGTAAAATGTTTTTTTTTCAAGAATACTTACACAATCATAATACATTTGGAGTAAATTCACGACTTCACAAATCCATCCCTACTAAGTTAAGAAAGTCATTCACCAAATCCTGTAGCTTATTTTCACAACAGATGTGCTAAAAAGTTTCCCACTCGCTAAGATAGAAATCAGACAAGAGTGGTCTCCCTTGGACCAGTCGAAGAGTTGCACTTGTGTAGCAAGCTAGTGGCAACTGTCCTAATCACATGAAATGATATGTATCAGGTCTTTGGTAATTTCCTTGTTGAACCATTAAATAACCCATATTATCCAGGACGATAGAGCTTAAGCTGAAATATTGTCCTTTCTTTTTTTAAATGGTAAAAACAAGAGAGGTCTCTCTCATCTCTCAGCTGTTTCCTTCAGGTACCGCTACAACGTCCTGGCAGAGTCATGCAGAGGTCTACATCAGGTCAAGGATAAAAGTTCTTGTGAGCTTATGTCTTGAAAACATAGGCATGGTAAGGAAACTTTCTATGAGGGTAGTAACAACTAATCCAGTGAAGAGTGTGTCAAGGGCAGTGAATGTAACTGGACATCTGATTATGCTGTGGCATAATGATTTCTAGGCATTTGCTTTGAGTGTCACTGGAGAGAGTACTGGGTCAGAATGGACATGTGGTCTGGGACCACGTGACTTCTGGTGCCAAAGACTGATACCAGCTATCAAGGGAATATCACCATAACTGGTACCAGGGTCTGGTGAGTGTCCAGGACTGGCCCATTGTTGCAAATGGCTCAGTGGCCTGTGCCATGATGGGATGCTTTGGTTATGTCACCATGGACTGAATTTATCAGAAAATAGATCACCATACTCAGTATTAGTAACTGAAGGTACTGGTAAAGGTTGTGCTGGAGCTAGAGTATGTGTGATCCATGTTAAGTTTGATGACTGTACAAGTCAAAGAAACTAAACATTAAAGTTGTATGCTGTCACACAAAGATAAAAAGTAGGTCATGGTTGACATACTTTTGATACCAATACGTAGTACTCCTTCCAATGTGTGTATATATAAGTTATTGTGACTGAAAAAGCAATAGATTCTGAGAAATCACTGAACATGAAAATTGTATATGATTAGAAATGTAAAAAGGTCACATTGGTCAACTTAGTACACAACAATGTACCTGAAACTGACCTAAAGGTTAATTGAGTACATGATCACTGAAGCATACAAAGTAGGTCACAGTCATCTCTATTTGTGAAGATGGTGTAGTTCACATATCAAGATTCATGACTGTCTGTATGCATTATGGTTGAATGGTACATAAGCACAGCCATGGCCATATAGCACTGATTAAGGTAAACTTGCCAAAATACAAACATGAAGCACAATGCAAAAACATTTAAGATAAACCTTTCCAAATGAATGTAAACATTAAGTTTTGTCTTATAAACAAAATGCAAATATAAAGAACTGCAAAAAAACTTCACTGCTCCAGTGACCTAAGTGGATAGAGAATCCATCTCAAATGAGGGAGGTAGTGGGTTCGAAGCCCAGCATAGTCATACCAAAGACTTATAAAAATGGTACTAGCTGCTGCCTTATTTGGTACTCAGCATTAAGAGATTAGTGTAAGGATTGGTCGGCTTGGTGTCCGGATAATGCGACTGAGTGGGACATCATGCTACATGTCAGCAGCATGATGCCCCAGTGCTAGACATCACTATAAACTGCCACACTGCAGACAGTGTAGCGATATGACTGAAAAATTGTTAGGGCTATGATAAAAGTCCAAATCACACACACCAAAAAAACCTTCAGGGAGATAAATACTTCCAAGCAAACATAAACATGAAGTACTACAAGATAAAAGATAAAGGCAATATGTGAAAATTCTGTAAAATATATATTTAAAAAAGGCAAAAATATAAACTCCATAAAATAAGGGTAAAACTTTCAATATAAACTGTATTCCCTCAAAAAGTTCAAGACTGTCAGTGATGGCCAATCATAAGTAAGTTACTAAAATGAGCTCACATTAAAGAGCTTCTGTCTCACGTAATGGAAATCTATACAATCAACATGAATGTGCTTCACTGTCAGTGGACAGTGGCAGGGAATGCATTCTGGTCAAGGTTCACCCTTCTGGACAAATGCACGAGTCAGATATGTGTGTCCTATATGTGTTTGTCACAATATCAACTCATCTTGTGACTCGTTCTGTACGATAGATGAAGGATGACACACTCCAATGAAGGGTCTAATGTTCCATAGTTGGTTGGAGAATTTCATTCCACATATTTCAGCAAGTAAATAGAAAATACCTATTTATATAATATTTGCAGTCAGTACATGGACTCTTTCATTTAGAAATAGCTGCTTTGCAGGCTCCAGAAAAGTTCTGGCTGCTTTATCTGCCCTTTCATTACCTCTAATAGCAGTGTGACTACCAGTAGGCAGCCAACAGTTCATTACCTCTAATAGCAGTGTGACTACCAGTAGGCAGCCAACAGTTCATTACCTCTAATAGCAGTGTGACTACCAGTAGGCAGCCAACAGTTCATTACCTCTAATAGCAGTGTGACTACCAGTAGGCAGCCGACAGTTCATTACCTCTAATAGCAGTGTGACTACCAGTAGGCAGCCAACAGTTCATTACCTCTAATAGCAGTGTGACTACCAGTAGGCAGCCAACAGCACTTAACACTTTTTGCAGATCATATAAGCAGCTTGTGTTTCTGTAAGATCTGGGATAATAACAGGTTGTCAATGTAAGGTTTTACAACAGCTTTTCAGGGTGGAGAGAAATCTGAAATGATGTTGTTTTAGTTGAAATATTTTAATACGGTTGTAGTTTCTGCAGTCAGAAAGGGGGCTTTATCTGGTAACTAGCTTGAGACAGTTTAAATTTGCAAAGATCAAATATTATTTTGACAGGTCCTGGTAACCAAGGTTTTGGAAGATAATTTTTAAGGTGAGGACAAATATATGCCAAATTGTGAAATGAAATTCAGTTTCTGAGCATACAAGGTTTGGTATCTGAACCCAAAGACTGTGTCATATATACAATTAGATGGATTAGAATATAGTTTCATTGCATACTGAAGTGACAGCTTCATCTGAGATAAAATGAATGTTTAATTTGCTTCAACACAGAGGCTTTCTGAAAGTGGTTCTAAATGCTCCCAGACAATGTCCAAGTCCCTGACTGTGTAAGCATCTGAGAAACTGACCTAAACACAAATAGTGTAAAAAGCAAGAGAAAGGTGGTGTAGTAATCCTCAGGCTGTATAAACATGTCTACCTTTATATCTACAGAACAGCAGGATTTGAGATATTGACTTAAAGATGAAATGTGTACTAGTGCCAATGCTAAAAACTGTGATAGTGGGGTAATAGCATATGCTCTTCTGATATTGATGCAAGTCAGATAAATATAGTACACATTTCATTTCCTTATAACCAGAATGAAGATAGAAAGTGGTTTTTCATTTCCATGTACCATGACCTATGATTCATGTACCCAAATAATTTTCTATGGAGATATAATACAGTATGATGCATGCATTTCCTTATTAAATTCTGTATTTATTATTACTCTGGACTGAAAGAAATAATAATCACCAATCAGAACACTTTTTGCATTAAGTTTCTCTGTTATTTCATATCAACTTGGCTCAAGTCTGCATGCCCACACTTTTGGTGTGCCATGCAGTTAATAAGCTACATTCAGTTTTGATTGGTGATTATTATTTACTCTGGACTGGAACAAATAATAACCACCAATCAGAATTGAATGTAAAATATTTCGATCTAAGTAGACACAATATGAAGCAATAAAGAAAATTCACAATAAAGTGGCTAGTCAATGATCAGTCAAGTACTTCAGTCATACACAGGGAACAAATTTGGAACTTCTCCTTTATGTTGATACACACTTTCAGTGTATCAGCAGGTGTATCTATATGGCAAATTATTGATACATTGAGGCATCAATGAATCATTTCACCCCTAATAAAAACCCTGGAGTCCTGGACCTTAAGACAGTACAGACATGAAAGATTGTCTTGAAATCTCTAGACTTCTTTGAATCTTACAATTCAATGATTGCCCATGGCTGTTTACTTTGGTGGCATTAGTCCTCATGCCAAGTGGTGTGTGGCAGCATTTTCCAGACTTTAAAAGAACATGTATGTAGTCTAGGCACTAATTAGAATTACAATTAAAGACAGAAGCAACAAAACGAACCTTTATTATGACCCAGAAAAATACTGTTTTGAAAGCGAGTTCACTGTTAGACTCAATCAAATATATCTGCTATGTCTGTGTCATGTAATTTCAGGACTGTCAGTCTGCTAACTGATAAAAATATATCAAAATTTAAATCCAAGGAAAAGCACATAACAAAGTTGAATGGTAATATTCTGAACTAAATGTTTATGAAAGAAAAATTTTTTTTTCTTCAAAATAAAAAGTTTACAAGAGAAAAGGTGAATAATGAATGAATAATAAAACAGATGCAAATATGAAATGGAAAACATCAGTTCATGAAATATAACCAGTGACCCACAATTCTGATTGGCAGAACAAATATTTTATACCTTCTTTCCGACATTCTGAAGCTGATACTATGACTTACCCCAAATTTTTTCCTGCACAGATTTCTCAGGAATCTCATCTGTTTCCATCTGTTCTTCTGAATGTGTGCTTTTTCCCTCTTTTTCAGTCTCCTCTCTAACTGGCCTGTAAAGATCCTCAGGTTTCAGACCTGCTCTGGCTGCATATTGAGCTATGACCTCAGTTATACAGCCTGTGTGGAATAAGTATGTATGTATTTACATTTTAAGTAGGCATAATTTTTTACCTAAGCATATACAATAACTTCACAAAAGAGCCAACAGTGTTGGGCGCATCACAAAGGGCCCCACAAGACCATAAACTGAAGAACTTTTGTTGGATAACCAAATTTTGGAGAAAAAGGTTGTTGCTGTTGTTGTTGTTGTAGGGTTTAATGCCATTTTTCAGCACACAGTAGGCTATACATGGCGGCCAGTATTAATGGTGGAGGAAGAACCCAGGAAAACCCCGGAAAGAACCACCGACCCACGAGAAGCTACTGGCAAGCTTTCTCACATACCCACATTAGCCGAATCCGAGACTCAAACCCACGCAGACAGAGGTGAGATGGCAGTGATCTGTAACGGAGAGTGCTTTAGACCCCTCGGCCACTCGGGGCCCCGGAGAAAAAGGTAATTTGATCCACAACTCTTTTGAATGATGACAATGAATGCTGGAAATCCAACTCATTCAAGGTCTTGTCCATAGAGAGGAAGATAATAAATCTGGCATAAATGCAATATTTCTTAGTAATGCTATGATGTAGAGAGAAAAGTTATTAAGATGGGCTGTCAGGGGCCATAACTCTTTAAATGATTTTATGGAACATTTGAAATTAAAAAATCTTTCAAGGTTCTATCAATATAAAACAGCATGCCAAATTTGGCTGAAATCCAACCAAACTTAATAAAGTTACGATACAGAAACCAAAATTAAGGACAAAAATGGCAACCAAGGGTCATACCTCCTATAAATGGTGCCACTTGAGGTGTTGTGAATCTGAAGCCGCATGACTAATCTGGTTGAAATCCAAGACATTTGGGTGAAGTTAGCTTGAAGAAACTAATGTCAAGAGGTAATCAAGGGATCATAACGCTTGTAAATGAGACTAAACCATATAATGAGGCAATGTTTTTATCAAGCTACTTCAGAATATGTTGAATGATTCTTGAGTTAATGCAGGATACAGACAACATCCCATGTGAAGACAGAATTTAATTGTCAAGGGTCATAATTCTTTCCAAAATAGAGTTCAAGAATAAAAAGTGCCATAAAAGGAACATCTTAAGATAGTACACACACCAAACTGCATCAGAATATCTTAAAAATGGTTAAATGAATCTGCTAAGTGGAGATATAACAGTGATCGAAAAAAGCCAATAACTCCATAAAAATATGGAATATAAAAATATGAAAACTTTAAAAGGCACATTTACACATAATAGGTAATTTGGCAACCAAATTGCAATGAGTTATTTGTAAGGGTTGCAGAGCTATGCAGATCAAAATCAACATCCCATATAAAGATATGAAGTTATTTGTCAGCAGCCATAACTCAAATGAAAATGGAGTTGATGAGACAAAACACATATAAGGCACATATAGTGCTATGAGTCAATTATACATCAAACTGCACCAGAACATGTTATGCTGATTACAAGAAAATAAAATGGCATGGAGATGCAATATTAATGTAACAAGAATACAGTAAATGGCACATTATGTAGCCAAGGAGCTTTTCTGGAACATATGTTATTCCGGCCCCAAAGGTCACAGGAGCAAGCATGCATGTAAATAAACTGTACTAGCTTCTTAATCATTCACCCCAAGTTTGAAGTAAAAACCAACAAGCTGAATTAGAAAACACAAGTGAACGAAATATGAACCAAAACCTAAATGCACATCTTCATGACTGTAACCATGATTCCAGGGTCAAAGGGACAAGTACATGTGCCAAGCATTAGTTAGAAAATGAAAAAAACACTTTACTGGTTCATCTACATGAAACAAACATTTACCTACCAATAACATCCATCTATGTGTAAGTGTTGCAGGGTTTTGCTGGTTACAAGATGTGTTAATGGATGGAAGGAAACCATAGTTACCATACGACTCCTGCATTTCATTTCTGGACCCAAATAAATGTTGGCAAATTCATGTATTCAGCCAACTGTTCTATCCATGTATCTACTCATTCATCCATATATGTACATACTATTCTATTCATTTAGAAAATATATCGATTTCATATTCAAACTCAGAGATGCTGATAGACAAAAATGGTTATAAAAATGAAGAAGAGAGAAAGGAGAGAGAGGATAAATAATGTTCATGAAAATCATGAATATATACAAATAACATCAAGCATTATATATTTCATAAATCCAATTTAGCTTTTGGTTTCAATAAGAGAAATATTAATTAAATGGATCAAGAAAATTAACATATAATTTCCTGTAAACGCCCATTCAGCATTAAAATACTTATATTCCATGCAGTTGATACGATCTGACCTCCAGAATGGCACTTACCTCTAATTTGTTGTCAGAAATTCTGGTTGCAAGAAATGAATAATTATTTATACTGAAAATGAAAATTGAATGAGGAAGCAAGTTCTTCATTAGCCTTACCTTTTCCACTCTCAAGAAGACCAGAAACTGATATCCTAATTTCTCCATTTCTGCCTTCCCTAACATATGAATGTGGCTTGAGTTTCATTAGACAGCTAAGAATCAAACAGTCTTCCAGCTGTTTTATTATCCTATCCCAGCATTCCATATCCACTGTGACAGTCTCCCAGTCCTGCAGTGAAGATCTCTCTGTGGCATCTGAGGACACACTGGATGTATCAGGATCTTTGCTTCCTGAAGATGTGCTAATGAGTGAAAGTCTGTTGATAGTCTCTATGGCAACTACTCGACCCACAACAGCAGCCATATATGCTGCCCTGTTGTTCTGTGATTTTGCACACATGTCACGGACTTTCTGCCACCAGGGGGATGGGTTATTTGAATCAACTACTAACCTTGACCTCTCTGGAAATAACAAATTTAAAATGTTTTACCGTGAAATCATTTACTTTTGTGGGTATTTTTTCATGGGTTTTATAAAACATTACTCCATTTTCTTGAATCTTCTTGAACTAGAAACTACATCTCATGCGCATTTTGATCCTTCTCCTATGCTGAATTCCCATGCCATAAATGCACCCAATTCCCATGCCATAAATACACCCAATTCCCATGCCATAAATACACCCAATTCCCATGCCATAAATACACCCAATTCTCATTTTGTGGCTTTGAGTTTGAGCTTGAGTTACTTACTCCGTTAGTTTCAAGAACAGATGACAAGATCTCTTTACGAGTACATAAATTAAAGTACTTTCGCCGATTTGTCTTTAAAGGCAGATCACACTACTAGAGGTCGTAAAACCATGGTCTGAAGCAACTACAAAATCAACTGTAGCTTGGCACCTGAATAAAACTGAATTCAAAATAACAATATTGGCTAGTTATATTCCACATCTAAAGAATATTTTGTGATAATCTGATTTTAACAGTTTTCATATTATTTGAGAGTTACTAATACATTATTATAACTTAATAATAATCTAAACCAGAAAATTAATAATAAGCCAAGTAGTGGTCAATGTGCCAGATACTCTTATTGATAGTATAACAAACTGGATATTATATAATATTACAGTTGGGTGTGTGCTTCAACAAACTGAATACTGTATAGTATTACAAACTGGATATTATATAATACTACAGCTGGGTGTGTGCTTCAACAAACTGAATACTGTATAGTATTACAACTGTGTGCTAACTTTGAAAATTGATGATGGAGTTACCAATTCACAATGTACTTTTTTGACAGGTTTCCAGGGCAACTTTATACATAGCTTATTATAATAAGGTGTGTGTGTGTGACTTGGATTTTTAACGCACTTTATCAATTGTTCAGTCATATTGCTACGATGTCTGCAGTGTGTAGTGATGTCTAGCACTAGGGCATCATGCCACAGACATGTAGCATGATGTCCCACCCAGTCACATTATCCTGACACCAGGCCAACCAGTCCTAACACTATCCTCTTAATGCTGAGCACCAAGCGAGGCAGCTGTTAGTACCATTTTTGTAAGTCTTTGGTATGACTTGGCAGGGGATCGAACCCACGACCTCCCGCATCTGAGGCGGATGCTCTATCCACTAGGCCACTGGATTGGTTTAATATAATATGGCGTAATGTTGCAGAGTGATGTACTGATGTACAGTAACTTTTATCAGGAATCAGGTAATGAGCATCTAAGTAGATTTTGTCTCGCCTGTTAATGAAAAGACATAGATATCACTTTTCTGCTGTTGACAGTGGCAGTAGTGTCATCAACAGAGACATTTATGTTTATCTACTGTACTAATGTATGTTTATCTACTGTACTAATGTATGTTTATCTACTGTACTAAAGTATGTTTATCTACTGTACTAATACATGTTTATCTACTGTACTAATACATGTTTATCTACTGTACTAATACATGTTTATCTACTGTACTAATACATGTTTATCTACTTTACTAATACATGTTTATCTACTGTACTAATGTAGGTTTATCTACTGTACTAATACATGTTTATCTACTGTACTAACGTATGTTAAATCAAATATCTTCTACATCTGATGCTGTACTGAACTAAAACTTTGGGACAGTATTATTGTACCCATCTGATGCTGTACTGAACAAAACTTTGGGACAGTATTATTGTACACATCTGATGCTGTACTGAACTAAAACTTTGGGACAGTATTATTGTACACATCTGATGCTGTACTGAACTAAAACTTTGGGACAGTATTATTGTACACATCTGATGCTGTACTGAACTAAAACTTCGGGACAGTATTATTGTACACATCTGATGCTGTACTGAACTAAAACTTTGGGACAGTATTATTGTACACATCTGATGCTGTACTGAACTAAAACTTTGGGACAGTATTATTGTACACATCTGATGCTGTACTGAACTAAAACTTTGGGACAGTATTATTGTACACATCTGATGCTGTACTGAACTAAAACTTTGGGACAGTATTATTGTACACATCTGATGCTGTACTAAACTAAAACTTTGGGACAGTATTATTGTACACCTTAGATTTGTACCCTGATATGCTGGCAGTTTGTTGCAAGTACTTGAGCAGATAAATAGCTGTGGCATTATTATCAAAAATGTTCAGTGTTGTGTTCAAGACTTTTGTAAATCATATATCTTCTGCA
Organism: Sinohyriopsis cumingii; assembly: GCA_028554795.2. Lineage (NCBI taxonomy): Eukaryota > Metazoa > Mollusca > Bivalvia > Unionida > Unionidae > Sinohyriopsis > Sinohyriopsis cumingii. The sequence continues at coordinate 33,583,501 of CM068825.1, forward strand.
TTAGTTTCAAAAGTGGGTTCCTACACCTCTCTCTTGGTAACTCATACATAATGGGGTCCAAAAACATAGACCATACTATTCTGTGTGAAATTTATGACAGTCACATAACTTATGTATTAGTTCATGTATTCATACCATTGGGTTCCTATTACCATGTGACTAAAATTGTTCCTGAATAGGCTACGTATTCATATCTTTCCTGCATATGTAGATATATATGTTAAACCAACACTATTTTGCAGGAGTGAACTAAATACTGAAAGATAATTTAAAAAATATACATGACAAAAGTCTGCCACAATGACTTACCTATATGGGATGTTAAAGTTTTCAGTAAATTGAAAAACTCAGCCATGGATTCTAAAGATCTGTTGTCCTTAGCTAACCAATGATGCACCAACAATGTCTGTAAAAATAAATGATAAACACAAGATCTTACATCAGCATATATTAAATAATCAGTTTATGAAATGAGTAAAATAACACCATAATTAAGGCAAAACTGGACCCAGTATGATTAAACCTTTTCAATTTTCTACCTCAAACTGTGGTCCGAGAACAATAACTTCCTCTTAATACTGCAGACTTAACTGTACTGAATGTTTACTACTGAATTATAGCTTCATTTTTCAAAATGATGTTAAATTCATTTTAAAAAATCCACCTTCTACAGCATTCATGAGAACATTCTCTAAGAGGAGGAAAAGTTGTTTCTCTTCCTTTTAAGAGCAACCAAACAGAATCATAATGCCCTAACTGGGCATAAAAATCTTCCTTGATCATCCCAAGCACAGATCAGACTAAGACTGGGCATAATAGTCTATCTTGATCATCCCAAGCACATATCAGACTAAGACTGGGCATACTAGTCTATCCTGATCATCCCAGGCACAGACAAGACTAAGACTGGGCATAATAGTCTATCTTGATCATCCCAAGTACAGATCAGACTAAGACTGGGCATACTAGTCTATCCTGATCATCCCAAGCACAGACAAGACTAAGACTGGGCATAATAGTCTATCTTGATCATCCCAAGCACAGATCAGACTAAGACTGGGCAAACTAGTCTATCTTGATCATCCCAAGCATAGACAAGACTAAGACTGGGCATAATAGTCTATATAGATCATCCCAAGCACAGACAAGACTGAGACTGGGTATCTCTATAGGAAGTGGCTCTACTAAAGGTAGCTGTTTTATGGCTAAGAAACATGGTTGGCAAAAGAGAAATTTTGACTTGTAATTCCGACAACCTTGTTTAACAGACAGATCCAGAAGCTCACTCCTTCATCCCATGGATATTAATGACAGTGAGAAAACAGTCTTGAGTGTACAATTCTTGAAGGATGCTTCAACCAAAGGTGCATAGGGGGTTTAATTAATGACCATAATACAGGTTCCATTCTAGAATAAGTAAATGAAAGAGCAGTCTCTGCAGCTCACAATACTTTAGCAAGTCAGCAATGTGAGAATGATGGCCATGTTTTTGGAAAACCTAAATGTGTTTTGACAGGGCTGCCCTATATCCCTTGACATTAGGAACAAAGCACAGTTTTGCTTCCAGAAGGAAAAGCAAAAGATCAGTCACTCAGATAAGGACAGCTAGGATTAATGCTTGCCCTACTGCATCAATTGCAAATGATTCTCCATTTTGCATCATAGACCTTGGAGGTGGCATGTCTCCTGGCATGAACCTTGCACTCAGCAGCTTTGCTTAAAAATTTGTCCAGAGATGAGCCAAGTGTGATGGTGGAGAATCTGTTGGGGAAGCCCCTTTACTGAGACAGAAGGTCTCTCTTCTGTGGCAATGTCCTGGACTGGTCTATCAGCAGGTTGAAAAGATTGATGAACCAAGATCATTGGGTTCACAAAAGGGCTATCAAGATGGGCTGAGAAATGAAGGTCCTGACTTTTTGAAAGACTTACAGAATAATACCTGAAGGGTGGAAATGTGTAAGCAAACAAGCATTTCCCCTTCAAGCTGAGTGCATCCAGTGCCCATACTCTCTGATCTGGTATTGGAGAGACGTAAAATGGGAGCATGTTCAGTTTTTCTTACAATCAAGTCCCAAACCATGAGTCCATTGTGAACTTGTGCAGTGCTGATTATCTTGCCTTTCCCAGGGTAAACTGTCCATGAGAATAGTCTTCTTGCTAGGACTGTGATGAACTCAGATAGAACAAGGTTCCAAATCTCCTTGCATGTGTGCCACCTTGCTGCCTGAGATACACTGCAACTGAAGTGTTGTCGGAGAAAACCTCCACACAGTAACTTTATATTAATACTGCTCTTACTTCAAAATTTTAATGTAGAGTATAGATTATTCTAAAGGCCAAGAACCCTACAGTACTATTCCTTCTGGCTCCAAGTGAGTGCCTTACTTTATCCATGAACAAACAGGAGTGGGGTTCAGAGGTATGCCCCAGGAACTCCAGCTAAAAAACCAGTCAAGATTTTTCCCACCAACTCAAGGGATGGTTAAAGTCCAGCCCTTGAGAAATGTAAGCTGTCAGGAGATCCTTGTACAGCTTTCACAAGTGCAGTCTTCCTGGAGAACCACTGACTTCAAGGTTGCCAGAAGAGACAGATATATGTCAGCAGAGGCCAGGCTGAATGGCTGAACACGAAATTAGAAGACCTCTCAGTCCAAACAGAACCAGAGGTACTTCCTCTGAGAAGGTAAAATAGGTATATGAAGGTAGACATCCTGGAGGTATAAAGCAACTGTCCAGTTAGCAGGTCTTGTGGCAAATCTGACTAAAGCTGTGGTTTCCATCTGGAAAGGTAGTTCCTCAAGAAATTGGAATGGTCATGATCAGCCAAAACATTCCTCCATTTTTGGAAACCAGGAAGATCTGGGAGTAGAGAGCAAGGAGCCTGGTCTTTTAAAATCCTATCCACTGTGCCCTTCTGCAGAAGAAGTGCACCTCATTCTTTAAAGGTACCTGATCTGTCTGGTGGAACTGCATGGAAGTACTTGTCAGAGGAGGTCATTCCTGAACTCCTTTTATGAATAAGAGGACACACCCACTTTCTGTTATGCTCAACCAGAACTCCAAAATGAAGGCTGCTCTGGTCTTGTCTGGTCTGGTGCTTACAAGACAGATGGAAGAGAAACACAATGCAATAGAAGAAATGAGTCCCTAGGGCTGCTACCCATTGGGGAAGGGGGAAGGTCATGCAAACCTTCTTCATTGGCCTTTCTGGCGACCCCATTAGGCAGCTGATTGATGAGAGGAAGGCTGAAAATGGAATTGCTTCTTGAACTGGGGCTGTATTGCTTTAAAGAACTTTGCTGATGGCTGATGGGGAGGGGGGGCAGTCAGACTGACCATGCTTCATGACCAGTTTTGACAGACGAGTAGCAGATGCAAGGGACCTGTGTTGTTTGTCCCTCAGGTCCTGGGAAGCCATGGAGGGGATGAGACCTTTGAAAAAGGGTCATGTTCTGGTGACCTTTGAAATAGTCAATGGAAATGCAGCTTTCAGAAATCTGAAAGTGAATCAAATCATTCAGAACACACTGATACTCTTTGGCCATACTCCAAATGTGAGGATACAAGACTTCATCTGATTGGCTGACAAAAATTAGCGATTATGTTAAATACAAAGGTCATCAAAAGATGACCCCTAATCAGTCACTGTCAGATTTTCATGTAGGACAGTGGAGATCTGATTTTATTCAGATTGGTAAGAAATCTTTCTTAAAATAATGTATTGTACCTTCTTCTGATGCCTTCAGACCATATTTGATGCTCTGTACTAAGATGTAGTTTTCTAACTTTGAAATCAATAATATTATTGAAGAATGACTCAACTACTGAGCCATGAAAAAAACTTGGAGTCTTATAACTTTCAAATCATACGGATCCACATTTTCATCAACTTTGCATTCAAGCCATTTATATTTCCAAACACCTTTCAAACCTTTATCCAAACATTTTGTGCCTTTGACTCAGCAGATAATTCCAGATGCCATGTTTGGCAAGCATGCTTATTTCCATCAGTTTCCATTATGTGAAGATTCATTGGAAGAGTAGAAACTTTTGACCAATCAGAATGCTCTTTACAATGATCAGCAGTTAAAAACATACTGGATAAAGGCTGAATTCCACTTTAAAATGAAAAGAAAAATCATCCATGTGATAAGGAGATGTCTCTGTGATTCCAGAAACGAAAGGAGACAATACCTAACCAAAGTCCAGACTAAAACAATAATATGAATGGAAACACAGATCAACCACATGCCATGGACAGGGTGGAGAGCTGGGTAAAGTGAATGCTGATCAAGGAAAACTTTATGACAAATCCCTGGAAAAATTCACAAATGAAATAGTAACTGACTGAGGGTAAAACCTCTGAGAAATGCAGAAACCTGCATTATTATGGCCAATGCACAATATGCTGCAAGTCAAAGGCACATATTCTACACAGTACTGTCACATAAACTGCATTTCAAGTGGTATCTGAAAAAAAGATTAAGAGGACTATAGAGCATGTACCAGTGAGTAATACCCTGAAAAAGTGAGCAGACTGGGTTAAACTTTGTGTTCTGTTCTGGATTCTTTCCAGAATTCTCTATGGACGTTCATCCAAGGGTAGAAGAATTTTTATTATATGGACCTGGGTAAATCTGTCCCAGAATACCTAAGCCATGCAATACAAACCAGTAAAATATTCCTGATATTAAAATCTTTAGTTAGATCAGAAAATGTATTGTTCCCAAATTCATAAGAAACTAGGTCAACTCCACAATTTTACAACAATATTTTGTGACACTGCTACATATTATGTCATGGTGTGTCATGTGATATTTATGATACAGTGTTTTAAAATTAATGGATGGGGACATGAAATAAACAAGGTGACTCACAGCAGTCTCCTCTGATGGTAGTCTACCATCCAGCAGCACTCTCACCAATTCAGATGCTGAACCATGGCCTGACAGACACCTCTCAAATAAAAATTCACCTGCAAGACAAAAATCTCACTGGTACAAGCTCAGTGGAAAATATGTATCCATACCAAGAAAACTGAGACAAAAGGAAAACAATGAAACCATTAAAAACCTAACCTTCAATATATTAAAATTCCCTCAAGATCTACATTTTTTTGTCTATAAAAATTCTTTCTTCAATATCATAATATTTTTGGACCACTAAACTTAAAAATCCTCAACTTTGAAAACTGAAACCAATTTTTGATCCCAAATTTCAATTATAAGCAAAAACAAACTTCCCAATAAAGCAAACTCATTCAAACTAATAAATGTATTTTAGCTGCTAAATTCCATAAAACATATATATATATATATATATATATATATATATATATATATATATATATATATATAGAGTCCTGAATTAAGTAAAATAAACACCCAAAACACAACAGGTATGATTATTAGCAAATACTGTGGTAGGTTTATTGGTGAGTTGCTCACAATGGAATGTCCTGGGGGCATACAAGGTAAAAATAAATTACTCAACACCTACTGATGCCTATTATCCCTTTACCTCATAGAGCATAGTGACAAAGTGCAGCTCGCTATACATAGAACACAGGTTACCTAGTCGACCGCATACGCATAGCTTGCCTGTGAACTATTAAGCAATGTAGTGTATGTTACGTTTAACAGCAATTTTAACCATTTTACATTTTTGGTACACATCTATTACATGTGGAACAATTTAAGAGTAAAGTCCGATTGTTACAGCTGTGTAATTATTTATCACGGAAGAATTGGTTATGTGCTTTAAAACCTGGAGAGAATTCGTTCACCGTCATGTCAGTGAGGCTGTGTGACCAACCGTAGAGCTGCCATTTCTCATACTCGAAATTTACAAGTTTTTCATCTGTGTCTACATCACTAAGTCATCTAAATTTGATAATTTATAAAAACTAATTGCAGCCTATATCAATATCAGAGCCTTTACCTAGGTTATTGAATCTTTCATAGTTGTGATTCTAATCATGAATACTTCGTAAGTACTGAATGAAATCCGCGACCGCCATTTTGGAGAGTGGAGATTATGACCCAGTTACTTTAAATAGCAGATATCGACCAGTACATAAACAGTGACCACGTGATCTGACGTAATTGTCATTCACAGAAATGAATGTAGTATCTAATAAGGGGTTTTCCCCGAAGGTGGCGCTACGAAAACCGGCTTAAAATGGCTGATGTTTACAGCAGACGTCAAAAGGCGCTTCTATGGGACTTTTGTAGAAGCGTCAAAAGTCGCTTCGATGCGACTTTTGTAGAGGCGTCCAAAGACGGTTGTATGAGGTAATGGGTTAAGGGCAACAATAAGTTAGTTCCCCTATTACATCTTAAAGAAGAAAGGGCTATTATTGCAAATTGTTAATAACTATACATTTGCTGATAAACCATTTAAGCTGAATTATGTTTACCTGCTTTATTATCTGTGTTTGCTGTTATTCCTTTGTATAAATTATAAATATGACTTTTGTTTAAAAAATTAATTACCTGGGCTTTAATAACCAAGCCAATAGCCTTGCTTTTGATCCTTTGCTGGTGGAAACCAACAATACAGTATTTGGATGGAATGTATGTTCTTTGGCAATTTTTTAAAATTTAATATTAAAAAGATCAAACAGCTTTCTTAATTGTTTGCACTGTTGCATGTATACAGACACAGATGATGTTTCATGACTACATCCTTTCTCTCTGGTGACATAAGTACATCCTCTATTTCACACAAGCACACAAACAAAAAATTCTCTCCCTGTATCTCTTAAATCCCATGAAAATCATGAATGTCTTAAAACTTAAGGCTGGTATCAATGATATTCTTGTATATCTACTTGTATATAAAAAGACACATTTTGCCGGGGCCCCGTATGGCTGAGTGGTCTAAAGTGCTCACTGTTACGGATCACTGCCATCTCACCTCTATCCGCATGGGTTCGAGTCTTGGGCTCAGCCAATGTGGGTACATGAGAAAGCTTGCCAGTAGCTTATCATGGGTCGATGGTTCTTTTCTGGGTTTTTCTGGGTTCTTCCTCCACCATTGATACTGGCCGCCATCTATAGCCTATCTTGTGCTGAAATATGGCGTTAAACCCTACAACAACAACATTTTGCTCTCGATAAACTAAAAATCTCTCAAACTGAAAATAAATTGTTTCTAATTTTGGGTGGTTTCACTGTAAAAATAAATTGTCTACAACATTTTTATAAAGGATAATTATAAAAAATATTACAAGAGCTCTGTCAAAGCAGCGTATGAATAGATTAAGAAATTTAAGCTAACATATCGACTTGCTTGTATGCACAAATGAAACAACACAGATCATGATCTGCAATCACATGATGTGTCATCAAAAATGGGTCTGTGTTGTTTGTTCTACTGATTACTCGTGCATAGACCCTACTCCTGCATAGAGCCAAGTACGTCAGTGCATTAAGTGATGGCAGATTTGTGTCTGTGATGCATCGGGACTTTCACTTATAAGTGACCATATATGTTAAGACCTGTAAGCATTAAAGTCGAGATTCAAAATGTGTTGATGAAATATGACTGCCTCATCAAAGCACATGACAAATTACCAAAATACATAACACAATCAAGATTTGACAGATATATGGACATATGAATGGAGACAGATATATGGATGGATGAATGGATGGATATGAAAACTAGAGTAATATTATATGCACACTTTCATGAAGGGGGGGGTATATTAAAGAATGCTTAGTTTTAATTATCAATTAATAATTTATTAACATGTATCTGGTCAGCACATTATGAGTTGGATTCATTTACAGTAATCCTAAATATTGGCAATATGAGCAAATGACTCCTATCTACTGTACCAGAGGGAGTTGAAAGTTCAAAACAAGAAGAAATTCAGGTCCAACAATTTTGTACAGGATTCTTGTTGTGCTAACTAGGTTTTACTTTCAAATAATTCCTGCCCTTGCTGACATGAACTTACCACACTTTCACTTTGCATTGCATTTGGTATCATTGGTTGCAACATGCACTTTGCATTGCGTTCAGTATCATTGGTCACAACATGCACTTTGCAATGCATTCAGTATCATTGGTCACAACAAGCACATCTGCATCAGATCAATATTTCTTTGATACAAAGTGAGTGTGTTTGTGATTTAGGTTTTTTAATGTAGCTTTAAAAAACTTTCAGTCATATTGCTAAGATGTCTGCAGTGTGACAGTTTATAGTGATATCTAGCACTGGGGCATCATGCTGCAGACATGTAGCATCATGTCCCACCCAGTCACATTATCCTGACACCAGGCTGACCAGTCCTAACACTAACCTCTTAATGCTGAGTGCCCACTGAGGCAGCTGTCAGTACCATTTTTTAAAGTCTTTGGTATGACTCAGCTGGGGTTCAAACCATTGACCACCCGCATCCGAGGCGGACACTCTAACTGTTAGGCCACCAGAGCGGTTTTTATACAAAGTGACAACAAGGGCTCAAACTTTGATCTCAAATAATTTCTCAGACCTTATACAAAGGGAGAAGTGAAAGACCTTGTGGATGAATTAAACCGTAAATACAGCTGTCTTTCGTAACTGTATATCAACACAGTCTTTACTGTCGTAAAAAAAAAGAAATATATCTGATTCACAACAGAGTGCTCCACCCATGTTTTGATATTAAATATGTCGATCTTTACATTTAATTTTATACTGTCTTGTGAAAATGAATCTTTTTTAAAATGGTCTGTTCATGACAATGGTGAAAAACTGATATGATTAATGCAATATCTACATAAATCATTTTAAGAAATTTTACAGACAATAACATGATCTTTGCAAAATAATAGAAATTTATTTATTTTCAATCAACAGTTTCTTACATGCATGATTCCAGTAACTTTTTACACTGTTGACTCTTGGCAAGAAATAAGCAGTTCTCTGCGGAATACCAATGGATCTTTGACTGATGAGATATTGAACGGAGTAAGAAGTGGTACAACTCATGTCATATTTGCTGGGGTGTGTGTGTGTGTGTGTGTGTCTCAAAATGCATTGAAAAGAACTTGTTAGCTACTAAATTGATTATAATCACTTTCTTACCTGCATTTTACCTTTGGAGAATGATCAGTGGCAGCTGCTTGATCTATCTTAATTTTGATTTATGCTGTGATAAAACTAGGCTTTGATCTAAAAGGGTAAATCTTTACCTAAATAGGATCTTTTGTCTTCAGGAAGATCTTTGACTAGAGATATTGCACCTGAGCCTTGCAGACTTGGTTCATGTTCCTGTACATGGACTGTACATTCTATACAGCTCAGGAAAGAAGATATGTATGCCATGGTCTCATCCTGAAATCGAAGTTTTGTCTCGGGCTTGTTTTGTCTCACTCTATCACAGCTTTGCAACTGAGATAAAATGTGCCTGGCTTCGCTCTCACTGAGACCAACTGTTTCAGACAGAACCTGTAACATATAAAGTTTAAGATGAATTAACAGAAAAGGATAGAAGAAACACAAGCAAAGAAACATGAAAACTTTAACACCAAAAGGCAAAGATAGAGAGATTTGCAGACAGGAAGTAGTCCTATAATGTAAGACATGGACCCTGATATTTATGTTTTAGGGGCTGAGGTCTTACTGCCAAAATAACGGTTCCGTGTAGCTTGTTCTGATGGAGACTAACATCATAAAGAGAAGTAAAATATTCAGGAATATCTCACCCACTTGGAAGCCCATATTGACACTTTTTCTATCAATTCAAGTAACAAAGTTTTAATCAGACTTTACTTACTCTGATGTCTTTCTTCTAATAAATTGAAAATCTCACACAAGCTAATGGACCTGTTTTCACACTTTGTTGACCTACATTTCAGTGGCTTCAAATGCCGAAATCAGATTAAGCTGAAGTATGAAAGTGTTTCGATAGCTTCGTTTAGTTAAGATAGTTATTATCCTTTTATTCCAAGAATACTTAACTGATCAATTACACCTGGAAATAACCTCTCCAATCTCTCAAATCCAGCCCTTCCAAAAAGACAAAACAAACTGTGTCTTTCCCATCAATATAATATATACACAAGGAAGAAAACCTTTCCAAATTACCTCTCATTTCTACGTGTATACTGGTTGTTTACCAGTTTTCAAGCTTCAGCAAAACATTAATCAGGATTAATAGTAATACCATCATAATAGTGATGTTATCATTATTCTTGAAAAAAATTACCATCTGTCAAATACATACAAGGCATCAAGGTATGAGTGGTTTCATCATATTTTCCAGCATCAACCAGGAGAAAGATGCATTCTGATGCCCTGTGACTTTTCTATGTGCATTTTAATTAGCACTTGATAACACTGCCATGTTTTGCATCGCTGCCTCTCTCAATGTATCAGTTGAGGAAGGAGAGTGGCTGCACACTTTCTGATGGCCTGCAGCCAGTAACTCGTTTTCAGTTATGAAACCCCATTGCATCATTAGGACCATCAAGATAATATAGATCATTCAAAAGAGCACACAACTCCATCACCCTGAATCCCAAAGCTAGGACTATCAAACAACATCTTGAGCTCTCCTGTCTCTGATCCAGTGGCTTGGATCATGGATGCTCTAGCAGGATGTTGGGATGATTTCTGGGCTATGCATTTCCTCTAACTGTTCTGATCCTGAGAATGATTTTAAAAATAAGGGGTCAGACCGGCAAAGTGTTTCTGATAGCTCCCCACAGATGGGACAAGCTCTGGGTTAATAAAGTACTCGACTTAGAGACAGACGTCCCTAGGAAGATCTACACAAGGCCCAACCTGTTCAAACAACCCCTGATGCAGGTTCTTTCATCCCTGCCCATACAGTTTACTTCATCATGCCTGGTTGGAAGACGCCGTGTGGAAAAACTTTATGCCTTCATGAAGCCACATGGATAGGGATATGGAAATATGTGTTAGAGACTGTTCACAAACTCATCCCTTGTGATGGAAGGAAATACTGACTGTGATGTTTCCACTTCGAACTCCAGTCTGGTTATGCATTTGTTTAGCTGGCTGAGGTCTATCACCAGTCCAAATTTGCTGTTTGCTTTGGAACCAGAAAAAGCCATAAATAAAATCCTGCATGGTGTGATTTGTGAACTTTTTCTTCTATCTGCTTGGAGAGTAAAGAATGGTTCTTCTTCAGTAAAATTCCTCACTTCCCTGAATTGGATGGAATCTCTGCTAAGAATGGGGAACATGAAAGATGATGTGTTATGTGGTTAGTGGAACTACCCAATTCATTTGAAGTTAGGCAAATCAAGGAGTTGCCTGCTGAAGAACAAAAATTATCACACACTACTGACTTGAATTAGAATGTTTATATTAACATTTATTAAAGATTAATGGCAAGTTCATGAACAATGGCAACATTTCTTTGAAGCTGGATTTTATTCCAAATAAAAATGAAAAATATTCTTTTTGATTATTTTGATACAAAGAATAGTGTTCAAGAACGATTTACTTTTAAGGCAAAATGGTAAAACGCAGATGTGATTCAATAAAAATAAGCCATCAAGGAAGTAAGCAAAACTGAATCTCTGAACTCCTGGCTGATGGAATATGGCTTTGTGAAGTGCAGCCAAATGGGTGAGCATTTCATTCTTGGCATATAATGAAAACATAACATCAACATAAGTCATTCTGGGATGAATGACAAAAGTCCACATTGCTTCAACACCTGCATGTAACATTTAGACCAACCAAAATAGATTCAACTCACTAATCTGAACATTCAGGTTAGTTAACTTTATTACTGTTTTCTTAATCTTGTTATTATTAATTGACCATGATTTTCCAATGATTTTAGCCATGAAAAAGACTGACTGAAAGGCAATAAATCCAGTCTCATGTTTAAACTGTCGATTTGTGTTGATAAAGATATTGCATTAACACCTGTACTGGACAGAGGCACTCCCTCAATGAATGATTGATCCCTAGTGCGATGTATATTTTCTTTTTCTTTTGAGATAGGCATATCTCATGATCAAACTGCCTTGGATACAGTTCTTACAATGTCAACATTATGGTTGGCAAGAACAACTCAGTTCCACCAGAGTTCACTCTGAGAATCCAACAGGAAAATTTGAACAACAGTACCATTCAGTCTGGAGAGTGAAAAGCAAATTTTTAGTAAATTGTGTTTCTCCGAGAATACTTACCCGATCACATTAACATTAGGGAAATAAGCCTGCTACCTCTCGAATCCAGCCCTACTAAAAGACGAAAATTCGTCTTTTCGGTCTATCTCATATAGACCAAAGGGCAATAACTCTTGCCCCTTACCTCCCCTTGCCACCGCCAGGTGTCGCTAGTTTTTTAAGCTGAGCGATATATATTATACGAGGATGCTCGCATAGCGGGGTGGTTGGGAGGGTTTTTAAGTAATGTGATCGGGTAAGTATTCTCGGAGAAACACAATTTACTAAAAATTTGCTTTCTCCTTCAAATACGTTCCCCAATCACATTAACGTTAGGAGAATAAGTAATAGGAGGAGGGAATGCTGAGCATCCTACCTCCACTCTGGGTACCTTCTAGGGAATGATTGCTGGATTCCCCATTTGAACGATAACCCGTTCTCCTAATTTCATCAGCAACACAGCCTAGGGTCCCGTTATATGTGACCCCTATATACGGTTAAGAAGATAGTTATTGAAATCTTCTTACCTAAGAAATTTCACTGGCGAATCCAGCGAAGCTGATAGGCTGTGCTGATTGTTTTAAATGGGTCTGGTGGTCATCTGGGCTGCCGACACCGGACCTACCAGATTCAAGGTTTGCCTCTGCGAAGCCAAATCTCTGAGATAAAAACTGGAGAAGGTTGACTCTGCATGCCAGCCAACAGCTTCTATTATATCTCGGATCGAAACATTGTGTTCGTATGCCAGGCTCGCCGAGATTGCTCTAATTACATAAGCCATAATCTTCATGAGGCGACTCTGATCTTGTGAGACCTCAGAGTACGCTGAGCGTATAACCCACTTCAGCCATTAATCAGTCTTTCTGTTGCATTTTAAATAGCGCTTGAGTGCACGAACAGGATCTTGCATCGCTGCTGCTCTTGACTTATCTATGGAAGAGAGCGAGCGAATGATGATTCTTTGATTGCCAATGGATGGTAACCTATTTTTGGCTACAAAACCTGGTTGCATCAGGAGGACCACCGAACCATCTGATCTGAACTGAAGAAAGTTCGGGTCACTGGAAAGGGCATGTAACTCGCTCACCCTGCATGCTGAAGCTAAGGCTATCAAGAAACATGTTTTGTATGATAATAGCTTTAACGAAGTGTGGGATAAAGGTTCAAATTTGTCTGAATTGAGCCATGTTAAAACCCAGGACAGATTCCATTTTGGAAACAGGGTAAGGGATTTTGGTCGATTGAAATCAAAATTGGCTAAAAGATCTAATAGATTTTTGTTATGCCCAATATCACATCTACCATGATGGCAGAATGTGTCTGATATCATGGAGCGGTAGCCTTTGATAGTAATTGGGGCCAACTGTTTCTCCTCAAAAAGCCAGAGAAAAAAGTCGGCCAGTTGAGGGATTGAGACACTCAAACGGACGATGTTATTGATATGGCACCAGTCCCTGGAAACATGCCACTTTCCCTTGTAAGCCTTCAGAGTAGAGGGCCTTCTTGCTCTTGAGATTCTCTCCACAATCGCAGGTTTAAATTTTTTGTCTTGCAAGGCTGCCAGGACAAGAGCCTTAAGCATGAAGAAGAAGACGGTCCAGGCAGGGGTGCAACACCTGTGACCGCGGTTGTTTGAGAAGATCTATCGCTAGATTGAGTAGATCGGTGACCCAGGACTTGTTCCACCTGAGAGGGGCAATCAGAATCATCCGACAGTTCTGACCCCTTAACCTCTGGATTATTTTCGGTACCAAAACTGTGGGATTCCCAAGGCGAATGCCCTCAACCCCTCCCAGCTGATTGACAGAGCATCTACGGCCCAAGCCTCTGGGTCTGGAACCGGAGAGACGAAGGTGGGCAATTTGCGATTCCACCTTGTCGCAAAAAGATCGATCATCGGACGCCCCCAAAGTGTGCAAATCCGAAGAAAGGATGATTGATGGAGTGACCATTCTGTGTGAATGACTTGACCTTTCCTTGATAGAGTGTCGGCCAAGACACTGAGTCTGCCGGGAATGTGTCTGATTTGTACGTTGATGTGGAGGTTGTCGCACCAACATAGAAACTGCCAGATCAGAATGCACAGGTCTGGTGATTTGGTGCCCCCTTGTTTGAGGAGGTAGGTCACTACCACAGTGTTGTCTGACATAATGAGGACAGTTTTTCTTGAGAGCTGATCCTTCCAGAAATGAAAGGCATTGATGACAGCCCTCATTTCTAAAAGGTTGATGTGGAGAGGCCTCTCTCCTGGCTCCCACGTGCCGTTGACTGTAGCGAAGTCCGACAACAGGTGGGCACCCCAACCGTAGGTACTGGCGTTGGTACATACCGTTATCTCCGCTTGGGGCATCTCCAGTGCCACTGATGCAGGAAGGATCGTATCTCAGGTATGATCATTATTGTTTGATTGAGGAGACTTGAAAAGGGGCGCCATTGTGCCAGTAACGTCATTTGTAAGGGACGCATAAAAAGACGGCCAAGTGGGATCAAGTCCGCCGCTGCATTGAATAATCCGAGGAGTTGCAAGAATTCTCTCGCTGAAATCCATGTCATGTTGGAAACGGACTCGACCAGTTCGACAATCCGGATTACACAAGCACGAGGAAGCCGTACCAGATTCAGATCGGTGAGAAACTCCATACCCAGATGGACAAAACGCTGGGATGACGGAGATCGGACTTTTCCCAGTTCACGAGAAAGCCTAGATGATCTAAAAGTGCTAAAAGATCGTTTCTGCCTTTGAGCAGAATAGAACTTACCATATGTTTCTGGAGGATGTCGTCCAAGTACACTGCCATCCCTGTAGATGAAGTCGAGTGGAACAGGGTGACGACGCAATCCATAACCTTGGTAAAAGCCCAAGGGCTGATGTTGAGGCCAATGGGTAGGACCTGGAACTGATAAACCGCGTTGCGGTAAGCGAATCAGAGAAATGTCCGTGACACGGGGTGGATAGGGCCGTGAAAATATGCGCCGGTCATATCTAGACTGACGGCATACTCGTCCCGCCGGATGGAAAGACGGATTGATCTTGCCGTTTCCATCTTGAATTTCGGTGGTAAAATGTATTGGATAAGAAACAACCTGGAATAAAACCCCAGCGACTGCGTTTTGTTTTCTTTTTTTTTCCACAATCTCCACCGCCCGTTTTTCTATGAGCGACCGTATCTCCTGTTGTAGAAAGGTATCCTTCTCCTGATCGGACAGTACGTCCGTGAAGAGGGGAGAGGAGGACAGGGGAGGGGGTTGTATAAATGAAATCCAAAGTCCCTCCGAAAGGACCTGGATCACCCAATCGTTCTGAGGAAAAAAGGTGGTCCAGTGGTCCTGAAATTGCAGGAGGCGGCCGCCCACAGGTAGGCTGTCCGCGGGTGGTGGAGAGGGTATGTCAATTTTTAGAGTTAGGAGGCTTGAAGACAGAGAAACTTTGTTTCTTACCGCCTCTGTATGGTTGCCTCCTAGCTTGATTACACTGTTGTCTCCTGGCATTGGGTTGGGATCTATACTGCACATTTGATCGTAAGGATCCCTTGTCCCTGGTCCGCCAATCATCCCTCCGCTGTGGCAGGGGCTGATTTTTTCTAAACGCCTGTGAGGGTTGGGCAGCGTGTTGGAGAGGCAGTTCCTGAGCTGCCTGCTTCCGAACTTCTTCAATTTTTCCTCCAAAGAGTAAAGGTGACCAAACGGAGTCATCTGTAAAGCCAGAGTATGATGGGGCTTGAGCGACGTGGACCGCAGACATGTGTCACGTCGTATCAGGTCTAAGTTGGCAGAAGCAGTCAACGCATTAGCCATGGAATGGTGAGCTGTCCTGTTAATAACTCTAGCAATCTGGGCCGTTGCTTCCCAAGCGTGGTCATTGTCGGATTTTTCTGCGAGTCGGAAAAATGGCTAATGAAGCCAAGTCTAACATTGAAGACGTAGCGACTACGTTCCGGACTAGCTTTGAAGTGGCAAGGAACACATTTTTGTCCACTTTGTAAAACAGTGGAGCGGACATGTGAACTGCTGCCCTATTTTTGTCCAGGGCTGGAAGATCCGTACTGAAGGCGTCTGAATGAGTTTTGTACCAGCGACACGAGAACATCGCTGGTACTTGGCTTTCTGAAAAGAACGCCTTAGCATTCCCTGGATCACCTATTCATCCTGCCGACTGGGGAAGGAGCCGGAAGGATGGTGTCTCTTCCTACCCGTCAAGATGTACAGACGTCTTAACTTTGTAGTCTTGAGTGGCGGTAGAAGGTGGAGGACATTCTGAAGTTGCCAACACCCTATAAATTTCTTCCACTGCCGCCTTGAAGCCAAACTCTGTCCGTTCCATGGTTGGATCTGTGTACGGCTGATTTGCAGGAGTTTCGCCACCCTCACAGTGTGCCGAGTCGTACTCTATAATAGCTTGCATTTCTGGATAGAGCATACCAGGTGGCATAGATGACGCAATTCCGTCATCCTTAACACTGTCACTAGCTCTCCCTTGTGGATAAGCCGTGAACATATGGACAGCCGGCCCTGCCGGCTGGTTTGTCCGGCTTGTGGTTGGTCTGAATGTTGGCGACGGTCCTGCTATCACAGGTACCGGCTGCTCCAATGGCCTGGCTGGACGGACAGATTTCTCACTAAAATCTCTGCCATAGTATTAGTATGTTGCCAGTGGTACAGCTTGATGGAAGGATTTATCACTAAAATCCCCGTAAGTCATATTTGGTCGGACCGTTTTAGCAATAGGTCCCCATGCTGGGACAGCTGGATGGCTGGTGATGTAGAGGTTGTATAAAGAAATGGATCTGATGGATCCGGTAAAAACCCCATGCGTCCTGACTTACAGGCCCGAAGGCTATGCTCGGACATGCGGGGGGACTTACGCCCACTGGGCAGCCTAAAATTGGGGGAACATTCCCCCAAAGAGTCAGAAAAGGCTGTGGAAGTGAGCGAGGGAAATAAGGGTAATAATTGGCCTGATGTCAATAGCTGCGTCGTCGTTTCCTGGACCAAACGACGCATCTGTTCAAAGTTGGACTGTTGTACCCTGTCAACTTTATTTTCCTCCATTGCCGCTGATGTTACTTGCAAACGACGAACTTTAGGTGGAGGGGGGGACCCCAACGTCCCCCACAAGGCTCGCAATGGAGGCTGTCTTTGGATGTATACCGAGGACATCAATGCTATCTTTCTTCGACTTATTCCGTCTATCCCTCCCTTTTGCTGCCTTCTGGACTACATCAGCCCACGTTTGCTCTGTCCAAGTATTACACACGCTGCATGGTATAGATGATGTACACTGGGTACATACAATACAAGAGTCATGGTTGTCTTCTTTTGCTTTGAACTTTTTGCATTTCATGCATTTGGTTGACATTTCTACTGAAACGACACAAGAAAAGAAAACAAAGCACAAATTATCAATTCAGCATGTTATTAATTCGCTAATACCACAACCGTTACTAATGGAGTAAGCGAAATTAGTCAGTGTCGCGTTAATTGACAACACGAGTTCCGTGATAGCGTGTGTAACATGGTCTTCAGTAAACAAAATCTGTAAGGGTGACAAAGTTACTCAATTTTGAAAAAAATTGTTAAAATAATGTATACAACCTGTAGAAGAATGATTGTCCAACACAATAAATCCAAATTTAATTTCGGATGGTCCAATTTAAAGCTAAGATGGCTTGGATTGTTTGGAGGTATAATGTACGTGTTATCAGTACAAGCGAAGCTTAAAAACTAGTAACACCTGGCGGTGGCAAGGGGAGGTAAGGGGCAAGAGTTATTGCCCTTTGGTCTATATGAGATAGACTGAAAAGACAAATTTTCGTCTTTTAGTGGGGCTGGACTCGAGAGGTAGCAGGCTTATTTCCCTAATGTTAATGTGATCGGGGAACGTATTTGAAGGAGAAAGATAAACACAAATGACACTTGCATTACCTTCAAACCACCCAACATCGCTATTAAAAGCATCAAAGACTGCATCTAATTAAGACAATATTCTACCATCCAATGGATTCTAAAGACTTGGTCTAATTTTGGTTTAATTATATTGAGTGAAAGACAATAATAAGTGTGGTTGTAATTATGTGAGTGTTTGCACATATGTGTATGTGTGTGGTAATAATATCTGACAACACTGTCTACAAACTATTGCTGTTAGTAAGTGTACTCAATGCTTTAAAAAAAAAATTGTAAACTTATTATTCAGATTTGAATTTCGAGTTATTTTCTATAGGTCTATAGAAATGAGCTTATTCTCAAATAGACAACATCGCTTTTTCAGGGTATTACTCACCAACCCCACCAACACCCTGGATATTAAACGGACAACATCACTTTTTCAGGGTATTACTCACTGACCCCACCAACACACTGGATATCAAAAGACACTTTTTGAAATTGAAAAATTTCATTTCTGAGAGACAAAAGTGAAAAATGGATAGAAATATAGATAGAGTATAAAACTCCTCAGACTCACTCCCAATGTAAAAAAAGGCACCGAATTAAAACTGGTTTTGAGGTCTCTAACAGAGTGTGCTCCCTAGCATAAACATACATAGTAACTGAAGTATGGGCAGGATTCAGCACCAATCCCTCTATCCAAGGTGATATAACTTTTGTCTGACTCCCACCTATATGGGCAGATGACTTTAAGCTTTTTATTGTTACAAACTCTCAGGAAGGATGGATTTAAGGTCATGATTTTACTCTTAAGGTATCATAAACGGGTATTACTGTATTTGAAGAAGAACCTGTTTATATAACACAAGCTACCTGGCCTGATGCAGGTGCTGATCCCTCCTTGACATTCTTTTCCTTGTTGAATTTTTCCAAAGCTACAAAAGTATGAAGCAGATGCTCCTTCAGTCGACAAAACTGGAGAAATAACCTTCTATCAATCTCCAAGTTACTTCCACCTGAAAGTAGCATTAACACAGAACTATAATGACATGGTTTCCACAGAACAAAGTGTCTTACCTACAAACTATGCTATAAAGTACCATCACTGTATCCAATATGCAAAAGCATTTAAAATAAACCTGAATATTAAATAGGATTAATGTCGACCCAGCCGCTGCAACCATCGCGACACCTATGTCTTGATGCTTGCTATTGCAGGAAACATAAAAACATTGTCGTCTCTCAATAAAATCTGTTCAAGTGAGACATCCAAATTTATTGCCTTAAAAATGAAGTCGGCTTACACTAAAGTATCTTTAATATTAAAACTACCATATATACTCGCATATAAGCCAAATAATCTAGGAAAAATTTAAGACCTGGAAGAAGGGGGGGGGGTCGGCTTATCCACAGGCCAATGTCTAAACTTGACAGTTTTTAGGTCTTTTTGTTGACTACTGTAATAGCTTTAAATTTTGGGACATGAAACAGTCATTTTTTTCCGTGTCCTAAGACATAGGCATGTAAATAAATTAACTTTCGAACCCGACATTTATTAAACTGTTATGAAGTATTATGATTGATTTTGTTATTATTTTGCATGTGCATATTTTCTGATTTCTCCAACACAAAATTAAATAAAGGTAAATACAGACTTAATAATTAGTGGTCCAGCTGAGTTTACATGGAAGACCAGGCTGAACTATAATCTACAGTAATTACACATTGCAAAGCGTGCATAGCATCACTTAAATCCTTATTTATTCACAATTTCGCAGATTTTGCTTTATTCATTGTTTTGACCAAATTGCATTCTTCCAGATAACATTTCAGCTAGTCCTTAATAGCTGTTTCATTTACATTGAATCACGTGCTCATGAGTTACTCATTTTTAACAATATAAGCGATCCTACAAATTGAGGTAATTTTTAAAAAAAGGTACGCACGTTTGATTGTACAAGGCACATAACCAGCATAATTTACATGTTCAGGAAGAGTGGTAATAACAAAAACTAAAATTCTCAGATCAACTAAGATCAACATCAATCAATTTTAGTTTTGTGTTTTGGCTGAACAAAGATCGTAACTTTCCACACAATGGAAAGCTTGATGTTTCGGTGTCTCCTATGTTGATAGTTGTCGAATTTGTCTTTCATTTTGTGACAGCAATACAGGCCAGTTAATCATTAAAACCCTGAAACTGGCTTGTGTCAAGAGGGAATTTTGACCTGCAACTATACCAATATATTGATGCCTTTTATTCCATAATATTAGTATGACTACTGTAATTTTGTAAAATGGGATGTAAGGGATATCTATGAACTTTTCAAAAGCCAAATAGGGGGACTGAATAAAAAAAAAGAGATTGGGACCTAACATTGGGAGGTTTTTCGTGGCATTTTTAAAGTCTTGTTTTCACTAAATATTGATCGATCTTCCTGGTCCAATATGCATGAAATCTGCAAACAGATTCACCATTTCTCCCTGTGATGCGCCCTATTTTCCCCTAGGTTGTGCCCTATTTTCATATTCTGGTCAGCTGTGATCAAACTGCACAACAGCTAAAGATTAGTCTTAAATAAACAAGCAAGAATGCTAGTGTGACTAATTAAGAGTTAATCCTTATGGATGCAACTATGTTGTGAAAACGACTGGCCCTCCGTCATAATTCAAAGAAACCATGTTCTACACTACTGTGTGTTACACAAGCACCAGCAATTGATCGGCAAATAAAGGATTCCCAATTTTGTTGAACTAAAGGTACCAAAATAGCCAGCCTCATGGTACCTTACATGTGACAACTATTTTCTCCTCTTTGTATATCTGACCTTATTCCCTTAATAACTCGTAAAGCATTTAGTATTGTTTATTATGAAACATGTATTCTGAATTAGTTTTTTGATGATAAATTTACTGTGTGTTGTGTATTTTCATTCCTTCTTTTTATTTAACCACGGTAATTAACATTGGTATATATGGTATAAAAATGCCAGGTGTTCACTCGTGTAAGTTTCTTTCATGCGAATGTCGCTATTGCATATGGAGTTACAGCATTCATAGTGATCACTCTTGAGACTGAAATTAATTGTGGACAATTTTTTTTGTTTTTTATTTTTGTATTGTTGTTGAATTTAAAAAATAATTAATTTACGTGAATGATGTTTAAATTTAACATTCTATTTAGTGAAGAAGCGTATTCTTTATAGTAAAGTAATTATTTTGTCACAACAATAATTCACAGGTGATACAACAGAACATGTAGGACTTTTCTTGTTAAGAAGAAATGAAAATCAAAGACAATGTAATAATTGGGAGATCTCTGCAAAAGTTGGAAGATATGAAATCAGGAGATAGGCATGGAGTGACCACAAAAATTGGGAGTTTTTTTCTTTTCTTCCTCCTGTTGTAAAAATTGACAGGTACAGTGTAAGGTCGCTTACATCAAAGCAAACTACAACTCAAAGCATTATTTCTGAAACTTCATTATTGTATTTTGGAAATATCGTTAAAGTTTAGCGCAATGGTGCCCATGATTCAACTCTATGGGACATGCTTAATTCAGCACACAATCAAACCTACAATGTACATGTGGTGGCGCCTTTATATAAATACATACAGGAGCCTAATTGCGAGTGCTGAATCAAACTGTATTGTTGTTTGTTGTATTGTCATACCGGGATTACATTTTAATGAGTTAGGTATTTACCATTTCAAAGCAAAGTAAAAATGTAATTACTGGTACACTGATATAAAATGTCCAATGCAATAATGCATAAACCAAAAATAATTGAGACAAAAGGGAGAGGTAGTGTTATAGCAACTTGCGATTGCTACATTCTTGTCATCGTTCAATCAGATTATACACAAATCTAAATTAGGCAGAAACAATAAGAAAGCAGAAAATTAAATAAATTACTTAAGATAAGTATACATGTAATTTTTGTTAAACATAAGTTTGCCTAAATAAACGCATTTATAACTTACCTCGTGCATCTTGAGATGTCTCGAAGTTGTGGGTCAGCTTATACGCGGGTCATGCAAGTTTTAGTGTTTATACCTGTTCTGTTTGGGGGGTCGGCTTATATGTGAACAGGCTTATACGTGAGTATATATGGTATATTTATCTCAAAAATGGAATCAATGAGTACCCCCATGTTATATAATGGACTGCACTATATTAAGATTTCTTATAGTAAGTTACTACTATATTAGCATCATTAAACTGTCATAAATTCCCATACATTGCAGTGTCATATAAATACCGATACTCAAATATCATAGCTATATTATTACAACTCTAATAACTGTATGGAACAAAAAAAAAGCATAAAAAACAAAGATGACATATGAATAGAAATTCTCACCTAAAGATGATAACTTTGCTATACAAGCCTCCAAAATCCTTCCTTGAACTGCTGGTCCCAAGTACTTGGTGCTGAGAATTCTATCTACCCCCTACAACAAAAAAATTGGGACAACTTAAGAAATGGACCCATGTTACTGTGAAATCACTATTTTTCTAACTGTATCAGTTATTATATATTTCATGGTTGCTGGAAACCAAGAATTTAAAGACCATCTCTCAAAAAGAAATGACCATTCAATGGAAACAACAGAACACCTACCCAAAGATATGACCATTCAATGGAAACAACAGAACACCTTTCCAAAGATATGATCATTCCATGGAAACAACAGAACACTTCCCCAAAATATGACTATTCAGTGGAAACAACAGAACACCTTCCCAAAGGTGGAAAC
Source organism: Sinohyriopsis cumingii (assembly GCA_028554795.2). Classification (NCBI taxonomy): domain Eukaryota; kingdom Metazoa; phylum Mollusca; class Bivalvia; order Unionida; family Unionidae; genus Sinohyriopsis; species Sinohyriopsis cumingii. The sequence goes on from CM068825.1 coordinate 33,606,292, forward strand.
AACAAGACTTTTTCAGAGATATGACCATTCAATGGAAACAACAGAACAACTCCCCAACAATATGACCAATCAATGGAAACAACAGAACACCTTCTATTTAATTGTGTTTTTTTAAAAAATTTGGCTTGTTTGCCTTTTCTACATTTAATTGAGAAATACAGCTGGAATGAGGGGTTGACTGGCATGCCATGTTTTTGTCCAATCAGCATGTACCTTGGATTCGTAATGAACACGACTTTTGGGTTCAAAATCACTCACTCGTATTTCCATTAACACTTTCCTAGCTCCAATAATGTGATATACTTCCTACCTTTCAAAAATAAATTGCCTTCATTACTATGATCAGCCAGTATTTGGCAAATGAATTTGTCATCCAAATATGAACAATGTTGGGAATTGGCCATTTTGGGTCTTCTAGATGGTCTATATTTTAAACACTCACTTGCAAAACTTTCCTGATGCAAGGTTAAAACTGACACAATGCTTATTACAGGGCCCAATATGCCAATCAAATTTAGTTTAACAATCATTCATGTCAAGCCAAAGAAACCAGATGTGTAAACAATTATGAAAAAATACATATCATGACAAGCACTACAATAATTCCACTATTTCTACAAGAACTTTATGGATGAACAAAATTGTATACTTTGCAGAGTACATTTTCATACACGTGACTTCTGGAATTCTTGCGCATCACTGCTTTCCAAGTGTGTGAATTCATACGAATTTTCTGCAAATCACAAATTTATGCATCCTGGGAGCATCTCTGTAACATACTGCTTCTCTGTTACTGGTAAATGATGCAAGTATTATATTTACTTATCAATGGTCTTATATATTTATTCAAGTAAGAGAGCTGCAGAGTGCTGACAAAGACATAAATCACTGAGCCGTATACCATCCAACTGATTCCAATGGAAGTGTTGTCATCACAGAACACAGCAATAATACTTGTACATTATGTTGACAAAGCATGTTTCTTTATTAATATTTCACAAAATCAAAGCACTGATTGACTCAATGCTTTGTATGTATGAAAATGGCAGAGCACTTTACAACATGTCATACTTAGGACTATTACTGAGGAAATGAAGACAGCTATGCTTCTTCAAGTTTTGTGCAAGAAGGTTTCAGCTATCTATCTACAATCAACCAATTATGGTTTCTGTGGTCTATTTTCGATCAATCAGTTAAGCTGGAACAGTTTCATTTTACACACAATATGATGATCATGTTCAGCAGTTCCAACAGGAAAGCCTGGACTTTACCAAATCAGACAAACTGCTTTTTCAACGTTTCTTTTTTTTAATTGGGAAAACAACAGCATTTATATAAAGCAAGAGCAGCTGATATATACAGAGTACAAAAGATTCTGATTTTGCTGCATCGACACTTCAAATACAATCAATAACCAGCAGGCTTCATAAACAAAAATGGCACTCAATATTGCAATACCCAATATCAATGATAAGTATCTGGACAGTTTTGTTGGACTTATTTTCTTTGTCCTTAAGTCTTTGAATATTATGTTTTGCACTGAAAATATATGGTAAGGATGGTAAACAATGCATACCTTGATCATATTGCACTTTAAAGTAAAAGTTTGAAAATAATCAATACCAATAAATAATTTGGTCTGTATGAATATATATATACCTGCTGTGCAATATTAGCTGTTCTGATATTTAACAGCAGGTCCTTCACCTGTGTCTCCAGTGCATCTGAAATCAATCAGAATTTTGTTTTATTCAGCTAGATACTTTACAGGTTTTCAAATGCGAACATGATTTAGAAGATAACTATACAACATAGTATGACAGGTGCTTCCTGACAAAAAAGTTTGAATATTATTATTAAGAAATAATTTTATAATCAACATAAAAACAAGACATTCATTACAAATTTAAGAAAGAGACTCCAAAAACACAAACACATTATGTAAATGTTTCCATTTGAAAATATATTGGCAATCCATTGCAATCTGCTGATGTCGTTAGTAATACACTTAAACAGTATGCAAAACTATCAAATACTTTGTTATCACAGTTTGTAACAAATCAGGAATTTCATCTTGGTCACAGGTTAAGTTTCAAATTTTTTTAAAGTAATTTTTTTTTTTGCTTTACAGTTAACTCCATTAATAACAAAACTGGATGTAACATAAAATGTCAGATGTTACAAAACACACCACAAGGTCCTTTCTGGTGTTTTTTATAATATTTTTGACCTCAAAATTAGGATGCAAAAATACAATTGGGTCCCTAGGGATTCATTTTATCTGGAGTTTATTGTATATTCTACAAATTATTATCTGCAATAAAAAGATGATCATTCTATCACTAAAGCAAGCCTTTTTGTGTACAGTGTGACCCCGCTATAACGCGGTCGGGTTCTATGGCTCAAAAACTACCGTGTTATAGCGGGGTCTAACTGTACCATTATTACTTTTATAAGTGATATCCAACTGTAATAACATAGACCCTGATCTGATCTACTGTCACATAAAACACCAGCAGATGAGAATCTTTTGTTGTACTGATTACTACTAGCAAACTGCATTGACTCAGATCTGCCAGCGCATTATGCAACAGCCGATACAAGTCTATGCAGTTTACAATTGGACCTAATGGATAAGCAAATATATACAGTATACCTATTTTGATGACTAATGTACCTGATTCTTTCTTATTTTCTCTAAGGGTAAGCTTGAGTTTCTTCAGCAAATGTATGTCTCTCACTCTCTTGCTGTTTTTGTCACTGCATTAAAAATAAACAAAATCTTTGTGGATAGTCATTAGCCATTAAATCTGTGATACAGACTATTAAGTGATATACTGTCAATGACTTTCATAAATTTCATAAGTAATGAACATGAAGTAAGATTTTATCCATCATACAACTTTCAAAGACCTTACTGACTAAGTGGCATTCCTACGAATAATTGTCTAAATGGAGCTGATAATTTTATGATGTGATATTATCATGCAAATAAATTTGAAGACTATGTGATAAACATAAGTATTGTTACTGTATGAAAGAAATAAACTGTTTCTCTCTAGAAAAGAACAATGGTCCTTTGTAAGATAAAATATACTCTGCATCAACTCATTTAAACAATGAATCAAGAATTTATTAACAAGCATGTTCAAAATGTTTTCGTAATATAGCATTTAACTATCATGATAGTTTTCCTGTCACAAACATTGAAACAAACTACACTGACATTTTATATAAAGAAAAGATCGTGACTGCAGTCAATAAAAATGATTTGCACTTAGAGTAGAAGCAAGATGGTTATAATGAACAGCCTTTTTACTAAGTATTTTTCTAATATGGCAACTAAAAAAAGAAAGAGAAGAATTTATTTAATTTTTAAACATGAGCAGTAATAATGATACTAAAAACAATACTTTAATATAAAAAAAGCAAATTTTTCAGCAAATTATTTTTCATCTTATCCAGTCATATTAATGTTACAAAGATAAACTTGATACCTCCCGAATCCAGCCCTCTAAAAAAAGACAAATATCTTCCTTCCCATCTAGATCATATAGATTATGGACAGTAACTCTTGTCCATTACCTCCCCTTTCTGCAACCAGGTGTCACTAGTTTTAAGCCAAGCAAAGTATCAGCAAGGATGATCATACTGCATGGAAGTTGGGAGGGTTTAAAGAAATGTGATCAGGCAAGTATTTTTCTGAGAAACAATATATTTACTGAAAAACTGACTTTCTCCTTCAAATACGTTCTCTAATCACATTAACATTAGGAGAATAGGTAATAGCAGGCAGGAATGATGAGTATCCTATCAATACCCATAACATCATAAACCTTTTCTGATAGCTAAGCTTGTCTTCTATCTCAAAATTAATAAGAAATTCTGTACTGGAATTTCATCAAATACTAGGTGCAGGTGAATTGGCAATATAAATTAAGCATTCCTTAACTGGAATTTCTTCAGATACTATGAGTTGGGTAATATAAACTAAGTACTCATAACTGGGAGTTTGCATGATTACTACTTACCCCGATCAATGAACCAAAATATCCATGTACCTATCAAGACAAAAGTGTACAAAACAAGGATCCCAAACAAGCAAATCTGGGTGAAATATAGATTACAGTGACCTATTTCTGGAGTGACAGTATCACAATTACCACAAGCCATTCACACAAAAGTGCTTAACCCAACAAGTAACATTAAGGGTTACATTCTACACTTTCCTGTACTTAATACAAGTGAGTTATAAGTTTAAAATAGTCAATATTAGTGACAAAACAGTTCTGAATATGTGTATGAATGTATAAAGTTCATCAGCCGTATATCTAGGTTCTAAAAACCAGGGTAATATTGTCTTCCCTTGCAAACTTATTTGGTTACCAAAAGTTATTACTGCAAATGTTTCCAAAAATTAGCTAATTATTCTGGCAGTTAACTTTTATCTAAGCCATCACAAGAGTTGTTGTTGTTGTTGTTTTTGACAGACAGAGGTGAGATGGCAGCGATCCGTAACGGACAGCACTTTAGACCACTCGGCCACTCGGGGCCCCACAAGATGGATGTATCCTAAGCCTACACTAGGTATAATATTTATCTATGCTGGTAACTAAACTTCTTTTCACATAAATCATTTTTATTTTCCAGTCTTTGGCATTTGACCTTTTGATGCTCAAATCAGTAAGTCTTTTCCTTACCCTCTGTGCAAACCATCCACAATGCCTCGGTCAGGTCTATGATGTAGAACTAATTTTATTATGTGGAAACCATTTTTATTCTTTCAAAGTGACCTTAACCTTTGACCATTTGACTCCAGTTTCTTTAGGTTTCCCTTATAAAATGTACAAGACAACCACAAAGTTTGAGATCCATAAATAATGGATAACTCAAGTTACTGTGTTGAAACCATTTTTCTTCTTTCAGTCAAGGTGACCTTTACATTTCATCTTTCAAACCTGAAATTGACAGGGTTCTCATGCTAGCACAGGTTAGCTGCTTCAGCGTGTCCTTGGAAAAGGCACTTAACTTCCATTTTCTCAGCATAATGAACCCAATAATGTGTTGAAAGTGCCATTAAAGACCACTAAAAAACCACACAAAAAACCTCAGATCTTCCTTATCGCAAGTGCAAGCCATCCACAAAGATTTTACCCCAAATGAAAGCCATCCACAAAGTTCTTACCCCTGGTGCAAGCCATTCACAAAGTTTTTACCCCAAACGCAAGCCATCCACAAAGCTGCAGATGGTGGAGAACTCAAGTTTTTGTGCTGAAACTATTAATCTTTCAGTTACATTCTTTGACATTTGAGCCCAAAATTGATAAGCATTTACTTTACTCCAAGTGCACCGCTCCGGTGGCCTAGTGGTTAAAGCGTCTGCCTCGGATGTGGGAGGTCGTGGGTTCGATCCCCGGCTGAGTCATACCAAAGACTTACAAAAATGGTAATAACAGCTGCCTCGCTTGGCGCTCAGCATTAAGAGGTTAGTGTTAGGACTGGTCGGCCTGGTGTCAGGATAATGTGACTGGGTGGGACATCATGCTACATGTCTGCGGCATGATGCCCCAGTGCTAGACATCACTATAAATTGCCACATTGCAGACATCATAGCGATATGACTGAAAAATTGTTAAAGCTATCTTAAAAATCAAAATCACATCACATCACACACATACTCCAAGTGCAAGCCACCAACAAGATTTGGTAATGGTAAAAGGTGGAGAACTTGAGTAACTGTGCAGAAACTAAATTTCTTCTTTCAGTCACAGTGACCTTGACATTTCAACAAGCATAACATTTGATATGGCTTTTTCTTACTCCAAGTGCAACCCATCCACAATGTTTAGTAACTGTAGATGATGGACAACTGAAGTTATTGTGCACAAACAAAATTGGTTGTTGTTGTTGTGGGGTTTAACACCATTTTTCAGCACGATAGGCTATACATGGCGGCCAGTATTAATGGTGGAGGAAGAACCCGGAAAACCCCGGAAAGAACCACCGACCCACGAGAAGCTACTGGCAAGCTTTCTCACATGCCCACATTGGCTGAATCTTAGACTCGAACCGCCGCAGACAGAGGTGAGATGGCAGTGATCCGTAACGAAGAGCGCTTTAGACCACTCGGCCCCAACAAAATTGGTAACAGAAAGACAAACATACAACATCATAACACAATACCCTCTACCATCAGGTACATAAAAAAATGAACATTACTTTGCTACTGAAAATAGTCTCTCAAATAAAATGTGTGAGAAATGCCATAATAAATATACAGCAAAAGGTATCTTGTAACAAACCTGAGTGCAAGATGAAATGGAACATCAACTGTCAAAATGGAGCCATTTATATCAACCAAGGCACATTGGAATGCTTTGGTTTTTACCCCTTTACATGTGACATTATTCAATCCCAGAATGCCATGGGGTGGACAAATCAGACAACTCCACTTGCTGACATTGAAGGCAGCAACTCTAGGTCCACTGCCAGCCATCCAAACCTGTACATAAAAACACATCAATTATATTATTGTACTCTAATGGTGGGCACTGCTGTCCTTGGTATCAGAGAGTAGTGAATTTATGTCCTGCCCTGGCCATCAATGCTGTACTTCTGAACAAGGCACTTAAGGTCACTTGCTGTGGTCAGTTCAGCTACAAATGGATACCAGCATCTGCTAGGGGATTAACCTGCATGGGGATAGCATTCAATTCAGAAGAATGAAGCCGTATTAACCAATTCACAATAAAGAAAATGGGTAGTTCTAGATTTCAGAACTACTTCTAGGCTAGAAAAGACTTTAACCTTGTAGAAAATACAAAAGAATACATATAAAATACCTACCTTTTAAGACAAATGAAAAACAAGAATTCCATGGAATGCATTGTTCTTCCTGAATTCCCTGTTATGTACCACACTATATCCAAGCTACAAAAACCTTAACAGAAAACTTCAATAGGCAGATCTTAAATTATTAAGTTTTACCAAATTGGCTTTCTACCTGCATTCCATTTGCATTCTGTTGAATTCTCATTTGCATTTTTTAATTATATAAACTCATCTTTTGTTTATAGTCTCAGCAATGCATTTAGATTTTGCATTCATCATTTTCATTCATCATTTTCATCCATCATTTCCTTTCATTTTTATTCATTTGGAATGAAATAGATATGCATTTACTGAAATCATTTTAGCCTCCAAGCCTTTACATACCTGTACAGTCAGTAACAATTAAGGTCCAATAAGGATAAAAGGTGTATCTATTTATCTTATTCAGATATATGTAATTCCTAAATAATTACTGCATGAACAATAACTATAAACAAACATTCTCCTTTCATATTATATGCATCCTTTTTTCACTTTCTCTTTACCGCTGCAGACATTTTCACCTTGCAGTCTAGTTAACTTGTTTCTTTTCATCTAATTCTGTTTTTCACATTAAGAAACTATATTCTATGTTCCAGTCAATCATACTGGTGCTGAAGTACTTTTTCCATAATTGCTTTTATACATATACAGAATATCATGTTCAAAATTATGTCCCCAAATTTTTTTAATTTCTTCAATATAATTCAGAATGCTGAATTTTAACAAAAATATTCTTAATCATTCTATAAATCCAGATTGGTGAGCATAATTTAATCATGCCCGTAAACATGTGACAAAGTCAAATTTTTTACTTTAAAATTATATCTGCAAAATAAAGAAGAAATATTTAGGATCTTCTGCTTGCTTGAATAAAATATAGTAATGGTGTCTACCAGAAAAACACAATATAATACTGTTCAAGGAGGGTCTTTATATATCATAAAGTATTCAAAGACTTCTGGAGAGGTAAATCTGACAATGATAATGTATCATATATAAACCTGAAAAATGTACATCCTCTTTATACATACCTCTAACAAACCCCTTCTGGATGCATAAATGACTAGAAATTGAGCAATGTGTCCACCATGAGTCCTGCCACTGGCACTCTCCTCCTCATATACCTGAATCCAGCCAACCTGGGCATCTCGGTATCCTGCAAACAAGTTTTAATGTTTATCACCATAATTCCATACCCATTAGTAACCTCATGTCAGAAAAACAACAGCCAAATAAGGCCAAATCTTTGAATTCCTTCAACATGCAAGAAAAATCTTGGTGAATTGCACAGTATACAAGGAACCAGCAACAGCTTGTGGCAAATGACATAACTGAACTTGTAATCAACTTCATATTGTTTTAATATTAATGTCAGATCCTCTAGTTATGCTGTGATTGACACAAGTGCACATTTTTTAGTAACTTGTGTTTCTCTGAAAATACTTGCCCAATCACATTAAAATCTGGGATATAAGACAGCTACCTCCCAAATTCAGCCATATAAAATAGACGAGAATTTGTCTGTTCTGATTTGGCTGAGCGACGTGGAGTGCAAACACCACATTGTATCACGTCAAGATTCCCAACGTCAGTCAGAACATTCAACATGGATTGGTGAGTTGCCCTGTTAATGACTTGAGGAATCTGGGTCATCACGCTCATTGTCCAATGTTTCTGCAAGCTAGAAAATCACCAATGAAGCCAAGTTTAATAACTGAAAATGTGGCAATGTTTCGATCCAGCTTCAAACTGGCATGGAACATTTTCTTGTCCACTTTATGAAACTGATGGGAAAACATGAACCACTGCTTTATTTTTATCTGGAGCTGGGAAGTGTATTTTGTAATAGTGAGATGAGAATGTCGCTTGCACCTGGCTTTCAGATCACAGGCTCTGTCCAACAAACCGTCATTAATCATTCTAATTTCTGTAGACTAGGGAAGCAGCCAGAAGTATGGAGTCTCTTCCTCATCTTTGAGATCTACAGACACTTGGAACTTACAGTTTTGTGTGGCAGTAGGGCATTCTGAAGCTGACATTTCTTTGATAGCAGCCTTGAAGCTGATCTCAGTCTGCTCAATGGTTGGATCTGAGTAAGAATATCTTCATATTTACTGTGTGTAGAGTTCTGTTCAGGTTCAGCTTACACATCCAGATAAACCATAAACAGTAGCACAGCACATTCAAGGCCATCAAATCTATGTAAAAGATGGTAACTATTCTGTGGACAAACCATAAGCATATGATAAGTTAGGTCAACTGGATTAATTTTATACCAGAATAGCCAGTTGGTTTGCAGGGTGTATGGTTGGCATGGCTGCCAGCAACATGCATTCAATGATAGCATGTTATGCACAGTCTATTTAGATGAAGTTTGACAATGTGACAAGTACACACAAAAATTGGAAAAATGTAAAAATTATACCACCTGTACAGAAATGATTATTACACACAAGAAGTCAAAATTCCTGGAAGAATGGCAAATTTTGACAACGATATTGACATGTATTTATGGGAGATATCACATATGAAGTTGATAGTATAGAACTGAAGCTTAAAAACTAGTGATACCTGGGAAGTAATGGGAAACAGTTATTGCTATTTGTCTCTCTGAGAAAGAAAAGATCAATTTTCATCTTTATACTAAGCATGGATTTGGTAGGTAGCAGACTTTTACAAATAATATTAATGTGAATGTGGAATGAATTTGAAGGAGAAATCTCATAACATAATCATCACTCTTGTTCTAATACAAAAATAAACATGCAACATGTCTCATGATATCACAAATGGTAAAAATGCAACTTTAGAAACAAGTTTAAATATACTTAACAAATAACTCCCCTTTTTGTATGGTAAGTATTTTGATATGTGATGAAAGAAGTCAAACATTTGTGCTTCTTGGTACAACTTGAGTTGTGCCTCTTAAATTTCTTCAGCTCTATATCCACTCAGCTCCAAACATGCAGACAAATAATGGATCACAGTGTTCCATTATTTTCTTTCGGGAAAAAAGGCAGGGACAAACTGTTAGCTGGTAGAAGTCCCGCTTTAGGATGCCAACTCTTCTGAGAAAATGATGACCTTATACTAGGAGGGTGGCCTTTTTTGGGTGGGACAAAACAATAAAATAGAAGCAAGCTACCTTGGTGCAAGATATGGTTCAGGGCCTCATAAGTATGACTATGTAAGAGGGGGACCATCATACTTCATTTCTTACCCTTCCACATTCTGAAGGCTACACCTTGCTCAACATCAATTAGGATAACCCTTCCAAAGCTGTCAGTGGTGGCAGCATACTTGCCATTCGGGGACAGGGAAATACTGGTACCCTGTCTTCTCTGGTCTGGTAAGCCATATCTGAAAAATGTATCCATCTAACATATTGAGGAATGTATCCATCTAACATATTGAGGAATGTATCCATCTAACATATTGAGGAATGTATCAATCTAACATACTGAGGAATGTATCCATCTAACATATTGAGGAATGTAAAGTAAATTATCAAACTATTTCATAAAACGACAAATGCTGTGGTAACATGTTAGTGAAATTGCTCAAGCTTTGATGCTACCTTGTCGTCACAGTGCTGTTTGTGATAAAATGACATATCAATTTCAATTCACGTAATGAGTTTCAATTGTATCAACACAAAATTATCTCAAATGTGTTCCAATGATAAAAACATACAACAAAATGAAGATTTGAAGCTTTTAATAGTTTCTGCATGCAAATGTCCATTTTGCTGGCTCTCTAGCGAAGTCGCAACGTCCCAAATATCCATTTACAACATTGGGATGTTTCACTGACTGTCTTGATGAGTATCAACAATGCAAATGGCCATTTTATTGGCCCTCTTAAACTAAATATCCTTTTACCTGTCTCCCCTGATGACACACCACATCCCAAACATCCTTTTACCTGTCTCCCCTGATGTGTCACTACATCCCAAATATCCATTTACCTGGCTCCCCTGATGAGTCACTACATTCCATATATCCTTTTACCTGTCTCCCCTGATGACACACCACATCCCAAATATCCTTTTACCTGTCTCCCCTGATTAAACACCACATCCCAAATATCCTTTTACCTGTCTCCCCTGATGTGTCACTACATCCCAAATATCCTTTTACCTGTCTCCCCTGATGACACACCACATCCCAAATATCCTTTTATCAGTCTCCCCTGATTACAAACCACATTCCAAATATTCATTTACCTGGCTCCCCTGATGAGTCACTACATTCCAAATATCCTTTAACCTGTCTCCCCTGATGACACACCACATCCCAAATATCCATTTACCTGGCTCCCCTGATGAGTCACTACATCTTAAATATCCATTTTACTAGCTTCCCTGCTGAGTCACTATACCCCAAATACCCATTTAACTGGTTCTCCTAGTGAGTCTCCACATCCCAACCATCCACTTTGTTATGTATATTTGATTTAATTTATATCTGATTCAATTTAATTGTTTGTTTGTAAGTTTTAATTTTTTTTATTTCATTACTTTTGTAAATGTAACTTTATTTACTAGAACAGAGTTCAGTTCTGACTGATTTTGTTATTTTTGATGTAGACAACTTTATAGAAACATTGTATTATCTAATGCTGACCTAGTTCCTGGCCTTGATTCAGAACCAGTGATAGTTTGTAGTTAACAATTGTGAAAATTTTTTTAAAAATATTCTTTCTCAGAGTAAGATTCATAAAGTGGCATCGAGGCCATACTTGAACTATGTGTTAAATAACATGCATCAATTAGGTTTCTCCAGAGGATTGACCCACATCCAGGCATCTGTTTTGCTTTGTAGCTAGATTTAATGTTGATCTTTTGAAAAATAATAGTCACACTTGCCTTAACACTGGAGACATCCAGGTATTTTATGTTTTGACCCGTTTTAAGCTAATTATTTTCTTCAAATTATTTGGATTTCAAGATTGTTTTCCCTGGAAATACTTGTGCTCTAAATTAAATCCTGGACAAGGACATTCATTGAAATTTATACAGGATTCAAATTGGAATATTGCTATCTGTGATTCAACAAAGAACTGTTGACACATCAGTACAGTGTTGACCACAACATACATCATCGCCTTCCATTTTGGATTTTGTCGGGATTCAAACTCAGTTTCATTAGGACTTTTTGTTTCTAGGACTTTTAATTCTTGGATTATTTTTGGATTTTATTCGTAAAACTGTTCTTTTTCTCATTTTACCTTGTTTTTCAAGGAAATAAATTATTTGTTAAATTTTATAAAGCTTGTTGTCTTCATTTTTTCTTGTTTCATTTTGTAAGAGCCTAAAAACATAAAAACTTTGACAACTCTTCCAAAGTGTTACAATATCCAACATGTTCATTTTACTGGCTTCTCTGATCAGTCACCACATCCCAAATGACCATATAAATGGCTTACCGAGCAAGTCTCCACATCCCAAATGTCCAGTTTACTAACTCTCCTGATAAGTCACCACACACAAATAAGGCTGTCTTGATGAGTCACAATGCCACAAATGGCCATTTTACTACCCATCTCAATGAGTCATAACATCCCAAATGTCCACTTTGCTAACTCTCCTAATGAGTCAATACACTGTAAATGTCCATTTTTATGTTTCTCTTCATGAGTCACAACAACCCGAATGTCCATTTTAGTGGATCTTCTGGAGATTCCCCATCTCCCAAAAAAGTCCATTTTACTGGTCCTCATGGTCAGTCAACACATCCCAAATGTCTACTTACTGGATCTTCTGAGTCCCCATATCCCAAATGTCTATTTTACTAGCCATCATGGTCAGTCCTCACATCACAAATGTCCATTTTACTGGCTCTTTTTGTGAGTCAACACATCTCAAATGTCCATTTTACTGGCCCTTATGGTCAGTTACCACATCCCAAATGTCCATTTTACTGGCCCTTATGGTCAGTTGACACATCCCAAATGTCCATTTTACTGGCTCTTTTGGTGAGTCAACACATCCCAAATGTCCATTTTACTGGCCCTTATGGTCAGTTAACACATCCCAAATGTCCATTTTACTGGCCCTTATGGTCAGTTAACACATCCCAAATGTCCATCTCACTAGCCCTCATGGTCCTTATAATTATCAGCAGTTTAAGCTCAATTTATGTCAGTGAAACCACCACTGTTACCATCAGATCCCAAAATGCAAGGTCACATGCCTAAATATAATTGAAACCAGAAATGTGGTGGAAAGCAGTGTACTCCTCTTCTCTGTCACACAAGGCAACAATTCCCAATATCCAATCCCTCTTTCCATGATATTTCAGCATATACTCAACACATTATCATTAGGCCTCTAGCACCTCAAAACCAGGCATGTGCAAATCCTCAAGGGCATGGGATGGGTAAGTAATTTTTAAAGTCACACCCTATGAAGTTAACAAGCAAAAAACTCAGGTCACTGGCCATATTTGGCTTGCAGGCCATAGGTTGCACATGCCTGCTTGAAACAGATGTTCAGTATAAATGTGGATCAAGCTTTTTTTGCAGCTGTGTGCATATTGGTCTTATTTATTTTCATTCTGGATGCTCCTAAGCATATAAACATGCACCTGCAGCGGCATCTACACAAATCGTAAGTGAGGATTAAAAATGGTTTATTTGTTCAAGTCAAGCCAGTGTTCATTTCTTATCTGAAATAAAACTCATCTGCAGGGATTTTATCTGCAAGATATTCATAATTCTATGAAACCTTTAAAATCTAATTTATTATCTAACCTGCTTCCTCCAATAAAATTCACTAAAAATATGACAAAAGTGTGTGTGATTGTTGATATATGTGAACTGAAGATACCATACCTGCAAGGTAAAGGAGTGGCCGGCTCAATCCTAGGTTTGTGTTTATCATCTGTCTGATGTTTATGTCCAAAGTTCAGCCACCCACTGTAAAATCAAACAGTTGTTTTTCACCAGTTAAGACATGAATGTGTATGATACAATGATGATACAAACATTTAGCAAACCAAAGACAAAAGTCTATTACATGAAATTATTAATACCATAGGTATTAGTATGCTAATTATGTTCTTATATATTTCCTTCATTTCTCTACATTTCTGTATGAAATCCAGTGTATTAGTTCAAATACACCAAAACTATTTGATGTTAGAAACTAATGTGGACACGTATCCAATAATCAGCAATGGTTATGTTGAATTTTCTGGAGAAAAAAAAGTTGCATTTGACTCTGGAAAAAACGTTGTATTTGATTAACATAACTGAATTCAGTAATGCAACAGATGGCATGAACGTCTGACTTCCATCTCAGCAAGCAAATGTTTTAGCACTTTCATTGAAAAATGTTTGGGATGGCTGCATTTGTGAAGTAATGAATGTTCTAATGAAATATGATTGGGTAATATCTTTAAAGAAATGTAAAATCTTACCTGGCTGCAGACATTATGGCAGATTTCAACTTGCTAGCCACTGCATAAGCGACATCTGAAAGTATGGGTGGAGCACTCCCCTGGCAATGGGAAAAAACTCTTTACAAAACTGTCTACCTGAAGTTTGATACCAATGAAAAAAGGGACAAGGAACAATTGGGATTCATAGGTAACAAAATTAATATACAGCTTCAGTACATAATGACTTCATACTTCTTAAAAAAGTTTAAATGAATGACTTACTGATTGATTGGTTGGATTTTATTAGCACATCAACACAAGAATATTTGTTGTTGTTGTTGTATGGTTTAACGCCATTTTTCAGCACAAGATAGGCTATACATGGCGGCCAGTATTAATGGTGCAGGAAGAACCCGGGAAAACTCTGGAAAGAACCACCGACCCAAAAGAAGCTACTGGCAAGCTTTCTCACATACCCACATTGGCCAAATCCGAGAATCGAACCCATGCAGAGGTGAGATGGCAGTGATCCATAACAGAGAGTGCTTTGGACCATTTGTCCACTCGGGGCCCCCCACATGAATGGTTATGTCATGTCAAGACAATCAGAGCAAAGTTCCTTGCCCAGGGACACACCAATGCTGCCAACCAATCTGGTCTGGGCAAGATTCAAACCTGCATCCTTCTAATCAAAAGTCCAGAAGAGTGGCCACTGAGCCACCATCCAAGTTACAAATCTGGTTGAAAGACAGATGTCAATGAGCCACCATCCAAGTTATAAATCTGGTTGAAAGACAGATGTCAATGAGCCACCATCCAAGTTATAAATCTGGTTGAAAGACAGATGTCAATGAGCCACCATCCAAGTTATAAATCTGGTTGAAAGACATGTCAATGACATGTCACAGAGCCACCATCCAAGTTACAAATCTGGTTGAAAGACATGTCAATAAGCCACCATCCAAGTTATAAATCTGGTTAAAAGACAGATGTCACCGAGCCACCATCCAAGTTACAAATCTGGTTGAAAGACATGTCAATGAGCTACCATCCAAGTTATAAATCTGGTTGAAATACAGGTGTCACTGAGACATGGTCTGTACAGGGGATCTCCATTACAGACTATTGCTTATTTTAAATTATTGAAAATCCCAATGTTTAATTATCATAATTCTGAAACTATATTTGTTCTTTATGAAAGATGCAAGAACTTAGAAATACAAAATTTCTCTGGCCTTTCAGTCACTCATATTTACATTATCTACTGGTATTCAACCAGTTCTTTTAAAGATACAAACATTATTTCACTTTTCAAAATCAGCTTTCATTTTATTTTCAATACATAAATATTAATTGAATCTCCTTCTGTATCTAACAGAAACTACCAATTAAATTGTTTTACCCCAAATAGTATGCTGTTATGAGCTGTTTCCAAAATTAGCCTAATTGGAGCAAAAATCCTTGCACTCCTGATCAGTTACCATCATCCCCTTTATGGTGCTGTAATGTATTTAAGTAATGTTTCATTTAAGTACATTTCAGTTTACAATTTTGTACTAGATATCCACATAGTGGTTATTATTTTAAGATGCACCTTAGAAATGACACTGAAACTTGCACTAATTGCTGCCTAAATGCTGTCAAATAGACTTCAAAATAACATTCATTTAATATTATTCATGGAATAAATGCAACTGCCACACATAATTTATCACCCATATCATTCTTAAATGCAATTATTTATTTAGCTGTCCATGACATGTACATGTAACAATGTTTTCTCTGAAGTTACTATTTTACATGACAAAACATTTCTTCAATATTATGCAACCTTTGAAGATTAACATAAACCAAAGCCGTTCTCTCAAAATAGAGTCCCATTGTTTCTAATTTTGATCATTCCAGTTTAAGTGTTAATTTTTCAAAAAAGAGTTGTTTCAAAAGATTTTAACCATTCTGAAATCATAACACTGTGTCATGTACTGAAGTAACTATACTAATATGGAGACATATAAACTATATCAAGGGAAATTAAGAACCTTCCATAATCAAAGAGATCTTTCTGTCACACCAAAGAAAAATTAAATGCAGAAGTAAAAAACAAAGCCTCTAACTTTAGCAGCAATGACCAGTACAGCAAATAAGTACCAGTAATATACCTACTATGCATTGCCAATCCGTAAGTTCTGGCACATATAAGGGTAGCCTGGGTCACCAAGCCTGCTTAGGCTTTCATTGCAATGAATTGTAAAGTTAACACATGGGCTTAAGAAAATAACAATGTGAGAGAAAAAAATGCCCCAAAATTTTATTGTGCTGCAAGCGCTGACTTCATCTTGCAGGAATGGGTACATCCTAGAGTGTGGCTCAACAAATCACTTGGCAGAGCTTTAAACAGAAGAGCTTTTGCTGGAAAACCAATATTTGGAGACTATGAGCATTTAGGCACCAGAACTCTTGTAAATAATGATGTAGAATCTGGAAATCCAAATGAATGCCAGCTTTGGTGGAAATAAAAATTGTGCCATTCAAACCGAATTTGGGAATATGGGCCATATGCAGCAATTATGCTAGTAAATGATGTTGTGGCGTACTGGAAATCAAATTATTTCATTGCCCCTTCACTATAAAGGTGCATGCCAATATAGGTTGAAATGCAGCAAAGCTTAGTAAAGTTATGCTGTGGAAATCAAAACCAGGAAGACAGACAATCAGGGGCCACAACTCCTATCAATGATGTTGTGGGACTATGGAACTCCAATTAACTCAATTTTGCTAATTAACCTTGTTATACAGTTAAGAAATTAATTGATGAACTCTTCCTACTGATTAAGCTTTTCCAGGCAAAAGCAGTACTGTGAGTAGGTTGCACTGACATCAACTGGGTCTGGTGGTCATCTCTGCAATGGCCACTGGATCTACTACATTTAAATCACATCTCTGCAAAGCTAGATCACCAAGTTATACACTAAAAAAGGATCACTGTGTATGTCAGCCAACAGCATCTATTATTTATCAAATAGAAACATAAGTTTGAAAGTCAGGCATGCAGAGATGCTCTAATTTCATTGACTGAAATCTTCATGAGGCAACTCTGATCTTTTGAGACTTCCAAGTACACTAAGTATAAAACCCACTTCAGCCATGACTAAGGGGGCGCTCACCAGATAATATGTACTTTTTGAGAGAGTGACGTATGTAAGGTGAAGTAGTTCGCATTTAAAACACGCATAGTGGAGAGAATGTAGGCATACCTCTATGCTACATTAATGTAATGTGGATAATATTTCTTTTGGATATTGTACTTTTGTAAATTTTACATGATTTAAGCACACTGCTAACTAAAATGACTGCTCCCTTGTGTTAAAAAATCAGTCTGAATTAGTCTAAAGTACACTATACATAGCACCTATTAAAATAGGGAAAATGAATTTTGCCAGACTAGACAATACCAGCTTCTGAAAGTGCAATGAATGAATTACCAAACATATAAAATGTAAAAAAAGTTATCAGCTCTTTTTTATACAATTTACCTCTGAAGTTCAGGAAGTGAAAAGGACCAAGTAGAGCTAGCACTTTTTTGAAAGGTGCACATTTGAAGTAAGGCCAAGCTGTATACTCTATAACCCATAGTACACCCATCAATCATACACCAAAATAAAGGAAATTAAAGGTTCTTTGCATTATACCTAAGATATACAAGGTCTTTTTTAAATAGCTAGTATAACCAGTGTGGAAAGCCAGGGAAATTCTTTTCTTTAAAATCCTAACCCTATGCAAAATACGAAACTGTAGAGCGCCACCTAAAGGGTTCAAGGGGTGATATTCTCTTTCCTGACCACCAGGAAAAAGAGTTGCTTTCTTGTTCCACCATTTTCTCTGTGTGCTTTAAAGTAATGTTAGTGGACAAGGTCAGGATTTTGTATGGTTGCTTCTGTGAACATATCTATCAAAGAGGGAACATATGAATGCCCACTGACGGCAGTCTATTCTTCAAAGCAACATTAGGATTGTAGAACCATCCAATTTCAAATGGTGATTCTTAAAATATATTGAAAGGGCATGTAATTCGCTCACCCTGTATGCTGAAGCTAAGGCTATCTGAAAGTATGGTTTCTATGACAGTAGCTTCAGCAAGGTTCTGGCTGCAGGTTGGAATTGATCAGAACTGAACCATGTCAAAACCTATGAGAGATTCCATTTGGAAACAGGATGAGGGATTTTGGTCAATTCAGATCAAAACTGGTTAATACGTCTGACAGATTTTTAACATGACAAATATCCCTTTGCTACAATGCCTGAAAGTTTCAGATATCATTGATGATAATCAGAACCATCTTTTCTCCTTGAACAGCCAGAGAAAGAAGTCAGCCAGTTGTGGAATTGGGGCACTTAGAGGGATGATGATGTTGACTTTCATCAGTTCCAGAAAATACACTATTTTCCCTAACATGTTTTCATAGTGGCTGGCCTTTGTGCTTGTAAGATGCTCTCTAAGATAAAAGGTTAAAATTATTTCCTTTACAAGACACCCTGGGCCAGAGCCAGGCATGAAAGAGGACCACAGCCAGTTTGAGAAGAATCAGCTTGGTCAGAATTTTTCTTGGCATATCTGTCATAAAGTTCAGTAGTACTCTGATTCAGGATGTGTCCCATCATAACCAGACTATTAAAATCAGTTTGCAGTTCTAACCATCAACTTCTGTATTATTCTTGGTACTAAGACTGATGGAATTCAAGCTAAGGACTGTAACCACTGCCATCTGATTGATAGTGCATTCATAGCTCAGGCTTCTGCCTAGAGAACTGGAGAAACAAAGGTGGGCAGTTTGTGGTTCCACCTTGTCACAAAAAGGTCAATCAATGGATGCCCTCAACGCATTCAAATCTGATGAAAGAATAATTGATGAATAGACCATTTGGTATGATTGATCTGGCTCTTTCCTAACAGAGATCTGGCCTGGACAATGAGTCTGCCTGGAATCAGTCTGATTTTTATATTTTTATTTAGTTGGAAGCATCAATACAACTGCTAAACCTGAATGCACAGGTCGGATGATATGGTTCACCCCTGCTTCAGGAGGCAGGTCACTACCAATAAGTTGCCCGACATGGTTAGGACTACATTCCTGCAGAGGTGAAAAGATGTAATTATAACCTTCATTACTAGAAGATTTATGTGAAGAAGAATTTCCTCCAGTATCCACTTGCCACTGACTGTACCAAAGCCTGGACACAGGCGGGGCTCTCCAAATGTATCTACTGGCATTTGTACACACCATATCTTCCAGTTAGGGGCTTTTATAAAGAAATTCCTGTTGTGAGCCAACCCCAGTTGCAGCACTGACAAAGGAATGCTACTACTTAGATCATTATATTTTCCTTCGGTCTGAGTGGACTGGAAAAGGAGCACCACTGAGTCAGCAAGGTCAACTGCAAGGGCCAAATGAAGAAATGGTCCAGCATTATTAGATCCACTGCCACATGGGCTAAACCAAAGAGTTGCAAAAAAATCTCTTCTGTAGTCCACTCCCTGTTGGAAATGGACTCTATGAGTTTGAAGGTAAGTACAATGCAAATGTTGGCAAGCCTTACAAGATTGAGATTGGTGATAAACTCCAAAAACAGATGGACAAAAAGCTGGGATAGGTGTAGGTCTGACTTTGCCCAACTCAATAAAAATACAAGATGAATCACCAGGAATAGGCAAACATTCCTGACCTTAAAAAAGAATAGAATTGACCATATCTTGCTGGATGATGTCATCCAAATACAATGCCATCCCTGTGGATGAAGTTGACCAGAATAGGGTGACTATGCAGTTCATTATCTTTGTGAATGTCCATGGGCTGATTTTCAGACCAAATGGAAGAGCATAAAACTGGATTAATAGGACTTGAAGGAATACATTGGTCAGATCTAGCCTGATAGGAAACTTGTCCCTTCTGATGAAGAGTCTGAAAGATTGTGTCACTTTAATCCTGAATTTCGACAGAACTTAGTATTGGTTGAGGTGGCTTAGGCTGATGAATGGCCTGATCAAGGAATAGAACCATGGAAATTATGTGTGTGTGTGATTTGGATTTTTAACGTAGTTAAACAATTTTTCAGTCATAACGCTACGATGTCTGCAGTGTGACAGTTTATAGTGATGTATACCACTGGGGCATCATGCCGCAGACATGTAGCATGAATGGAAATTGCAGATTTCTAACAATCTCCACCACCTTCTTGTCAATTCAAGACCAGATATCATGCTGCATAACTTTGTCCTGTTTGAAATCTGCTGGCAAGTCCATCATGAGCAGAGAGGACAAAAGTGGAAGGGTTGAGTAAATGAAATATGAAGCCCTTCCAAAATTACTCAGATTGCCCACTTATTCTGAGGAAATAGAGCAATCCAATGAGAGTGGAAATGCAGGAATCTCATGGTCACAAGTGGGATATCTGCAAAAAGCTCAGGATGGTAAGTCAACAGCAGGTGTTAGAAGGCTTGGGGAATGAGAAACATTGTTTCTTGCCTCCTTTGTTAGATTGACTCCTAAATTAAGTGGGTCGTTTCTTCCTGATATTTGATGGGGATTGGAACTGATTCTGTGAGTGGGCTGTAAATGATCGCATATCTCTGTCTTTGATCATCTCTCCTTTGGGTTCAAGACTGGATGGTCTGGTAGGACTGTACAGGTTAAATGGCAAACAGGGGTGGCAGTTTCTGAGCTGCCTGTCTCCTCACTATTAGCAGAGTCTGTTGATGATTTTTGCAATCTAAGCTGTTAGCTTTCAGCTACAGCCTTTATCTGCCTTTTGAATTAGCCAAATAATAGCTAACAATGCCAAGTCCAACATCAAAGACATGACTAAGATGTTATGTTCCTGTTTTGAGGTGGCATGAAAAACATCTGTCAACTTTGTAGAATAAATCCACGATATTGTTCTCTAAATTTGGAAGTTCCATACAAAAAGTGTCCAAATGAGTTTTATACCAACAAGAAGATGGCATTTGAACTGCCCAAATCGTGTATTTTGTTGACCAGATGGTCAGCAATTTATCTGTGATATCTGTAAAAGACAGAAGGTGGGATGCTCCTCTTCCACATCTAAGTCTACTGATGCCTTGACCTTGTAGGCCTGACTGGTCATAGGGGTAGAAGGAATTCAGAAACCAGCAACACCCAATAATTCTCTACCACTGCAGCCTTAAAACCAAACTCAGCTCTCTCCCTTGTTGGATCTGAGTATGCTCACAAATGATTCCATCTTTGAGTGGATATTCAACACAACAGACTGTCCTGTGCAAGATTTGGTCTGTTTCTCTCTATTCTTAACACTCTTCCCTGACATCCTCTGACCAAAGTGTACAGAAACTTCATGTTGTAGATGATGTGCATTTGGTACAAGCAAGGCAAAAACGCAATCGAAACTTGACCTGAAAAGATGAAACCTCTTAATGACACATACCTAATAGGCAATTCACCTATCAAAAACAAAACCTTTGAAAGGCATGTCTACATGTAATATGCAAATTCACCTACCAAATGGCATCCAGTTATATTTAAGGGTTGCAAAGCTATGCTGGTCACAAGATGAGTAAATAGCCATACACACTGATGAACAAATGAATGGATAAACCAATGGAAATGTTGGTTAATATAGGGATCTGTCATCACAATATGGGGCCCTAAATACATTAATAAGACATCAAATCATGCCAACATGCAGCCTTAATGTAAACAAAAGTAAATTTAAACTGAATTAAAAAATAAATATTATAGATCAATTCTGGTGTATATTAGTCTAACATCATTTTTAACTTAAAGCACATTATGATATCTTAATAGTGTTGATTATAACACCTTCTCTAGTGATAGGATCCAACATGTCTGCCTGCTTTAAAAATATAAAAAAGCATAGTTTGAATTATTTTTTCCTCCCATATTAATATCTGCACATTTTGTATTCCACAACAGTCTGGAGAGTCCAAGACTTATGGATGGGAATACAGGTGACCACAGTGATTTCCTCCAGTTTTTCCTCAATTTCCTCCAAGATCAGAACCAACACAGTAGCCTTATAGACTAAGGTATCAAGCTGTATTATCAAGGTTAAAAAAAATTTGATTTAAACCTTACCTCAATAGCATAAAAGAAGCCAACAAAAGGTCCGATTCCTGCTGTAATATACATATTAGCTGCAGGAACTGATGATTTAATATTGGCATTTTGTCCTCCCATAAATGAGGCTGTCACCATCATGTCAAAGGGATTTGGCATGCGAACACCTAAAGAACAAATAATAATTACTACAATGTTGATAGCTGTAACTTGTTTAGTCTCAAATGCAAAATTGCCCTCTAATTGTTCTCCTTTAACCATAAAAATACACTAATTACTGTAAACAATAATATATTAGCATTATTAAATTTGTGGAAATTCAGTAAATTCAGCAATCACGACTTGCTAAACTTTCAAAACTACCTCCACATCTTTTTAAAAATACCATAATGGGGAGGTTTGTGATGCAGGCTATTGTACTTGCTCAAGACTGGCAACTGTCTGTCTGTCTGTCACATCTCCTTTGAAATCACTGGGTGAAAACTCAGAACTTTGTATTTACATTGCCTGTGTCATAACCGTTTATGACAAGGATGCCATTCTTGGCTTCTGCCCCTAGGATCCATAAGAGAGAATCAAAGGCAACAAAAGTACAAAAATGTAAATTATGACAAATAAACAAACTTCCTATCTGCATTCATTTAACTAAGATACATTATATATTTTGCATAATGATCCATGAGTCACTGTCTGAAGGGGGGGGTAGAATGATTATCAGACTTAGGGTAGGAGTGGAGCATGACATGGGTTTGGGGGAGATGGAATTTTGGTAATTGGTAAAATGCATATTATGTAACTATGTAAACAAAATTTCCTTGTATCACTATATTCATGAAAATTCACATGCTTGTAAACGTTTTTATCTAAAGCTGTTTATTCTGCGCAAACCTGGTCAGAAAAGAAGTCAGTTTATAAGATTAAAATAAATACCATACAAAAATGTAAGATTAGTATCCATGGATGACAATACAAATCTGTGTATGCCTTTCTCTACTCTATGCATTTATTACTAGAAGAGCCCTAACAGCATATGAATGTAGTGTACAAACTTCAAAATGATTTATTAAAATATACCAACAACGGTATAAAAGAACAGAATAGAATAAACAGGCAGTTTTCTAAACACACTCGGGTGTGCATTTAAATCATATTTGGCCAACTAGATTAGTAATTACCATATCTACCATTCAAAAATATCTATGCATACTGCTGGATTAGTAATTATCATATCTACCATTCAAACAAACATATGCATACTCCTGGATTAGTAATTAACATATCTACCATTCAAACAAATCTATGCATACTGCCAGATTAGTAATTAACATACCAACCATTCAAACAAATCTATGCATACTGCTGGATTAGTAATTAACATATCTACCATGCAAAAAAGTCTATGCATACTGTGGATTAGTAATTAACATATATACCATTCAAACAAATCTATGCATACTGCTGGATTAGTAATTAACATATCTACCATGCAAAAAAATCTATGCATACTGCTGGATTAGTAATTAACATATATACCATTCAAACAAATCTATGCATACTGCTGGATTAGTAATTAACATATCTACCATTCAAACAAATCTATGCATACTGCTGGATTAGTAATTAACATATCTACCATTCAAACAAATCTATGCATACTGCCAGATTAGTAATTACCATATCTACCATTTAAACAAATCTATGCATACTGCTGGATTAGCAATTAACATATATACCATTCAAACAAATTTATGCATCCTGCTGGATTAGTAATTAACGTATCTACCATTCAAACAAATCTATGCATACTAATGTATACAAATCATATTGTTGCTACATATAAGCATTCAAAACTAGCAAAATTACCTTAATATTTTAAAATATTGTTCCTACCTCTCATACAAATAACGGTAAAATAAATCAAACCAACTATAGCATCAATCACAATTCTGACAGACTTCATACTTCACTCACTTACAAATGGATACTGTCGGAATGACTTTATGTTCAAACACTACTGTATGTGCAAGTATTGGAATAAAAAATGTCTCTCTCTCTCCACTGGATGAATTGTTCTTTTGTAGGTAAGTGTTCTTTATGTTAAAAGAAATATACGAAAATAATAAAAGTAAAGGATTCATAAATATCCTTTATAAAATAGGATTCTTTATATGGAAATGTTATCCATTATAATATGGTTTTCTTTATATAAAAATGTTATCCTTTATAATATGGTGTTATGCATTTGGAAATGTTATCGTTAATAATAAGGTGTTCTTTATATGCAAATGTTACAGGGACTGTATTTAAAAGATCATTTACCACAGCTATGAAAGTCCTGTATTGACTCTTGCTCCTGAGGTCCCCACTTCTTGTAGGCCAGGGGTGGGGGCTGCAAAGTGGATTCTCCACTGGCACTTGCTATCAGAATAAATGATCAAGTATTAACTACAGAAAGTATATGATACTAGAAGAGAAACTCAAGTTCAATAATGTGATTCTCAAAATTGGATTAAAATCAGAAATTTGGGCTAAAGCATTGCAACTGAACCAATATAAGAAAACTGGACTACTACAATAAAACTGGGCAAATAAAAGAATGCTGAGCTAATATAGAGTAAATATGGCAACGCAAAGAGATTCCCATAATACAGAGTAACAGGGCAAATGAAGAATACATGTCAAATGCAGTCTAAATCAATGCACGTCCAATATCATTATAATAAACTTGAGTTTGACAAAAACTGTTGAGATGTGTGGTTTCTTAGGTGATAAAAATCTCAGCTAATTAAAGGCCAGATTATACCATAAATATAGCCATGTTGCACGTATTCAAATTTATCAGTGATCTTAATAACGAGATAACCTTACACATGACTTTTGACCAGAATCTGGTGTGGCAACAAGCAATTACTGACCAATGAAAACTGCACAATTGATAATGAGATTATACACATTTTACAATAAAAATGCAAATGTTGGCTGAAGCATGATTGAAAAGTTTGAGCCTGATGGTTCCAAATCTTTTCTGAACAAACAGCCAACATTGGTACACAATGAAACATGTATAATCTTCAATTCATATGATCAATTACTAAGTATATAAATTATACACCAAATATCTACAAAACTGAATTGTTTAAAAAGGAAAGAAGATTTACTCAATCAACATGTGAAATTTCAGTTTTCAAGTACAGCTTTAGTCATAACTCACTTCCCCTATACCAGTTAAAACCAGTGTGATCATGATGACAGATGATGGACAATAGAGGTAGAATACCACTAGGTGCACCTTGTCATGAATGAAATTTTGTCCTGCATGAAATTGTGTTTGATAATCATGAAAATAAGAGGGATAAACAAACCATCAAAAATCTGTCCTCATGAAAAGAACAAAACTTGAAAATATCTCATTATTTCACTCAGCAGTAATGCATAAGAAGAACACGAATCTAAAGCTTAATCTCCAAAAAAAACTACTTAAAAACTATGGCAACAGCTTTATATTTTTGAAATTTAGTATCAGAGCTCATCCTGGGCTTTGCCAATGTCACAAATTGCGATTTTAATTTCTTATCGGCGACAAAATATATCATCTGGTAATTTTTTTTGTAACAATCTTTTTGGCTGTTTAATTTGTACATACAATCATGGATTTGGAGTGGAGACATTCAAAGGGACCACAAAAGGAAGCCACAAACCCAGACACACAATGCACTGGAATCTATCTGTCACGTAAACAAACCCTTTGTTTGTATTGACAAACCCATCAAACCCATCTTTACAGTGCAATGTAACATCATAATCCGCTTATGTTGATATCTGGCCTGTGTACTGTATGATGTGATACACTCAGTCATGCTACTGGACTATACCATCAACTGACCTCTGAAGATGCAAACACAAACAGCTACAATTAATTGAATGATGGCTAATCCGTCTGTTTTTTTTACATGTACCAATAACATAGTTTTGCTGAAATTTCAGAGAAAACTGATTACCATTGAAGTACTGATTGCTGTTTATAAATACAAAGCAAATGGAAAAAATCTCAGTCAGAATTATATACTGTCAACAGTGCAACTTTATCATGGGTAAACGAAGTACCATTGCTTGTTCATCGTCTCATCCTCGAGTAAGTTAACAAAATTGACAGCATTTGGATTTAGTACAAATTCTCTGAACATGATGTTATATCTGACAGTCCAACATCATCCACATGTAGTGATGGTAGTAATGCTTCAAGTGCAACAACACATCTTGATGAACAGGTCAAAAATTCCTGAAAACTTCTTGACAGCTGGAAACTTGGGCATCTGTGGCTGTGATACGATACAAAGTTAAAGCAGATGTTCTGTGATATATATCAAGGCACTAGTCATCAATTCATTTACAATTGGTTGAGATATTTTGAAGAAGGAGTTTGTCACCAAACATGAATCCAGGCAGGGTAAGTAATATATGTTAATTTCGCTCACTATCTTTTACTTTTGCCATCAATCCCATGTTACGACTCCAGGGACTTAAACTACGCAACAAGAAATAGCAAAACAAACAAGTTTTGCATAATTGAAAATAATTTATTTCTCAAAATATTAGGAGTGAAAGAATTAAATTAACTTACAGCAAGGTGAATGAATTCATATTTCCTAATAGTCCTTTCAGTTCCAATAGTTCCAAGAAATTAAAATACGTTCCAACAAAAAATGCCCCTTCTGTGTTGAAGTTTCAAATGTACAGAAAGGTTTCCAAAGATTTTAAATATTTGTTGAATTAATTCAGTTAATACCATGCAGTTATTCTAGCGTGTCATGTAAAAAATATGTCTTTTCAAAAACCAAGATGGGAGATTGAATCTGAAAACACGAAGATTGGGACCTACCATCGTGAATTTTTATGCTGCATAATTAAGCATCATTTTCACTAAATATTTACCAATTTTTCGGGTCCAATACATGTGAAATTCTCAAAGGGCACATTGTTTCTCCCTGTGGAGAGCATTATACACACACACCCCAATGTGCCCCCATTTCATATTCTGGTCAGCTGTGCCCAAACTGCACAATAGCTAAAGGTTAGACTCAAGTCTCTTTGACATACTTCAAAGAAACTGCCTGTTCTACAATGAGTGAAAGCACTAGCACTTGACTGACCAATAAACAATGCCTTTTTTTGTTATAACTAATAATTCCTAAAATGGGTGTGAATTTATGTTAATAGTTCAAATGTGGTCTCAAGCTACCATACAGGTGATAACTTTTCCCCACATTTTATATCCCACCTTATTTCCTTATTGTTAACTCATATATGCATATATCACTGCTTACTAAATAACACATTTATTCCAAATTAAGTTATTTGTGACACATATGCTCTGTGATATGTTTCTTCATTCCTTCTTTTAATTTAATGATGGTAATTAATGCTTATATATATGGTATAATAATGCCAGGTGTTGACTTGTGTAAGTTTCATTGGTGGAAATGGAGATCCTAGTTTGCTTGTCAAGAAAAAAAAATCTACAGCATTCAGTGATTGTTCTTGGGATTTAGGAAGCAATTCTTGGAATGTAGAAAGCAATTCACTACAAGCAATGCATGTAAAGTGTGGCAAAAATAAATTTCTGAACTCCTGGTTGACGGAGATGTACTTTGTGAAGCAAGCCATAAAAACGGGGCTGGGGGTGCATTTAATTCCTAAATGCATGAAATCGATGGTCGCATTATATGTCACTTATCTTACATTGCAAAGTACGATCATAGGGTTTTGGTATTAAAATGTCATTAACTAAAGTTCCTTACAAAGCAATTATTTGGAACATAATATATACAATATAGATTTGCTTAATACCTGATGTTTCTATTAAAAAAATGAGATAAAGACTGTAGATGTCAGGAAAGTAGATATTTTAGATTCGATAATGCATTTATTTCAGGTGACAACAGTCATACCTATGCACTAACAGTGATGTGGGATGCAAAGACCATGAAAGTAGTGCAAAACGGTCATGTAATGATTTATTTTGTAATATTATGGCTGTATTGCATGTTGTCAATAAATTAATAACCATCTCATCTTTTACAATTTTCATTGCCTATTACATTAATAGACTTGGAAAATAATTCACTACTTGTTCTGGCAAATTTTTTGTGAAAACTGGTGACAAAATATTGAGGTTGGTGATTTTTTAGTGACACCTTTCTAAAAGCCATGACCGTCCCTGGTTATGCTAAAAAATAAAACAAAGTTAAGAAAACCCTGCAAGGTTTATATTTGTAACTTAATTCTAAATTAAAGTTTGCAATTGCAAAATATTTCAGACCAAGAGTTCAAGATGAGTTTTGTGCTGAAAAGTTTCAACAATATATGGTCTGACTTCAGAGACCACTATATCAGGAGACCACCTGATATTTAAGACCAGATTTTTATTTATAGATCAATGTTATATTACATGATGACCTCATTTGAGAGACCATACTTTGTTCATAGGCGGCATGGTTTTTTATGATAGGTTTTACCGTATCATCAATAAATTAAAGTAAAATGTTACCTCTAGCGATTTGATTCCGACATGCCTTGAGGGCTTGGAGCAAGCTAAATCCATCAACAGTCACAATAGCTCGCTTAAACAGAATTACCAGCTCTTCATGCTGTAATTAGTAACAAAAAGGAACATCTGGTACAGAAGTGAAACAGAAATACCAATTTAAACAGAAACGTGGGAGATGCAGAATTTCATGTCTTGCCTGCAGACAGTGATATGATGTATGCTATATGACTTTTAAAAATAAAAATAAAAATGTGTTCAAAGAACATGGACACTCCACCACAGTGCCTTAAAAATTTACCAAAACATAAAACCTAACCAAGGTGTGATGGATGTAAAGATGGATAAAAGTATGAATGGATGAAGGTACAAATTTATGACTGTATCACTGTCATGGCAGGGAATAAAAACCAAAACAGCATCTTAAAATTGACCCCAAAACAAAAACATTTAACCATACAGATAGACAACACTGTAAGCCCTACTTTATTTGAAGTGTGGTATTATACATACATGTGACAGAACAGAAATTAGCTGAGGACAAATGAGATTTTCAGATCTGGTCAGGAGTGTGTACTTCATATCAGGATGTAAATGGACAAAAATGACAACTACTTGCAAAATTTCCTATTTCTGTATTAAACTATGCATATTATTTAATCACATCAATCCTTTCACACTAATTTGATGCCTTTCATACTATTTTTATATGTAGCACAAACATTATTAGCCTTTCTTAGTAGACCATTGCCTAGTTACTATCTGTGGCAGTCCTCATCAATGTTGACCTCAACACTTAGGAGATGATGCGTCGTTACTGGATCCAGGTTTCCTCTGGAGTCAGTATTGATTTCCCTCAGAATATAAAATATCCTTTCAGTGTCTGCATTCCAATGTGGCAATATTAGTACAACATTTACTGAGTCCACTGATTAATTTCTCCAACCAGTGAGCAAATTCAGGTTGCTGACTGACTGCCAGAACTTGTCAAGATTGGTGCTACCTGGGTAAAAATGTGGACTTCTTAAAAGTGACCTTACAGGAATGGCAGAATGCATATTTATATCCCTTTCAGGTTGATACCAGTCAATGAAATTCCTGTTTTCATCTATTTTTTAATTTCATGCCATATTTGGGTTGTTTAGATTTTGGCATTTTAGCAAGATAAAGCACACTTAGATACACTAAAGCCAAATCAACCTGTTTTATGCCACTCTCTAATAATAACATAAACCATTATTGTCTTTAACACTCCAAATTACTTCCTAACATACCGTATATGTTGGGACACCGTATTTGTTGGGACACCATAAATTAATTTTAAAAGTAATTTTTTTGTGCACTGTATGTTCTGGGACACATCGTTTTTTTCGAGTCGTAAGTTGTGGGACACCATTTAAATCATTCAAAAATTACATGTCAGAAATTGCACTCCAACTGAAATTTTATTTTAAAAAATATAAAACTGTATGCTTGAAATAAAACTCTTCAATCCACTGCAGCAGCATCTCATCAACACAACCCTTCTCCTGCACATGTACGATCTATTCTTTTGGTACATTAATATATTTTTAGCTTTCTCATACCATGAAAAAATGTTAGAGACAACACACCACCTGAAGCGGAAACTGCAAGGACAAAAGTCAGATGTTTTCAAATCTGCACTAGTCTTGCTAATTCTCACACTTTTGACGCCCATCTTATAGTCAGTCCATCCAGGAATGCGATCAAAGTACACTAGAGTTTTATCTATGTTAATGATCATATTGTCGGTGAAATGATCTATTCATCACGTGATTTTATTTTGCTCCATATCTTCTGGATGATGCTGGGTCATCAATGTTCGTGCACGAAGCATTATATCGTAAGCTTTAAAAACTGTTCCATTGTTTCACTTTATTTTAAAAAATGTCATGAATACTGGTGAAAAGAAACCCAAGTTAGCTTCCATATTTCAGCCGTCTTTGTTTATTCGAAGCTAAAATATAAAAAATCGGCACACGCAAAAGAATCCAAGTCGGCTTCTGAGGTCAGCTTGCTTTGCAATAAAATAATCTTTGTATTGATATCCATTAAAAAAAAAATCGGCTTCCGAGTCCAAAGTTGGCTTGCTTTGTGATAAAAATAACCTTTGTCTTTGATGTCCTGTCGGTAAGTTCAAAGAAGAAGTTTACTGTTGGCTGCCAGCTGTGTTTATTTACCACCAGGGCTTCTATGTGCTTGGCATTTTTTGTAGTAATTATTACAAAGGTGCACTGATGTCTGCAGATAAATAGTAATGATACTTTAGTAACCCATGCCGGCGAAAAGATTTTCACTTGCACTCAAGTGAATGTGTTTTTAAATAATGACTTTTTTTGCGAGATACTGTCATACAGTAGACTTCGATAAAAATTATTTTTGGCTATTTTGAACCTAACACTGTGCAACGCGTGAATGGCAGTTGTCTTCAATATATCGGTTGATTATTTCCCTCTCGTTTGCGAATTCATCGACATCTGTGCACAAAGCACTATATTGCGTCAAAATTTGTTCCATTGTTTCAATTTATTTACAAAATTCCCGTGAATATAATTGAAAAGAAACCCAAGTTTGCTTCCATATCTCAGCCGTCTTTGTATATTAAACAAAAAAAAAATATTAAAAAAATCGGCTCACATCACAAAATCCAGTCAGCTTCCAATGTCAGCTTGCTTTGCAATAAAATAACCTTTGTATTGATATCCTTAGCCAAACAAAAAAAAGTAACCAAAGTCGGCTTCTGAGATCGGCTTGCTTTGTAATAAAAATCACCTTTTGTCTTTGATGTCCTGTCAGTAGGTTCAAAGAAGGAGTTAACTGATTGCTGCCAGTCATGTTTATTCACCACCAGGGCTTCTATGTTCTATGTGTTTGGCATCTGTGATTACAATTAATACAAAGTATCATTGACGTCTGCGGGTAAATATTAAGGATAATTTTGTAACCGAAGCTGGTGAAAAGATTGTCAATTACACTTAAGTGAATATGTTTTGAAAAAATGATCATTTTTATTTGTGACATACTGTCATACAGTAGACCTGGATATAATTCAATCTTGATTATTTTGCACCCAACACTGTGTCATGCGTGAATGGCGTATTCAAGATATCGGTTGACTATTTCCCTCTTGTTTGCGATTTTGTTGGCTCCAGTTTTCAGTCGGATAACATGTTCAAACTTTGTAGCACAACCACACACAATTGCTTCTCAATGTTCATGTGAACAACATGGTATGTGGTATCGGACATAATTGATACACGCTACAGTATGGAATCCTACGCTTATGGATTTCGTGGAAATATTTTATTCTTAAATGCTCATGTTGAAAAAAGGAATAAATGATAACAACACAAGGTTAGTTTCTCTCTTTTTATTATCAATTCAACATTTTATTTATCTACTTTATTGCAACGTGCAGTGGGGTGGGGGGAAGCACAAATGCAATACAATTTTATTTCGTTTCTTAAGTCTTGGGACATATGACCAAAGTGAAAAAATGTTTCACTATACGTTCTGGGACAGGAAAAAAAATAATTATTTTATTGTGTCCCAACATATGCGGTAAATACGGTAGCTCAACAAACATGGACAACAAACCAATCCTGCAGAGAGAATGAAAGTAATGTTAATTGTTTATGCTGCTTGAGCACTTTATTAATGCAACCATAGAGCAATCTCTGCAGGCCTCGTATCTAAACATCCAAGATATAACAGATGCCAATGGCTGGCATGTACAGTCTCAAGCTCTTGTCTAGATGATCTAATTTTGCAGAGACAATATCTGAAGCTGGTTGAGCTTTTGCTGGAACTGCCCATATTTCTTTGTTCACATAGGGAATCCTGCCCTTCTTCCAATATTGGGTGGTCATGATAATGGTAGGTTGCTCATTCATTTCCTCCTCCTGTTGCCTATTCTCCTAATATCAATATGATTATGGAATGTATTTGGCTGAAAAAGTACATTGTTTTAATGGAACAACCTTCCTAAATAAGTTATATAACTGTAAAATATGGGATTTTTGTCTTGTTTTGTATTTGCTGGTTCAGCAGATAGTCAAGTTTATTTCCTAATGTCAATATGGCTGGGTAAGTATTATTGAAAAATCATAATTTACTAAAAACTTAATTTGCTTTTTAAAACCATATAATTGACAGTGACAGATTCATACCTAAATTCCTGTGATTGACAGTGAAAGATTCATACTAAATTTCTGTGATTGAAGGTGAAAGATTCATAATAAATTCCTGTGATTTACAAAGATTCATACTAAATATTCATGATTTGCTGTGAAAGAATCATAATAAATTCCAGTGATTGATTGTGAAAGTTTCATATCAAATTCCTGTGATTGACAGTGAAAGATTTGTACATGATTCCTGTGATTGACAAAGAATGCTTCATACCTACAAGCCATAAAAAATGAATGATTCACAGTCTGCTTACCTGTTCAGAAATCCCAAGAAACCTTGGCGGCTGATAGGTATTGCACTTCATTTTTTGTACTGGTTCTGCATGAAGTTGCTGTGACAATAAGAGAGCACCTGTCTGAAAAGTGAATACATTTTGATGTTAAATTTCTCTCTCAAATAGTAGCTGATCATCAGTTTCATGAAACTAACAAAAAAATAAAAATAATTTGCATTACAAAGGTTAATTTAATTTCATCTTGAACTAAATTCTTACATCAGCAAGACATTTCTTGCTTTTTTAATGGGTGCCATTTCCTTATATCAGTCAGTCTTAAGCTTGGAAAATATGCCAAAGTGAATACAATTTTTGTTTAACTGAAGCTCCCTGGGGTCACATTAGATATGTACTCAACCCTAAATTACAGTATATAACCCTGACAAAAGGCATTTGTGTACTAGTTGTACTCTGCTGCATGTATTACAATATGGAGAATTACTTATCTGGATCAGAACATGGGTAAATGCCTGATTGTTCTAGTAGTTGATAAGAAATAAAACTATACACTTTGCTTTGGTCAAAAAAGAAATCTGAGGCTTCAGTCATGGATTCCAAGACAACACTATTCAAGAAACATTCTTTCATGAGATGGGACAGCCTGTCACTTACGAATTTGGCAATTTGCAAAATGATAATTATCTGTTGAAAAAATATACATTTAGCAATTCTTTCTGGTAAAGAAGAGAGAAAACTGAGTCAGCTGCTAAACTTTGTCTACTTATAAGGCATTTCTCTTATGCGAGGTGCCTAACATCTGACCCAGTTGCTTTTCAGACAGGTAGTTTAAAGAAATGACCTTAATCCTTATTATTTAACATTCATTACATTCAATAATAAGTATTCACTATGATGTCAAAATTATCAGGTGACAAAATCAAATGTAAACTCACAAACATTACTTAATTCTTAAATGCATTAAGTCAAAACAATTAGCCAACTCTACTGTGTGCCTTACTTTATTATCAAATAGAAATCTGCTATATATCATGTGTCTTCAATAAATTTCATCGTAAATAAGGAACTTTTAAATCTCCTTTAGATATTTTTCTAAAGGTCATCAGGGGCCAAAATTTAGATCCAATCCCACTGCAAACAGTAACTGTTCCAATATAAAATATTTCAAAACAAAAGTGTTTATAAAATACAACCCTAAAACTCTTCTGCTTTTTCCCACCAGCCACATCCAAACATGTGCCACCAGGCTCAAAGACCTGGGGATAAGAATAAATCCAGCATCCTGAATTTGTCATTTCATGTCCAGTAAATGTATATAGTTATATGGTTGGGATCTCAATAGATTCCAAGTTATGATGAAATTAAGTATATATATATATATATATATTGTTACATGACATATGACCAAGGGATCCCATTTAGACTCTAATCTAATATTTATAGATGCTTGGGTCAATGATCACTCAGACACATCAATTCTCATGCTTGTTAATCTCATATTACTTCAGAATTTATGTCAAACAACACTATACCCCTAACCACACCCTCAGGGTCCGCTTTAGAATTTTACAACCACTGTACTCATCTACATAAATGCCCCAAATCATACCCCAAGGTTCTCTATCAACATCCTGACATGTGAAATCACATAAATTCCCATTTTTATTTGTAATGCATTGGGACAATTAAGTGGAAATCCACATAATAGCAACTGAATTTACTTCAGAAAATGTTTTGCCCAACTGAGCCATTTTTTTCATCGAAAAATCATGCGTCCAATGTTTATCCCAAATAACTCACAGCAAATCCTTGTCTATATCCCTGAAAACTGGTATATGAACTGGATCAAGAGTAAAATTTCCAATCACGGCTTAGAAAAACGAAACCTTAGACAGCCTTCAGATTAGTCTTAATTTTCCATATTTTCTTTTGCAAATAATCTGATGTGATTGAAGGATGTGATAGAAGGATGAGATAGAAGGATGTACACCCCATGGAACAAGTAAGATGAATATGATCCAGACCATAAAATATTAATTTACTATGTATTTAAAATACCTCTGTGTACATTCTGATGTACCCTGTGGAGAAACCCACTATCACACATGTCCAGTCTGGGCCACCATGTGTACTTCTGAAACACAACATGCAAAGTGATTACTGATTGTATATAGTGAAATTTCACTAAATCAACCTCTCTGAAACCTGGTCTCATCTACAACTGGTCACATATTCTGTACCCAAACAAACTGTTCTGATAATAATATATACTGGCCATCTCCATAAACTGGCCAGCATCTTTGTTTCCATTGATGTTCATTTCAAGGAAAGCAAATGGTTTTGTAAATTATGCATCTCTAAGAATACATACCCAATCAAAATAACTTCAGGAAAATAAACTCACAACCTCCTGAATCATACCTTCCAGAAATATATATAGACAAAGGGAAGAATCTCTTACCAATTACCTTGCCTTGAATC
The DNA here is from genome assembly GCA_028554795.2 of Sinohyriopsis cumingii. Taxonomy (NCBI): domain Eukaryota; kingdom Metazoa; phylum Mollusca; class Bivalvia; order Unionida; family Unionidae; genus Sinohyriopsis; species Sinohyriopsis cumingii. The sequence continues at coordinate 33,642,127 of CM068825.1, forward strand.
TCTCTTGGTGGCACCAGTTTTAAGCTGAGCAATACAGCAAACAGGATGCTCACTTTACAAAGGCTTGGTGGGTTTTGTCATAATATGATTGGGTAAAGTATTCTTGTAGAAACAATTTTTAAAAAATTCTCATTCTCCTCTGAATACATTCCCTGATCAAATGGACCGATTCTTGCATGGTCACTTTTCTCAGCCTTTCTCTCAGAGACATAGCATATAATGACTCTCTGACTGCCTGCTGATAGCAGCCTATTCTTCAATAAAAAGCATCATTAGGACAGCAGAAGAATCCAGTCTGAATTTTAGGTAGCTGGATCCACTGAAAGGCCATGTAATTCACTCACCTTGCATGCTGATGTTAAACTTATTGAAAGGTATGTCTTGTATGATAGTAGATTCATTGGTGTTTTTGCTAATAACTAATCTGAACTAAGCCTTGTCAAAAATCATGACAGAAACATGCTATAAAGAGAACATCCTGATCTGAATGAAAAAAATTAAAAGAAAACAAAGCACATCTAACTTGCAAATGAAATTCAGAGTTCCAGATTTTGAAAAATTACACCTACCCTGGACTAAACTCTTGCCATCAGACCCATGTCTGACAGGACTTTTTTATGCTTTTAACAGCCCTTTCAAACACATTATTGGCTACATCATACAGTGGACATGGGAACTAGTGCCTTTCCCAAGGACACACTAAGGCAACCAACCATGGATGGCATGGGTAAATTTTGAACCCATAACCCTTGGATCATGAGTCAGACACTCTACCAACTAAGCTAACCACAGGAACATCTACAAGCCCATTTATCTTACTATCTAATTAGCACAGTCCCTGTTATACATGCAACAGGGTCAAGGGCAACTCACTTAATTATCAGAAGTGTATAGAATCAATGAAATCTAAAAAAGTAGTTCACATTGATCTACTTTTTATATCACTGTTTCATTCTCCTCATGTATATATCAAGTTTCAAGTGACAGTGGCAAAGAAACTCACATAAACATAAGAAGTGTATAATGTCACTGAAGCCTTAAAATTACATCATGGTAACCTAACTTTTGTTATTATTAGAGTAGGGAAGGTAGGTCATGTTGACCAATTTTTTTATATCATTAGGATACAAACACATTTTTTTCTTCAAGACAGTACAAGCAAAGGTATCCCATAAACTAACCTAAACATAAAAGTGTTCATGGGAGCATAAAAATTCAGTCATAGCTACCTACTTCTGATATGGCAGTTAGTACTCATCAGAATGCATGCACATTACTATTTTCATGACTAGAGGCAACAGTGTCCCAGAAACTGACCTGAACATTAAAAGTGAACATTATTCCTGGTGTATGAAAAGATCACAGTGACCTACTTTTGGTATAATGGTTTATTACTCCTGAGGATGCAAGTATTTTCATGAGTGTACAAAAAACCGTGTTCCAACAAGTGACCTAAACATGAAAGTAAACATGATCACTGGAGTGTGATAAACACATCACAGTGGTCTACCTTTGATAAAGTGGTTTATTACTCTTTGCAATATATGCACCTATAAATTTCATGACCATAAAAGCAATAAGGTCTGAGACAATGAAATGTTAACAAATGTGTACTTTTGTTAATGCCTATGCTGGAGGCAATTTTGACACAAGATTTCCTGCACTTCTGCACAGGTGCACTAAATATATATTGAAAAATGCACTACTGGTTTGCTGTATAAACTAGATTAGTATGTGAAATACTATCAAGCAGCATTATTTATTGTGCTGGCTAGATGGTTTTGAAAAACAAATATGTACCAAAAAATGTAACTAGTTTTTATTCCAGAAAACATTAGAAACTGATTCTGCACAAGACAAGGACACACAAAAAAGAACAATTAAATATACACATAAGCAAAGAGATATGTGCAGATATGAGAGGTAGAAACTATATTTTACCTTTTCTGTGAAGCTAAAGGCAAACACAGGACAGCAGTGACCATCTCTCTAAAAATATAAAAAAATCCTGATCAATTCTAGTTCAAGTGATTTGTGTAACTAAAAAGCTCTGTAATGATAAAGGTGAAGAACACTGATAAATGTTGACCATGTTGACAACCATTCACTAAAATATTATCAATCATCAAAATGGTTTCAAAACTTACCCACAAGCAAATTCCTATCATCTGTTATGTCCTTTTTATATCATACACACTGCATTGGGTGAATTAGTAACACCATTACTTCAAGCAATAAACCAAATGAGCCCATGTCTGTACATATGAAATCTGACTGAGTACCATATTTGCTCACTTTTAAGTCAAGTCCAACTCAAATAATTGAGTAATGTGCTGGAAGATCTGTTATTAGTTCAACCGATTACTCCTAACAATCTGGATAGACTCTGCCCTGTCAGTGCATTATGTGATGGCAGATCTGGGTCTGTGCAGTTTGCAGTTGGATTAAACTTGTACATGAGTAAATAATACTAATAATACTACTAATAATAATAATGTCAACTTATAGAGCACTTAATCTTTTAAAAAAGTTCTAAGCACTTCACAATATCAAGTTAGCACATAGGGGCATATGAACAATTTGCATACCAACAACATAAACACATGTAAATATCTCACAAACACTATAAATACAAAGGGATTGATACAAAAAAAACTAAAAGCATAATGAGTTTAAAACATTGTTTCAATCTAAAAATAATGACAAATGGATGAATGTAAAAAAAAATCTTGCTGGCGAAAAAGATGTGTCTTGAGAGCACTCTTGCCTGTGAAAAATGTCTCTTTGTGTCCAGAGGCAGTTCATTCCAAGTAGCTGGGCCCTGTTATGCAAATGAACATTGTCCTTGGGACTTAGTTTTAACCTTGGGAATACTACAATATATGAGAGTCAGATGATGCGTGCAGGCTTCTAGAGGAGTATGCACATGGGTGAGATCAGATAGGTATTTCAGAGCAGAAGCAGTCAATGAAATGTAACAGACAGAAGAGATTTTGTAATTGACTCTACTGTGCACAGGTAGCCAGTGAAGTTTGTAAAGAAGTGGGGTGGTATGATCAGTTCTTGGTGCTCAAAGAATGATACTAGCAGTGTTTTGGACCTTTTGAAGTTTCTACCGTCAACACAGTGGCAGACCAGAAAGAATACTGTGCTGATGAGTCTCAGTTCCAGGTATGCTGCTCTATAAATGTTTAGGTTATGTGTTATGTGTTTAGGCTCAAACAAGTGCAATGAGAGAACTATCAAGAATAACACCTATACTTCAGTGATTGTCTAAACTGGAAAGGAAAATCACTGATATTACTTGATTCTAATAATGTTGTGCTTGAGAAATTCTTTGTGAGGCAACTAGCATGGCTTCAGTTTTATCATCGTTCATTTGTAGATTATTACACCTCATCCATGATTTAACATCAGAGATGCACTTCTCTGCTTTAGATGGCTGAAGAAACTTCATTTGGACAGCTAGATTTTTACAGTTTAGTGTCATCAGCATACAAATGGTCGGATACAGGATGGTGATTTATAACATTTGATAAGGGCTGTGTGTAAAGAATAAAGAGAACTGGTCCCAGAACAAAACCCTGCAGGACACCATAACAGAGATTATCTGGGCTGGAATGTTTACCATTTACTTAAAGAATCTGGTTTCTTTCCGTTAGGTATGACTTGAACCATAATAAAGCAGTACTGTGTATGCCAAAACCATGCCCAGACGGTGAAGCAAGATATCATGGTCAATTGTATAAAATGTAACTTTTAGGAGGACAGCTTCAGTGCTGTGACAGTATGATAAGCTGACTGGAAATTGATGAAGAGATTATGTAAATTAAAGTGATATTTGAGAAAGAACTACATTTTCTAAAACTTTTGACATGAATCAGAAGTTTATAATAGGGCAATAGTTTTTCAAGCTGCTGGGGTCATGTGTTGGCCTTTTCAAAAATGGCTTTTAAAATAGCAGTTAAAATAAGTGCTGGAAAAATACTAGAAGAGAAGTATTTATTATGTCAGTCAAAACACTCAGATAGTAGTGATTTAGGAACTGGATCAAGTTTACATGACTTAGGGGCACACTTCTTTAGGTCTATTTGTAGAAAATCCATATACACTGACTGACTGAAAGGTTGTGAATGGAAATTCTGTATCATGGCTGTTAGGTGAGAATGGGTCAAGTTGTATGATGGTATCAGGTTGTTGATATCTAATGGTTTTCACTTTGTCATGGAAGAAATTAGCAAACTGATCTGGTAGTCTGTCTGGGGAGACTGTGGTTTGAAATGGTGTAGATTTTTCCTCACGGATAGTTTCTCTGTGATACGGAATAGCTGTTTGCAGCTGGAACTCTCAGTGATATTTCTACTGAAGTAGGTGGATTTTGCTGCATGAACTATATTTGTAATATTCTTTTGTGTAGCTTCATAAATCTGTTTATGTACTGTCATTCCAGATGACAGACACTATCTCTCTGCCTTACAGCATTCCCTCTTGTCAGCACGCAGCTTGTTGCTTATGCTGTTGTACCATGGTGCACATTTCTTCACTGAGACGTGACTCAAGGTTATAAAGGGCATGCTTATCAAGCATTGAATGCAGGCTACTGTTAAGTTGTTCAGATGCAGGATTTTGTACATTTGCCAGGAATGAACTAATGTCGTTGATTAGCTGAATTCTGTTAATTGAGCTGATGTTACATTTTGAAGTGTAAAGAGGTGGTGGTTCAAGGACAAAAAGATCAAGGTGGCATATGATGCATAGATGGTCTGATGCAAGTTCAAAGGAGACAGTAGTGGATCTTAAAACATCATTGTCAGGTCTATACACAATCCAGTCTAATACGTGGCCATGGAGGACTAAATCAACAGTATGCTATAACCAACATCACTCAGCTCTCTCAGTCATGTTGATCAGCTTCAATTTTCATCTGACATTCCCTGTAGAATGATTAAATTTTCGACACCTGGTCATAAAAGTTTCTTCAATAGGACTTGCAAATTGTATCCAGAGATTTCAACCTCAAATGTTAGAATATGTTCAAATACAAATATTTCTGAAGCATTAAATTTTAACTTTGTTTTTTTTCTTTCTTTTAATGACAATACTTAAACTCAGACTTATAAAAAATGCATATACATGTATAATAAAGAAGAGAAAAGTTGTTAAACCTTTCTTCCTGTTTCACACTTCCTTCCCATACTGTAGAAAAGTTTGTCTCATACTCTTTGTGCTTGATCTCAGGATCATATTTATCTGAAAAAATATTAAATATAATGTATCAATGCTATCAACTTGGAGCAGTCAAGGTACATACAATACAATGTATCAATATTGTCAACTTGAAGCAGTCAAAGTATATACAATACAATGTATCAATACTGTCAACTTGGAGCAAAGTATATACAATACAATGTATCAATACCGTCAACTCAGAATAGTGAATTCATTTATTTCACTAATGCTAATACACAATATGAAAAGTCATGTAACTTATACTTTATGTAATACACACTTGCTAGGAAAGTTTGAAGAGACACATTATCTGTAAAGTGACATCGATTGCAAAAGTATATTAATCTCCATTGGAAACAATGAATGTTATGTTAATTATTTTAAAGCAAAATAAATAAATTACTTTGTCATGCTGTTTTGTGGCTATCAAAAAATTCTTGACTACCTCAAAAAAAGTATAATCTTTACTTGTGAAAAAGCGATTCTTATTTTAAGAACAAGGATAAACATTGTTTTTCCTGAGGAAAGAGGGAGAAGGGGTGTGGAGCATTTATTCAAAATTACTTTTAAAAACAACAGCCTGAGATTATCTAGTTTCCTGGGTATATTTTTCCAAAAAAAATTCTTAATGATTTACTAATAATTTTTACTTTTTTTCTGATTATAATTAAGACTGTGATTAATAATCTAAGTAATTAAATTTATGATTTCAGCAGTGTTCCTTTAAATTAACATAAACTGAAAAAAAGACTATACAAATGGATCAACAGACACAGGAGCAGAAAAACAGACAGAGAAATACAAAAGAATGAAAATTAATAAAGAAATGAAAGCACAAACAAATGAGAATTAACAAGAGGTTAAAAAAATAAGCATTACAAGAGTGCAAGATTATACAGTCAAATATAAAACTTATTTGTTTTCACATTTATGATACATATTTTTTATGATTAAGGCCTTCTTGTTCTCAGAAAATAAAAGAATTATCTTAGCATGTCACCCTCTGGTACAGACTATAAATATAGCTAACAAACCTTCAAGCTACATTAATTAAAGGACTTGAGAGGGGAAAAAAACAAGACTTTGTGTTTAATCCCTCACATCGATGTTTATTTTGACAATTTATTTTATCACCGTGTCTTTCATTTGTACACACTGTAATTTATTCTTGGGTTAACAATGCCAACTGGAAAAAGGTCATGTTGGAAGACTAAGTGAATAATGCAGATTTTCTTTTTAATCAGTTGTTCACAAACATTCACTGCATTGTGATGTGACAACAGGAAATATGTGCCAGTTCTTGCAAGGTAAGCAGCAGACATCTCCAAAACTCCAAGAGATTCAATGGTGTTAAGAAAGATCATATATATTATCACAAGAAGACAATGAAAAAGTAGCTCATCTCAGCAAAATGAATATGAATGCCTGATATATGACCCAAACAAAATTATGTGATGCTGTGCACATTCCCCATGGAGTATTAAAAGAAATACAAAAGTGCACCAATATGATGTAGCTCTGAACTAAAGAGTACGTCAATGTTGTCATGACGATGCATTTAGTCAGATCAAATTAAATCTTCATTGTTGTTCTCAAATCTTACCAGCGGTCAAGCTAGTTTTGAATTTAAGGGAGAAGTGACTTCTCCTTTTGGACTGAATAGCGAAAAGTGAGAACAGAACAGATAGAAGTGGTAGCAAACTAAGAAATGAAAGAAATAAAATAACATGGCATTTAAAGTGTTGGTATAAAGCAATTTGATACACCAATACTATTGGTATATCAAATTGTGATCCACCCATGATGCAATAATACGCATATGTAAACATTCTCATGACAGTGTGCAGCTGGTTCTAGATCAATGATCAATTTCCACACAATAATCATTAGTGACATATGACAATAAGAATAAAAAGTATTAATAATCGCCATTTTCTAAATGAATTTAATATGGTACACATTTTCATTGCAATAATTTCTGCTTTCAGTTCCCCCTCCATTCTCAAGCATAACGGACAAACTACGCAGAAATGAAGAGTTGTTGTTGTTGTTGTTCTAGGGTTTAACGCCATTTTTCAGCACAAGATAGGCTATACATGGCGGCCAGTATAACTGGTGGAGGAAGAATCCTGGAAAACCCAGGGAAGGACCAGCGACCCACAAGAAGCTATTGGCAGGCTTTCCCACGTACCCACGCTAGCCGAGCCTTGGACTTGAACCCACACAGACAGAGGCAGAAATGAAGAGTGAGAGAGAAATGGAATCTGGGCTGGATTAAAACCTTGAAATAGAAATTACACCAAGTAACCTGCAAGAATATGGTTCGTCATAATGATATGTGTGTTATTTCCTTGGGATTTATCTAGTGTTTATCAGTTTATACAACTAGTGGTATATCACTGATACATCTGCACTTTCCTTAGGATTTATGTACTGTATTTATCAATTTATACAACAAGTGGTGTATCACTGATACTCATTGCATATATTTTTCATTAAAAGGAAACTCAGCAAGACTCTTTCCTTTTAATGAAAAATGTATACAGCTCATGGTATATCATTGATACAGCATACACACTTTACATATATTCTATATATACAGTAAAAACTGTTATGAGCAACTTCTGTTATGAGTGACCACCTGTCATTTCCAACCACAATTGTAATGCACAGATCGATTTTATTATATAAACAACCTGTTATGAGTGACCACCTGCTGAACGCGACCAGTGACCGTGATGTCTTAGCAAAATATGCATTTCGACACTGTTATGAACAACTGCATCGCAAAAACAAGGATAAACTCCACTGACCTTTAATTCCAATCAAAACAACCACTCCTACCGTTATAAATTTTAAATTTTTTATTAAAAAAATAGGATGGCTACCGATATCTGAATTTTTTTTAGCTATGCCTATAGTGTTTTATAGTTTCTGTCATAAACCAGACTAAAGTATATGTAGATTATTTCTTAGTCTGGTTCCCTGCTTTGTATGTTCCCTGCATTGTTCTCCGCTATTCGTATAGGGGTGAGCAATGCAGGGAGTATAAAAAGCAGGGAACCAGACTAATTATTCCCACACTTAGCCTGCTTCCTGGCCTTATTGTAGGACCTGGTATCCCTATCAACAACCGTATCACAAGGAGAGACAGACAGACACCACTGACCTATATGCAATCAATTGTTACAATGACTGCTTGATTAATAATGATTATTCTGATCAAAAACATAAAAGGAATATTTATAAAAAAAGGATTGTTTCTACCTGTGATAGATGCTAAAGTCCATAAACCAGGCTAATCTACATGTCACAAATTTCTGTTGTAGTGCCAACATTGACGTAGTTGTCACGCATATTGTTTGTCTATAGAGTTCATTCATATTGCCGGGGGTGAATAAGGTCATTGTCTAATAAACCAGCAAGAGAGAATCATTTGTGGGATTCGATTGATAGTGTTCAAGACTTGTGATGTTTGTTGTATTTCCCCCAAAGGTTAAGTGATTACATCCCAATCACAAAGTTGTCATCTAGTCAAGTTGGTGTGACCGGGTTACACACTTTGCTAATAGAGTTAATCCCTGTATGTCATCTTTGAATGAAGCCATTGACTTTTGTCTCTGAGTAAATAGTTCTGTTTCTGGGTGAGATAATTGTTTCTTTTTATTTTATTAACTGTTAGATATGCAATGCACATGTAAAAAAATTCATATTTTCCCACAGCCCAGTCAAAACTGTCTTTATGTTAAATATTACAATTGAGCACTAATAATTTAACACCTAGAACATGAAACTCAACTAAAAAGAGACAAATTTTAAGGCTGGAGAAAATATTTATTGTAACTGAAAGAAGTGAAAAAGAGCAGACCACTCGCAAAAAAGCGGTTTAAACATTGGTAAAACAAATTTAGGCCATTATAAACAAGTAATTCAGAAATAATTTCATCTGCTAAAATATGTGATCTTCAAATGTAAATGTGATTTCATGTTTAATGATAGAAATATATCTTTATTGCTATATAATTTTGTTTGTAGATGATTGCATACAATATTTTAGCAAGAACTATTAATAAAGAATAGAATATAAGTACAGTGATTGTGGTTATTTTTTCTTGAAATTGTTCTGAAACTCGACCTTGGAAACTGGTCTTTTTGTACAAATCTGCTATGAGAGATGACCTGTCTTGAGAGACTTTTTGTTGACAGAAGGGGCGGTCTCTCATAACAGGTTTTACTGTATATATTATAGTGTGTGTGTATTAGATCTGGCTTTCTTATTTGAACTGTGTCCTTTATTTCTCATTATAAATATTTCATTTAACTATGATTTTAAGCAATACTTTCTCTTCAAGAAGAAAAGTGTGTGGATCAGTGAAATTTAGGCAGGATCAGTAAAGATGCTATTATGGCAATCCTTATGGCCAGTGAAAAACATAATTTCAAGTCCTATACTCTGCAATCACTTCTCCTTTCTCCTTATTTTCTCACCCCTTTACCCTATTCAGGCATGGAAAGAAGTCACTCCATCCAAAATTCAAGTCCAGTATGAATCCTGGATCCCAATGTGTTCTCCTAATGTATTATGATTGGATAATGCATTTGAGCAAGAAATCAGTACATGGTAAACAAAGGCCCCCACCAGTCTTTAAGGTGTGATGGAGAGAACAATGGTCATATGTATGGACAGACAAGGGTAACACAAATGCCCCACCAATGTCATAGAGGAGCATAAGACAACATTGTTTTATTTCCAATTAACATTCTTAAAAATGTATGGTCCACCTACTGGCAAGGATGACCATTTTGTCTAAATAAGCCACAGTCATCAGATCATTGGCTGGGGAAAGGGAGAGGTGACAGTCCTGAAGCCATTTGTTCCTTGTTTCATCATTCTCATCATTGTTCCCCTCATTGACATTGCCACTTTCATCATCCTGTTTCATGTCCTCGTCCCAGTTATCACCCCAGCTCTCATCCCATCCAGCATCATTGTTAACTGTAATAAAAAGCATAAGGATATAAATGAAAGTACTATATATACTCACTTTTAAATCAAGTCAAATTGAAGAAGAAAAAAATCATAATCTAATCATAGCATAATATGCCCGCAGATCAGGGTCAATGTTGTTTGTTCTAATGATTACTCCTAACAAATTACACAGACTCAGATCTGCCCATGCATAAGGCTGCCTTGACAACCCATATAACAATCATCAAAGCTTGTTTTACCTAGTCCAACTCAAACCTTTAACAACAAGTTCTTCTCCACCTTTTTTATTTATTTATCTGAAATTACTGGTTCTGACCAGTCTAGGATTTGGCAAATTTATCAGCTCTATACATCTGATGGATGAAGGGCATGGCACTTTAATTATTCAAAATTTTAAACAAGGCACTTTAACTTTAAGGAGTCAAAATTTTCAACAAGAAATGTCCAGCATACATAAGTGATCCGGTTTTTTTTATAAAAATTCTTCTTACTTTTTCTAGGTATGTAAACATTGGAGATCCCAAATGTAAGAACATCAAGGTAAGGGCCACAATATTTTAGGCATGCAGCAGCAGAATTACGGAATTCTCTCTCATATAATTTACAAACATCCTCAGATCTTAGTTTAAAATCCCTATTAAAGACCTGGACTGGGAGCTTGCAGTGTAACTGCTTCATATAACAGTACTTGGCTGAATGCTTACCATCTTAGATTTTAATTTTTCATAATGCTTGTAGGGATCTGATTGCCCCATATCCTTGTAGCTATCTGATTGCCCCATATGCTTGTAGTTTTCTGACTGCCCCATATGCTTGTAGCTATCTGATTGCCCAATATGCTTGTAACAATCTAATTGCCCCATATGCTTGTAGCTATCTGACTGCCCCATATGCTTGTAGCTATCTGACTGCCCCATATGCTTGTAACAACTAACCCATATGCTTGTAGCTATCTGATCGCCCCATGTGCTTGTAGCTATCTGATTGCCCCATATACTGTAGCTATCTAATTGCCCCAGACACTTGTAGCAACCTGTTTGCCCCATATGCTTGTAGCTGATTGCCCCATATGCTTGTAACTATCTGATTGTTCAATATGCTTGTAGCTATCTGATTGCCCTAAATGTTGTACATATGCTTGTGGATACTGTTTGCCTAAAGGTTGGTTTGTGTTGCTTACACGTGGTTATGGATGGATTTTCTATTGAATGTGTGTGCTTAGTATATTTTGTATAGTCCATTCTTGTCATTGTATATTTAAAGTCAGTATGCATGTAAATTGTCTCTTAGGGATATATTGGGCAACCATTATTTTAACCCTAATATTTTAATGCTGCATGTAAGCATAGAGTATATTATATCGATATACAGTGGGAGAAGGGGAACAGCTTAAGCATGTACTGGCCAGCCATTATGCATCTATATTTTAACACTATTTTTTTTAAACAGACATTTTAGAAGGAAAATAATTATGATTGCAGCACTGTGTAACTGACTGTTGAGTTGTTATATTATTGCTTGCAGTCGGTAAAATAGCTCCACTGAGGTAATATTTCTTATTATGTAATGTATCTCAGACTTCAAATAATTTGTCTGGCTTGGATACATAAAGAGGCCGAGTATTGGTTGGTCTACTCTTAACCTACCTTCACTTTTCTTGACTAACTCCTGTTGCTGGGGTGAGACTTTCAATGATGGAAACAAAAAATCTCTAACAGAGTCAATATTGCTGAAATGACTAAGTGGAAGCAATTGACAAGACATTATTATTGAATACAGGATCTGAGGATGGTTTTAAACGGAAGATGGAGAAATCCTTCGGAGTTTGTCAAATTTTGTGAGGTCCTATTTCCACGTCATAACACTTTTCACTCACTACTGTCGTTCGTTAACCGTGAAAAGACTATTTAAATACATGTTTAGACAAATGATTGCACATCTCATTTCATGCAATTGCATTCCAGCATAAGAAACATCAAAGAAATATTGTAAATAGATGAAAACAGAAATTTGTCATTTTGTGAAAACGGAAACGGAAATGTTATTTTGTACTAACACTCAATCGGAAGATCTCCAGATGTTTCTCCTATCAGGTCTCACTGGATAGTTTCGTATTTTGACACCTAATCTTTAAGGTAGAAGGCATGAACCTAATTATCACAAGCCTAGCATTTATAAAGTCACACAGAAGCTAAATCTGTTACGTGGTTTAGATTTACTTTGAGTCAGGCTAGGAAATAGGTTGGCTTATTGGTGACTGCCTGTCACAGACGAGCATTAGAGATCAAATGCGTTACTAGGGCTACAAATAAGCAGCCGACTTGGCTCACTTATTTACGTGTGTCTGCTAGAGAGGTAAATATATAAAAATCTAGATGTTGAGGGGTAATGAAAAGTATGCAGATTTGTTATAGTAATAGTGAACTTTATTCATGCATAAGGCACATGCTGATTCTTTCGGCTTCCTTGTCACAGGAAAATATTCAAAATAGCTCTTTGCTGTAAAAAAAAATGAATGTAAAATGTAGGGGTTGGTGGCAGTGTTGGTTCAGTATAAAAGCCACCAATTGCATCAGAAATTAACCTGATTGCTGCATCAAAATTTCACATGTATGCTTTCTACAAAATATATTGGTTTGTTTTTATTTGTATCTTCAGTGTAAACTTATTCTCATTTTTCTGCAATAGGTCATTGTCGGTTGAAAATTCACCAGATAAACTCTCCAGTGAGACCTTATATGTACTCACGGTACAAATTCAGTTCTCATAGTAAACCTATGCAAACACAATGATATTAAAAATTCAATAACTTCGAATTTCTGAGTGCTCATGATCAAACCTACATTTATTAGTATAGATGAAACTTATATGTCAGGTTAAGTGTAGAGAAAAGGATATCAGCCGCAGCATTTTCTGGACATACGTGTGTTCACAGCGGTTCGTTACAAAGAAAATTAGGAGTATCCGTCCATGAATAAAGGAATGGGGGTTATAACCTGTAACAATTTAACACTTTTTACAGGTTAGAACCCCCTATCCCTTGATTCATGAATGGATACTCCTAATTTTCTTTGTAACGAACCCCTGTGCATCTGTTGAAAAAATGTGCTTACAATTCCGCACCAAAGAGTAAGGTTCTAATTTCAGTAACGAGTGTTCCAAACTCGAGACCGTTAAAGGACTGAAATTCCATCAATACAACAATGTCTATTTTTTTTTATTTACAATTTTCGGATAAGCTCTCAAAAGATTCTTTTTCCTAAAAAATAACTTAGATTATTAACCAATCCTGGCCATCCAAACCCATATAAACTATTTCAAGACTGTTAAAGGATTGAATTTCCATTGATAAAACAATGTCTGCATTTTTTCTTCCATTTACAACTAAGATAAGGTCTCCAAAGAGCCTTTATCCTAAAAAAAAAATTACATTATTAACCGATTCGGGCCAGTCAAATCCATATATACTCTATTTTATGTTCCCATTTCTAGGCTGGTTCCATTTTTCGATACTGCTAGTACCGTGTCCATCAGTTCAATTCATGTGTTTATCTAAGTATCCGTTCACATACTGCGAAGATTGCGTCGTTGTTAAATGCAGTACATACAATTTTAAACAGAAACTCAAAATATTACTCAAAAAATGCTGGGAAACAGAGAATTGACAAATAAACAGTATATATCACAAATTACTCTAAAAATAAAACTTAAAAAATCAAAACAAAGTTTAAACACTTCTGAAACAAATGTAGCTACAAAAATGTCTTATTACAAGAAGTTAACAATTTAATGCACTTACACATGGATGGTTTGTTTCAGAAGTACTTTCTAATTAAATTTCAAGTAAGTTAGTATCTACTGAACAATAAACGAAAACTATTTTCGTCTTCAATAATATAGTTCAGGCATGGTACATAAATATATTTACTTATATTGATCCGATTCTGTCCACATCTGTCAGTTTCATTTAGACAATTCTGAGAAGACACTAAAAGTTTTGTCAAAGCTGATTTGTGTTTTTGTTTATACACGAATTTTAAATAATGTTCGGGGCGGAAATCAGTTATATATGTTTAAAGAAAGACAGTAATTCTGTCATTTATTGTTCGAGCCTTCTAGAACAGCATCGGTAACCATTTATTAAAAATAATGTGAGTCGTTTCTTAACCTGACTGTTTCCTAAACTGATCATTTCGCATCCGGGATGTTTCCTAACAATCGTTCGTAAACGGGATGTTTCGTAACCTGGTCGTTTCGTAACCGGTTGAACTTTTATTTTTGATGTACAGAAGTTATTCGAGGAATTATAATAACTATAAATATAACTCAAATGTAAAGAAATCAGTCAGTATCTAATGTAATAATGTAGCCCATATCTTGCGACGACTCATATTTCATTTTTTAAAAATACGACAATGATCAAAGAATTATATCTAAAAAAATATAAGGATCTAGATTTAAACAAACGTTGTGATCACCTATAAAAATATTTTTTAACAATCCTATTAATGTAAACAAGCCATAAAAAGATTTGTCAGTTTTTTTATTTTAAACAAACAATTACAAGACATTTCATCCTGAATTATATCGTGGGATACAGTTACTTTTAATTTAAAAAATGTAAAAGATAAACGAACTTCTTTTAATTATAATATTATTGCGTTTTGAAAAAATAGATAAGTAAAAAGAGAATTTAGTTTGAAAACTTTTTTTACTTAAAAATATTAAATTGATGCGGAAAAAATATAATAATAATAATAATAATAATAATAATAATAATAACAACAACAACAACAACAATAATAATAATAATAATAATAATAATAATAATAATAATAATAATAATAATAATAATTGGAAAAGATCACACTAAACTTTCAAGACATCCAAGGGATCACCATGGTGTTGTTTGAAACAGAAGACAGATCTAGCTGAAATGATTTCAGCGGTATAGAACCTGACTTCTCTTCTGATAAAAAAAGAAATCGTGCTGTAATCACTTTAACAATTGTCGTAAATAAGATGGTTAGTGCTAGAACAAGAGTGTGTCCATAGACGAATGCACTCTGTCTCAACAGAGAACTAACAGACATCTGGTCTGGTGTGTACTGGTCCCAGAATGAGAAATGCGGCCTTGGATATAGCACGTGCATGCTGGTACCGTTTCACGTTACCCTCTTACACAAACTTTACCAGAAGATGTAAGAACTATGGTAGAGAAGCTGATGAGGTAAATCGATGCGTTCTCTATGACTGATTGTATGTTGGGGTCGTTATGCCAACTTTCAACATTGTTGTTGGTGCGGATGAAACACATAAACATACACAGGCTTAATATTGGCCATATAGGATTGACGATCCACTTATCATTAACTTTGTTGTACGCAACAGCGACGAGCTCCTCTGAAAGGAAAGGCAACCCCATCAACTTGCGAAGGAACTTGGGGTTGCATTTTTAGTTGTGTGCCAGCTTAAGACCAAACTTTTTAATCTTTAAGGTAAACAGCCTGGCTGTAGTGGAAGACAACCGTACACTGGTACACCTGCAAACAGATGATGCAAGATGATAATCCACGGCTCTTGTTTTAAGTCGACCACAAAACTGATGCACGTGAATGTAAATTAATGACGACCTGGAAAACTGAAAGGCAACTTTCCTTATATCCACGAGCCACGAGGACAAAAACAAAAGGAGCATACTTTATCTTGGAAATACTTTTCAGAAAGCAATTTACGACGAAATGTACCGTCAATATTCCAACTTTTTTGCTTTTGCAAGAAGTTAAAGAGTTAAAACTGTTATTACCTAATACAATATCACGTTGCACATTCTCTTTTACATCAGCTTTCAGAATATAGTTTTGGGTAAAAAGTACTCCACCAAGTCAAAGGATAAGTCTTTGGGTTTTGCAGGACGGCCTTTCTGCCATTGTCGATTGCACTAATACTTAGGATTGTTGATTATTGGGTGACTGGCTTCTTAAAGGTCAGTGTTAGAACTGGCAGAAAGCACTGTCTTTTCAATGTTTGATGCTCCGGTAAAGGCATTTGAACTTGTTTGCTTGTCACAAACTGGCCACCAACGTGGCTTAAAACTGCTGAACAACGATTAGTTTTCCCGCAAGCGCTACACCATCACCATGTCTTGCCGTCTTTTTGTCATTTGACAGTATGTGAATACCTATCACTGGTATGCCTCTTGCGGTTACTACGCTTGGTTCCCAGCTCTAAGACCTGGCACTTCGTAAGGGCATTAGGATCAATACCATCAACAGGATCTTCGATGGAACTGCCTGCTAGGGAATCTTCACCAACATGTAGTGGTATATGGAACGACCGATTATTAATGCCGAAGGTGTTGTCAACTGCTCTGTTGTCTGGTAGTTTGTTGAGTCTGAATTGCTATACTGGAAAATCTGTTATTCTTTTTTGTTAATGATTTTGGGGGATGGGGAGGGAAGCGTCCTTTGAGATCCGAGGCTGCGGGTACAAATGACGCTGGCTCTAAATCTGAGTCAGAATTTGAGTCATTGTTGTCCTGAAACTCTGGTATTTGGTACATCTGTGTATATATATTTAGTTCATGCAATGGTGGACAGATGTCTGGTCTTGGTCAGATTCTGAGTGTCGTGACTGTTCTGGATCAAAGCTTGAGTATGCTATTACGTTGATGGGTCTGGACTGAATTTGTCCTGTGTAGGTAAGGTCTGAGTCCATCTTTTGTCACTGGCCAGGTTCCTGCTATGATGGCTCATTTACATCCAAGCTGTTGGTGCAGCGCCATCGATATTTGCGCTTGTCTTTAGTGCCGTCTCTACATGTCCTTTGTAATGCTATGTTTGCATTTGCTAGGTTGTCCACGTGTGTAAAAAGAACATATTGGAGCTCTTCTTGGCTTGGTGTAACTACAGATATGCATTCATTGCAGAAATCTGTCATGGGTATGTTGTCAGACATTGTGAAATGATGGCTGAGTGATTTAATATATTCAACATTAACTTATGACGATAACTAAACAAATGGTTTACATATCTGAATTTTAGTTTATATATGTTTTGTTGCACGTGTACACAAAGCCATGGTGTTGCTCAAAATAAACTAAAGTGAAGCGAAGATATTTATTAAATAAACCACATTCAACAATCTCATCTACATGTTCTGAAGCCAGAACCTTTGCTGTATTGTATGTGTTTTTATTTGATGAACTTCTTCTAATAATCTCATATACATGTGCATTATTTTTATCTTGCAATTTCAAAAGATATTTTTGTAGTTTAATTTGATACATTATTTGGTAATGTTTAATATAGAACATATACACTATAAGCATCACTTATTAATTAATTTTAGTACTACTTCATTATTTTGATTTCATTTCCATAATTAAAGTATTTTATCATTTGAATCTGATTTATTGCTTTTTAATATCTTTTCTTGCTGCCTAACACCTCTTACATTTGCTACCATATATAATCAAGTATTCGAGACTTGGCAGAAACCAAAGTACTTTGAAAAGACCGGTATTCATCTAAATGACGAGTGACAATTTAAGCTGTTCTGTTCATACTTGTCTTAAGCATTATTATTTCCTATGCATTTATGTACTTTAATGCCTTTGTACAAATTATTTTCAAGAACCATTTTAGACTCCCTGGATATATTTGTCTTTTTGATTATTTTATTGTACCTTATTGCGTCTTATTTTTCATTTTAACAAAACAAAAGTACTTGGTTATAATAAGTCGAATTCGTTTCTATTACATGCAACTAAAGTGAATGGAAATACATTAACGTCTAGAGAAATACTAGAGAAACGTCCCGCTTACGAAACCACATGCACCCCTTAAAAATTGGAATAAGCTTTGAGCAATTTACATAGCCGGGAAACATTCGAACTTCACCAAACCCAACTATTTAATAATATCATTTTATTCACTGTCAATACATAATTGTCTGCTTCGTGTACTGAATGTATTATTTACAGACTTTATAATTTTAGCAATACTTAACTAACTTAACTAACATTAATCCTTGTCAGACAATGATTGTTAAGCTTTAGAGAATTTTCCATTGCTCAAGAAAAGAAGACCGAGGCAATTACAATTTCCAACGACAACAAAAAGGCTATAATCCATATTTCGTGTGATCCTAATGGATCATCTTTTCTACATACCATAATTTTCGTTTCACCAAGGTAATAATCAGATTACTGGTACATCTATTACAACAAATTATACGTGGCTTGTTGGAAACCATCAATGTTTTCTGAAAACAAAACCAAATAGTCAGAAAAACTAACTAAAATACACATATATATCCACAGACTGTAAGGATGTTATCGGTATCTATGATTAAACTTCATGTTGCTTCAAACAGGGTATATACTCAGAACTATTATTACGAGTCCTCCGATGTTAAACACTGTGATTTTACTACAATGAACGTAAAATGGAGAACATTTAAATATTTTT
Organism: Sinohyriopsis cumingii; assembly: GCA_028554795.2. Taxonomy (NCBI): domain Eukaryota; kingdom Metazoa; phylum Mollusca; class Bivalvia; order Unionida; family Unionidae; genus Sinohyriopsis; species Sinohyriopsis cumingii. The sequence goes on from CM068825.1 coordinate 33,660,817, forward strand.
AATTTGCACGAAAAACGTTAACCACACATCGTTTATATTAAAAAATATCAAATGCCTTTTTCAAAGCAATAAGGGCAAAGTAATTTATTTTTCTCTATTCTTGTTCGTCTTGTGAAGTCCTTTCTGTTAGTTGTTGTGTAATCTTGACAGGTTTGTCAATGGTCTTATTCTTGTGCCCTGGACAGTCCAGTTTTGTCGCGGCTGTTGTTGATCTTTACCTTTCTTGTGTGAATTTACAAAATTCCTCTGTACCTCCACTGTTTGGTTTGTTGATGTTTTGGGAACAGGTTTACGTTTGTTACTTTTCCATGTCGTAGTTCGTTTTAGTTTCAAGACTTTTTTGTTGCTGTTTCTTTATCTGCTGTTTTGATGAGTTGTGGTTTGAACGCTGCCGTTCTGCTGTTGTATATGCATCGAGAAATGTTCTTCAGTTTTTTCTCCCGTTGGCTTTCTGTTTTGTTTTATTTTGTTTTGTTTATTCGTTTGTTGGGTTTGTGTATGTGTGTGTTTGTTTTGTTGCCGTCTTGTAATTTGTCGATTTGTATACAACATATCAATTCTTTTCTTAAAATTTTGTAAAATTTTATATAATGCCTCAGTATCAATGCCATTGGGATAAAAGTATATAACCGATGAATCCAGTAACTTTATTTTATCAGTCTATTTATCTCTCCGTGCGCATATCGACTGGATTGAAAGTTAAAGGACGTAAAAAGTGACTATTTGTCTTCAAATGCATTGAAACAAAATAGAAGAACTGAGGATCCATACATTAGTTTTAATAGGAAATCGGTGACAATTCATTCTCATAGAAACCATTTAAGAGTTTGTCTACATATTGCCTGTTAAATTATTTGTTGCATATTATAAAATAATTTATATCCGTTGATATGCAGTCAGTATTATAATACAGACGGAACAATTTTGTTTTGTTTGGAGCTATTAAAATATGTACATCTAATAATATTTGAACACTGAGAGCACCATCGTCTATTACATCAAGATGATGGGGAAAAGCATTATATAGTTTCTGTCAATTTAGTTCTGACCGAAAATATTGCAAATTGCTATGTTATCTATAAGCAAGAATTTTCTTGCTTTTGTAAGTGTTTTGTGTTGTTTTTATTTGACAAGTTGAGGATACCCCAGTAAGAGTTAATTGTAAGGTCTATACTAAGTCATGAATGATTATATCATATTATGAAAAGAATGATATTTTGTTTTGTGAAACATTTTACTCCGGTTTTTAAGGCTTCATTCTCAGTAAGAATACGGGTTTTATTATAAGCAGAATTAATTACGTGATCTGGATTCATGTTTTCAATTCATTCAAAGAATCATAAATGATAATGACACGTCGGTATCTTTACGCCTGGCTATAAGGTATACCGTTTTTACGTGACCTATGACGGCAAGACGAATATTCCACATATTGGAGGATATTAGTCTATTTAACATGAACACAGAACTGTCAGAATACTGGATGATATTTACGTATAAAAAAAATGAGATATACGTACTCATTGCTGTATAAGTAAATTTGATGTGTAAATATTTTGAGGGGGTGGGGGTGTATCAAATATTTCATATACAGAACTATTCTTTGATACTTCGTCAATGCATGTCACATTTTTAGATTTAATTTCGAATGAAGAGTCTTCAATAACATTTTATGTGCTTTGCATCATTTAAATAACGTTCAAATTCTTCAATGTGTCTTTCCTGATCATGATAATAATAGTGTATGATTTATCAGCCTTTTAATCACAATACTCTGACCATTAATTATATTACGTATTTACTCCATTTCTTCCTTAGAAATATTACTAAAATATTGCTTCAAGGACCATCATGTAATATTTCGATGCTTCGATGTCAAAATATAAATGGGAGTGGCGAAAAGCTGATAATGTAATAGATTATTTAAATTTGCTGAAATAAACCATATTCTTTATTTCAAAAGAATTTGACGAGTCACACTTAGAAATTAATTATGTTTATTATTTACACAAATTTTGTTTTAAATTTCAAGCGTCTTGAAAGATTAAACATTTCCTCATCTAAGTAAATTTTATCATGAGATTAAGGTTTTGAATGAAATTGCAGTCCTTTAACTATAAGTAGAGTTACTAACAGTAAGTTTACGTATGCCTTTTATTTTTGCAAATTTAATAAATTTCAGATATAGTATACGAAATTTGATAACAAACACTACACGAATTACTTTGGCTACCAAAACCTTGTTTGACCCAAGTTTTGCAAGTAGCTGTACAACTATACTTCAGAGAGACCTTTTAAAAATATACAGAGAATTTAGTTCCTAATATAGCAATCTGCGTCGCGTTAACATACACATCCAAGCGGCCTATAACCGCGTGTCTAGGTCGACAGCAAGCTTGTTTTAACAAATTCAAAGGTTTGATAACAAGAACTCGGCGGAACTTTTGCTAACACAAAGAAATATTGATGGCACAACTGATATATTTAAACCAGATTATTAGAATTCTCAGATTTGTGCATTCCTTGTAAAACCGTAAAAATGTACCCAACCGATGAACCGTAGATTGATTCTCAATCAAGAAATATTTTAAAAGCAAGGAGCAGAGCACGCAACTTTGCCTACAATCGTGGCAAGATAATCAACTAGAATAAATTCAAAACAACTATAGAATAAAGTAAGCAACATAAAAAACTACGTTGAAAAGCATTATATGAAAAATGTCGATGCACATCTTTCAGATTCGGAGAAAAATGCTCATAAAACATTTTGAAAATTACAAAATCAACGTTGAAAGGGATAAATCCTTCAAATTTTCTTCCACCAGTTAAAGTTTAAAAAAATAATGCTTTTTTTGCGTTTGTATGAAAAAGAAAATGCTAACTCACTAAATGAATAAATGAACATTTTACTTCAATTTCAGCTATTGATGATAGCAGTGTTTCTCTATCTATTTTTCAAAAAAGATGCTCTGACACCCTAAACGAAATTACTATAGCTGAAAAAGAAATTAAAGATACTATTAATTCCATCTTTGTCAATAAAGCCAATGGGCCTGATAACGTGTCAAAGAATGCTTAAAGGCGTTAGTGAAACAATAATTGTTTTAAATCGATCGTTGAAGAAAAACAAACTTCATGATATATGTATTCTTGCGCACATTATTCTATTCCCAAAACGTCGATTTAAACAAGGTTGTAAATCATATACCAATTTCTCTACTTCGCTGTGTCGCAAATGTTTTTGAAAGATACATTTTTAAACAAGCATATAATTTTTTTCAGATAAAAAATCTTTTTTTTATTAGTATGAGTCAGGATCCGAAATGTACTATCGCACGTGTCAGTCACTGCTACTCTCTCTTTCAAATTTCTTGTATTTTATTTTGTGATCTATAAAAAGCTTTCGATCACGTTTGACACAGAGGCTTATTATTTAAATTCAATGAATACGGTGTTTCAGGTAATCTGGTTAAATAGTTTGAAAATTATCTAAGTAATAGAAACAAATGGTCCTTTTGCACGATACTTATTCACGAGAAACGACTATAGATGGTGGTGTGTCACAAGGATCCGATCTTGGGTCGCTCTTGTTTCTAATTTATGTAAACGATATTGCCGATGGCATGAGCTTTCTCGTCCGTCTCTTTGTGGATGACTCATCTCTGCATTATTCATCCCTTTACTGTGCTAAAATAGAGCCTGTCATGAAAAATGATCTAATAAAACTGCATAAATGGTCCAAGCAATGGCTCTTAAAGACTAATCCATAACAAATAGTGCAATGTCTTTAATCACGAACAAGAATGTAACAAATATTCCTGAACTTGTTTTAAAAATACTGATCTTAGGTTTGTGAATTCTGATCGCCATCTAGGATTAAATATCAGATGAACTTGACACGTTAATAGATTTTTTAAAAATAAAACAGCATCATCTCATATAGCCAATCTACGAAATCTAAAATACAAATTAGCAGGCAAATTTGGTCAAAACCATAATATATTACTTATATCAGACCCATCTTGAAATATGTCAGGATAGTCAGGGATGGAATTCTTTGATCGATTCAGAGAAACTGGAAAACATACAGCTTGAAGCGGCAAGAATAGTTACAGGACTTGCAAAATACACTAGCATTCAATCTCTCTATTTTGAAACAGGGTGGAAAAATAGTTTCACGACAACGTGTTAAGGATTTGCTGGAACAAGTAGTCATCAATACATTTTTTAACTTACTCTGACAAAAGAGAACAATATAACTTTGATAAATAAAATGTCGTAGTATTAATTAAAGATGAAACCATAAGATAGGTTAACGTTATACCTAAGCTCAATAAGGGGTATGATAACAATCTTCACATGTCAACGGATATGAACGTGATCAAGGAGAGACATAATGTTAGGAAGGAAAAATCTAATCTTTATTCGAGAATTGACATTTGACATTCCGTGTTTGAAAATAAGTGAAACAAAATTTAAAAAATAAAAATATTGCTGAGAACTACCTTATTAACTTCACCGAAGAAATATTCAAGATCAGGAAAGTTCTTTTAAGCAATAAAGTTAAAAAATTGAAGAATGTAAAGGAGAAAATATAATACGAACAAGAGTTGTCTCTATATGACAGGCAAGAAATTATAAAAAAAAGTTTCAAAACAGTTTGAAGATATATAGACTAAAAGTTTAGTGCTTGTTTCAGCGTACTTAAACCCAACTGCCATTTTAATTTTAGCGTTTACAATCCTGGCTGTCTATGATAGAGAATTTATTTAGGTTCATTTCGGCCATGTTGTTTTCAGATCCTCCACGAACAATTTGTGACTGGTTTTTGTCTAGTTCTTCTAATGTTGGTAGCATGTTTTATGCTGTCTAGGCAGTGTTGATAATATATTCTGTACGACCAAGAACAACATTAGTGACAGTAAATCTCCTTAGAAGATACCGCTCCTGCTCCTGACATCACCAAGTGTATTCAAGACATCATGCTATTAGCAATGCCTCGGCTTATGTGTTTGGCTATTCCAACCTGTCCCACGATCTACGAGTGAGGAATTGAGTAATATACCTTCTTGTAGTCAATACAATGCCCTCAACAATTTCAAAGCACCATCTTATCGATTATCACGTAGCTGGTCCTCTTTTTTCCGTCTTGACTTCCATCGATAGCCTTTCTGCTCTTTGCGAGAATAATCCCTTCTTATCTGGGTGGTCATATTTTGATAGCTGTTTGTGTGTGGACTGTATGATGATAGTGATGTCCTCTTCTTGTTCATCAACATCTCTAAATTAATCCTAGACCTCCTCTAAACACTGCATTTCTTTGTGCTTGTTGGGTTTGCCCAACAAGTTGCTTCAGAGCAGTATGGGTTCTTCTCTCTCTGATATAAAACAGTCGTTCTCGTCTTCTCCATTTAGTTCTTGGGTATGCCTGAAGTTCATAGGTTATGGCTTGCTCGTTTTTTATTTACTGTTTCATTCTGCTTTTGTATTTTTGGATGTTGTGTTCTTATTCCTTTAACTTTGGGCTTCAAATATTCGATTACTCGTTCTCGTGTCTTACATTAAAGACTGTAAGTTGTGCTACCTGTAGCTTGATGTTTTTCTTTTCTATGTTTTCGAATCCGTCAGTTTTGATTGCAACTGGTGTTTTCATGGTGGATGTGCTGCTTCTTGTTGGTGATTCAGCTGTGTTTTATACCATATTGCCTTAGTTTTTACATCATCTCCATATATCATTCACGGCCTCATGATTAACAGTCATTTATTGATGGCTATTTTTCATACTATGTTTTTGTCTAAAGGGAAACAATATTTACATTGAACTATAATATTCTACGATTTTAATTACCTCCTCTTAACAACAAAAACAACAACAACAAAAAATCACCACAACCCACCCACCCACCGAACTTGTCTTTAAATAAGCCACCTTCATCGTATCTCCTACCCCATAAACTACACTGTATAAAGACATCAGATATTAATTCATATGACGGAAGGAAACGTTCTCAGTTACATGTATGCTGATTTATTTGTAATATCTCTTCATTTTTCGAAAACATTTACAATTCAGTTTTGTCAGTACTTATTTGACTTGTAAATCGTGCCGCTCGTTTCCCGATAATTTGTTCTTACGGATTAGTGATATTACTTAGTTACTTTCTGTACCTCTGTCATGAGTGTTGGATGGGTGCCCTTATGACTGTGAGTCTATTTCTTTCATTGCTTGACAGTGTTGTAACTCTTTTCTGCGCCACTGTCATTCATGGCTCTTATCTGATATTTTTTCATGCTGAGTCTTGTCCTTGTTGTATTGAGTTTTCCTCTTCCATACGTATATTCATGTGAGAACTTCGTGAATATTGTATTTTTACTAGAGTATTTTTCAATCATTTCTGTTCCGAGAGACAGCTATCACCTGGTCATCAAGTCTCTGTTCAGAGGAAGATATGCCTTTTTCAAGTCATGAGTAGTGCATTCAGCCTCTTTAACTACATTTGTCTGGTCTACTCTTTATTTGTAAAGGCTAACAAAGACATTGTTATCAGCTTTAGTGACAACAAGGATTCAATGACAAATAGATAAATAGCAAAGCAGCCGATGGTAAAAAGAGACAAAACAGTATGACAAATGGAGACATATATCAGTTGTCATGATCATTAACAGTGTGTGTGTGTGTGTTACGATTTCATAGTCTTAAACTAAGCCACAGAAAGAAGCAAAAAACAGTAAGTTTAGTAAAATCAACAAATAATTTATTTCTCCTTAGCTACAAACTGAAAATTTCAGAGGAACTTATAGTACTGTGAATAAAATCTCAAATCGTTGTGTCACAAGTCCAAAACTATGATGTTCCGAGTGAATTACAATAATATTGAATGTCCTTATGTACCAAGAATGGTTATATTTCGCAATGATACATTCCAGAATGTCTTTCAGTGAGTCGTCAATAATCCCAAAGTAGTGTTTTAATACGACGAGACAATGAGCACATTGTTATTCCAATAGATAATTTAAATAAATCATCCCTTGCAAATTATATCTGAACATTAATGAAAGTGATTTCAGACCGATATTAAAATAGTAATAAATAATTTTGTTGACAAAACCATTTTTTTGTAACAAATAATTTTGTTGACAAAACCATTTTTTATATACATCTGAAGAAAAACAACCCAGCCATCTTAATGGAAACTTAATCTAAACTGTAAACAAGCCCAGACCTTCAACAAAAAATCAAGTAAACATCATGAAACAAATGATCCAATATAATTTCGGAAAGAAAAACAAAAGTCCTGAACTTAAATCCAAGTAAACACAATTTTAAAAAAATACATTAATCAGGTAGGCCCAAATGCCTACCCTCAATTACGAACAAAGGTCAAGCACACAATACAAATTAAATACACATAACACTGTGCGTGCGTATGTATATTTAATTTGCTTTGCTTGTAAGTTTAATTTTATTTTATTTCATTACATGATATTGTAATGTACCATTGTATGTTGGACTTGACCTTGTCCAAAGTTGAGTTAATTTATGCTTGACCAAAATTGACTTTTTTTTATTCATTGTAAACAATGAATATATAGCTAAATTATTCTCTATATGTATGGGTTTGAAATCAGTATTATTATTAATAGAATAAGTAAATATATTTATTTGGGTCAAAGTTTTGTAAATTCTAAGTGAATTATACATAATCAGATTATTGTTTTGCAAGCATCAGGATCATTCTAGAACGATATATTCCATTAAGGTAATGTGTGTTTTTTTTAAAATAGAAAATGCAAATTGTGATCTGAGGTCAAGTAGAGAACTATATATATATATATATATATATATATATATATATATATATATATATATATATATATATATATATATATATATATATATATATATATATATATATATATATATATATACATTGTAACTAAGAGGATTTTATCATTCGTGCTTTAACATCTAGCGCTTTCAAATTTCATTATGTTGTATCCAGTTGGGATGAATTGTATTATTGAATTCAAGTGATTATTTTCTCTGGAAATACAAAAGTGCTCTGATAAAATTCTTTGATAGAGACATTCACTGGAATTTATAGTGCATTCAAACCTGCAATTATATTTCTGTGATTCAACAAAGGACTGTTGGCACATCAACACACTAGGAGCTTTAACAAACACATCATCGCCGTCAGTTTTTTGTATTTATTTTGGACTTGTATTGAGTTTTATTCAGGATTTTAAATTCTTATGATTTGTGTCTGTAATTATTGGATTACGTTGTGATTGAATTCTCAATACCGTAAGTTCTTTTCTAATTTTCACATTGTATGCAATGGAAATACATTACTGGTTAACTTTTACTAAGCCTGTCATCTTTCACCTTTTTCTGTTATTTATTTTAATAGCATATGCTCGTAACAGTATGTATAAGAATATTTGCAAGTATCAAAGTTACATTATTTGCATTTCACGAATAAATTAAGGATTTGAAAGAATTAAAATGGTATACTTCTGAAAGATAATTTGATACTTCGTTCCACAGAACGGCAGCTGCACGCCTAATATTTTTTCTTCACTCGTTGAAGTTCAGATTAGTCAAACATCTACGTATTTGAACATCTAAAATGTATTTATTGTATTCACAAACACAGCATGTTATCCTAAGAATCCTGTTCAGAATTTCAAAAGTCTCTAAAGTAATCAATCAAAGTTCATTCACGTTCGATGTTGGCATTTCTGTCTGAAGCAAGAAAATATAAGGGAAAGGGCCTAAGTATGTGTTAGTTTAATGTGGAATCGTGGAAGGCCTAATGGAGGTCCTACAAAATACGAGGGCCTATGGTTATAGCTCAGTGGTTTTCAAACTTTTCTTCGTGAACTGCTTGAACATTGCCTACGGTCCCCGCGGACACTTGATGATTGTTCCTAATGTTGATTGTAGCGTTAGATAATTATAATGAATCTTTAAGCAAACCACCTGAGTGGACCTTACAAATCATTCGTTCGACGATATTTTAAATATGTAGTACCAGATCGGAATACAAGATACATGATGGGTGTTGTTTGTTAAAATGTTTTCAGGGAAGCGCCACCAGACACAAAACTAGTCAAATTTGTATATATAAAAACAAGAAATATTCAGAAAGAATACTAAGTTTACATGATAGACGGGCTAGCATGATGCAAGTATACGCAATTCTTAATCAGTCAGATAGTCACCAAACGTTAAAATTAGCTTGTGTGTAGTATTTCTTTCAAAAAGCTACAGTTGTACATCATTTAAGGAAATAAAGGTGGCCTATTGTAAAACACGTACGCACATATTATGTTCACATTTACCTTACTTATAAAAGATAGGCTTATAAAAGTTTTGCTCAGGTTTCAAGCATGCATTCACTCCCTTGATTTTAGGGATATTTAACTACTCCAGTGTGTTGGACTCAATTACTCGCCGATACCAACAAGAGTCTGCTGCCTCTGTTTCCCTGAGAAATGCACTTAGCTCCATTTTGCTCAGTATGTTAAAACCGATGAAGTGTTGAAAGTTACGTTAAAACCAAATTCATCGTAGAGCATATTTGCTTTTCGATTTGCTCATAGTTTGACTGATGTACTTTACCACTTTAAGTAAGACTCCCACACGTCACACGAAGAGCCAGACTTCTTTAATGTTTGTTTTGTATTCGTTAGTATTAGTTATCAAACTGAACATCTTAATACTCGGATTCATTATCTATATTCAAAATATCGTCTTGCAACATCACGTTCTTATTTAATTTTCTTTCGGCTTTCGCTAAATCCAACATTGTGAGGATCGTCATCTTCTACCTACTCTGTTATGTTGAAGTTGTTAAAAGTCGTTTCCATAACACTTGGGCATCCAGATATGTGTTCTTGGTTTCTTTCCATATGTCAAGAGAATTTTCAGATTTTCTCGGTTATGGTAAGTGTTAATGCTGCTTTTCACTAATTTGTTATTCAAGTACAAAATAATTAATTAATTAATGCAATGAAATGTCGAGAAGGCTACTCAGGCACGTAGCCTGATTAGCATTAGGAAGAACAGAAGTGATATCATCGTCTTCATCATCATCATTTTCATCATGATCATCGTCGTAATATCATTTTTACCATCTACAGTACCCGGCTAGTCTTTTGCTTGTAGTAATAGTACTAGAAGTAGTTGGTAATTGTTGTTCGACAATGAGAATTCACATAATACAGTTGCTCTTCAAAGAAGGAAATTCACTGTCAATATTAGCTACCAGCAGGTGGGGTGGGGTGGGTGAATCCTACAACTTTTTAGACAAGTCCTTTTTTGAAAATAAAGCTTCCTACGAAAAGATCACAGAATCCTCTAACTGACCGAATTGGGTTATTTTATCTTTGACGTTTGTGTTTGCGTTTTCGTTTACCTACCCTGACACTCACTGTTTGTCATCACCCCCCCCCCCGTCGTCACTACCCTCCCGCGCTGCTTTAGTAGCGTGGTGCAATTAAATCACTGTTATATCAATAATAACGCTAACCATGGAATCTCACACAGCTGAACTAGTGACTAGAGGCAATTAAGAAATATCTCCCGGTAAGTGATTCCGTCAAGCAAGAACTACAAGAGCTTCTGGAATCTCAGGTGGAATTTACAGAAGGTGCAGAACAGTTATTTGAACAGGTTACAAAGGCCATTAAATGTCTACTTCCCACGCTAAAGCAACTGCAAAAATAGCGAAAAGAACTAAAAAAAAAACCAAAAAAACAAAAACAAAGATTATACGATAACTTCCATGCGAAATAGCTGCTGCTCAACCATAAACGCAGTAACAAGAAATACTTGAGGGTGTTGACCAGCTTTGTTCTGAAGTAGCCGAAAGAGACGGTATCAGAACCAGAACCAGAACCACAACTAGAACCAGAACCAGAACCAGAACCACAACTAGAACCAGAACCAGAATCAGAACCAGAACCAGAACCAGAACTAGACCAGAACCAGAACCAGAACCAGAAGAAGCAAGAGATAAAACTACGCCGATTGAAAAATTTACTGAAGAGAATATCAAACATAACAAAATTCTACAGCATGGATAAAGTAGCTGGGTTTGCCGTGCACAGTTTTGATCACAGAGAGAAAGTTTTGAAACCCGAGTACCATGATTATAATGTAGGTCGTGAAGTCCGGTACAAATGGATATTTCGCATACACTACGATGTTGATAAGGCTCGAAATAGTGATACAAGATATCTTACATTTGTCAATAATATAGATAAATATCTTGCATATTTACAGCAACCACAGTTACGAGTTACACAACACTTTACAAACGCGAAACGAGGAAACGGTTTAATGGATCTAAGACGTCAAAAACTAAATGAGCTTGCAGAAGCAGTTAAAGATACCGGATCTTCTATCAAAGACGTTGCTGAACTGGAAAAAATTAAGATTTCCAATAAGAGTGAAGACACTAATCGAAGAGATTTTATACGAATCAAAATATAAAAATACAAAAATATGGAGCTTTGATAGAGATCGTTGATCATAATACACACGCGTGGACTTCGGACAGAACATTATTTCCACGAAATCGAACCGTTAAATTTTATGACGATGATATGTTTGATTTTATCAGAAATATCAGTAAGAGTGACCCTGTATCTGTGTCGTTGTTTTAAAGTTCAGAATCTGTAAACTATGATCAGTTTGTACGGACTAATGGAGATATTTATCGTGCAGAATCTTTTTATAACGAAACGAAAAATCTTGCGTTGAAATACACGAACGATACAGAATTTATAGAACGATTCTCAATAATTGCTTCATCGTTACGTCAGTTGCTGGTCACTTTGCTCAAAAGAAAAATTCATGGAAACTCACACGATTGGAATTTCTTGAAGATATCCACACAGTTTTGTGGAATACTGGCATGACGAATTGTGGAATACTAAATGCAGTTATAAGGATGTTATATAAGTTGATATTGTTGCATGTTATCCTGGATGTTATATAAGTTGATATTGTTGCATGTTATCCTGGATGTTATATAAGTTGATATTGTTGCATGTTATCCTGGATGTTATATAAGTTGATATTGTTGCATGTTATCCTGGATATTTTCTTGGAATGGGAGAGTGTTCTGAATATTTTAAGCGGAATGGACATCCAACACACGAGATGACCAGAGTTGTGATAAATGGACACTTACCAGATTTTAACTTAACTGGACTTTCATGTATTGAGTCATTCGAGTTTACACATAATCTTAATCTGATTGTGTATGTCCGGTTTGGGAGACATTTTAACAAACACGGTTGGGCTCAGATAGTTTTATTACGATATATATTTGATGTAAAAATATTACTATCGTTGGTTTAAGTGAAGCAATAATATATCGTATTGTCTGCAAGTTTGGTCACAAAACAGTTGAAATATTCCCCTGATGAAAATTCGGATGATACCGATCTCGAAAATAAACTCGCAAAAGATGTTGGCAGAAAAATAATTGGTAAATTTACACAAGGAGGATCATATGATCAGAAACGACATTGTACAAGATTAATCGGGTGGTCTGGTCGGCTAAGTCATGAGCCAACGCGGCTCAACTACGGTTCTATAAGAATTGAATTATTTGATTGTATCATATATCAACAAATACATCAATTGCAAAAGGGTCATGTCCAACCGTATTTACGCCGCTTGAAGGTTAGTTATGGTGAGTTTGTTTTTTTTATTTTTAAAGAATAAATTGTCTGTTGCTTAAGTTTGATACTGTTTTAGATAGTTTTACTTATAGCACCAATATCGGCTATACTGGAGCTTAAAATCAGGTTTCCGAGAATAGCTTAGGACATGATGTGTGATGTATTTTGTTTGGAACTTTTCTTTTACTAACGCTTGCCCTTAAAATCTATATGACATAAACTTAAATAAGTAAACGCAAAATTAACAATTCTAAACTTTCAAAGGTGGAAATATGTGATTAGAATTATTTAAGGTTTTGAAATACAAATAAGCACAGTTTAGACTGCAAGTGTCAAAGGTATTTTATTATCCTGTTTTTACCAATTTAGTGAATGTACCCGGAAAAAGACCGGATCACAAAAAAAAAAACTTACATTACCACTATATGTTAATTTTGCTATCTTGCTTCTATAACTCAGCAATTTATTATATGACAATCAGCATTTCATTATACTAATAAGGTTAGATCAATATTTAGATTTTTTGTTTTTCTTGATTCTGGAATACATAGTTTTCGAAATATTTGCCAATATTATTCATCGGGAAAGGCAAATAATCATGCGCTTTAATGATTTACCTGCCCTTTTGTACTTAGTACAGCTTAAGAATGTAAGAATATGTTATCCTAATTTAAAAAGATGGTTTTGCTTTTGTTTTTGTCACCAAACCTCAACGCACTAGTTACGGACATTCTGAAAGAACACATTATCAAATTTTGCCACGCTCTCCTCCAAGCACTGACTTAGTTCGAAGTCATATTTAGCTAAAATCTCATTATTGAAGACTTGCAGAGGCTCAGGTTTTGAACGCTGAAATATGGTTTAACTTGCAATTTTCCTGTCTGTGAACAAAATACCCGAACGTAAATATAAAAAGGCATTTAATAATTGAATAATCTGACTGAGACAGTCGGCATAGATGCATTGGGATTACTTTCAGAGGATGCACTGATGTACTGTTATTTAATAAAGAACTTCGTTGACCAAAGTGGTTAGAGCGTCTGCCTCGGATACAGGAGGTCGCGGGTTCGAACCACAGCAGAGTCATACCAAAGAATTTAAAAAATGGTAGTAGAGCTGCATCGCCTAGCCTTCGGCATTAAGAGGTTAATGTTAGGACTGGCCGGTCTGGTGTCAGGATAATGTAACTGGGTGTGACATGATGCTACATGTCTGCCTCATGATGCCCCGGTGCCAGACATCACTATAAACTGCCACGGTGACAGATATCGTAGTGATGTGACTAAACAATTGTTAAAGCTACGTAAAAAATATCACGCGAGCGCGCGCGCGCGCGCGCGCACACACACACACACACTAAAGAACTTTTTTTTATAGCGTACCAAAATTTAGAACGCTTATAATACCCCTCATAATCAATAAACATACAAAGTAATAACAAAATAAACGAACAAGCATAACAAGCAAACAGTAGCACTACACAATCAAGTTATTATATTTATCTAAAAGTAGTTTTCGAAATTCAATCAGTTTAGGACCTTTCTCTACCAAGAAGTTAACTTTGGTATTTTGTCAATCACATTTTAGGTAGACCTCTCGTCAAAAGATTCGAACACAGAAATATTCGCTATTAGTTTAGAACATTTTATTTACTAAGACAAATTAAATTAGACACTCTGATAGGTCGGTTTCTAAAGAAATTGCTGCAGGTAATTAAGTAATTACCGACACACTTAACGCTGCAAGAAATTTTCCAATACCATAGCATATCTATAAACTGTCTAGAGTATCAAAAAAAAAAAAAAAAAAGGATAGAGTGTTACGAGTCTATGCTTTTAAAATAAGTAACAGAAAAGAGTGAAGACAACAAGCTTTGTAAAATTTAACAAATAAGTTATATCCCTATAATGCAAAGTGAAAAATTAGAAAAATAACTTACGGTATTTCGGTGTAAATACAAAAATAAGCCAAGAATTAAAAAATAGAAGTCCTTTCAATGTGATGTTTTAATCCCGATGAAATTCAAGATGGAAGGCGATGACGTCTACAGTAGTCAGCGAAGTACTGATGTGTCAACAGTTTCTTGTTAAATCACAGAAAATATTCCAGTTTTGAATTCTGTATAAATTTCACTGAATGCATTTATCCAAGAATTAATTTAGAACATATTTTATTTCCAGGGAGAAGAATCTTAAATTTAAATAATTTGAAGAAAAAACAGAAAAAAATTCAGCTGAGGCTGGTCACAACTAAATACAACTTAACATGTCAATTGTTTGGAGCCCGACTGAAATGCTTCTATCAACACAACAGTTATACGCTAATTAAGACGCAAAACAAATTTCCGGATTCGTATAAGTTTCATTGGACTGAAAAATGTCAAGAGGCTTTTGATAAGTTAAAAGCCATACCTGAGAGCGCACCGGATCTTACAGCTCCAAAATCAGTCAATCATTTAAACTGTCTGTTTCTTATATTTTACTTTGTATTCCTGGGAAATATATTATTTTGTTAAATATTACAAAGCTTGATGTCTTCACTCTTTTCTGTTACTTATTTTAAGAGCATAGACTTGTAACAGAAAATCGAGGTGCTCGTCCTTGGGATATGAATTTTAGCTAAAATATTTTTAGAAAACTTTGTTTTGAAAATTTAAATGAACCTAGTTTTAAATTCCAAGTATTATTTCACATTTTAGAAATAATAAATATTTTGGTTCAGTATTTAGTGCAAAGGAATGTTTTGGATAAAACTGTTTTGGTTTCGATGATTAAGTCTGAATCAGACTCTAACATCAAAGTAAAAGAATTAAAATTAAAAGACAAAATGGAATTAGAGTTAAGAAGGCTTGAACTTCAGAAAGAAAAAGAGGAAAAAACAAATGCAGTTGGAAAAGAGGAGAAGCAGATGGAAATGCAGTTGCAATTGGAGAAAGAGGAGAAACAAAGTGACAGAAGGAAAAAAATACAGTTACAGAAAGAACAAATGCAGTTACAGAAAGAAGAAAAGCAAATACAAACAGAGAGGGAAGAAAGTGAATGTCAATTTAGAATAAAAGAATTAGAGCTGGCAAGTGAAAAACAGATTCCCACTTTACATACACATTCAAGTTTTAATGTAATAAGAATTTTGGGTTAGTGCCCCCATTTAGAGAAAAAGAAGTAGACAGATATTTTTCTCAGTTTGAAAAACTTACTGAAAATTTGAAATGGCCAAGGAAGCATTAGACTCTGTTATCCCAATGTGTTCTTACTGGTAAAGCTATAGATATTTACAATTCACTGTTACTACAGCAAAGTGCTGACTACGATCTGGTTAAGGAATGCATCTTAAAGGGTTATGAGTTAGGTTTGTCCATGAGGCTTATCGGCAAAATTTCAGGAATTATAAAAAAATGCTGGTAAACTCACGTCTAGTTTGCAAGAGCAAAGGAGTAGTTATTTGATTGATGGTGCGTAGGCAGGAAGTTGATAAATTATATGAAAATCTCAGAAAACTTGTATTAACTGAAGATTTCAAGAACTGTGTCCATAGTGACATAAAGATTTATCTTGATGAGCATAAGGTCGAAACTTTGGAAAATGCTGACGAGTACTCCTTAGCTCATAAAGTGATTTTGTTTTTGTTTTTGTAAGTCTTGCACTCAGATGTCTTCTGGTAGAAAAGTAGTTCAGCCTAATAAAATCCCTTCTAAATTTCAATCTGGCACAATTTTTAGAAATCAAGATTCTGATAAGAATGATCAGAAATCCTTATCTCTTCCTACTTGTACCTATTGCAAGAAGAAACGACACGTTATTTCCGATTGCTACAAATTGAAAAATAATCATCAGAATCAAGACAGGCCTGTTCCAAATGCTCCTATTTCTAAGAGGTCCAGGTCACGGTCATGCATTGAAAGCAATACATTTGATGGGTCTAATACACCCTAGTCTGATTTTATTATCCAGAATTATGAACCATCTATGTTGAAGGGTTCTGTATCACTCATGAGTGATTCAGCTAATCCCATCGCTAATAAAATTGTAAGGAAAACAGGAGCTTCTCAGAATCGTTTATTATCAGGTACTTGGTCTTTTTCTGAAAAGTTTTCTTCTAATGAGAGTATTCTTATTTAGGGAGTAGAGTGCTGCTTTGTTACTGTTCCTCTCCATTGTGTAAATTTGTCATCATACTTAGTCTCAGGACCCTTGACGGTCGGAACGGTGTTTTCTTTATCCGATGAGGGCATTCATTTATTACTAGGCAACGAACTAGCTGGAGATAAGGCTTGTAACTGACAAGCACTATTTGGATCAGAAAGTCGATCCTTTTGAAAATTAATTCCCTGATTTATACTCAGCTTGTGCAGTTACTAGATATATGACAAAGAAAGCTCTTGAGACTGATGTTGATCAGGAAAGTATTCCTTTAGCTGATACATGTATTGGTCAGGCTTTTGATGAGGTCACTTTCACTCCTTGCTTGGATCAGTCAAAAGGTATTGCTCACAGTGATCCTCTTTTAACTGCTCATTATCTTTATTCTAATCAGGGTGAAAAACGACAACCACTTGTCGTCGAACAGGAAAAAGATCCCGAGATCTCCTGTTTGGATCAATGGGTCATTAGGGAAACTGAAGCCACAGTTTTACCCGTTTGTTATTTCATTTAAAATGGTCAGTGAACTATCAAATTGTAGTTCTAAAGTCATACAGACAGGAAATTCTTAGTCTGGTCCATGAAACTCCTTTGGTCATTTAGGGATTAATAAGACTTATCACAAGATCTTGAATCACTTCTATTGTCCAAAACTTATAAGTGATGTTTGTAAATACTGCAGATCTTGTCAAATGGTAGGAAAACACGATCAGAAGGTACCTAAGGCTCATCTGCAGTCTAGTCCTGGTTTTGACGAACCATTTAGCAGAATAGTGGTAGATTGTCTTGGTCCCTTACCTAAGACCAAGTCAGGTAACCAATACTTCTGTACCATAATGTGTTCGTCAACAAGATTCACAGAGACAATTCCTTTGAGGAATATTAAAGCTAAAACAATAATAAAAGCTTTGATAAAGTTTCTTACTCAGTTTCACCTTCCCAAATTTGTCCAATCTGATCAAGGGTTAATTTTTATGTCTGGAAGATTGCAACAAGTTATGTGAGAATTTGAAATCCAGCAATTCAAGTCAAAAGTGAAATTGTTGTTCGACAGAGCTTTAATGAAGAGAATGTTTGAGTCTGTTAATATAGTTCTATCTCTCTTGCTCATTCTTCAAAGCTTTCTTCAAATAAGGTATTACGGCCCTTACAAAACTAAGAAGAAAATGAATGAGTTAAATTATAATAATAGTACCCATGGGATGTAATTAAATTGAAGGAGTACCAGTATATTGAGAGAGATAGCCAGGTTAATCATGCAGTTGATTTAGTTGTACCTGTCCCACTCAGTGAGGATTTAAGCGAAGGAATACATACGGACTCTACTGACTTTGGAGTAACAAATCTTCGGAATTCAGAAATTATTAATAATCTGGACCAGAAACACTCACATTTGCAACAACAAGAAAGGAATTAACTTAAACAGTTATTACTTGAATATGAGTACAATTTTAGAGATGTTCCGACAAGAACAAACAAAATTTACCATAACACTGAAATTGTAAATTCAAAACCTGTGAAACAACACCCACACAGGATGAACCCTCAATTTATATTGCAGAAAATTACAGCCATACTCAAAGTTTTTAACTACCTTGAAATATCTCAGAGAAAAAAATTCTCATCTTTTCGGAGTCCCTTTCCACATTGAAAGCCTTGCAGAATCTCAAATCTGACAGCCAGCTAATATCTCAGATATTACAAAAAACAATATGTTCTCAAAGAATCTGTGAAAGTTATTCTGTACTGTTGGCTGCCTTGGTACATTAGCATAATGTGTAATGGAAAGGGCAGAATCAACATGATCTTCGTTCCACATGATCTTCGTAATTATGGAATGAAAATTCGACATACAAACATAATAACATCGAATCCATCATTGGAGAGTATCATTCCTCCTGTAGAACAAATCGGATAAATGAGACAGTAGTGTACCGATAGCGTATCGGACACACATACCTGAATCATGCCTACGTTCTAAAAGATGAACCTCGACCGTGTAAGTGTCGTGGCAGGACAGCAACAACAGCTATGCTTCATGCAATCCTGAATGCAGTAAACTGGAGAAAATCAACAACAAATAAGCTTCATACTTCTCTGAATATGATAGCCTAGGGCACTTCACTATTTAGAAATTGAAATGTCTGGAAGATGTGCATGTTCCTTTCCAATCCTTTGTGGAGGAAGAAAAGTATATTTTAATAAAAGTTTCCTTCAAGCAAAGAAGACGACGATAAACCATTTATGGAAAGTGCTCGAATTACTAGCAAATTTAACAATACTTACCTCAACTATTTGTATATCTAAATATGGACGTTGCCGGTGAGAACGTGCGACTGTGCATAGCAGGACGGTAATAACATCGGTGTCATCCAGTGACAATATTGCCTCATCCAGTGTGAACATTACCTGCGTCACGTGATTTTCCGAATTCTTATTTGACCTGAGATCATTATGATATATGACCCTTTGTCAAACTGCAAAAAGACATCATTTGGAATTCACTTTCACGCTTAATTTACTCCATTTAAATCAAAGCTCCTGCCGTTATATTGTCAACTTTTAATTCGTCTTTATGTAATTAAACTTGTTTTTTTTAATCGAGATGGATGCGTAAAATATTTCTTCGAACATAATTCAAAATCTTGTAGTATTAAAACTTTTATATCTCAGAACTCAAGACCAGAAGTAATGCTACTCAGTAGCTTTGATAAGTATTGACAGTAAATAACTTTAATTTGCGTAAAGTTGAAATGAATGAACTATCACCATTTTCTCAGCTCTTGTTTGTCTGTTATTATGGTGAATACCATTGTAAAGGGGTCTCGTAGTAGACTACCTAAGGTTGGAGTGGGGTGCTCCCAATATTATCTTTAATTATTACAGAA
This sequence comes from Sinohyriopsis cumingii, assembly GCA_028554795.2. Lineage (NCBI taxonomy): Eukaryota > Metazoa > Mollusca > Bivalvia > Unionida > Unionidae > Sinohyriopsis > Sinohyriopsis cumingii. The sequence continues at coordinate 33,680,546 of CM068825.1, forward strand.
CACCCACCCTGGCTCGTTTCTGTTAGAAATTGAAGTAGTGATAGAGACGCAAAGCTCCGAGCCCCCAGTCAGCAATACCGACACTTAAATCATTGAATAAACAAAAGGTGAAACAACAAATTTAATGCCATTCAATTACAGATAGTCCTTCCTCAAATGAAATTCAATATTAAAAACCCAATCACTCGTCTTTCACTCGACCAAGTGACGGCCTATTTCATCATCTGACTTAGTGTGATAGATGTTCCTCCTGTCCTGTGTTTCTACTTATCTGTAGTATTTCTTGACTGGTACCCAGTACCCCTTCAGTCCAACAACCACGTCCTTCACCCTTCCACCTCCTCCACTTCCTTTCTCCTTTTCTTGTCTCCCAGAGACTCGTAACCAACTGTACTAGGGTATTTCCCTCCTCTGTCTCCTACAGCTCCTCCGGTCCCTAAAAGCTTCCTTTCCGAAGCTCCTTTGTAATTCCCAGAATAACAATGTTTCCCGCCAATTTCGGATGACATCGGAGTAGCTTAGAACTTCCTGATGTAATTCCTGCAAGATGGTTTAGCGACTATTGACGTTTAGTTTCAAGACACTAGATTTAAACTTGCGATTCCAATGGTGGCCACGCCCTGCTCAATTCCGAGTGGATGTCGATTCACCCATGGTCTACATAATTAGCAGACATTGCCCCCTCCCCGGCAGTCTGTCAAGGATGGATTTACGACCCCCACTTGAAATTCCTTTGAGCCAACACCGGCAATTCATTCCACTTACCTGTGAATCGCACTCAGCCAGATAAGGCGCCAGTAACAAGTTCCTATGGCCATGTTATATACAATTGGCTTCCCATCCGTCTTTTTTATGTCGGCTTACACTCGCAACATTTATGAAGCGAATAATTAGCCTCAGGGTCTAGCATAAACATGTTGCAATCTGGATATTGTCCCTTACTTATAACGTGACAACCATAGACGTAGACTTTTACTCAGTTGTATGTATTTAGGGTTCTGACCTTTACCATAATTAACGTGCTGAAAAGTGTAGAGATTACTGAAGCTTGGTAAAACCAATGGCAATGCAAAAGAGGAGTACCATAAATGAGAATAATACTGAAATTCACATCATTTTTGCTTATACTTGGAAATTATGAAAACCGCAGCTTCAAAGTTTTAAAACTCACCAAAGCCAAGGTATAGAACCTTCTCAGAAAGAAAAGTTATGGAACTTGTCAGAAGAAGTTTAGTAATTAAAACTTGAACATTTCCTACAATCTTTATAGATAACTTCTGACTTAACATCGGAAATTTCCAAATCTAATATGCAATTTTTATATATTGCAAACCTTACTGCAATCAAACTGAAAGTTTCCTTACTGTTGTTGTGTATGTTTAGGTCTGTTTTTGTTTTTAATTTTCGCATTTCGTATATTTCGAATCAGTCAGCACCATATATATAAAGCTGATACGAATGAAGGAAAACCAATAGTATCATGTCTGGCTTTTTTCTTGACAAAAAAGGCTGAGATTGCTTATGACTGTGTAGACAACATTTTGATGTAAATATTCATGAATATAATATCAGGCTGAGTGATAATTCACATTCACTTTCATATCATGCTTGGTCATAAAATGCCAAAGATATCGTTCAACAGTAAGAGAAAGCGATTTATGCTAGGATAAAACGTTATGAATAATTCAGCAAGAGGTAATGTATATATTAGTAAATAATAATATTATATATATAGTTCAGATTCATTTATTAAATTTTTGCACAACATACAATTTTGCCGATGTGTTATATTAAAGGTTCTTAATAAATGCATAATATAATCTCAGATCAACGCTTTTGTTGATTAGCATAATCTCAGGTGAATATCATTTAGGATTGTAATAGTTCCGATGACTAAGTTTAATAAATAATCATAGATGAATGTCTTTCTCAAATAACATAGTCTCAGATTACTGTCTTTGTGAAATAGCAGAATCTTCGACAAATGTCTTTACTGAATAGTCTAATATCAGATGAATGTATATGTGAGATAGCATAATATCGGGTGAAAATCTCTGAAGAATAGCCTAATCTCAGATGAATGCCTTTGTCTTTGAAGATTAGTACAATGACTGTAGCGAAATAAATCAATATATTTTTATCCTTGCGACGGATGCGGTGAAAGATTCTAAATATTTTATATGGAACAGATCTCTACAATTTTCGTAAGTAACTCCATGCAATATAACTTACGGCAATGTTAGAATATCGATGTAAACTCTTCTTTAAAGCTTCAAGTTACATGCTATGTTCAAGTAAAGACAAAAGAGTATCAGTTTTAAACGCATTTTAGTATTGAAAAATACGTACACTAATTAAAAATAACTCGTATTACGTCCTCACTCTTTTACATAGACCGTTAAATAAGATTATTGGTTTCAGGGGTAAATCGAAAATTATAGAAAACGATTGTATGACTGACTGAGAGACTAATTTGACATTGACCGTATCAACTCCATGCATGCGTAGCAGTCAGTACACTCAGCGAACATGGATACAAAAGTTTCCACGGACGGTATAGACAGATTCAAATTAAATGAATAACTGCTCAGTCATAGGAGTGACATCAGTGAACCGTATTATCGTACACACTTACTCATATTCACGTTTACCCCTTCCCCCTTGTCTCAAAGAAGAGTTTGTGAGCATGAGCTACCTGCAAACAAATAATTTGGTGATGTTGGAGAGAATTTCTTGTCTCTGAAATTTCTTTTCATTGTTTGGTTATACTGTTCCGTAAAAATTGAAGTCAGAGGAAATGGGTCTACAAAGATGTCAGTTTTAAGGAGGAAGATATAAGCAACGCTTCAAAAGTAGAAAAATATTATGAATGCAAAAATTACCATATTTAAACCATTAGTTTTATCCCAATTCATGCAACTATTTCAATTCCTGCTTGACCCAGCACAATTTCTCAGAGGTAAACTTTACAAATTGTTGGGTTTTAAAAACGTTTATTAGGAATTAACAGCTGGATAGTTATCAATGTATATGCGATTTTTCAAGATTATAAGCATGTAAGTTGAAGATACATAGAATTAAAGATTCTACAACGGCATTTATTTATGTATTTATCGTGTACAGTACATCCCCAGACATTTAACAGCACCATCATCAGCAAGGTGCAGAGTCTGCAGTCCCCTAGGGAACTTTGTCAATGTGCAGTTGTTCACAATGTGTGACATGGTCTGCAGAGCTCCACAGCTACAGGATAAGTCTTTTGCTGACCCCGTCGTGCAAGGTTGACTGCACAATGCCCCTCTCCTGTTCGGAAACGGTTCAGCGTGGTCCACATTATCGTGGAAGGTTGAAGCCAGGAGGGCAGACAGATGGCTCAGCTACGAGGGGGCTGGAGGTTTACAACATCTGCTGAAGACCACTCAACACGCCATGCCGAAATAATTGTCATATCCACTGACAACGGACCTAACCAGATTGTCTGTTGTGCAGGGGAGCATATATTCTATATTCTAAAGGAAACAATAAGCTCATGAAAGTAAAAGAGAATTTTATGAAAGGACACGAAGGGATTGTTAACTCCTAACTAGTTCTACAAAGACACATAAAATCCAGCTACACTGAGGTGCATATATCTGTAATACCCCATGAAATTCCTTTGGACATAACATCAAAGGCTTTCGTATATAAGTCTGGATTTAATGTGCAAAACAGCAAAATGTCTCATTTCAAGGAATAAAATGACATTCATACTGGAACTAGAATTCTACAAAATAAAAATGTAGCAAGAACATTACCAACTTTCCATTACAAGAATGGATTTAGCAATATGGCATAAAGGAAGCAGATATCAGACGGAATTCAAAGGATTAAATTCATCAGGAAGAAACCGAACCCTGACGATGTAATATCAACGATTGTCGACAGTGGAATTAGTGTAGAACATGGATGCCGTCAATGTGTTTGAAGAGTTCCTGAACTTCCTAATCGAGACCTATGTATCTATCAATGAGAATCCAGGATACCAGGCCATGGTGAATCCGGGAAGCAGGTGCTGCACCATTGTTAGAGGAAGGTTCTTGTTTTGCGGGGACACCATATCTGCAGTACCCATGGTAGGGTCGTGTACTACGTGCAAGCCACATACTCCGCTGGGACCTACGTCTCTGGGAATGATCTTATTTCCTCTATAGCTCAATATGCCATTAACCTTATAAGAACTAATCTTCAATTTTATTTACTGCAAATATGTTGTATTTCCTTTCGATGCTCAAGGAAAAGTACAATGGAAGACTTATATGATCATAGTATATCACCTCTTGTAGCCGATTAACATATATTAAAGCGTTTAACATCTGCCCAGTTTCCAGCCGTTCCACGCAGAGACCACTTCTCCTCAAGTTGCTTTTTTGAAAGGTCGATCTGTCTTGTGGGGAGCAATATCTTTAGGACACGACATCCACTGATACCAACGCATATACTGGCATTTTCAATACATAAATCGATTATCTTCTATTCTCTCGGGAGAAAGATCTATCAGACCTGACATAGTGTTATCATACAATTAATATACTGTTGTCTCGATTTGATCATTTTACCCGTTGGATTTTGGAATCTCTATTAAACATCGTATTGTTTTAACGTGACTTGTACTAACATTAAACTGCTTGGCGAAGGGGTACGTTTCGCGGCTTCATTGGATAACACCCCGCAAACGCTGCCTCTTGTACTAACCAAATATTATGCTCACGGCACGCGTGATGCCAAGTTTCTGACCACACCGTTTTGCAATGTTCATAAAGGGATGAGTCGGAACATCTTCTGTTTGCTCATAGAAAATATATTTTTACCGTGACCTTTGTCACACAATCACGTCAAATTAGCAGTTTAGGCAAAACAGGTTACCAAGAGTGAATATTGGTTATAGTCACTGACCTACACTGACACTGTGATTTTAAGGGAAAACGTATTCCCGCAAGATATCCATGCTGCCTGAAAAGTTGTCGTACATACATTGATGTGATCTCAGAATATAAAGCAGTCAGTCAAAGATCGAAGTGCAGCAGGCAGGCAGGCAAGCACGAGGGTGGGTGTGACCCCGTAGCTCTCGCTGAGCTTTCTGGCATGTGAAGGGTGTATTCAAGGTGCAGGACGGTGGTGTGACCCCAAAGACCTCGCAAAGCATTTTGTTATATATATTTAATTTAATTGTTTGTTAGTTGTATTTTTTATTACATGCTATTGTAATGTAACATTGTATGTTGGACTTGATCTTGTCCAAAACCGAGTTCATTTCTGCTTGACCCAATTTGACTTTTTTAATTTATTCATTGTAAACAGCTAAGACATAGCTAAATTATTCTCTCTGTGTATGGGCTTAATATCAGGATCATTATTAATAAAAGAGGTATATATGTTTATTTGTGTCAAAGTTTCGGAGTTTCCTAAGTGAATTATACACAATCCAGGGTTTTTGTTTTGTAAACAACAGGATCATTCTAGAAGGCTATTTTCCAATATGTGTGTGTGTGTGTGTGTGTGTGTGTGTGTGTGTGATCTGGATTTTTAACGTAGCTTTAACAATTTTTCAGTCATATCGCTACGATGTCTGCAGTGTGACAGTTTATAGTGATGTCTAGCACTGGGGCATCATGCCGCAGACATGTGGCATGATGTCCCACCCAGTCACATTATCCTGACACCAGACCAACCAGTCATTACACTAACCTCTTAATGCTGAGCGTCAAGTGAGGCAGCTGCTAGTACCATTTTTGTAAGTCTTTGGTATGACTCGGCCGGGGATCGAACCCACGACCTACCGCATCCGAGGCGGACGCTATAACCACTAGGCCACCGGAGTGGTTCCAATAGGTAATGTTTTTTAAGAAAATTCTAATTGTGAAGTGAGGCTAAGCGGAGAACTATATAATCTTGTGATTGTGAGGACATTTGTGCTTTAATATCTTTTGGGGGACTTCTACCAAAAAAATGTCCAGGTCATTAAATTACTAGGACTTGTGTCTGTAATTCTTGGATTAATTTAGGATTTAATTCGCAATGCCGTAAGTTCTATTTTCTCATTTTTAACTTTGTATTCTAGAGAAATAAATTATATTTGTTAAATTTTACAAAGCTTGTTGTCTTACAATCTTTTCTGTTGCTTATTTTAAGAGCATAGACTCGTAATATACATACATACATACATATATATATATATATATATATATATATATATATATATATATATATATATATATATATATATATATATATATATATATATATATATATATATATATATATATATATATATATATATATATATTGGTGAGTTATGGACGAAAATCTGTAAATTCACGGAGTCATTCTATGGAGTGATATTTGTATGATTATGTTTAAAAGACTTAGCTCTTAACGATACTGAAGCGAGCAAAGATTCAGAAGCGTGTTTCAATTGTCCAAGCCAGAATCTTTCCATTTAGGGACCGACTTTCTTGTATGGGCTCAGGGAAAAGAGCTGTGTGGATAGTCAGTGTCATATAAATGAGATTACGTATATCTTTAACTGAATAACATATTATTTTAACGCAGTTCAGTGTAATCTGGAACGACCTGTAGGTTTCTCCCACGAACCCTCACTGCGTAGTCCACTCATTACAGTCTAATAAACTTTGTAAAATGGAAGGGGAATAACTGGTGAGGGATGTTCGATCGGTCAAGAATAGTGTAAGTATCCACAGACCATATATAATCAGTGTCGCGACGTCCACTGTCCTCCAACTCTCCTCGTTAAATAAAGCTAATCTATTCGGGCTAACAAAGATGGGGGCAGTCCCTCTACACGTTTGTTTGCAGCCATTGTAGGAGCTATGCGGAAATGGTTGAAAGGCGCCTTTCCCGGAGATCGAGCTACCTAGCTGTTGAGGGTCTACCACAGCGAGCAACCACGTATCCAATTATACACTGCGATATGCTATGCCACTCGCGGAAATTAATATTTTCTGGGCTCACTGATTTCCAAACAATCTTTCTACTAGTGTCCGGTTAAAGAGCTCTACTATAGTTAGAGCCTGGTGTACGCCGGCATGACCCTCGCCTTACCCGAACGTTGTGTTTCGTCAGTAGCTAAGGCTCTGCGCCCGTTGACTCTCTATTGAGATCAATCTGCAGCAAATCTTGTCACTGTGGTTCAGGATCATTGTTATAAATAGACTATAACACGTTCGCAACTTCTGACATTGTTTGATGTGCAGAATGACTTCCCGCTTATAGCGACTGGCTGCATTTGCTACAGTAACGGTGCATTTAACCAATTTTTACCCATCGGTATCGTGAAGCACAAAGAGGACATCAGTCTGATGTACCTCATTGGGTGCGGATACGCCAAATTGGCGCATAGTAATAATGTTGGTTCCAGGAAGATATTTATTGCTTTTGTAACGAAGCTCTTGTTTTCTCGTATGACACCATAAGCGTATCTGCGCTAATATTTTGCTGACGTTTCTTGTAGAGACAATGGGGCTTTATCATGAAGCATACACAGTGCATTTGTCTGTTTTATCTATATGTTTAAAGGCTTAGCTGGAGCCGGAGAATGCGACTGCGTTGAGGATTACACCTCCCACCGTCATGTCCACTGCTGCCGCCATATATGCTGCTGTAAATAATATTAGCGTTTAGAATGCCCTTTTAATTCGCATGTATGGAGGCCACAAGCTCATCGCGGTTATGCCAACAGTCTTGGCGGTATAACACAAATTCTAAGCACTCCCGATCTGGAGGCCTCATATGAAAGAAATGTTTAGCCAGCATACATTACCTAATTTCGAGTCCAGCAAGACAATAATCGTTGAAGAGAAGGTTGCTCAAGTCCATGGTTGTCGTGGTGATTAATGTTTTTTGTTTATTTTGACAAGTCTAATAGTAATGACTACTCTATACGAAAATGGGTTGGGTTGACAACCGCTGAATTATAGGAAGGAGTAGATTTGGTTTAACAGCTAAGAGATTAGGATTGGGTGTAGAAACATACAACAAGCCGCACACAAAGACCTCATGAACGAAAAGATCAGTGTTGTAATAATCTGGCTTATCCGACTTGATCATCTTTCTTCTCATTTCTATATCAGCGGCAAGTTTATTTTTCCTGCTATGACTCTGTCTGTGTGTTTTTTTCTCTGTTTTCTCTCTCAACCTTTTTTAGTCCCTACTGGAGACGGTATCGTTCCCGCTTCTGTATTCCGTACCTCGTTGATATCTACGTTAGTCGTATTCTAAGATTCAATGTGATCTCTGCAGCTAGTGAAATCAATGAGGTACCGCATTTAAAATAAAAATGACTAGCCAGTTGACCTAAGGAGGCTATCTTGAGTTGATCTTCTTTCAGGTATGTAGCAACCTGATAGTTGTCAACAATAGGAAGAATGCGAACCACAGCTGTTGACTCCTATGTCTATCAACATCATCATGCTTCTGCTGGCAAGTGTTGGGGATTGAACCCAGGACATCCTGAATATAGATGTCACCTATATGAACCATAACACATTTAAATATTTGCGAGCCTCTAAATAATTGGACTCGCAAGATAAAGTAGACGGGCGACAGTTAAAAGTGACACAGTATACAAAACAGGTGCAGCTATCAAAAGGCTTATATCGCATAAATAAACTGGTCCATTATATGTGGAAAACTCTGCCGTATGACTTTACTATAGCCTTCACGTTTTAAATATTAGTGGGCTTCCGGCGGTCCTCTGCTTCGATAGCGTTTTGTTTTAACGCATCCCTAAATGAAATAGAACCATTCTCAATGTCTACTGGTGAAATTCCTTTGCCGCTGCGTTATACTTTTTTGTAATGACCTTCACACTAATACTTGTATGTTACAGGCATATCCCAAAATAGTCTCCATGTGTTGCACCCCACTAAAAATGGCGCAGTCGTTCAAAATAAATAAAGTATGTCTGTTCGAACCCGTATGAGCGACTCAGCAACATCTGGTCCAGGTCTTCCTGCTGTTGATAACATTGATTCCAGGAAGCATTGTTTCCACTAGACCAGAGACGATTTTATGCCTTATTGAGTCGGATAGTGAGGAAAAAGAAAACAATGGTCTCAGATCTTTCCTGCACACCGTTTCCATCCGTTCTCAGACAAAATTATTTTCGCCACATACGCTTCCCACGATGATAGCACAGTAGGGTAGTGATTAGTGAAGACGTGCTTAACAGATGGCGGAGATAAAGTGGCCAACTGATACGCTGGCTAAGAGAATTGTTTATATTAGGTTTTCATAATTTATTGTCACGTAACACATGGACCGTTAGGAGATAAAATTATTATTCAATAAATAATTATTTAACAAAGTTTACCTCTAGACGAAAAGACAAGCATATGCAAAGTAGAATGAGTAATTAATGACCAGAATGTTATTCTTTCTTACGTGTACATGTTATACCTGGCCAGATGTCTATTTCTATAAGTAAATGTATAATACATCAGTGCGACATCTTTCAACAAAGCAGACGATTCAAACTTCTTGAATTAAAAACTCGTGTTATGCGTCGACTTCTGCGATGTACGCGTTAGATATACAAATTGTGCTTCCAACAAACAGTAAATGGTATCTTTCCTCAGTATATTTAATTAAGCGAAACGAATGAAAGTATACATCCATAACACCTTATACTGCCGTTGTGCTCTGCACCGGTCGCTGCAGTACAAATTCAACTACAATGATATTTAATTTAGGCTGCATTAAATAAACGATAATAAACTTCTTTGATTAAAGAGATCGGACCCGATTGATGTGTTAGAAAGAATTACGGAGAAGCATATTAATATTCAATTTAGGTAGAGGCAACAATTTTAAGGTCTGTGGATGTTACGGTAGCTGTATTTGGAATAGTGATTATCTGCATTGTTATTTTTTTTTTCTTCTTTTATTGGGCTCGGTGCAACATTTATATAATTTGTTGCAAAAGCTGACAAGGAGTTGACGTACACCAATGTTTCAAAACACGATGAAATAGTAACTCGAGCAATCCACAAGATCAGTGGCATTGACAACACAATAAACAAAGAAATATGTGCCAATGAAATCGGTACTTATTAATGAGAACAACAGATGCAGAAAGATACTAATGGAACCATGATAAGATTCATAGAATAAAAAAGAACTGGTAGAAAATCAGTTTTAGAAGATATTAGGAAATGAAAGCAAATTATTTTCGCGCTAGATTGCAACAAAGTTCTATTTTGATGAATTTTATAACAATGTTTTTTTAGAGTGCAGTTACAAATTAAATGGTGAAAAATTTAACTGCGCAAGCCTGTGCCTTAAGCGCATGTCATTGATGTCTACATTTCTTCCAAATGGAAAGTTATGTTACAATCAATTGTACAAAGAAAGTCTACATCTATGGTGAAACAAGACCCCCTGACAGAGAAATATCACAATATTTCCAAACATATCAAACATAATATCGTTCTATGAATAACTGATATAAATAAAACACGCATTTTACATCCTTGAGATGTAGTTGAATAAAGTCAAACAGAAAGCGATAATGAAATGTTAATAATTAAGAAAGTATTGAACCTGAATCTTTGAAACACAACTCGAAAGCAGATATCACCAAGAGTGGCAACTAAACAGTGTACATGGCGGACAATAACTATAAATTGTTAGAAATTAATAACGGAAGAACTACACATAAATGAAATTAATCTGATGCAGTTTGTTGAGGGTGAAACCATTAATACAAGAGATGTTTCAATAGTGGCTATTCAACTTTGTTACGTGTTTAGGCTCGAATAAACAGTAACACAGAAAGAGTGAAAATAACAAGCTTTTTAAAATTCAACAAATAATTTATTTTCCTGGAAAATTCTGTAAAAATGAAAAAAGGAGAAGAACTTACGGTTTCAAGAATCAAATCCAAAACAATTTAAGAATAATCCACGAATTAAAATACCCAGTCCTAGTAATAAATGTTCTAATAATTTCAAATTCGAATCCTGATGTAAAATCCAAGATGGATGACGATGACGTATGCTGTAGTCAGTATTGTGCTTATCTACAGTTCCTTGTAGAAATACAAATAATGGCACTCCGGTGTTGGAAATCCAAATTAAATTTGTAAGCAATGTCTTTCCAAAATGTCTGTGTGAGCACTCCTCAAAATATTTCCAGAGAATAAAGACTTAATCCTTTTGAAATCCAACTGATCAGAAGAATTATTATAGCTCAAATCTGGCTACAACAAATTAACTTGACATCAGTATGAAAAGCCCAAAACTGAGAAATCTCTCTCAAAACAAAGATTATATTGTATCATAAGACACAGTTTCGAAATTCCCCCAAGTTGCGAAATCAGAGGGGGGTCGCATGATCATGTTTATATCACATACACAGAACATGGCCTTGATTAGACCAATAATTTTATTCCCAGAATAAAAATTTTTAAAAAAATTGTTTACTTCTTAACCCAAGTAGTCCTATCATGACATTGACAACAACCAATCATTTTAAAATAAAATAGAACTTTGTTTACTAATTCTGAATCCAGGCCAGAATTTAGGTCAACACCTGTTGTTTATAAACAGTCAAGGTCAAACAATTTTCTGAAAAAGTATCATCTCTAGTGAATAAATTTAGATGACAATAGCATGTAAGAAAAATAAAAATTTAAAACTGACAAACAAACAATTAAATTAAAATAAATATATATTAAATAAGATATACGTAACAATTTTTTAAGATCTTTGTCTGTATCCCTTAGAATTTTATACATAAACTGTTTATGGTCTATAAATCGGTACCATTAATATATTAAATATGAGTGTATAATATGAAGATGGACCATTATTCATGTAACAAGGAGAAACATATCAAGATGGAGCCACATAAATACTCTTCACAGTATTTGGTTTCAACTCAGATTTTAGCGTTAGCCAGAACAAGTTATTTTTAATGAGTCGAGTGATAAGCAGCTGTCAAAAGTTAAAACTACAAAGAAAAAAATATTATCTTATTTTATATAGAGATATACACCCTTAAATAAAACAATATGAGCATATGGATATTTGGTGAACCAATATGAAAACATCTGAGAAGATAATTGCATCCACCTTTAAGGAGTATTGAACTCAAAAACGATTATTACGCGTGTTTAGACAGATTGTAAAATGAATATTTAATATAAGGCAGGGAGAATGATTTTTGTAGTCATTGCATCGATACATATTTTTTATATACCTCCATAAGGACATCAAAGATAGCATTAAGTTTCAGACAATAGTGACCATCCGAATGACCGTACATCTAGTTTATCATAAACGAATAAGACAGTTCTAGACTTGAGACTTTTCAACGATGAGCTGAATGGCATTGCTGAATTTGACGCACAGATATATGTACAAACCCACTTGATTTCTATTGAGAAATCCAAGGTATATACAAAAAGTTAAATTTATAAACTGACACGTACATACTAAACATAGAGGAAAGAGCTTATTCCTGTGATCCCACGTTATGTACTTGGATACATGATTATGTAAAGGAAATTATATATAAGTACACCAATATAATTTCACATATTATAGAGTTTTATATACATCAATTAATAACGGCACAAACACAAAATAGTTTCTCAACTTCTCGAGATAAACAAGATTTTGTTCAGGAGAAGAAACAATTTAACAAAACAAACACTTAACGTGCAAGCCAAGATGACTTCTTTACTCTGCCACAGGCTGGAATCTAAAAATAAATGACTAAAAATGGAAGAAATAAAGGAAAGAACCCATCATTGAAAAGCTGTATCAAAACGGGTTCACTACATACCTATTTTGTGCTGTGATCAACCCAACAAAGTAGTAAAATGCAAATCGAACGAGGGTTTATTCTTGTAATATGATATGAATTAGAATCCACCTTGCATCTCATTCTGTTACCATGGGATGAAAAGATAAGCGATTTAGAATAAATTGATATGCTGAAGGTAATACCGGCTACAGGAGTGAGGCAGCAGTCAACTTCAGCCACGCAGCCGTCAACGGCTGACCAAGGGTATGAAAATATTACAACGGTTCCAAGCCAGCCAATAAAACCGGCCCCGGGGCCATCCAAAGAGACTAAATTGCGGGAAAGGCAGGGGACAGCCATGTAAGCAAATGCCTCTTCCACCTCAGTTCCTTTGTCTACTCTCATACAAAATGAGGGTTGTTCTGGAAAGGATCTCTCCAAACTACGGAGGGCCATGGATTGTTCAAGATTTGGACGGAGGAGATCAGAAAGAAGTTCGTTAAGTTTAACCTTAACGTTAAGGTACAGATGCAAAATGTTAAAAAAGAGCGGTTAGCCATCTCCATGCCTTCATACTAATCAAATACCCAAGCAGAACTGGCACTATTAGCTGATTCCTACCGAACCTGCTGAATATAACGACATACGTATCACTAAAACGTGCTTAAAAAAGCGTAGATAAACTGTCCAACTGATAAACTGATACAATGATTAAGATTTAAAAAATCAGGAAGTTCATAATTTATTACCACACATATATATGTATAAGCAACACGAGATCAAGTAAACATCTTTAACATCTGACCCCGTCGTTGAGCTCTACATAGGTTTGTCTTGAACGAGATTAAACTTATTGGTTAAAAAAATCTAACGCTATAGATATGTTAGAAAGAAATACGGAGTAGCATGCAAAGTTTTAATTTAGGTAGAGGCAAAAGTCGAAAGCTCTGTGGATGTCACGGTAGCTGGATTGGAAATAGGAATATAGTGTATAGTTAGTTCATCTCTATTTTAAATGGGTTCATTGTAACATTGATAGGATTTGTGGCAAAATAATTCAAGGAGTTGATATGCAACAATGTTTTAAAACATGATGAAAAGGTATCCCGAGCAATCCATACTCTAAATGGCAATGACAACTCAATAAAAAAAGATATACATGGTAATGAAATCAATAATTATATTTGAGTACTTAGATGCAGAAAGATGCTGATTAAATTATATACATAGAATAAAAAGGAACTGGTACAAAACATTTTAGAGAAAATCAGGAAATAACAAGAAACGATATATGTTATTTAGGAAGGAAGATCCATTATGAAGAATTTTATTACCACGGTTTTTAGAAAGCCCTCATCCACCGTGCCACAAGACCCTCTAACAAAGAAGTATCACAATATTTCCTAATATCTCAAAAATATTTTGCTTTAATCAGTAAATAGCATACATGAAACACGTATATTACAACAATGAGATGTACTTGAACAAAAGCCAGACTAGCGTTATATTTCAGTACGTGAATCATTCATTACACATACATACGTGTTTGTGTTTGTGTGTTTTGTGCTAGTCTCTTAATTTAACTTAATATTATATTATGTATTTTGTACAAATTCAACGATAGGTATCCATTTGTATCCAGGTTTGAAGTAATAATGAATATATAAACCGATACAATTTCTGTGTATCCCAGTTATATGAAGATGTAATTGTGCGTATATCTGACCTTAGGTTCCCCTAGACCCAAGATATGAGAACCACTGATGTCTCCATGCAGATGGTTATGAAAAGGGCAATGTAACTATAGAGATTCGCATATTTTCACTCATGCACTTAGAAGGAGATTGGGTAACGAACAGTGAATGGTATGGATCCTGCAACAACTACTATTATTTCTGGGATGCATTACCGCAGTTAGTGAGTTTGTAATGCTTAGCAACAAAATCATGCATCGATTTATAGCCAGCATAATGCTGTCTTGGAGAACGAGAATAACAATTCATAAAATGATATACTGGGATGTGATGATCAAAGGGGTATCATTTGGATAGATTATGTTGATTATACGGAAGTTGAGACACCACAGAACTGGTTATCGTTAATGGAAGAACTCAATAATTCAATCAATTACTAATGGAATCAGAAAGTAATAAAATAGTCTCTAATGACATTCAACTGGATTTTGAAATTATCAGGAATCGGATATTATAACCTGGGATACGGGCAACATCATAAGATACGCATCTTTCCGACAACAAGAGATGTAAACAATGTGGGGAAGCTACTGGATATAAATGCCTTATGACTTTTGGAAGCAGAGAGACGAAACAGCATAACGGGCTCTGAATAAAAGCAAGTATTTGCGATCGTAGAGGAAATGTCTCGGCTCCAAAACATAGGAGGTAATACAGTTATACCTGCACCATATCAATTTTGAGGTGTACGTCCGTTAATGTCTACCGGTCCAGTGCAGAATTGGGAGACATGGACATAAATGAGGTGGCTAATGTAAATCGAGGTATAAGGGCTGATGTACAGGACAAAATATATAGATCAGAGTGAAAGACAATGTTATTCTTACAAAAGAAACACATGAGAATGCAGACTATTGTCTTGATGCGCTGCATGGAAAAGATTTTGTTTCACAATTAACAAAAATATGAATATCAAGACTAAATGTGCAAGAAAGAACATTACAATGTCGGGAAGATGCCGCATAGGCAGGAAAAAGAGTAACAAAACGACAGCATAGTACCGGCAACATTAAAACATCGTAGGCGCAGAAGTACTTATTATTTGTTTCTCCTTTCATGATGTAGTGAGTTCAAAATAATAAACATTCATAAGGTTGCCATCTAATTATAAATGTAATTTATATGCAATAATACTCAGGCTAACAGAGTATTTTCTCATGCAAATTTAGAAGCAACATTTCATAACTAAATGTTGTGAGGACAATGTTAGCTTACGTTGAAACGACAACATATCTTCTGATTCAAACTTTGTTCTTCATGTGCATATAAATGATGAAATATTTAGTTAAAGCATTTTTGTTGTATTGTCCTTTATTCTAATTATATTATATAACAATTATTCTAAAAGAGTAATTAGTTTTGACAGCTGAATTAAGAGCCAGAAATCTTTTGATCAAGTTTCAGAAAATTGTGCAGAAACTTCCTCTTATTGTGCGTGCAACTGATAATGAGCATCACCTTTACTGTATGCGTAGAACTTTCTAGAACATTCACTTGAGGTCTGCGGATCATCGTGGATTTCGTCTGTAATTTTGTTTTCTGTCGACAGATTGGTTGTTCGAAAAATATAGTTGGAAATAAAGAATAAGGAAAAACTGCATTTACAAATGCGAATGCAATATGACCAACTAATTGCATGTTTTGAAATTGGTCATCCATTGATGACTCCTTGTTTGCATACTAAAATCATCACACATAATACAAACAAGGTATCATATTCCATGTGTACATTATTCCTGTTCACACCTCATAGGTGTAAAAAGAAGTTCAAAAAATCTATCGAAAATATCCAGGATTTGCATTGTCATCAGAACTTGTTTGAACACCGGCAAAAAATGTATGGTACTCAACAAAATACTCTTCTATACCATAAAGCTTACGTTCATACTAAACATTCATAAATACTTGATACAAACGTGTTACTATGAGCCAAAAGCATGTAAATGTTGTGTGCTAATGGACAGTTTCTTTGATAAACCTATAATAAAAGACAGGTCTTGGGACGCGAGACATTCCAGTTGCACATATAAACCTTGATTTCTTAGTGGTAATCGCATTTACAGTGAAAAATTTAGTAATCTAAGTGTCATAATTTTCATTTCAACAAGCTATCCGACACATTTACCAGTAAGATTTTGAAGTTAAAGAACATAGAATGTCAAGAGTTTATGATTTATTACGCTGACCCTAAGTCACCCGTATTTTCAAGACTGCAGCCTTATTACCACATTATCAAGCCAAAGTAAATACGCCAGTAGATGTTTATATAAATTTAAACTCCTTTTCAGAAGACAAATGTCAATAATTTACATTTAAAGAATTCCAACAGTCTCAGTTTCCATCCTTCGATCCATTCTTGTGAAGCCTCCATTCTAGAGAGCTACATATGGGGTCTATAAAAAAGAAATTGCTGATTGGCCAGAAGAATTTGAAAATTTCTAGGCCATTGCCTCCAACTAGATTTCAACCAATCAGCTATTGTCTTGATTTTCTCTGCTTTGCATTGTTTGAAAGTTGATGGAAATCGGCTGAGACACATAATATTCTGATTTCGAAAAAAACACGAAAACCAATTACATACTTACGTAAATATCTGCTGGCAACTTCTAATTGGCATAACAATGTATCTATACAGATTCAGACTTGAAAATATCGGTGACATGGGGCAACTTTGTCCCTTCTAATATCTCAGAGTGATGACTCATTAAGATGTGTGAGAGCTCGTTGAAAGGGAAACTTTGTCCAAACCAAGATGACACTTAAGTTGCTGAAAAGTGTCACAGTAAATGCATCTCCCTTAAGAAATCAAGAGCTAGGTGTGAAACTGCTACATAATATGGTCATACCATTACCCATTTTTAGTATCAAGGTCACATCGGATAACTGTGTAAGAAAACAAAATCGTTTCCTTTGAAAAATGTTCTTGACTGACATCAAGTGGATAGATTTGGAAGAGGTCATTTATAACCGACGCACGCCAAATGTTAAGCAATGTTGAAATTCGGCACATGTTAAGGGTAGAAAATGCACTCGAATTTATTCTGAAGGTGCATATATGCATTCACTAGGCCCATGGACGAGTACGTAGAAACGTTTAACTGGGCCCAACCAATTTTCGCATAGTCATAACGAATAGAAGAGTGATTTCCCTGTGCCCTGTGGTGAAGTAATAGTTTTGTTGAGGCCTTGGCTAAAGACAATTTGGTATGGTCAATACCTTTCTGAAACTGAGCCGATATGATCATGCTTTCAAAATACGCATTAAATTCGTACGCAAAAGCCGTAGTTTTTGCAACCGATTGAGCCGCTGCTGCCAACAGCGCTGAAATCGCTCCAAGGAATGGAAATATTCCACCAGGCTTTTATATTTGTGTCACATATGACAAGTAATTTTAATGTCAAGGGTGTGTTATTGTGCTTGGACGAATTAAGCTTAGCAAACTGTGTTTCAGTCAACCATGCAGGGACATTTCCAGCGATTTCAGAGTGACTCCCAATTGCTTTTGATTGCGCTTTTTATTTTTTCAACTGACTCTCGGTAAGACCAATCTTCACTTAATGATAGGACATTATCATTAAAAATATGTTACAGGTTTAATTATGAATTTATGAATATTCCACGTAACAGGTTTAAGTATGAATTTTTTAATTTTCTACAGGTGCATCGATGATCCTCATTCAATCACAAGCACCCTAAAACAACAGAGTCTTGACAGAAAGTATCACAACATTTGTAAACACCGCACCTACCCGTGCATGAATAGACGCGTCGACATTGGATTGCCTGAAAAATTACAGGTGTTCCCATGAAAAGTAATAAATCTGGTAGTGTCATGAAGTCTTGTTGAGAAATATTCAACCCAGTGTCAATATTTTGATGCAGGTCCTTATTCGACCACAGATTGTAATATGCACGTGCAGTGTGATTGGTTTCAAAGTAAAGCCGAATGTTTTCAGAAGGTTATTGATGACCGTTTGACCGCAATGAAACCACTGTCACTTCTAAGTGGTGAAACATCAATTTACTCTGTATTTGGTTATTGCCTCGGGTTGTAAATTGAAATGCCACAAATACATGATTTGGTGAAATAAGGCCATGTTGGGTACTAATTTGCCATGTCAATTGTCCCCCAATACCGATGGGTGTACGTATGTGGCATGTGCTCGAAATGACAGCGATGAATCGGTTCCGGATTGCATAAACGATAACAAACGTGATTCTGTAGAATGTAAGGGGATAACACATGCATCCACAATGTTAATGTTTCTAATATAACTCTACCACGAGCAACAGCTGCACCTCGCCGAACTGCGTCGTTGGAGTTGTTCATATGGGTTAATGTGACAGTATGTTTTGCCCGAAAAATAACCTTCCGAACCTCTCTGCAAAACCAAAATATGCAACTGAGGAGAATTGTACGCGAAAATCGTAATGAGCCTCCACGAAGTTGTCCTCTGCGCTGAGCAAATCCACTATCAAAATGTCGTTTGGGCCAAAGACTACAGCGTGTACATCTGCATTATTAGCATTCGCCTAAGTGTATACTGTTGAGAATCCGAATTATTATAATTATCCTTGATCGACAACATTGTTGGATCCGCTGTTCTCGTGTAATCATCGCTATATCTCGCAAAAAGAATAATTTTTAAGGCCCACAGGTGCTGCGGAAGTAATCGATATCAATTCATCTGGTTTCATTGCAGGTAAAAACCGAAGCAGAATATAATCCTGAACAACCACGTCTGTCGTTTATGACCGGCTTTCATAAATACCACTGACAGCATCACAAGTTAAAGACCTGGGTCGTTGTGGTGATCCTTATAATGTTAGGCGCGATATGAAATCCAGTCCCTTTAGCATTATCTCGGATATTGTCATACGTGCCTGCAGAAGATTCTAATATATATCGAGTTGTTCCACTCTCAGCGATTTTAGTGCGATTTCAATTGTGTTTAATTCACAAGCTATAACTGGTGCAGAAAAGTCACACAAAGTTCTAGACTCGTAGATGAGATTGTGGTCATCGAAGTAACGCTCTGGGGTGTATATACAATAATATGTTGCACTGAAGTATAGATTTCACGTGAATACGAAGTGTTTCAACTGCATCAGAACGGTGTTGTGTACATCATAGACATCTTCTACAAGATCATGCATCACGATATGTGCCTCTGTCCATGATGTCGATGGTGATCAACTGATATAGCCTCATTATTGATTTCGGGTGCATTGTTGCCCACACGAAGAGATCCCAGGAATGTTTCCAATCGATCCACCTAGGCCGCATCCTTTCTTTTCTTCTTCATATGTGCGTGTACGTTTTGGTAACTTAATTTGCCAACTTTTTTACCTTTTCGTCTATTCATTTTTATTGCATTTTTATTCTACGAATTTTAGGTGCGGATGCTTTATCCGAATATACATATATCTCTTCTGTCTCAGTATCAGTTGTAAAAACACCAGAGGTTGATTTTTTTATGTGCAGGAGTCTAATATATATATATGGGGGGAGCCAATGTGATCATGAAGAAATACCTGACAATGTCGATGACATATTAGCCATGATTGAAGAAATTACAGTTTCTGATCCTGGAAATGTAAATAAAAAACTAACACTAATATTAACGGACTTTCAATTAGAGAAATATTTTTTATTTTATACATAAACATGTAAACTACCCATTTAGGCCATTTGCTACGACTATAACTTGGACTCGGTTTCCCACTTGGTAATTGCTAATCAACGTAACAATTTTCAAATCGTTGTATGGCGGATTTTGCGTGGAATAATCTGAAGCATTTCAGAAGATCCGATTGTATGCATTCTCATTCAAGTTTCGAACTTTTGGTGGCATGTCTGACTAAAACTCGGGTGCTGGTTCTTCTTGAAAACTTGCAGTTGCCTCTTCGTCGCCATCAGTGTGCTTTTTTATTTCAACTGTCGTTTCATCTGAGCCTTCATGGATTTGTTCGAAACCCGCTATAATATATTCCATGCTTAGGTGGTCTGGGCGTTGCCTACGCGGAGAAGTCTCGAAAGTAAAGGTGGAGATTTTCTAATCTGTGATTTTTCTTAATTCAGAGCAGTTAATGTTTTGTGATGTGATCTCTGAAACATTGCATGGGTGTATCCCTGCCTGACACCAAACAATATATATTCCCTGATAGAATTACTATTTACGGATACCATGCGACTGAGATTGATGTGGGCGCGCACTGAGGACGCACTGCATTGATACACTACAGCCGCATTGATCTATTAATACAGTAATTTGGTGATAACGATTCTAGCGCGAAACGGTAACGAGCTGGCTGTCTTAGTAACTCAGTTCGGTCGGAAATTGTAAATATATTGACGGACCATACCGGATGTTGCCTGTCTTCGAACTCCACTGTGCAAATAGATGCCGAGCTAATGTCTCCGAATGATTCTAACTAATTTTAATATTTTAACCGCCGATCTCATCAGTATTTTGTAATGCAATCGCGCGATTGATTTCATTATGTTGTGTTTTAATGACTAACGGTAGTCGTGTGTTCCATTCCTGTGATCGAGGATTTCGGATCCGAGATCTCATTAGCATTTTTTGCGCATTCCTAATAGTCGTTCCGAAAGTGTGCGGTACCCTGGTCGCGATATATGTATTAATATATCCAACATGAACCCGCACTGACATTTTGTTGACAACGTAACAATCGCCCCTTGAAATTCTGTCCCTGGATCCAGATGCATCAACCGTGCCAATATTAATGTAGGCGTGAGTAAAGTGGTAAAGTACATCTGCAACAATTGATAAATATTTAGACATCAGCGGCTCCACTTCCTTGTAACATCTTCAATGATTAACGCGTGCTTGTATAGGCGTCCCCGCGCATGATCATGTAGAAGAAATAAAAGATCAGACTGATGAACTTCGTTGGAGTCCTCACGTCAAACCATCTACGTGAAATATTTCCAGGCAGGGTAGGTAAATTTACCAAAGCGCTTGTTTTGGCCCACCATGTTTGACCTTGGAAGCGCTTGCTAACTTTTCAACAAGAATTTTACATTTACAATAACTGCGACGACTGTTGTATATTTTCGATAAAGTCTGCTCAGAAAGTATGCTTATTTTATCCAGACTTGTGTGCTTGTTTTCTTAATATGTCAACATGTTTTACCTCTATTACGCAGATTATTTACCATGAGAGGCTTAGTCTGGTAAACTTTGTCATGCCTCCTTTGATGATCTGTCTAGCTATTCGTTCTCCGACCCCTGGTTTAGTAATTGAATTCAAATCATGAATGAGATCTATATCACCACGTTCATTTCATTGTATGCCTTATAAGCGAGATTATGTCGGTAACATGCTGCATCGACTCGATTTACGGGTTCTTCTCCAGAGTTGGGTCGATTGTTGTTACATTCAAGTGGCATATCTAGCCGTGTACCAGATCCACAATAATTGTATCTAGGTCCCAGATGGAGTCAAAAATGCTTTACACCAGTGTATGTACTCGATGGTGTTCCGGTTAGTTTCGCTAACCCACCTGCATCGTCTCCGAACTTTTTAATCAATGTGCCAACTTCCCGAAATCGCAGCTCAGCCATTGTGTCTTTGAATCCTCGTTGGATCTGCGATAATCGGTTTCATGTGATATCTCACACAATATATATAATTGTATTTTTATACACAAATTGTGTTATACAACTAGTGACAGTCAACATGGCATCAAGAAACTTTCACAACGCAACTGTACAATAAAGATCGACTTTATATTTAATATATTGATACCGGTGCGTTTTTGTTAACGCGAGAAAACCCATTTATTCCTTATATTCGAAAACGACTCTAGTTATGTTGTCCAGGGATTATTTGCAGGAGTGCCTAAAGTCCTCTCGGCCTTGTCTTCTGGTGCTAAACGACCACTGAACAAGCTGCAATGCGAGTTGTTGATAGCAACAAATACATTTGTTGTGGTTCGCCTGAACAATCTAGAATTGCGACCAGTTCAATCAATTCGAGATCTACTATGACGATTAGAGACTAAAGTACTAAAGACGACTACACTTCCATTAACAGAAATAATAATGGCGCCCTTCAGTAAAATCGTCAATGAAACATAGCCGTTTCAATGATTGCAACTGAGACAATGAGAAGTGGATTATGTTTGTGGATACAAGCTCCGATGCCTAGACGGAGCCGATAATGTATTAGTGATGGCAAAATTTGAAAAAGTATCCGAATCGGCATTTGATATGGACGTGCCTTTGAAGATAAATCGAAGCGTCGGAGATTTTAATGTACCACGTACCCATGATTAAAGAGGTTGACTAGATCTACAAATGAGCTATACGTTTCAGTATTTTCTTAGGAGTAATGCCTTTTGGGAAATTGATGGAAGACTTGCAGAAGCAAATAATATTAAAACGCCGCTAATGAACTGGTTGGTTTAGTCAACAGCGATATCACTTCGTTATTTAGCAGAGCGCGTTAATTCATCGATGGTAAGGACATTGAAGCATGTCTGAAGAATTTTTACATTAACACGAAAATCCCAGACTCGCCTGATACAGTGACAACTTTGCAAGATCCTCTCACGCGTCTATGTTTCATGCAAAACAAAAACTCAGCATACTGATGTAGACGCCAGAAACGCGGCAGGAAATGGACTGGATAAAATCTAGCGTTATAATTATCTTGTTATTGTTTAGCAATTTCTACTCTTTTGTTTCTTTTCTCCATGGGTGATAGTATATAAGTGTGCATGTGCAAATATTCCTACCAGTTTCTTTCATTAAACATCAATTCTGGACTTAAAAGGCGGTATGTTTGTTTGCTTTTGTGCAACCACTCCTTTTTATTGGTTAGTAGGAGTAGGTGTTGGACGCTGGATTAGTGAGTACTAATCATACAAACGGTGTGTCAGCTATCATGTCTAGTTTAAAATTACATTTTCCCTTGTCTCTATAAACTTTAGTAAAGATACTTTTAACATTAAATATTCACATGTTCCGATACAGTTTTCAATGCATGAATGTTACATTTATTTTCCATGAACCCCATATTTCCTTGACCCCCTATTCCCCAAAAATGTCGTTATGTGGTCATAATGTTAATTTCCCATTGGCCATATATTCCCTTGACAAAAGATACACTTGAGGGTCATAATGTTATTTCCTCATTTTCTCTATCGTGGCCGTTTTGACCTCCACACCATACCTCTTGTGAGTCATAATGTGCCCGTGAACTACAGTCAGCCATCCACACCGCTCCGGTGGCCTAGTGGTTAGAGCGTCCGCCTCGGATGCGGGAGGTCGTGGGTTCGATCCCCGGCCGAGTTATACCAAAGACTTACAAAAATGGTACTAAAAGCTGCCTCGCTAGGTGCTCAGCATTAAGAGGTTAGTGTTAGGAATGGTTGGCCTGGTGTCAGGATAATGTGGCTGGGTGGGACATAATGCTACATGTATGCAGCATGATGCCCTAGTGCTAGACATCACTATAAACTGCCACATTGCAGACGTAGCGATATGACTGAAAAAATTGTTAAAGCTACGTTAAAAATCCAAATCACATCACATCACAAACACAGTCTGCCAACCAATCAATATGACATCTGCCACACCTGGAGCTAACTACTTCAACTATTTTTATGTACGACACCAATTCCATTTGCTGATTTCCTCATGATAAATTCTACTAACTTTCCTAAATTAATCAGCTACCACTAGTAGTGAATGGGGGCACCCTACCGACAATGGGAATTACCATTAAAAACACCCCTGGGGCACTCTACCGACAAGGGAAATTTAACATGGCGAAAAATCGTGGGGCACTCTACCGACAAGGGGATTTAACATGGGAATAAATCGTGGGTCACTCTACCGACAAGGGGAATTGTCATTGTCAGTTTGGGCTTGTTTAGGGACAAGGGGAATTTAACATGGGATTTTTTTTTTAAATTTTTAAAAAAGGGGTAGGCAATTCAAAAGGCTATCTCTTTTCGAGAAATATGGCTGGCCCTGAAAAGGGCCTTTGGGTTTTATGTTAATGTATTCATTAACATAAATGGCACCGCATTGGTCTTCTTCTTGTCCTTAGGCTGCGTCTTACTGTTGGTCCGTACATCAGCACTCTTTTCAGGCATCCTTGTCTTTCGACGTAGATCCTACGTATCCACAGGCTGGTGTTTGTCCTGTGGACAACGGTCCACTTCGATCGGACATACATGAGCAAGTCTGTCCGAAACATCATGGAAGACACAAGGGTGGATGACTCAACTGTAGTCCACATCTTGAAGCGACGAGAACAGGTGAATCAATGCAGTGAACGGCGCTTATTTATAGGCGGAGGAAGGATTGAAACGGATTGAGTTCATTTACCAATCAGAACACGCGTTACAGAATTCAGTCAGCTCGCATCCAATCCGAAGAGAGCAGTCTGTGACGTCACGTAGTCAATATAGATTCGCTAGCGCTTGTGTGCAGTCAATCTATGCGACAGTGATTCAACATGACGGAAACTCAGAAAACGATCCAGTGGGGTGCACCAGCAGGGGAGACTGCCCAAGGGAACCCGGACTTACTTTCAGAAGAGGTGAATTGGGATTTTGTGGATTTTCTCTCCTCGCAAGAATTTGTTCCGGAACCTTCATTACCGCAAGTGGAGAATTTTAGACAGAGACAGAAAGAAGAATTGGAGAAATTTATACAACGACAAAAGGAAGCGGAACAGGCTTTTCTCCTACAGCAACAAGAAGAAGAGGTAAGAAAAAAACAACAGCAACAACAGCAAGAAGAAGAAGTAGCAGCAAAGAAACAAGAGGGTGAAAATCAAACGGTCACGGTACTGTTGGACATTTTAGCGGAGTTAAGAAGTCTGAAACAAATGTATCAGACTTCTTTATCACGACCGAAGAGAATACGACCTTCCCGAGCCAAACACGTCAACCCTGTGACTAAGCCTACCGTACCACCCTTAGTGATTTCAACCCAATCATTATCATCATCAACATTACGCAGTCCAGAAGTAGGCCTTGGCCGTGGCAAAGGCTTAAGGCAGTTAAAATTGATTGCTTAAACTCACCCCTACACCATTAAAGAAAAAGGCCCTTTTCAGGGCCACCCACATTTCTCGAAAAGAAATACAATTTCAATTTGCCAATAACTCAAAAAAAACTCACCCATGTTACCCTTTTAATACGTGTCTGTGTATGAGTGCGTGAGTGTAGCTTCTTATTTTATAATCACAACTCAAAGACACTTACCTTATATCATTCATTTATTCTTTTCTCCATTTTTTACAATCCAATTCACAATTAATAACACAACACTTTAATAAAAAGTTCATTAATTTTCTCCTTTTTTAGTCTCTCGGTTTTTTAAATTTCTTCACCGTCACACTCTTTTCCTCTTCTTCCTCCTCGCTTTCTTCCCTTCTTCTTTTTTTCTCCTGTTTCTTTTTCTTCACCTGTCTTCTTTCTTCCTCAGAAGAATCCCTCTCTTCCTCTGAAGAATCCCTCTCTTCTTCTGAAGAATTCCTCTTTTCTTCTGACTCCTCTTGTTTCTTTTTTGGGCAATCTGGAGACCAATGTCCTTTTTCTTTACAATAATAACAGGTATCTTGACTTTTGTCTTTTTTATCCCCTGTTTTTTTTCTTTTTTGACGGTCTGGACACTCTGAAGACCAATGTCCTTTCTTCTGACAGATATAGCAAGTATCTTGACTTTTATCTCTAAAGGAAGGAGAGTAGTCCGTAGGCTGGTCTGAAGAGAATTTTCTAATGACCCCTCGCAAAGCTCTGACGAAACGTTCCATCTGGTTAGTCTCTTCCATCGTTGTACTCGGTTTGAGAGTGAAATGAATAGTGAAAAGGATAAGACACACACTCTTTTATATACGCTGGTCTGCTATGACTATAAAGTAGCTCATGGTGTTTGAACTTGAGTCATTTGACTTTTTGCTTTCAAGATGAAACGATCCCATTCATTCGAGAAGAAAGAAGAAGAAAGTAAGAGGCAGAAACGTGATCTATCGCCTCGTACCAGGGCTGAAATCTTGGCACAAATTCATGCCAGTGATTTTGAAGAGGACATGAGTGAACCAGAATCCGAACCCTCTAAACCAAGTTCACCACCCTTAGTCAACCCTGAAAAGTACTATTCCATTCGAGAGACGGAAAAGCGCTCCTCTAGAAAATTTAGAACCACGGCTTACAAATACACGGTGAAGTTTAAAGATTTCAAGGCTGAAGTGCCGTTAGAGAAAGCAGAAGTGTTCATCACTGAGGTGTGGGATTCTTTGCTCACTGCACTCAAGCGACAATGTCAACCCAAAGAAGACGATCGCTTGAGACTTTCCATACAACACGACGGTTTGAAATCCCCTGTTTGGATCGAGTTTAGCACCCCTGCAGAATTAACTGCTTCCAAAGTCATGGACAAGATTCAACACGTACAACAATCTAATGATCAGTTTGACATCACCGATGGTAAAGCCACACTGGACATGACCCACGTCTCTCCTCCTCAAGGGACTGGACGCAAAAAGATGTTATTGGTGGACGGCCTTCGCAACACCAAAACAAGTCTCGTCCGAATTAAGAACCCTCATGACCAGATGTGTTTAGCCCGTGCCATCGTGGTGGGACGAACCTATGCCAACAAGAACGATACGGTAGAATGGAAAAGAACCTGGAAAACTATTCAACGATCCGATCGAGCCAAACAACGAAATGAAGCAGAACTCCTGTTACAACAAGCCGGACTGTCCAAAGACACACCCTGTGGCATTCATGAGATGCAAAACTTGCAAGATGCCCTAGCTCCACGCTACACCTTGAAAGTGCACCCTCAAGAAGTGCGCGGACCTCTGTTGTTTCGAGGCCAAGACTTTAAGGACGGAAAATACATTCACCTTTATCATCACGATGAACATTTCGATACCATTACCAGTATCACCGGATTCCTGAAATACAGTTATTACTGTGAGAAATGTGACCATGGTTATAACAATCGAGAGCAACACAAGCATTGTGGATCGAAATGCTCAGGATGTTTGGCCTCTTCACCCTGTCTGAGCGAAGAACCAGTGCCTTGTTCAACTTGTCTGCGCACGTTTGTCAGCCCTACCTGTTACCAACAACATTTGAAAACGCAAGGTTCACAGAAGAAATGCGCTTGTCAACTGCTGAGATTGTGCTCTACGTGTGAACAAGTCATACGTACCAATAGTGTCAAGGCACACGTATGTCGAGGAAAGAAAAAATGTCACATTTGTCACCACATCGTGGACTTGGAACACCAATGTTACGTGCAAAAATACCAGCCCCCACCAGAGAAAGAGGACGGTCACAAGAAGAAAGGCAATTTCATCTTTTTCGATTTCGAATGCATGCAAGAGACCGGCATTCATATTCCTAATTTCTGCGTGGCTCATCGAGCGTGCGAGAAGTGCATTCAAGAACCTATCTTCACTCATTGCCATCACTGTAGCAAGATTCCCGGAGGGCGTGAAAAAATCTTTCGGGGACCGAACACGTTAGCCGATTTTGCCCAATGGGTCTTAGACCCCATCGACAAGACGTGGAGCCAAGAGGACATCGAACGTTATGGAGATTGTCATCGTCATGCCACGGTGATGGCTCACAATTTCTCCGGATACGATGGACAGTTTCTTTTGAGGTACTATACGGAACAAGGCACCGAGCGTCCTAAAGTGACTTTGAACGGAGCCAAAATCATTTTCATGCAAGTGGGACAAGTGCAGTTTAAAGATTCGATGAGTTACTTGGCCATGCCTTTGAGTCGAATGCCTAAAACGTTTGGAATGACAGAAATGGCTAAAGGGTACTTTCCACACTTTTTCAATACGGAAGCCAATCAACACGCCGTTCTACCCCATTTGCCCGAGGCTCACTATTACGACCCCGACAACATGCGTACCGAACAACGAGAAGCTTTCTACGTTTGGTACCAGGCTCACGCCTCGGACCCTTTCGACTTTCAGGAAGAAATGTTAAAGTATTGTCGTTCCGACGTGGACATTTTACGACGTTGCTGTGGAAAATTTCGAGAACTGTTCATGGAACACGGAGGGGTCGATCCTTTGAAAGAAGCTTGCACCATTGCCAAAGCGTGTTCCTTAGTGTATCGACAACGATTCATGCCTCAAAACACCGTGGCTGTCATCAGTCCTCAAACGACCCACTTTGTCAAGCGTCAATATTCGGTCAAAGCCCTACGTTGGTTACATTACTTGTGCGACAAGGAAGACAAGTGGATTCAGCATGCTCGCAACGGAGGGGGCAAAAAGACCATCGGAACGCATTCGGTCGATGGCTGGGACTTAGAAAACCCCAAGATCGTGTACGAGTTTAACGGTTGCTTATTTCACGGATGTCCCGTCTGTTACCCTGACCGTGGTACTAAAAATCAGTTTTTGCAACGAACCATGGAAGACTTGTACCAGGACACTTGTCAGCGACGCCTAAAGTTAGAACAGCAAGGATACCAAGTGGTGGAAATGTGGGAACACGAGTACGATCACCGTATGAAAACCGATCCCGAGTTTAAACGCCTCGTGGAAAGTTACCAGTTCATGGACCCGCTGAACCCCAGGGATAGTTTGTACCGAGGAAGGACCAATGCCACCTGTTTGCTGTACCAAGCCGACGAAGAGAAAGGAGAAGAAATCAAATACTTGGACGTGTGTTCGCTGTATCCCTACGTGTGCAAATATTGTCGCTTTCCTGTAGGGCACCCGCAATTGTTCACGGAACACATCGACCCGAAAAACATTCGACAATACGAAGGCTTGATCAAGTGTAAAGTTTTGCCTCCCACGAACCTATACCATCCCGTCTTACCTCACCATTGTCAAGGCAAACTGATGTTTCCCTTGTGCCGTACTTGTGCCGAAACGTGCAACCAAGACCAACCTTGTCAGCACACCCAAGAAGAACGGGCCTTGACGGGAACCTGGGTCAGCGTAGAATTGTTCAAAGCTCTGGACATGGGATACCAGCTGTTAGAAGTGTACGAAATTTGCCACTTTCCCAAGACACAACAATACCGCAAGGGTGACCCCAGTCAGAAAGGCATTTTCGCCGACTGCGTGGATGCCTTTTTGAAACTGAAGCAAGAAGCCAGCGGCTATCCTTCCTGGTGTCACACTCCCGAAGACCAAATAAAATTCAAAGAGAAATACTACGAACAAGAAGGCATCACTTTAGACCACATCGAGAAAAACGAAGGCAGGAGATCGTTTGCCAAAGTGATGTTAAATTGCTTGTGGGGTAAAATGGCACAACGACCGTGTTTACCCAAGACGGAATATTTGACAGAACCTTTCCGCTACTTCCAGATGATTCACGACAAAACCAAATACATGAAACACGTGGACGTCGTTCGAGAGAATTTGATCTTGGTCAATTACGAAGAAGATCTGGACTTTGTACAAGACGACCCTTTTGGAAATGTCATCATTGCGGCTTACGTGACAGCTCATGCTCGCTTAAAATTGTACGAAGCTTTAGAACTGTTAGAAGAACGCGTCCTGTACTTTGACACGGACAGTTGCATTTACATCCATCACCCGATTCAACATCACCCTAACATCGAAGGAGACCGTTTAGGAGCCTGGACAGACGAGCATCCCGACGACAAGATTCTAAGTTTCGTCAGTGGCGGTCCCAAAAATTACGGCTACGAATACCGGGACAAACAAGGAGAAGTGCACACGACGTGCAAAGTGAAAGGACTGACTCTGAATTATCGTACCAGTCGAGTGGTCAACTTTGGGGTATTGAAAGAAGCCTTGCAATCGGGAGAGGATGGAAACTTTAAAGTGACCACTCACCAACCGAACAAGATTGTACGTTTACCCACTCACCACATCGTCAGTCGACCCTTGGAAAAAGTCTATCAAATTGTTCACCTTACCGTATGGTCACGTCGGTATTGGTCTGTATATAAAAAAGGAACCCTAGGCAAGATCGATAGTTCATTGTGACTACCAAGACCGAGCTAACAAGATGAATACTTTCAGAGAAACACAGAACAAGTTGTTTAGAAGGGCACAATTCAAGTGTGAGGCTTCGGAAGTGGAATGCGATTGTGAGCCTTGTGATGGGACCGATGCTGTACCTTGTGACCTGAGCGATGCCGTAAAGCATCATGGGAACTTTAGTACCCCTATCATGGAAAGTGATGCTGTGCGTGTCAAACCTGTGGGATGCGAAAGTGATGCTGCTCGTCCTCTTGGACATTTTACTGGGTTTCGTTTTAAAGGGGAATGTCCACCTTCACGTCTACCCCCTTACGGATGTCATCCAGCCCTGAGCAAACTCCTACCTATGTCACTCAACCCTCATCGAAACGAACCTGTGAAAAACGAATATTCGTTTCCTGTGCGTTCGTCGGAATACTGTGACTTTGAAAATCGTCTTCAATCGTTCAAAGGAAAATGGCCAAAGTATCTGGGAGGACCGACCCCTGAAGAATTAGCCAGAGCCGGATTTTTCTACTTGGGCGAAGGAGATAAAGTCAAGTGCTTCAGTTGCAGTGTGTCACTTCACCACTGGGAACCGCAAGATTCGGCCTACGTAGAACATGCTCGATGGTCACCGAATTGTCATTACTTACCCTTAGTGGGACCGAGACATTGAAGTAACTTCTTACCATAATCATCTGTTCATGGATACTTTACAAGAGAACATTCGTGCTTTGCCTGTGGAGTTGAGAGAACGCATTTATCGAGAGCTGGTCAAAATACAAGTGAAACGTAAAGAACATTTGCATCCGTTACGTCACCGGTGTTTGAACCACTGGTACCTGAAGGCTATACAAGGACTGATTCAATTGAAAGTGTTCCATTGGACAGACATTGATCAACAATCCTCTAGTTTTAAAAAGGATTGGTTTGGTATGGACGATTCTATCTACTACATTGTAAACGTACTGCATCGAATTCCAGAGGAAGAGTTAACGAATTACCAACATCTTGAACACAATGTCAACTTGGTGAAAGAGGAAACTTCTGAACGAATTGTAATGTGTAGATTAGTGACTCAACGATTTAAATTCGACACTGAAGTGAAACCATGTTTGTGCAAAGAGTACATTTCTTGTGTCAGACCAAAGAGGATTTAGTATGACCTATTCATGGATACTTTACAAGAGAACATTCGTGCTTTGCCTGTGGAGTTGAGAGAACGCATTTACCGAGAGCTGGTCAAAATACAAGTCAAACGTAAAGAACAATTGCATCCGATACGTCACCAGATCTTTAACCACTGGTACCTGAATGGTATAAGAGAACTGATTCGTCAGAAATTCTTTCAATGGTCAGACATTGTTCAAAACTTTGAGGTCGCTAATGATCGACATGTTCATGATTATGGTTACTTCGAGATTCACCTAGTGCAATGCATTGAGGAAGACAAGTTAAAGGATTACCAACATATTTTACGTGGAATCTACTTAGCGGAAGAGGAAACACCTAAACGAACTCTGACGTTTCGGTTACAGTATGCAAGATTTAGATTCCCTACTGGAGAACGAAGATCTCTGGCTAGAAAGTACGTCTATTGCATCCGAAAAAAAGAGAATATAAAAACAGGCTGTCATGCCACGGTTTATGTCACATGTCATCCAACAGATTCCGTGGAAGGAACTCAATGACCATATTCAAACCGTGGATCATTACCATCAATTATTACAAGAACTGTATCCATTCAATTTTGGACGACAAGTGGTGTGTGTCTTAGTGACTTGTTTTTTGGGATTTCGTTTACCAGCCGATTCTTTGTGGACTCTTTACGATCAGTACTTACCACCTCCATGGCCTTAAATGGTCACGAAAAACTCCTTTTGTTCAAAGCCTTGCGTTTTCATCTGGATACTTCTCGACCTCAACAGGAAAAAAAGATTCGTCAACTTTTAGCGACCCAAGACGTGTATGACGATGTGTGTGTAGCTTGTGACTTACACCCTCATTGGACAGATGTTCGTGATTGGAAAAAGGGGGGTTTTGAGGCTTGGACACAAGAGGTGGCCCAGTATGCACAAGAGTTGTTCAAGGAAAAAAGTTACTTTTCAACCCGTGTTAGTGATGGTGCCAGAAGAACCCGTCACCGAGAACAACCACTCGCTTCAGGACAGGACTGTCATGGACATGCCTGAAAGGTCATTCCGGGAGGACACTTGTGTGACAATACCTCATGTAGAGACTGTAAGAACATTACACACTGACCCTAGGACATCTTGGTTAACCAAAACATGTTGTACAGACACTTGTTTATATTTCACTTTGATCGCTTTGCTGTGTTTTATATTCCTGTACATCACTATTTGGGTTGTATGTATTTTTGTCTTTCGTGTTCATATTTGAAACATTCAATAAACGTGTTCTGAAAAAGTATATAAACTCTTGTCTTGTTTGTTTTTTCGTGTCACAAGTGACATTTCTCATACCATGGCTACCTCTACTGTCTCTGCTCCCTCTTCCTCTACTGTCAAAGTCATCGACGAACACTTAGATCGTGCCAGTTGGGAGGCTTTGTATCTTCGCCATCCCTTTAACATGCTCATTGCTGGACCTAGCGGTTCGGGCAAAACCGAATTCGTCAAACGTTTGATCGAACATAAACATCATTTGATCGATCGGCCCCCTCAACGGATCGTGTGGTGTTACAAAGAGTGGCAATCGGCGTACAACCTCTTGCGAGAAAGTCAAGGCGATTCCATCGTGTTTGTGGAAGGCATTCCTAAAGAAGACGATGGCATCGTCTCTGACTCCCGTCTAACTCATTTGGTCATTTTCGACGACATGTTAGGAGAAGACGAAGAAGAAATTAAACTGTGGTTCACGCGCAAAGGGCATCACCGTAATGCCAGTGTCGTTTACATCACCCAAAATTTGTTTCAACAAAGTAAAGCCCATCGCACCATCAGTCTCAATGCGCATTACGTGGTCTTGTTTAAAAGCCCTCGAGATAAATCGCAAGTGCAAGTCTTAGCCAAACAGTTAGGAACGCCTTGGCTGACTCAGGCGTACGACGATGCCACTCAAACTCCACACGCCTATTTACTCGTCGATTTGAAACCTACGACCCCCGAGGATTTGCGATTTCGTACCCACTTGTTTCACCACTGGTGCCAAGACGGAGGGCCTGTCCTGTACACGTCTCCGTCCTCGACTTCATTTCACTCCCCATGAAAAAATCTATAAAAACCTCAGACCCTTTTTCGTCTGTCTCACACAGTGTGAACATGACGTCCCTTCAGTCGCATCTTCCCGTCAAATTGATTCGTGCCTTGTATGGCATCAGCCGAGAAAAAGATCCACAAACACGAGCCCGTGTCTTAGAAGCTAGTCTCAAAGAAGTCTTACGATGGTTCACGGTGACGGCACGTCAATTACTCCAAGGAATCATTCAGATTCCTCATCAAACCCAACGCTTTTTCGATCGAAACAAAGTCGCTTTGGTCCAACTGGCCGATCCCCGCATCGACACTCAAACCAAAAAACAAATCATTTTGAAACCTGGAGGGAGCGGTACTCTAGGAGGGGTCATCATTCGCTCACTCTTAAGATGGGATCCTAATGCCCCCAAAGTTATCCCCAAGACAAAAGTCCAACGAAGCCCCAAGAAGAAAAAGAAAAAGACCAAGTCCCCAAGAAGAATAACTTCTCCAGTGGCAGGACCCTCCTCTTACCAGACACCACCACCATCACCCCGGAAAAAGAAAAGAAGCCCCCAGAAAAAGAAACAGAGAAAAAGTCCCCAGAAAAAGAAAAGTCCACAGAAGAAAACTAGTCGCAAGAGAGGCACTTCGGCCAGGACGCAACCTTACACTCGCAAGCCACGACCTGCCACAACGTCTCCGGCAGCCTCACGTTTGTCCACTTCTCCGTTGATGTCACCAGGAACTGAAGAGTACTTGGAGACGTTGATTACACCAAGAACTTCTCCGTTGATGACCCCCAAAAGAACTTCCCCAGTGGCAGGACCTTCCAATTTAGCGGCAGTGGCTGCTGCTCACAAAGTACCTTCTCCCAAAATCAAAGTTCAAGAAAGATCGGGCATGTTACAAAGTTTACTGGATTTGTCCAAGCAAGAACTGGCTCGATTTAGTCCGTTGCGTACCCCTGCACGACGTGTCATGCCTGTCCTCAAACTGATAAAACGTAAAGACAATCAGTGGCGACGCGTTCCAGTATAAAAAGAATTGTGACCAAGTCGGGGGTATCAGTGAACTTGTAAAAGATGTCACCTCCAAGAAGCCACAAAAGAAAGAGACAAAGGCAGACGCGTCATCCGACAAAGCGCTTAGCCAAGCATCGACGTTACCCTAAAAAAAGACACAGTCGTTCCAAGAAAAAGAGGCGTCAACAAAGGGGAGGATTCCTTGGCGATTTTCGGAAAAACATTGTCACCTTTATGACAAAGCGATAGTCCCAGAAAAAAGATAAAAGGGTGTGCGTTAAGTCATCGACGTTAGTGTCTGTTCGGTGAATGTCCCGGAACCCACAAGCAAAAATGTCACCCTCCAGAAAACCCCAAGGAAAAAAAAGGAAAGGACTGCCACCACGTTTAGCCAAACATGGGGACATGTTATCTGTCCTGTCCAAAGCTTCTCCACCCCTACGAAAAAAACTCATTCAAACGGCCTCCAAAGAGGTCATCGATACCGTGTGCGAATGTTGTTTGAACGTTTTGAAAGGCACGATCCCTTTGTCCAAACACCAGAAACAATGCTTAGGCAAACATCGTCACGTTCTTCGGAAAATGGTTCAAAAGAAAATTCCCATTCGTCAAAAAAAGAAGATGTTGGTCCAACGTGGAGGCATTTTACCTCTCTTGTTAGGCCCCATACTGAAAGGAGTCTTGGGAACCATGTTGGGAGGACTGATGGGAGCAAGATAAAAAGGCCTTCGGAAGTCCCAAGATTTCAGAATTCATCCCTGACAACCCCATGGAAGGACGAAAACTAGCTTTAGTGCCTTACAAACGATGGATGGAATACCATCGGTGGCAAGAACAACGCACCCCGCATTTACCTCCCAATCCCCATTTGAGCGAGATGTCCCAGTTACAACACGAATTGCAATCCTTGATGGATCGCCAAGATTTGTCCGAAACAGAAAAATCGCAAAAGTATGGTCAACTCTTGCAAAGACTGCAACTCTTTCACCAGAAAGCTTTAGACGAAACAGCTTTACCCACTCTAAAAGATTTTAAGACCTTGATGAAAAGTCCAGCACCATCATTACCACCACCACCACCACCACCACTACCATCCCCAAGGGTTGCCAGAGATGCTACCCCACAAAGACCTGAGGAAGAAGAGATGCGCGAAGTGTTTCAAACACCGTCAGCAGCTCCCATTTCGAGTAAGATTGCAGGATCCTTGTTGACCCCGTCCCCCACAGCCCAACGAGAAGAAATGAAAGCTTGGGTTAAAAAGATGATGTCCACGCCTTCTTCGACAGAAGTGAAAAAGAAAGAAGGGAAACCAGAAGTGAAAAAAGAAAAGAAAACCAAAGTCATTCCATTGCCACCTCCACCACCACTACCTTCGACTTCTACTCCCGTAGCCCATCGGACACGTAAATCCGTTTCCAAACCACCCTTTCGTCCCACCCAAAGTAGCATCACCGAAGAGTGGGTGACTTATTAACACACAAAATAAAAAATGGAAAAAGTCTTAGCCAGCATTTACTACGATCCCTCGCATCCTGCAGGTTACGCAGGAGTTCAAAAATTGTATCGTGCTGCCAAAACTCGACTGAAAAGTCTCCGTTTACCTCAAGTTCAACGATGGTTACAAGAACAAGCTACCTACACTTTACACAAACCCATTCGACGCAAGTTTGCCAGAAGTCGCACCCGAGTGGAAGGCATCGATCATCAATGGCAAGCCGATTTAGCCGATGTCTCTCATTTGGCCAGCTACAATCGTGGTTACAAATATTTGTTTTGTGTCATCGACGTCTTTTCCAAATTTGCCTGGGTCGTGCCTTTGACATCCAAATCGAGCAGCGAGTTAGTGCGAGCCCTGCAACGGGTGTTGAAACAAAGCGGTCGTCACCCTCTTCGATGGCAAACGGACAAAGGCACCGAATTTCTGAACCAAGCTTTCCAAAAAGAATTAAAGAAACGTGACATTCATTTTTTTACCACCGAGAATCCCGAAACCAAAGCCAGCATCGTGGAACGTTTTCAACGCACTTTGAAAGAACGCATGTGGAAATATTTTACGCATCACCACACTCTGAAGTACATCGACATCTTACCGCACCTGGTGCAAGCGTACAACCAATCTTACCATCGAAGCATCGGACGTGCCCCGCAAGAAGTGACTCCCGACAACGAAGTGCTGGTGTTCGAGCGCCTGTTCGGTACGTCCCCGACGAGGGCTGTCCCCAAGAAAAGTGGAGAGTTGACCGTAGGAGATTGGGTGCGCATTGGCAAAACCAAACGCACTTTCGACAAAGGTTACTTACCTAACTGGACGACCGAATTGTTTCGCGTCACTGGACGAGTGCATGGCCGTCATCCTGCCGTCTATAAATTGGAAGACATGAACGGAGAAGTACTCAAAGGAACGTTTTATTTGCCCGAGTTACAACGTGTCACCAAAAAAGAAGACGACGTGTACGACATCGAAAGCATTCTGGAACGCAGAACCCGTAAAGTGGGCAAACGACGTGTCAAAGAAGTCAAAGTACGTTGGAAAGGATATCCACCCAGTTTCGATTCTTGGATCGACGCTTCGCAAGTCATCGACTATAAAAAGAAGAAGTGACCATCATGCCCTTTCACACAGCAGCAGACGCAGCTACGTCGACCAGTCCTTCTTCCCCTAGTTCTTCTGTGCAAGATTTACAAAAACAACCCTTGTGGGTGTGGTGTGGAGAACGTGTGCCTAAAACGCAAATCGTCTTTTTCTGCCAAATCTTCGTGGTGTATTGTGTCATCGGGGCAGCCATCGCCAATTTGAGTTTGCAACAAGGAGACAAACAATTGTGGACCATTTTATTGAGCAGTTGCATCGGTTACCTGCTTCCCAATCCCTCCCTGAAATTCTCCTCGAACGGGAACGTTGTGTCCAGTGCCAGTGCCAGTCACCAGTCCAACCACAATCAGAACCCCATTTTGGGCGGAGACACACCTCTGACATCCACTAATATTCCCTCGGACAGCCACAGAACTCTGGAATTATGAGTCACCAAAACCAATTTTACTTAACCTTACCCAGTGACAGTTCGATGGAGGTGTTTCCCCACAACACGTTGTGCTGTTACACGGCCAAATTACCTCAAGCCATCCCCTTAGATCACGAAGCCCATTGGGAAGTGGCTTTAGTAGAAATGATTCACCCGACCCAAGTCCTCAATGTCCTTCCCAATCAAAATAAATTTGATGTGGAAGTTCATGACGAACAAATGCAACAGTACTTGGATACCCATGGCAAATATGACAAGAAAACCCGTAACACACAAAATCCAAAGTGGACCACCTATCACTTGTTCATTCCCCCAGGCTATTATTTTAGTGGTCAACATTTGGTCAGCACCATAGCCACCAGGTTTAATGGTGTGTTTCTGAAAGCTTTGGAAAGTGTCAAAAAAAGTGTCACCCTGGAGTACCACAAAACAGCTCGTCGCTTCCTGATGAAATTTCCTGAGGGGCCCAAAATCATGTCTTTCTTATTTTGTCCTGAATTGTTTGACATGTTGGGCGGGGACATGGAGATGAAGAAGAAAGTAGAACAACAAAAAGGCGAATTACTAGTCATTTCTGACAACGATACTTTTGCCAAGTATTTTCGTACCCCGGTAGAACTGAACCAAGGACTGAATTTGATGTTCGTGTACTCCGATGTGGTGGAATACAACGTGGTGGGACACACCTCCGTACCGTTACTGCGTGTCATTCCTTTCAAAGTGGATTCTGCCGCAAACGCTGACGAGGAAGGTGGAAACACTTACCACGTCCACCGCGAATTTGTCCATCCTCACTATTTGCCGGTCAGCAAGTCGTATTTGGACACGATCAACATTACTATAAAAGGAGATTTGGGACAAAATATTCCATTCACCAAAGGAAAAGTCACGGTGAAACTCCATTTTCGAAAACGGTTCTCTCACGATTCGTAAGTAAGTCATGTATCCAGTGTACCGAGGGGTGGCTCGACAGCGAGGACACGGTTTAGGAGACATGTTAAAATCGGCCTTTCGTTCGGTGGCCCCGGTGTTGAAACCGATGGTGACACGCGGATTGCACGCCTTGAAAGATGCGGCACTGACGCAAGGCAAAGAATTTCTCCAAAATGTCATCATCGACAAACAAAACCCTAAAGAAGCCTTCATGAGGGCAGGCAAAAATGTCTTGCTGCAAACGGGTAAAGACATTTTGGGCCGACGAGACACACCTATAAATGCCCTGCACGATACCGAGTCAAGCATTCAGCAAGGACAAGGCAGAAAGAGACGAAGAAGAAAACACCCCTTCACCAGACTTCAAGCGAGAAAGGCCAAGAAAAGAAGAACCGTACGAGACTTAGACGTTTTCGATTATTGAGAAAAGAGACAAAAAATGATGCACCGAGAATCTTGCGCCTGTTCCAAGACGGAACTGGATCTGTTTGCCATGCCCCCCACCATGATGACCATGCAAGAATCCCAATGGGTGGAATTTCACCCCGTCTCCTCATTGACAGCCTCAGCTCCCATCGAGTTTGAAATCAAAGGACAGCCCGAAGATTACATCGATCTGAATAGCAGTTACTTGTACTTGAAAGTCAAACTTGTCGATGAGGACAATTCGACCCTAGATGGCGATGAGGTAATAGCTCCCGTCAACAATTTCATGCATTCCTTGTTTAGCGGAGTGGACTTGTACTTGAACAACAAACTGGTCAGCAGCAGCATGGATACTTACCCTTATCGAGCGTACCTGGAAAATCTCTTGACGTACGGAATAGACGCCAAGAACACTCATCTCAATGCCTGTGTGGTATGGGAAGCTGACGAAGCTGAAAAGTTTGAAAATTTAGAAACTGATGAAAAGAAAGAAAACAATGACGGATTTATAGAACGAAGAAAGAGAATCAAAGATGGACAGAGTTTAGAACTGATGGATCGTTTACATCTGGACATGTGGTTGCAAGAGAAATATTTACTAAACGGGGTGAATGTTCGCCTGAGACTGAATCGTAGCAGTGCCGCTTTCCATTTGATAGGTAGTACCACTTGCAAAACTGACATCGAGGTAGCCAGGCTCTACGTACGTCGTGTGGAAGTGTTACCTAAAGTGGGTAACGACATCAGTCAAACGTTGAGCAGAACGACAGCCAAGTATCCCATACGACGCGTGGAAGTGAAAACCTTCACCATTCCCAAGGGACAACGATCCATGATCGAAGATCATCTGTTCCAAGGACAGCTACCCAAGCGTTTGATCGTTGGTATCGTCGAAAATGAAGCCTTCAACGGAGCTTTGGCTAAAAATCCTTTCTACTTTCAACACTTTGGCGTGTCCAAGATCGAAGTCAGTCGCGATGGCAAGACCTTGTGTACCCGACCCTTTGAGCCTGACTTTGAGAAGAAGAATTACTTGAGATCGTACTTGTCCCTGTACGAAGCCACCGGTCAGTTAGGAACCAACACCAGTCACGGTATTACGTACGAGGATTATGTAGGAGGCTATGCTTTGTGGGCTTTCGATTTCACTCCAGACCAAGGCAGCGACGAGGGACATTTTCACCCTATAAAATCAGGCCAGATTCGTGTGGAAATTCAGTTTGCAAACCGAGACCCTGATGTAACGGTGAACGTCATCCTGTATGCAGAATTCGATAATACCATAGAAATCAACAGTTTGAGAGAAGTCATCCTAGATTACTAGAAAGCCATGGAAGACTGTTGTCCCTCTTTACCTAGTGAAGAAACTTTGGAGATGGAATGTAAGGAGACCGTGGAAGGAGAAGAAGATATCATGATGAAGTCGAGATGGCCAGAACAAGAAGCCCATTTAGTCTCCTGTTTTGCCAAACACTTGGTCGACAAAATAACAGAATTGATTAAGAAAAATTGCTATGGATGTCAAAACGATCATCCCAGTCAAATTCAACACGATAAATGCCTGATGTTGAGTCAAGAAGAAAAATTGGACGAGTATCTGGACGAAGCTTGGAGTCTCATCTCGAACAAAGACGTGTTGCACCAGTGGTATAAAGACTTGCGTGAACATTCTTGTCCACCATTAACCACTCAAGAGATCCATCGTATCGAAACTCTCCTGAATCAGAGTGAGGAAACAGAACGAATAACCGTTTATTCGTCAGACATTTTCAAGCAAAAAGTCAGGATCGAATTGACGACGTATTATTACCTGTGAAGAAGAAAAAAACACAAATCAATGGATACCTGGGAACTTTATTACCTTTTGAACCACAGTTCGTATACGGCTTCTTGGAATCCTGTCGTCTGTGCTAAAGATGAACTCCCTCATCGCAAACCTAAAGACCATCAAGCTTACGTGATCAACACGGACGAAAGTCATCTCCCAGGAACCCACTGGGTAGCCGTCTACTTTCCTCAAGAAGGATGTGTGGAATATTTCGATTCGTACGGATTGCCCCCTTTGGAAGACGATATCATCGACTTTATGAGAAGAAATGCTCAGACTACCCGATTCAATAACGTGAAATTACAAGGCACAGATTCCTTGGTGTGTGGACAGTACTGTGTGTATTTTCTGCATCATCGCAGCCTGGGCTATTCCTTAGAACATTTAGTGACTCATTTTGATCCTCGTTCTTCTGCTAGAAACGATGTGAAAGTAGATCGATGGTTTTGTGACCATTATGCTTATCTTTTGTCTCAAGCTAGGAAACGTAGTGTCCATCAATGGCCTGATGATTTCCAACAGTGGAAATCACAATTTCATTCACAACGTTGTCAGCCCTGTTCAAAGTAGATTGTCTATTGAAGAAAAAATTGTTTGTCTTTAGAAAAAAAATTGTTTGATGTTATTATGTTGGATTATTGTTAAAAATGTTGTTGTTTAGTGTTAATGGATTTTTGAATAAAAAATGTTGTGTTTAGAAAAAATGTCTTTGTCTTTTATTTAGCTATAAGAATGTTGGATTGATGCTCTTTCATTTCTTACTATCCCTCTCATGAACGTTGCGGCTCGAAAACCGTGTGGGGGATGTTTTCCATCACGTCCGCGCTTTAACTTTAAGAACCGGGTTGTTCCCAGTCTAGCCATCCATTGTCGACTCATCCTCCTAAGAAGATGTGCTCCAAACTAGCTAAGCTCAACGAAGCCTACGTGAATCTGCATAGGGTCAG
Organism: Sinohyriopsis cumingii; assembly: GCA_028554795.2. Taxonomy (NCBI): domain Eukaryota; kingdom Metazoa; phylum Mollusca; class Bivalvia; order Unionida; family Unionidae; genus Sinohyriopsis; species Sinohyriopsis cumingii. Next base: position 33,722,456 of record CM068825.1, read on the forward strand.
ACACAGTCTGATACCGAAACCAGAAGAAATAGAGAACGTGAGAATGTTAAAAATCACTGAAGACCTGATAGAAGAGCTCTTCCGAGAAGAAATGAACAGGGAAAAAGAAGAATGGACAGAGAAGTACAGACTTCAAAAACAGCAGCAACAGCAACAGCAACAACAACAGCAGCAACAGCAACCTGAACCTGACAGAGGCTTTGTCGATTGCCGTATCGACACCAAAGAATTCTTCTTCTCTTTCCGAAGAAGCAGACCTATCGCCAGAAAGTCTATCCTCAGAGGACATCGCATTCTTAGAAACTAAAAAAGAATGCCATAGCAAACAAAAAAAACAGCCCTTTTCAGGGCTACCCAATACTCTAGAAAAGAAATAACGATCGATTTGCCAATGAGTGTAGGTAGAGTAGTGTGAATATAAACACTAAGTCTCTCTTAAAATATGTGAGGGTATGTGTTGGTGTGTTAGTGTGTTAGTAAGAGCTAAAAGTAAGTTGGTGTGGATAGTAGATTAAAATGATATCTTAGTGTTTGAGGTGTGTATTTGGGATTAGATTGGATTGATTTGAGTATGTGAATAGTCAATTGAAGTGATTTATAAAAAATTTAAAATAGTGATGGGTAGCATAAAAAGTGAGAGAGTGTTTCTTTTAGGTCGGCGCGTTGTTGTTGTTTTTTGGTCATGATCTAGGTAAGATCAATTTTATGTTATTAGGGGATGTTTTCCTTCACGTCCGCGCTTTCAGTATAAATTGAAAGTCGTTAGGCAGTCCAGCTACCCTTGTTGATTGATCAACACCAAAAAATGAACACGAGACTTGAGAAACTGTTGGAGCTTCATGTGCATCTGGAATATGCCAGGCGCATATTAAATGAACTGGCCGCGGAAGCCATTGTCGAGGAGGGAAGGATAAGAGAGGAGGAAAGAAGAAACAAAGAAGAGGAGGAGAGAAGATATAAAGAAGAAGAAGAAAGAAGATATAAAGAGGAAAGAAGAAACAAAGAAGAGGAGGAGGAAAAGGAGAGAAGAAATTTCAAAATCCCGGAGAGCGAAAATTGGGATTCTGAAGCAACATATCCTGCCTCTGCTCTCTCCCCCCAAAAGGTAAAAAGTAACTGGGGGATAAGATGCGTATGTGGCGCCAGGCCTGGAAGGTGCCACCATTAACCAGGTGCCCATGAAGTTCCAAACAAAACAGCCCTTTTAAGGGCTACCCAATACTCTAGAAAAGAAATAACGATCAATTTGCCAATGTGTGTAGGTAGAGTAGTGTGTATATAAACACTAACTCTTTTTTAATAAAAATGTGAGGGTATGAGTTTGTGTGTTTGTGTTTGTAAGAGCTCAGGTATGTTTGTGTGAATAGTAGATTATGGGTTTCTTAGCGTATGTGAAGAGTATAGTTAGGGTTATATTATATGAAATGAGAAAGTAGGGGGATGTTTTTATTCACGTAAGCGCGTTGTTGGGTCATGATCTAGGTAAGATTAATTTTATGTCTTGGGGGATGTTTTCCATCACGTCCGCGCTTTTCGTATAAGAACTCACAATATTCGTCGTTCAAACCATTATAGGAATAAACAAAGAAGATGGAGGTGACAAAATTATTTAACGATTTGAGACATAGCTATTTTTGGATCATGGATGGAACTTATGTAGTAGAAAGATTGAATAAGGAAGGAAGATTTGAAGGTAGCCTGAACAATGTGAAGAATCTTGGAGTAGCAAAAGATCAAATAGGGGGAATGATTGAGGAAGAAGTAGAAAGAATCAGAGGATTCATTGACCCACCTTACGTGAGAGTAGGTACTTTAAAGGAAGCCTTGGATCATATCACAGAAGTCAGGAGCTTCCTAGAAAATATCTTTTATTGGACTGACTGGTGGTACGTAAAGTGGGGTTGTAACCAGTTGATAAAAGCAGAAGAACTAATTAGAGAGGTAATGAAAGTAGAAGTGATGAAGATAAAAGAAAAATGGAGCAAAGAGAGAAAGGAAGAAGAGGTTAAGAAGAAGAAATTAGAGTTTGAAAGATTGAATAACAACTGGATGAAGATCCAACAGAAATTTAGAGAGATGGGCCATCCTGACTGGATAACAGAGGAGGAAAAGAAGAAGAAGAAGAAAGGAATAATGGAAAAAGTGAGGACTTGGTGGAAGAAGTGGAGGAGTTAGAAGAAGAAGAAGAAGAAAAACCCAAAGGCCCTTTTCAGGGCCAGCCATATTTCTCGAAAAGAGATAGCCTTTTGAATTGCCTACCCCTTTTTTAAAAAAATTTTTTTTTTAAAAAAAAAATCCCATGTTCAATTCCCCTTGTCCCTAAACAAGCCCAAACTCTATTCCCCATGTTAAATTCCCCTTGTCGGTAGAGTGACCCACGATTTATTCCCATGTTAAATCCCCTTGTCGGTAGAGTGCCCCACGATTTTTCGCCATGTTAAATTTCCCTTGTCGGTAGAGTGCCCCAGGGGTGTTTTTAATGGTAATTCCCATTGTCGGTAGGGTGCCCCCATTCACTACTACCACTAAAAGCATGACAAATTCCGTCCAAATATTTAACCATCCACATATCCAATCAATATTCGATAAAATCAGTAAATTAACTCGCATATAATTTATTAATAATTCTCCTCGTCTTGTTGTGTAAGTCAGTGACTCAAAAGATACACCTTAATGCTTGCACGTGCACAATTTATCGGTCCAGTCCATGCAGTTATGATCAGTTTTCTAATTCTGAAGAGCGTTCCGAAAAGATTGTCTTTGATAGACCATCTGTTTCTGGCATGACCGTCCAGGTTCTACCGTTTCTTATAAAGATTGCCTTATGTGTTATAAGGTGAATGTGCTTACGTCAATCGACTATGATTTATATCGTCAACAATGGGACTGGAATGTTTAATTATTCTAAACATTCATTAAATTTTGTTATAGAGTTGTTCATTTATCTACTTTTTATCGCTGTTGATACTTACATTTTTGGTTACATATTTGTAATTATTTTGTCTACGTCAACCATTTGTGCTCTGCTATTTCTCTTTACCTTTAACCCTGGGGTTTTTGTGTATGTTGCTGTCGAAGCAAATTCAAAGCATGTATTTATTTGAACATAATTGAAATACCTTCTTACGAACCCAGTCAAGCTAAATTAAATGAAATTTACGGAACACAAAGATAAAGTAATTTAGGTTATTGTCGTGAGCCTCCAGTGACATCTGTTTTCTGTACACTGTATTTATGAGTTGTCCATTATTCTTGCTTTTACATTTCTGTGGCATAGTCAGATAACAAATTTCTTTCAACTTTCTGGTAGACAATGTGTCTTCCTGCATGTTGATTGTTATATACGCAACTCTCACTGTGGTTGTGTACGTATAAATGAAGAGGAAATGTCCAGGTAAAGCAATTATCTATCTTTTCTTTTTTCTTTTGTTTTAATCTCTATCTATCTGTATGTATGTTTAATAGTTTGTCGATTTAAGTACTGTTAGTTATGTTTCAATGATTGCCCATTGTCTTGCAATGGTTTATTCATCTGTGTAGCATCCTGTCTCCTATGAAATACATCTTATAAATATCCGTCGAGACTCAGTGTCATAAAATCCACTGAAACTCACTATGGTACAAAGCAGACTTTCTGGATAGATAGACGGGTTTCTGAATGTATGTTCGATGATAAAATAAAATAAAACTTTGACACAAGCAACGCTGTTTTCTTGTTATAGATACAACCCCTTGTGTGTACGGAGATTGAGCCTAATCCTGATTTTCCTTCCTGAAAGCTTTGCATGTAATAAAAGATGGCCAATAGCTGCAGCCTGTCTGATCAATATGCTGGTCATGCAAAGCATCACTGATGACAAATTTCACTTATCTTAAGACGTTTTAATATGGTTATTGTGAAACCTTAAAAAGACCATGGCATCCGTGATAGGTGGCAAGGGTCAATCGCGTAAAGATTTTAATTTACTCAAGTATATCACCGTGCAAAGCCCTGAAATAAAAATAATATGAATCTCTGTCCATTTTATGGGTTTAGAGATGGTGTGGAGCAAGCGTGGTAAAAAAAAAACACAACAAAAGCCAAAATCAGTTGTCGATACCTAATCTCAAAGAGATGACGAACGATTAAAAAAATGACTTGGAGTCAAGGAGTATTGATTTTGTTTCGTATCATTGAGTCGACTTATGAGAATCAATAGCTGTGTAACGTATAGCCCTTTCTGATATTAGAAGCATTTCAGAGCTTGGCTACAGAATGAAAAACGTAAACAAAATAGCTCGTACCAAATGTTTATAAGTGTTCTACTGCAAAGATGGCTCTATCAATTTACTTCGATTAAAACTGATTGTGAAGATACCACTCAGGGTGTCCCCACACATATCGTTTAACACACGCAGATATATCATCGATCTAGGGGTTTAGATGAGTCTTACCGGCAAGATGATTTCCACAGACATACTGACAATCCCTTTTGAAAGACAAGGAAGCTCTTTCTTCGATTTACAGTAGGCACTACCACAGGGGACAGCTTTATTATATCTGTGTGAGTTTCCTTCCAACGTGGCCAGAGGTTTGCTGCTCTCTTGGTCGACCGAATCGACCTAGTTCTGCTGTTTATCTTATTTATCTCCCTCGCGCATATGTTACATATGTTATATGTTACACCCGTTGTGTTATTACTTCCTCCTATTTACATCAAAAAACAAAAATAGTGTATACTTTCTAAATGGATTCAGATGCCAGAGAAACACAATTGGCTATCTACATTTAGTTAGACTTAAAATATTTAGTAGGAAATGCTCATAAAGAAATATTATATAGTAGCCATGTTTTGAGTTAAGTTGTCAAAGTAAGTGTGAGTACAACATGCTGACATCAAACATTAAACATGTCAGCATGTTAGCATATTACTTTATGTAAATCTGATTGGTCGAAAAGAGCAAGTGAAATTCATACGCAGTATTGTCTTTACTGATTGGCTTCAACCGTGGGAATTTTCCTTAGCCAGCCTTCTGGACATTTTTATACTATTAATAACAACATTTTGGCGGCAATTTTTTCAAGAGATTGCCCAAAGGGCATTGGGAAAAAGTTACCTGTGTCGAATATGGGCAATTTATCCAATAGAGGTTTGTTACAATATATTACGAGAGAGTGAGAAAACGAATCGTCGATATAGTATCCAATACAGTTGCTCTCATTCTATAATTAAATATTTAAGATAAGATAAACGTTTTAGTCGTATTTTATGAGGACAAAAATCGATGTAAAATATCTTCACTGGTAATGAGCTCATGCCATATGATGCACAAGCACAAATTCCTCATATTTTGAAAAAGAACAAAAAGAACGAAATTTTGAAGATGCTTTAGTTTTCTTTTTATTACAAGGCGATTGTTCGATCGGTACACATTGCGATCATGTTCATGAGGTAATGCGTTTACGTTGTCAACCCAAAAAATGTTCATACCCGTAATGACTCAAGTTCATGCTATATAATGCATGATTTTACGGCCTGAGTAAACTCATCTATTGACAATTTTTACTTTACTTTATCTTGGAAAAGACAATTAAGGTACATTTCGAATTGAAACTTTGTTTGATCATGCGTCTGTATTTCTTTACATACCTTCTTTTCATCCTTATCAATCCTGTATAAATAAAGATTTACGTGTAACCCCCCAAATCCCCTTAATTTCAGAGCTTTTAGATTGTTCTGCTAATTAGATCAATAATGTTTGGTTCGCCAGAGAGATGTTACACACATTGTTCTTTGGATAGTTACTAGTATCGTATAATTTAATGGCATATCTCAGTTTGCTGCAAGACTTTTTATGTCTCTACATATATGTATTTTGAATATGTATCGGTGAGAAGTAGTCCCTTTCCATCACAGTATTTGCTTTTAACTTGTGGTAATAGAATGTGTACATCACTTACTGCTTGCTCTAACACAGCAGACTACCAATAGATCGGTTGGTGAAGTAATTAGCACTAAATCATCGTTAATAAATGTTCTCCAAGCAAATAATATATCTTTTGGCATTTGAAAAATGTATTTTCCGCTGCCCATCATTTTGCTGTTGTTCTTTCATCCAATTACTATACATTTGAAGAACTCTTTTGCGACATCATTGTTAGATTTAATCCTCAAATTCGCATTCATTTATATGTATAATTTCAGTCAAAGTTGATGTTCAAATAAAACAATGATGCGAAGCTTTAAGTTTCTGTAAAGCTTCTTGTACTTTTTGTTCTTCAAAGTACACAACATTTCTGGTACAATTGGTTCAGTACACTTGTAACCACTATTTACTTTTTAAATTTGGATTTTTCTCACCGTGCAAAAGTACGCTCTTTGTCTTCATTTCGTCATGTTTAATACCGTCAACTCAAGAATTCATCATTATTTGTAGTTTTCCTATTTCCTTTTGGTTGTTTTAATGTCGGGCTTTTGAAGAGCTCGATTCGCCTGTTTTCCCAACTCGATGGCTCGTTCCGCCCACTTAAATCCAACTGCCACTTGAATGTTAGCGTTTACAATCCTGACTGTCCCGGACAGAGACTCTATTTCAGGTTCATTTCATTCATATTGTTTTCAGATCGCCGATGTATAATTTGTGACTGATTTTTGTCTAGTTCTCTAAAATTGGTAACCTGTCTTATGCCGTCTAGGCACTGTTGATAATAGAATCTGTACGACCACTAACAACATTAGTAATAGTGAATCTCCTTAGAAGATATTCCTTTTGATCCTGATATCACCGAGTATATTGCCCTAAATCGTGAGTTGTGTTCCTTAAGACATTATGATATTAGCAAAGACACGGCTTATGTTTTGGCTATCGCAACCACCCAACTAGCCCCAGGCAGTCCACGATCTATGAATGAGGAATTGAGTAATATACCTTCTTGTAGTCAATGCAATGCTCTCAATAATTTCAAAGCACCATCGTATCGATTATCACTGAGCTGGTCCTCTTTTTCCATCTTGACTTCCGTCGACAGCCTTTCTGCTCTTTGCGAGAATAATCCTTTCTTATCTGGGTGGTCATAGTTTGATAGCTGTTTGTGCAGAGATTGTATGTTTATTGTGACGCCCTCTTTTTGTTGACCAACATCTCTAAATTAATCCCGGACCTTCTCGAAACACTATGCATTTCCTTGTGCTTACTGGGTTTGCTTCAGAAGAGTGAGGGTTCCTCTCTACCTCACATATCATTGCAATCGTTTTCGTCTTCTCTGTTTAGCCCTAAGGTATACCAGAAGTTGATTTCTCTTGGATTGTTTGATTTGTTTTACTGTTTCATTCTGTTCTTGTACTTTCTTTATATTGTGTTGCTATTCCTTTAACTTGGTAATTCAAATCTTCGATTACTCCCTCTCGTGTCTTATAATATAGACTGTAAACTGTAATACCGATTGCTTGACGTTTTTCTTTTTCTTGGTTTTCGCGTCTGCCTATATCTCCTTTTTCTTCATCAAGTTTTCATTGAATATGTTGTTTCATTGTGGATCTGCATGCTTCTTGTTTAACAACGTGTTTTAGACCATATTGCCCTAGTTATTACCACATCACCTGCTGCATATATCATTACGGTCACATAATGAACAGTCAATTTTGCTGGCTACTACCATAGTATATATTGGTATAACGGGAAAAATATTTACACTACACTATATTACTTTGCGATTTTCATTACCCCCGCATAAAAAAGACAAAAAAAAAGAAGAAACTACCCACCCACACCAAAAAAGCAGAACCTGTCTTTAAATAAAATCAACTTTATACAAGTGCATACATACACACACACACACACACACACACACACATATATATATGTGTGTGTGTGTGTGTGTGTGTGTGTGTGTGTGTGTGTGTGTGTGTGATCTCAAATGGTTAACGACATAATATAGAATTTGATTTGTAAAACGAGTTGAATAATGTCCAGCTCTTGCGAGTCTTGGACAAAAGCTGGACATTATTCAATGAGTTTCATAAATTTAATATTAAATCATTACCCATTTGAGATTAATTTTATCACATAGTTTACATTTCAGTGGAAATTATTTAGAAAGATAAAAGAACGAATAATTTCGTTCATTCTGACAGACGCTGTACCTTTAATTTATTGTGCATCAAAAATAGTCCCAAACAAGGTTGAAATACATACATACACACAAAAGTATATTATACATTTTTGATAACTATAAATCAAAGATTTAGCGTACATCTAAATAAACAGAACATTCTACAAAAGACAAAACATTTGTCAACATAAAATGACAATGCGTGTGATGTCATATTGTTTGATACGGTGCACAGTACCGGTTTGAGTTGACCTACACAAAACAGTGACAATGTTCACGTTGAAATTCTACATCACAACTAAACATTAAATTGTTCTGATATTTTTAGTTTTACTTGTTAAATATATATATATATATATATATATATATATATATATATATATATATATATATATATATATATATATATATATATATATATATATATATCTTCATTTTTCGAATACATATATCATTCATTTTTGTCTATACAGTGAATAAAGATATTTGACTTGATCTCACGTCGTCCGTTTCCCCATAATTCGTACTTAAAGCTCAAGGATAATAGTTAGTTATTTTCTATACCTCGGCCATGAGAGTAGTATATAGGGATACTAGAGCCTCAATGGGACTTAGCATTAAAAACACCCCCTGGGAACATATAGCCTCAATGGAAATTTAACATGGAGAAAAATCGTGGGAACATATAGCCTCAAGGGAATTTAACATGGAGAAAAATCGTGGGACGATATAGCCTCAAGAGGAATTGAACATGGGAATAGGGACTGTATAGCGTCAAAGGAATTTAAACAGGGTGGGACTGTATAGCGTCAAGGGAAATTGAACATGGGATTTTATTTTGTTTTTTAAAAAAAAAAATTTTAAAAAAAAGGGGTAGGCAATGGAAAGTCATTCTCTTTTCGAGAAATATGGGTGGCCCTGAAAAGGGCCTTTGGTTTTTCTTCTTCTTCTTCTGCTTCTAATTTCTTCTTTTTCTCAACCAACTTCTTATTTTCTCTCCTACACTCTTTCTCTTCTTTTCTTTCTTTTTTTTCTCCTCCTCCTCTTCTTTCTTCTTCTCTTCCTCCTCTTCTTTCTTCCTCTTCTCATTTTCTTCTTCTTTTTCAATTTTTTCATTCCATTTTCGTATTCTTATCCTTTCCTCTTCATCCTCCTTCTCCTCCTTTATCTCCTTCATGACACCACTTATTATGTCCTTTACTTTTCTTACGTTATTAATTTCCATCTTTACACGATGGGGACTATAGGAATAGTGGTCTTCATTGAGTCTCACTAACATCTGCTCCATCATTCCTAAATTGTCTAAAATCTCTTGTAATTTTTGCATTTTGTCCAGGTGGTTCGAAGCCATCTTCTTTGTAGAATGGTTTGAACGACGAATACTGTGGGTTCTTATACGAAAAGCGCGGACGTGAAGGAAAACATCCCCCTTAAAACATAAAATTAATCTTACCTAGATCATGACCCAACAACGCGCGGACGTCAAGGAAAACATCCCCCTACTTTTCTCATTTCATATGATCTACTATTCACATACGTTAACCATCAATAAACAAACCCCAAATCTACTATTTACACACCCAAATCATTAAAAGTAAATCCATAATCTACTATCCATACAATCGTACGTCAGCCCTTACAAAACCCAAACTATACTCTCCACATACGCTAAGAAACAATCAAGAAACCCATAATCTACTATTCACACAAACTTACGTGAACTGTTACAAACACAATCACTAACACACAAACACATACACTCGCATTATTAAAAAAAGAGTTAGTGTTTATATTCACACTACTCTACCTACACACACACACACACACACACATTGGCAAATGTATAGTTATTTCTTTTCTAGAGTATTGGGTAGCCCTGAAAAGGGCTGTTGGTTTTTTTTTAACTCCAGATGCACCTATCTAATGATGGCACCTTCCTGGCCTGGCGCCACACACGCATCTTCTTCCCCAGTCTCCTTTCACCTTTCTTCTTGGGAGTGCAGAGGCGGGATATGTGGCTTCAGAATCCCAATTTTCTGTCTCTGGGATTCTGAAATTTCCTCTCTCCTCTTCTTTGTTTCTTCTCTCCTCTTCTTCTTTTCTTCTTCTTTCCTCCTCCTCCTCTTTCATTCTTGCTTCTTCGACAATGGCCTCCGCGACCAGTTCATTTACTATGCGCCTAGCATATTCCAGGTGCATCTGGAGTTCTAGCAGTTTCACAATTCTGGTGTTCATTCTTCTGGTGGTGTTGATCAATCAACAAGGGTAGCTAGACTGCCAAGCGAGTTTCAATTTATACTGAAAGCGCGGACGTGAAGGAAAACATCCCCCTAAAAACATAAAATTGATCTTACCTAGATCATGACCAAAAAACAACGCGCGGACCTAAAAGAAACACTCACTCACTTTTTATACTACCCATTCCTATTCTAAAAAAAATTTTTTCATTAACTACTTCAATAGACTATCAAAAGCAAAGCAATCCAACCCCAAATCTACTCTCCCCACACCTCAAACAGCCAAAAAACAAACATCATATTAATCTACTATCCACACCAAAATAAAGGGATAAACAATGAAACCCTCACTGCCAAACTCAAAGACAGTGGTACCCCCATAAATAGGGCGTATAAACTCAAAAATCATTTAGGACAGGAAACCAATACAGCGATACTAGAATCAAATTCTCCACTCTCAACCATGATAAGACTAGATCACTCTGGGGCACGCCACCGCCTTGAGACATACATAAATAAACCCAGGTTCTGCAGCAACTGCCAACACTGGGGACATTTCTCTAACAGATGTAGATATACCCAACTATGCTACAAATGCGGGGGAAACCACAAAGATGTATGTTGTAGAACCACACCCAAATGTACCAACTGCAGGGGCCCCCACCTACCTAAATCCCACGAATGCCCCAACACTATCAAGGAATATCAAACCATAGATATCATGAACAACAAGCAAATCCCGTATCATGCGGCGAAAAAACTAACCCCCAGTAATAAAAATTACCACATCATGACCCCAAACAAACCAGCAACTGAAGCAACCACAGCCCAAACACCCAACCTACCAAGGTCAAACAAGGTCAAACAAGATCAAACAAGATTAAATAAACAAGATACATTCTTAATCAAATCCCACAAAGACTCACAACTCCACCCCGAAGAATCAGATAACACTAACACCAAAAACAAATCACTGTCAAACCCGACAATAGAAAAGTTACTCACAGAGATCAAAGCCGAACTTATCAACAACCATCACTACATCGTGGATAAAATAACACAGATAATAAGCATAATAAGCAAAATCGAATCAAATTTGAAGTTAACATAATAACCCTCAACACAAAACAATCAATAAATGACCACCCCAATAATGGATTATACAACAAACCGGAACATTATAATATGGCAATGGAATGCTAGAGGCTTAATAAGTAATATCAGTGAACTCAAAGCCAAATTACAAAGCTTAGAACACAAACCAGATATTATATGCATTCAAGAAACAAAAATAACAAGTAGAACCAAACAAATACCCAAACTCCCAGGATATGCCCCAGGTCACTTCAAAAATCGAACCACGGGACAAGGAGGTGGGGGTTTAGCCATCTATATAGCAGATAACATCCCGAATGTAACAACAATAACCATAACACAAACCCCAGGTAGCAACGAAGCATTCGAAATTCAGTCCCTCATAATTCATACAGGCAAGGGTCAAATACAAATATTCAATATTTATGACCCAGGGGGAACATCAGGCACAGCTAACTTAATTACTTACAAACAAATAAATGATCACAAACGAGTAAATCAGATCGTCATCTGTGGAGATTTCAATGCCCATAACGAGCTATGGGGGGGGGGGCGGTGTGACGGACAAAAGAGGCAAATTGTTTGAAGAATGGACCGCATAATCTAACTTAGCCATTTTAAATGACGGTACAAAAACACGCCTTAACCCAGAAAACGGTCTCATGTCCGCCATCGACCTCACCATTTGCTCGCCATCAATAACCCAGGTGGCGGACTGGAGAGTGGATCAAACTGACCCCTTGGGCAGTGACCACTTTCCAGTAATAGTCACCCTGCAGATGACGGTCCAATACAACTCGCTAAAAAGAACCCCTAGATGGATATATTCAAAAGCAGATTGGACCTCATTTAATGAAACACTAAGCAAAATAGACACCAAAAACATAGAAAATGATAATATTAATAAATATTACGAAGACCTGATTGATACCATACTAAAGGCAGCCACCACTAACATACCCAAAACTAGTGGTAACCCACATAAACAAGGAGTCCCATGGTGGAATGATGAATGCAAACAAGCCATCACTGATAAGAAAAAAGCCCTCAATAAATTCAAACGCACTAAAAACTCTATTGATTTCACTATATATAAACAAAAGGAGAAAAACCTTAAAAACATAATTAAACAGGCAAAGGAATCAACTTGGCATAATTACTGCACGAATATCAATATCACAACTAGTACCAAACAAGTCTGGGATAAGATTAGATCAATTAGAGGAAAGACAACTAACACCACTCCAAAAATAGCTGGAGCCATTACTAATAAAGAAAAGGCTGACCGACTAGCTCAGCATTTCTCAGATATGAGTAGCAACACCAACCACACCCCAGCATTTCAATTACATAGGGACAAAGTAGAAAGAACCCATAGTAATCTCTTTAAAGACCTCGGTCCCAAAGTCTCGAACCTAAATAAAGACATTACAACTTACGAATGGGACCTAGCATTGAAAACCAAAAACGAAACTAGCCCAGGGGAAGATCAAATAGGATACACAATATACAAAAATATCCCAAATAACATTAAACAAACAATTATTAAATTGCTAAACCAAATATGGACCTCAGGCAAACTACCCGATAAATGGAAACACGCAATAGTAATTCCAATACCCAAGCAAGGAAAAGACCCTAACGATATTAGCTCCTACAGACCCATTTCCCTAACAAACAACATTTGTAAGATCATGGAAACCATAGTCACCAACCGACTCAAACACCACCTAGAGAGCAATAATTTAATCTCCGATAATCAATGCGGATTTAGAAACAAAAGATCCACCACGGATCAACTAATACGATTAGAAACCGCAATTAAATTGGCGTTCAACTCCAAACGCAAAGCTGATAGGAATTTAATTGCAGTATTTATTGACCTCGAAAAGGCATTCGACCTTGTATGGACCAAAGGCTTATTAGCCAAACTCAACCACTACGCCATCACAGGTCGAATGTTTAAATTCATTGAAAACTTCCTCGCTGACCGTAAAATATCAACCAGAGTCGGCGACACCTACTCTGAACCACACACACTTGAAAACGGTACACCACAAGGGAGCGTACTCAGCCCAACCCTTTTCAACATCATGATTAATGACTTGGACACCAACTTAACATCAAAACTAATTGAACTCTCACAATTTGCTGATGATAGTGGATTATGGAGAGCAGGAAACCCCTCCAACCACAAAGTAATCAGCGATATTCAAACAAGTTTAAACAAAATAGGGAAATGGGCTGATAAATGGGGTTTCAAATTATCCCATGAAAAAACCATAGCAGTATTATTCACCACCAAACGTAAATTACAAAATCAGTTTCCCAAACTCACCATCCAAAATCAAGAAATTAAATTCGTAAATGTAGCGCGATTTTTAGGAATGCATTATGACTCCAAGCTAAACTGGGGACACCACATAAACGAACTAGTCAAAAGGTGCAATAAAGACCTTAACCTCCTTACAACCCTTAAAGGAACCACCTGGGGATCCAATCAAGAAACCTTACTAGCATTATATAAATCGTTAATTAGATCTAAACTAGATTACGGATGCCAAATTTACAACTCGGCACCGCAAAATAACCTCAAAAAACTAGATAGCATACAAAGAAAGGCCCTAATTATTTGCACTGGTGCACTACCATCCACATCACTAGTGGAACTTCAAATCTTAACTGGAGAACTGCCGCTCCACCTTAGAAGACAAGAACTCACCCTCAGATATGCAGCCAGGCTAACAACACACCCCGACACACACCCCACCCGGCTAGCTATAAATAAATGCAACATACCTTTTAGAACTAGATTATCACAAAACATACCAGCAGGAAAATTAGTCCATCAATTAGTTGAACAACTTCCTATAGACAAACTCCAAGCAGAAATTGCAAATCACTATGACAAAGAACCATGGATAAATATCAACCCCACAGTTAACACCCTCATTACGAAATATGGCAATAAAAACGAACAGGAACTCAAACTAAACACAATCTGTACAGAAGAAATCAACTCAAAATATTGCAACTACATTAAGATTTACACTGATGGATCCAAAATTACAGAACCACCCAGAACAGCAGCAGCTTACGTAATCCCCGAACTTAACATTAAAGTAGGACGAAGACTACCTAACCTCTGCTCTATATACACAGCTGAATTCTGGGCCATACTTGAAGCACTCAAATGGATCAAAGAGAACAAAATACCCCAAGCGGTAATAATAAGTGACTCGCTAAGCGTCATAAACTCAATACTTAATAACAACACCAAATCAAGAGAAAACTATCTTAGGCAAACCAATTTATTGTTAAAAATACTGAACAATAATAACTTACAAGTAGAATTTATGTGGATACCATCCCATATTAACATACCAGGTAACGATATGGCAGATATAACAGCTAAACAAAAACTAAACGAAACCACTCACATCAACCTAGATTATAGCATATGCGAACTCAATAGCATATCTAAAACCCTCATTGATAACAAATGGCAGGAATTATGGAACACAAGCACTCAAGGCAGGAAACTAAAAACCATCATTAAAGAAGTATGTAGAAATAGGAAACCACCCAAAACAAAAGGCAGTGAACAAAAATTCATAAATTGAATACTCACGGGCAAAACCAAGCTGGCTAACAGCTTCGGACAGTACATAGGACCACAACCACATAACCCTAACTGCTACCACTGCAGGGTCCCAGAAGACATAGAGCATATTTTTAACAACTGCCATACACTTGAAAAAGAAAGGGCTAAGTTTAAAGTTAAACAGCATAAAATTGGATCCCCTACAACATACCCAGAATTCTTGATGAACACAAACCCCAATATTAATCTAACATTCAAAAATATCATAAGTTTTATACACGAATCCAATCTACTCAAAAAAATCTAAGAAAGTAAATCAAAGACCAGTTAAAAATATAACAAATCACTGTTTGGGAATTATGACGGCCGGCTCGGTCTCGTGGGTTCACAGACTGACACAGCCGTTCATAGCCCGAATAATAAAAACCAGTTAAGGACGAATATTACAAAATCACTTTTTGGGAATTATGACGGCCTGCTAGGTCTCGTAGGTTCACAAACTGACACAGCCGTTCATACCCCGAATAATAAAAACCAATTAAGGCCACAAAAAATTAAAATATTAAAATAGGAATTAATTAAAACAGGACTCCATAATAACATACAAACAACCATAAAACAAGTTTTCATTCCAAACCAATAAGATAGGGAATCAAAATAAATAAGGAATTCATGAATAAAAAAAAAAAGAAAAAGAAAAAAAAAAAAAAAAAAAAAAAAAAATACTCCTAACCGTCTCCTTGTCTCTTAAACAACATCTGGCTGAACTTTTAAATCAAGCTTCCACAGCTATTTCTACTAACATACTCAGCCAAATCCAGGCAATGTTGGCAGACGACACTGAAGAATTTGAAACTTCCACGCTGGCAGCGGCCCTGGAAGTATCATCATCTAGCGGCGATGAAGCTGATGAACCTGCACCACCTAAACAAAGTGGAAAAAAGGAAGGCTCTGTCTACCGGAATATCGGACTGGGAAAGGCAATTGATGATATCAAAAGAGCGGGCCACTTCGTCAATGCCACAAGATCAGGTGTCCTGATGTGACGTCATCGCTGCCGACCAATCGTGGCGGGAGTCACATACTGCTTGGTTTGACACCTGGGGCATTTCAATCCAACTAAGAAACACGAGTGTGTGGTGTGACTATTCCCACTCATGTCTATTAGCCTTTCAGTCAGGTTGTTAAGGACTAGTTAGTCCTACACCTGAGAGGCTAAATTAAAAAGTACTCTTTGAGTACATAAAAGCCTGGGGGATGAGGCTCCTTTTCCTTCCCCCAGGAGTAATTAAAAATCACGCAGTGCGTGAATAAAAAAGTGGTACATGTTCAAAAGAACGAAAACCACTATAATCCAACTAACTAACTAACCAACCTACTTGAGCGTTTACTAACACAAACACACAAACACATACACTCACACTATTAAAAAAGAGTTAGTGTTTATATTCACACTACTCTAACTACACACATTGGCAAATTGATGGTTATTTCTTTTCTAGAGTATTGGGCAGCCCTGAAAAGGGCTTTTTTTTTTTTTTTGTTTGCTATGGCAATCTTTTTTAGTTTCTAAGAATGCGATGTCCTCTGAGGATAGACTTTCTGGCAATAGGTCTGCTTCTTCGGAAAGAGAAGAAGAACTCTTTGGTGTCGATACGACAATCGACAAAGCCTCTGTCAGCTTCAGGTTGCTGCTGCTGCTGCTGCTGCTGTTGTTGTTGTTGTTGCTGCTGCTGTTGCTGCTGTCTTTGAAGTCTGTACTTCTCTGTCCATTCTTCTTTTTCCCTGTTCACTTCTTCTCTGAAGAGCTCTTCTATCAGGTCTTCAGTGACTTTTAACATTCTCACATTCTCTATTTCTTCTGGCTTCGGTATCAGACTGTGTCTGACCCTATGCAAATTCACGTAGGCTTCGTTGAGCTTAGCTAGTTTGGAGCACATCTTCGTAGGAGGATGAGTCGACAATGGATGGTTAGACTGGAAACAACCCCCGGTTCTTAAAGTCAAAGCGCGGACGTGAAGGAAAACATCCCCCACACGGTTTTCGAGCCGCAACGTTCAGTGAGTGTCATGAGAGGGATAGTAAGAAATTAAAGAGCATGAATCCAACATTCTTATAGCTAAACAAACCACAAAGGCATTTTTTTCAAAACACAACATTTTTTATTCAATAATCACTTAACATTAAACAACAACTCTAACATATTTTAAACAATAATCAAACATTATAACATCAAACATTTTTTTCTCAATTTACAGTCTACTTTAAACAGGGCTGACAACGTTGTGAATGAAATTGTGATTTCCACTGTTGGAAATCATTAGGCCATTGATGGACACTACGTTTCCTAGCTTGAGACAAAAGATAAGCATAATGGTCACAAAACCATCGATCTACTTTCACATCGTTTCTTGAAGAAGAACGAGGATCAAAATGAGTCACTAACTGTTCTAAGGAATAGCCCAGGCTGCGATGATGCAGAAAATACACACAATATTGTCCACACACCAAAGAATCTGTGCCTTGTAATTTCACATTATTGAATCGGGTGGTCTGAGCATTTCTTCTCATAAAGTCAATGATATCGTCTTCCAAAGGGGGCAATCCGTACGAATCGAAATATTCCACACATCCTTCTTGAGGAAAGTAAACGGCTACCCAGTGGGTTCCTGGGAGATGACTGTCGTCCGTGTTGATCACGTAAGCTTGATGGTCTTGAGGTTTGCGATGAGGGAGTTCATCTTTAGCACAGACGACAGGATTCCAAGAAGCCGTATACGAACTGTGGTTCAAAAGGTAATAAAGTTCCCAGGTATCCATGTTTTGTGTGGTTTTTTTCTTCTTCTTCACAGGTAATAATAAGTCGTCAATTCGATCCTGACTTTTTGCTTGAAAATGTCTGACAAATAACCGTTTCTTCGTTTCGTCTCCTCACTCTGATTCAGGAGAGCTTCGATACGATGGATCTCTTGAGTGGTTAATGGTGGACAAGAATGTTCACGCAAGTCTTTATACCACTGGTGCCACACGTCTTCGTCTGAGATGAGACTCCAAGCTTCGTCCAGATACTCCTCCAATTTTTCTTCTTCACTCAGCATCGGGCATTTATCGTGTTGAATTTGACTGGGATGATCGTTTTGACATCCATAGCAATTTTTCTTGATTAACTCCGTCATTTTTTCGACCAAGTGTTTGGCAAAACAGGAGACTAAATGGACTTCTTGTTCTGGCCATCTCGATTTCATTATGACAACTTCTTCGTCTTTGTCTTGAGATTCTCCTTCCATGGTCTCCTCACATTTCATCTCCAAAGTTTCTCCACTAGGTAAAGAGTGATAACAATCTTCCATAGCTTCTAATAATCTAGAATGACTTCTCTCAAACTGTTGATTTCTATCGTATTATCAAATTCTGCATACAGGATGACGTTCACTGTATCGTCCAGTAGCTTTATAAACTGAAGTTCCACACGAATCTGGCCGGATTTTATAGGGTGGAAATGTCCCTCGTCGCTGCCTTGGTCTGGAGTGAAATCAAAAGCCCACAAAGGATAACCTCCTGCATAATCATCGTACGTAATGCCGTGACTGGTATTGGTTCCTAACTGTCCCGTGGCTTCGTACAGGGACAAGTACGATCTCAAGTAATTCTTCTTCTCAAAGTCAGGTTCGAAAGGTCGGGTACACAAGGTCTTGCCATCGCGACTGACTTCGATCTTGGACACGTCAAAGTGTTGAAAGTGGAAAGGATTTTCAACGAAGGCTCCGTTGAAGGCTGTATTCAAAACCATGCCAATGATTAAACGTTTGGGTAACTGTCCTTGAAACAGATGATCTTCGATCATGGATCGCTGTCCCTTGGGAATGGTGAAGGTTTTCACTTCCACGCGACGTATCGGATACTTGGCGGTCGTTCTGCTCAACGTCTGACTGATGTCGTTTCCCACTTTGGGTAACACTTCCACGCGTCGTACGTAGAGTTTGGCCTCCTCGATTTTACTTTTAGGAGTGCCAGTCTTAGTAGCATCAGTATCAGCCAACAAATGGAAAGCGGTACTGCTGAGATTCAGTCTCAAGCGGATATTTACCCCGTTCAGCAAATATTTCCCTTGCAACCACGTGTCCAAATGCAAACGATCCATCAGTTCTAAACTGTTCTTATTTAAGATTTTGCTTCGTCTTTCCTCAAAGCCGTCATTGTCTTTATCTAGTAGGTCAAACTTGCCCGCTTCCTCAGGTTCCCACAGCACACAAGCATTGAGATGAGTATTCTTGGCATCTATTCCGTACGTCAAGAGATTTTCCAGGTAGGCACGGTAAGGGTAAGTATCCATGCTGCTGCTGACCAGTTTGTTATTCAAGTACAAGTCCACTGAACTGAACAAGGAATGCATGAAATTGTTGACGGGAGCTATATTCTCAGTGTCTTCTACTCCACCATTATCCTTATCTAGAACTTTGACTTTCAAGTACAAGTAACTGCTATTCAGATCGATGTAATCTTCGGGCTGTCCCTTGATTTCAAACTCGATGGGAGCGGAATCTGTCATTGAGGAGACGGGGTGAAATTCCACCCATTGGGATTCTTGCATCGTCATCATCGTGGGGGGCATGGCAAACAGGTCCAGTTCCGTCTTGGAACAGGCGCAAGATTCTTGGTGCATCATTTGTCTTTGTGTCTCAATAATCGAAAACGTCTAAGTCTCGAACGGTTCTTCTTTTCTTGGCCTTTCTAGCTTGAAGTCTGGTGAAAGGGTGTTTTCTTCGTCGTCTCTTTCTGCCTTGTCCTTGCTGAATGCCTGACTCGGTATCGTGCAGGGCATTTATAGGTGTGTCTCGTCGACCTAAAATGTCTTTGCCCGTTTGCAGCAAGACATTTTTGCCTGCCCTCATGAAGGCTTCTTTAGGGTTTTGTTTGTCGATGATGACATTTTGGAGAAATTCTTTGCCTTGCGTCAGTGCCGCATCTTTCAAGGCGTGCAATCCGCGTGTCACCATCGGTTTCAACACCGGGGCCACCGAACGAAAGGCCGATTTTAACATATCTCCTAAACCGTGTCCTCGCTGTCGAGCAACCCCTTGATACACTGGATACATGACTTACGAGTCGTGAGAGAACCGTTTTCTAAAATGGAGTTTCACCGTGACTTTTCCTTTGGTGAATGGAATATTTTGTCCCAAATCTCCTTTTATAGCAATGTTGACCGTGTCCAAATACGACTTGCTGACAGGCAAATAGTGAGGATGGACAAATTAGCGGTGAACGTGGTAAGTTCTTCCACCTTCCTCGTCAGCGTTCGTAACAGAATCCACTTTGAAAGGAATGACACGTAGTAACGGTACGGAGGTGTGTCCGACCACGTTGTACTCCACCACATCGGAATACACGAACATCAAATTCAGTCCTTGGTTCAGTTCTACCGGGGTACGAAATAACTTGCTAAAAGACTCGTTGTCGTAAACGATGGGTAATTCGTTTTTCTTGAGCATGGTCTTTCTCATGTCCATGTCTCCGCCCAACATGTCAAACAATTCAGGACAAAATGAAATGGACAGGGTTTTACTGCCGTCAAATTTCATCGAGAAGCGACGAGCTGCTTTGTGGTATTCCATGGTGACACTTTTTCTGACACTCTCCAAAGCTTTCAGAAACACGACATTAAACCTGGAGGCTATGGTGCTGACCAAATGTTGACCACTAAAATAATAGCCTGGAGGAACGAACAAGTGATAGGTGGTGTACTTTTGATTTTGTGTGCCTGGGGTTTTTATGTTATATTTGCCATGGGTATCCAAGTACTGTTGCATTTGCTCGTCATGAACTTCCACATTAAAAGAATTTTGATTGGGAAGGACATTGAGGACTTGGGTCGGGTGAATGATTTCTACTAAAGCCACTTCCCAATGGGCTTCGTGATCTAATGGGATGGCCTGAGGTAATTTGGCCGTGTAACAGCACAACGTGTTGTGGGGAAACACCTCCATGGAACTGTCACTGGGTAAGGTTAAGTAAAATTGGTTTTGGTGACTCATAATTCCAGAGTTCTGTGGCTCTCCGAGGGGTTACTGGACGTCAGACGCGTGTCTCCGCCCAAAATGGGGTTGTGGTTGTTATTGGAGTGGTGACTGGCACTGGGACTGGACACTAGGTTCCCGTGGTTCCCGTTGGAAGAGAATTTCAGTGAGGGATTGGGAAGCAGGTAACCGATGCAACTGCTCAATAAAATGGTCCACAATTGTTTGTCTCCTTGTTGCAAACTCAAATTGGCGATGGCTGCTCCGATGACACAATACACCACGAAGATTTGGCAGAAAAAGACGATTTGCGTTTTAGGCACACGTTCTCCACACCACACCCACAAGGGTTGTTTTTGTAAATCTTGCACAGAAGAACTAGGTGAAGGAGGAGTGGTCGACGTAGCTGCGTCTGTGTGAAAGGGCATGATGGTCACTTCTTTTTATAGTCGATGACTTGCGAAGCGTCGATCCAAGAATCAAAACTGGGTGGATATCCTTTCCAACGTACTTTGACTTCTTTGACACGTCGTTTGCCCACTTTACGGGTCCTGCGTTCGAGAATGCTTTCGATGTCGTACACGTCGTCTTCTTTTTTGGTGACACGTTGTAACTCGGGCAAATAAAACGTTCCTTTGAGCACTTCTCCGTTCATGTCTTCCAATTTATAGACGGTAGGATGATGGCCATGCACTCGTCCAGTGACACGAAACAATTCGGTCGTCCAGTTAGGTAAGTAACCTTTGTCGAAAGTGCGTTTGGTTTTGCCAATGCGCACCCAATCTCCTACGGTCAACTCTCCACTTTTCTTGGGGACAGTCCTCGTCGGGGACGTACCAAACAGGCGCTCAAACACCAACACTTCGTTGTCGGGAGTCACTTCTTGCGGGGTACGTCCGATGCTTCGATGGTAAGATTGGTTGTACGCTTGCACCAGGTGCGGTAAGATGTCGATGTACTTCAGAGTGTGGTGATGCGTAAAATATTTCCACATGCGTTCTTTCAAAGTGCGTTGAAAACGTTCCACGATGCTGGTTTTGGTTTCGGGATTCTCGGTGGTAAAAAAATGAATGTCACGTTTCTTTAATTCTTTTTGGAAAGCTTGGTTCAGAAATTCGGTGCCTTTGTCCGTTTGCCATCGAAGAGGGTGACGACCGCTTTGTTTCAACACCCGTTGCAGGGCTCGCACTAACTCGCTGCTCGATTTGGAAGTCAAGGGCACGACCCAGGCAAATTTGGAAAAGACGTCGATGACACAAAACAAATATTTGTAGCCACGATTGTAGCTGGCCAAATGAGAGACATCGGCTAAATCGGCTTGCCATTGATGATCGATGCCTTCCACTCGGGTGCGACTTCTGGCAAACTTGCGTCGAATGGGTTTGTGTAAAGTGTAGGTAGCTTGTTCTTGTAACCATCGTTGAACTTGAGGTAAACGGAGACTTTTCAGTCGAGTTTTGGCAGCACGATACAATTTTTGAACTCCTGCGTAACCTGCAGGATGCGAGGGATCGTAGTAAATGCTGGCTAAGACTTTTTCCATTTTTGTGTTGGTTGGTGTGTTAATAAGACACCCACTATTGGAGGATGC
This sequence comes from Sinohyriopsis cumingii, assembly GCA_028554795.2. NCBI lineage: Eukaryota > Metazoa > Mollusca > Bivalvia > Unionida > Unionidae > Sinohyriopsis > Sinohyriopsis cumingii. Next base: position 33,745,089 of record CM068825.1, read on the forward strand.
TACTCTTTTTCTCTTGGGGTACTTTCTTGGATTGCAATGCTTTGCGTGTGCGACCGGCAATAGGTGTTGAAGAGGAGGATGTCTGAGCGGGGGATATCGGTTCTTGTTTCACTTCTGTCTTCACTTCTGTCTTCACTTTCTTTTTCTCTTGTGATGAAGAAGGGGTGGCCATCATCTTTTTAATCCATCCAATTCTGGAGGTAGGTGGTGTTGTTAACTTGCGTACATTTTCTGGTGGAGTTTGAAACCCTTCCTCTTCTTCTTCTCCTTTTTCTGTCTTGGTCACTGGTAGTGATGGTACTGGTACTGGTACTGATACTGGTGATGGTGCTGGACTTTTCATCAAGGTCTTAAAATCTTTCAGAGTGGGTAGAGGTGTATCGTCTAAAGCTTTCTGGTGAAAGAGTTGCAGTCGTTGCAAGAGTTGACCGTACTTTTGCGATTTCTCTGTTTCGGACAAATCTTGGCGATCCATCAAGGACTGCAATTCGTGTTGTAACTGAGACATCTCGTTCAAATGGGGATTGGGAGGTAAATGCGGGGTGCGTTGTTCTTGCCACCGATGGTATTCCATCCATCGTTTGTAAGGCACTAAAGCCAGTTTTCGTCCTTCCATGGGGTTGTCAGGGGTCGATTCTGAGATCTTGGGACTTCCGAGGGCCTTTTTATCTTGCTCCCACCAGTCCTCCCAACATGGTTCCCAAGACTCCTTTCAGTAAGGGGTCTAACAAGAGGGGTAAAATACCTCCACGTTAGACCAACATCTTCTTTTTTTGACGAATGGGAATTTTCTTTTGAACCATTTGGCGAAGAACGTGACGATGTTTGCCTAAGCATTGTTTCTGGTGTTTGGACAAAGGGATCGTGCCTTTCAAAACGTTCAAACAACATTCGCACACGGTATCGATGACCTCTTTGGAGGCCGATTGAATGAGTTTTTTTCGTAGAGGTGGAGAAGCTTTGGACAGGACAGATAACATGTCCCCATGTTTGACTAAACGTGGTGGTAGTCCTTTCCTTTTCTTTCCTTGGGGTTTTCTGGAGGGTGACATCTTCAGGAGCACCAAAACACTGATACCCCGACTTGGTCACAGGCCTTTTTTATACTGGAACGCGTCGCCACTGATTGTCTTTACGTCGTATCATCTTCACGACAGGCATGACACGTCGTGCAGGGGTACGTAACGGACTAAATCGAGCCAATTCTTGCTTGGACAAATCCAGTAAACTTTGTAACATGCCCGATCTTTCTTGAACTTTGATTTTGGGAGAAGGTACTTTGTGAGCAGCAGCCACTGCCACTAAATTGGAGGGTCCTGCCACTGGGGAAGTTCTTTTTGGGGTCATCAACGGAGAAGTTCTTGGTGTGATCAACGTCTCCAAGTACTCTTCAGTTCTTGGTGTCATCAACGGAGAAGTGGATGAACGTGAGGATGCCGGAGACGCAGTCACTGCCGTGGCAGGTCGTGGTTTGCGAGTGTAAGGTTGCGTCCTGGCCGAAGTGCCTCTCTTGCGACTAGTTTTCTTCTGTGGACTTTTCTTTTTCTGGGGACGTTTTCTCTGTTTCTTTTTCTGGGGGCTTCTTTTCTTTTTCCGGGGTGGTGTATGGTAAGAGGAGGGTCCCGCCACTGGAGAAGTTCTCCTTGGGGACCTGGTCTTTTTCTTCTTCTTGGGGCTTCGCTGGACTTTTTTCTTGGGTATAACTTTAGGGGCATTAGGATCCCATCTTAAGAGAGAGCGAATGATGACCCCTTCTAGAGTACCGCTCCCTCCAGGTTTCAAAATGATTTGTTCTTTGGTTTGAGTATCGATGCGGGGATCGGCCAGTTGGACCAAAGCGACTTTGTTTCGATCGAAAAAGCGTTTGGTTTGATGAGGAATCTGAATGATCCCTTGGAGTAATTGACGTGCCGTCACCGTGAACCATCGTGAGACTTCTTTGAGACTAGCTTCTAAAGCACGAGCTCGTATTTGTGGATTTTTTTCTCGACTGATGCCATACAAGGCACGAATCAATTTGACGGGAAGATGCGACTGAAGGGACGTCATGTTGACGTTGTGTGAGACAGACGAAAAGGGTCTGAGGTTTTTATATATTTTTTTGTGGAGTGAAATTAAGTCGAGGACGGAGACGTGTACAGGACAGGCCCTCCGTCTTGGCACCAGTGGTGAAACAAGTGGGTACGAAATCGCAAATTATCGGGGGTGGTAGGTTTCAAATCGACGAGTAAATAGGCGTGTGGAGTTTGAGTGGCATCGTCGTACGCCTGAGTCAACCAAGGCGTTCCTAACTGTTTGGCTAAGACTTGCACTTGCGATTTATCTCGAGGGCTTTTAAACAAGACCACGTAATGCGCATTGAGACTGATGGTGCGATGGGCTTTCCTTTGTTGAAACAAATTTTGGGTGATGTAAACGACACTGGCATTACGGTGATGCCCTTTGCGCGTGAACCACAGTTTAATTTCTTCTTCGACTTCTCCTATCATGTCGTCGAAAATGACCAAATGCGTTTGACGGAAGTCAGAGACGATGGCGTCGTCTTCTTTAGGAATGCCTTCCACAAACACGATGGAATCGCCTTGACTTTCTCGCAAGAGGCTGTACTCCGATTGCCACTCTTTGTAACACCACACGATCCGCTGAGGTGGTCGATCGATCAAATGATGTTTATGTTCGATCAAACGTTTGACGAATTCGGTTTTGCCTGAACCGCTAGGTCCAGCAATGAGCATGTTAAAGGGATGGCGAAGATACAAAGCCTCCCAACTGGCACGATCTAAGTGTTCGTCGATGACTTTGACATTAGAGGAAGAGGGAGCAGAGACAGCAGAGGTAGCCATAGTGTCAGAAATGTCACTTGTGACACGAAAACAAACAAGACAAGAGTTTATATACTTTTTCAGAACACGTTTATTGAATGTTTTAAACATGAATACGAAAGACAAAAATACATAAAAGCCAAAGGCTTAAGTATAAGGATAAAAGGCACATGATAACCATTAACGTGGAATAAACACAAGTGTCTGTACAACATGTTTTGGGTAATGTTCTAACCAGTTCTATAGTGGGGGGTAAGGTCACACAAGTGTCCTCCCGAAAGGGTCTTTCAGGCTTGTCCACGACAGTCCCGTCCTGGGTGACGGGTTCTTCTGGCACCGTCATTAACACAGGTTGAAAAGTAACTTTTTTCCTTGAACAACTCTCGTGCATACTGGGCCACTTCTTGGGTCCAAGCCTCAAAATCCCATTCTTTCCAGGCACGGACATCTGTCCAATGGGGGTGTAAGTCACAAGCTACACACACATCGTCATACACGTCTTGGGTAGCTAAAAGTTGACGAATCTTTTTTTCCCGTAGAGGTCGAGAAGTATCCAGATGAAACCGCAAGGCTTTGAGGAAAAGGAGTTTTTCGTGACCATTTAAGGCCATTGAGGTGGTAAGTACTGATCGTAAAGAGTCCACAAGGAATCGGCTGGTAAACGAAATCCCAGAAAACAAGTCACTAAGACACACACCACTTGTCGTCCCAAATTGAATGGATACAGTTCTTGTAATAATCGATGGTAATGATCCACGGTTTGAATATGGTCATTGAGTTCCTTCCACGGAATCTGTTCAATCACTTGTGACATAAGCCGTGGCATGGATTCCTGTTTTTGTACTCTCTTTGTTTCGGAAGCAATACACGTACATTCTACCCAGACATCTTCGTTCTCCAGAAGGAAATCTAGAATACTGTAACCTACAGTTCAAACTTCGATTAGAAGTTTTCTCTTCCACTAAGTAGATTCCACGTAACATATGTTGGTAATCCTTTAACTCGTCTTCCTCAATGCGTTGCTCTAGGTGAATCTCGAAGTAACCAAAATGATGAACATTTGGTTCATTCACTAACTCACTAACAAGGTCTGACCACTGAAACAATTTCTGACGAATCAGTCCTCTTATACCATTCAGGTACCAGTGGTTAAAGATCTGGTGACGTAACGGATGCAATTGTTCTTTACGTTTCACTTGTATTTTCACCAGCTCTCGGTAAATCCTTTCTCTCAACTCCTCAGGCAAGCCCGAAAGGTTCTCTTGTAAAGTATCCATAAGTATATACACTGTTTTTGGAATCGTTGGGTGGTGGCCAATAGCCTCGTTTAAGTTTGTGCCTAATGTAATATCCACTCATAATCAGTCTTCTTGTACTTTGGAACAAAGCATAATTTAAAAACGGTTGAATAACTGTGCGTTTGCGTTTCACTTGTATTTTGATCAGTTCTCGGTAAATGCGTTCTCTCAACTCCACAGGCAAAGCACGAATGTTCTCTTGTAAAGTATCCATGAACAGATTATGGTAAGTTACTTCAATGTCTCGGTCCCACTAAGGGTAAGTAATGACAATTCGGTGACCATCGAGCATGTTCTACGTAGGCCGAATATTGCGGTTCCCAGTGGTGAAGTGACACGCCGCAACTGAAGCACTTGACTTTTTCTCCTTCGCCCAAGTAGAAAAATCCGGCTCTGGCTAATTCTTCGGGGGTCGGTCCTCCCAGATACTTAGGCCATTTTCCTTTGAACGATTGAAGTCGATTTTCAAAGTCGCAGTATTCCGACAAACGCACAGGAAACGAATATTCGTCTTTCACAGGTTCGTTTCGATGAGGGTTGAGTGACATGAACAGGAGTTTGCTCAGGGCTGGATGACATCCGTAGGGGGGTAGACGTGAAGGTGAACATTCCCCTTTAAAACGAAACCCAGTAAAATGTCCAAGAGGACGAGCGGCATCACTTTCGCATCCCTCAGGTTTGACACGCACAGCATCACTTTCCATAATAGGGGTAGTGACACTAAAGTTCCCATGATGCTTTACGGCATCGCTAAGGTCACAACGTACAGCATCGTACCCATCGCAAGGCTCACAATCGCATTCCACTTCCGAAGCCCCACACTTGAATTGTGCCTTTCTAAACAACTTGTTTTGTGTTTCTCTGAAAGTATTCATCTTGTTCGCTCGGTCTTGGTAGTCACAATGAACTATCGATTTTGACCATAGCCCCTTTTTATACTAGTCGCAATGCAGTCTCCAGCTTGTACATCTTTCCTTTTTCACGTTTTTTATGTCTTGTTCTGGAAGGTACCGTCTCTAAGGTACCGTCAACATTGTACCGTAGTGTGATGGGTGGAAAGGCCATAGAAAGGTAAGGGCAGTGCGGAGACCATCGAGTATGTTCCAGAATAGCTTAATCGTTATAGATACATAGATCCATTCGTAACTTCAGTCCGCAAGCGAAACACTGTACCTCGTATCCCAATCCTGACTCAGGTCCCAAGTAGACAAATCCTGTTCTAGCTAAAACATGCGAAGAAGGTAATCCTTCCCTATCCGTAGGCCATTTCTGAAACGTGTCCAATCGACGGGCACAATCACAATAGTAAAATGGTAGGGTTTGAACTTGGAGTTCTCATCGGGTTTCTCACTCGATTCTTGCTGTGGCGAAGTCATCCTTCTAGCGGGTGACTATCCTCTTACAACCAATGTTTTATACCAACGTGTCCATACGGTAAGGTGAAATGATTGGGAAGTCGAACTCGCTTCTGGTACACGATTTGATAGACTTTTTCCAAGGGCCGACTGACGATGTGGTGAGTGGGTAAACGTACAATCTTGTTCGGTTGATAGGTGGTCACTTTAAAGTGTTCATCCTCTCCCGATTGCAAGGCTTCTTTCAATACCCCAAAGTTCACCACACGACTGGTACGATAATTCAGAGTCAGTCCTTTCACTTTGCACGTCGTGTGCACTTCTCCTTGTTTGTCCCGGTATTCGTAGCCGTAATTTTTGGGACCGCCACTGACGAAACTTAGAATCTTGTCGTCGGGATGCTCGTCTGTCCAGGCTCCTAAACGGTCTCCTTCAATGTTAGGGTGCTGTTGACTCGGGTGATGGATGTAAATGCAGCTGTCCGTGTCAAAGTACAGGACACGTTCCCCTAACAGTTCTAAAGCTTCGTACAATTTTAAGCGAGCATGGGCTGTCACGTAAGCCGCAATGATGACATTTCCAAAAGGGTCGTCTTGTACAAAGTCCAGATCTTCTTCGTAATTGACCAAAATCAAATCCTCACGAACGACGTCCACGTGTTTCATGTATTTGGTTTTGTCGTGAATCATCTGGAAGTAGCGGAAAGGTTCTGTCAAATATTCCGTCTTGGGTAAACACGGTCGTTGTGCCATTTTACCCCACAAGCAATTTAACATCACTTTGGCAAACGATCGCCTGCCTTCGTTTTTCTCGATGTGGTCTAAAGAGATGCCTTCTTGTTCATAGTATTTCTCTTTGAATTATATTTGGTCTTCGGGAGTGTGACACCAGGACGGATAGCCGCTGGCTTCTTGTTTCAGTTTCAAAAAGGCATCCACGTAGTCAGCGAAAATGCCTTTCTGACTGGGATCACCCTTGTGGTATTGTTGTGTCTTGGGAAAGTGGCAAATTTCGTACACTTCTAACAGTTGGTATCCCATGTCCAGAGCTTTGAACAATTCTACGCTGACCCAGGTTCCCGTCAAGGCACGTTCTTCCTGGGTGTGCTGACAAGGTTGGTCTTGGTTGCACGTTTCGGCACAAGTACGGCACAATGGAAACATCAGTTTGCCTTGACAATGGTGAGGTAAGACGGGATGGTATAGGTTCGTGGGAGGCAAAACTTTACACTTGATCAAGCCTTCGTATTGTCGAATGTTTTTCAGGTCGATGTGTTCCGTCAGCAATTGGGGGTGCCCTACAGGAAAGCGACAATATTTGCACACGTAGGGATACAGCGAACACACGTCCAAGTATTTGATTTCTTCTCCTTTCTCTTCGTCGGCTTGGTACAGCAAACAGGTGGCATTGGTCCTTCCTCCGTACAAACTATCCCTCGGGTTCAGCGGGTCCATGAACTGGTAACTTTCCACGAGACGTTTAAACTCGGGATCGGTTTTCATACTGTGATCGTACTCGTGTTCCCACATTTCCACCACTTGGTATCCTTGCTGTTCCAACTTTAAGCGCCGCTGACATGTGTCCTGGTACAAGTCTTCCATGGTTCGTTGTAAAAACTGATTTTTAGTGTCACGGTCAGGGTAACAGACGGGACATCCGTGAAATAAGCAACCGTTAAACTCGTACACAATCTTGGGGTTTTCTAAGTCCCAGCCATCGACCGAATACGTTCCGATGGTCTTTTCACCCCCTCCGTTGCGAGCATGCTGAATCCACTTGTCCCCCTTGTCGCACAAGTAATGTAACCAACGTAGGGCTTTGACCGAGTATTGACGTTTGACAAAGTTGGTCGTTTGAGGGCTGATGACAGCCACGGTGTTTTCAGGCATGAATCGTTGTCGATACACTAAGGAACACGCTTTGGCAATGGTGCAAGCTTCTTTCAAAGGATCGACCCCTCCGTGTTCCATGAACAGTTCTCGAAATTTTCCACAGCAACGCCGTAAAATGTCCACGTCGGAACGACAATACTTTAACATTTCTTCCTGAAAGTCGAAAGGGTCCGAGGCGTGAGCCTGGTACCAAGCGTAGAAAGCTTCTCGTTGTTCGGTACGCATGTTGTCGGGGTCGTAATAGTGAGCCTCAGGTAAATGGGGTAGAACGGCATGTTGATTGGCTTCCGTATTGAAAAAGTGTGGAAAGTAGCCTTTAGCCATTTCTGTCATTCCAAACGTTTTAGGCATTCGACTCAAAGGCATGGCCAAGTAACTCATCGAATCTTTAAACTGTACTTGTCCCACTTGCATGGAAATGATTTTGGCTCCGTTCAAAATCACTTTAGGTCGTTCGGTGCCTTGTTCCGTATATTACCTCAAAAGAAACTGTCCATCGTATCCGGAGAAATTGTGAGCCATCACCGTGGCATGACGATGACAATCTCCATAACGTTCGATGTCCTCTTGGCTCCACGTCTTGTCGATGGGGTCTAAAACCCATTGTGCAAAATCGGCTAGCGTGTTCGGTCCCCGAAAGATTTTTTCACGTCCTCCAGGAATCTTGCTGCAGTGAGGGCAATGACTGAAGATAGGTTCTTGAATGCACTTCTCGCACGCTCGATGAGCCACGCAGAAATTAGGAATGTGAATGCCAGTCTCTTGCATGCATTCGAAATCGAAAAAGATGAAATTGCCTTTCTTCTTGTGACCGTCCTCTTTCTCTGGTGGGGGTTGGTATTTTTGCACGTAGCATTGGTGTTCCAAGTCCACGATGTGGTGACAAATGTGACATTTTTTCTTTCCTCGACATACGTGTGCCTTGGCAGCATTGGTATATATGCCTTGTCCACACGTAGGGCACAATCTCAGGAGTTGACAAGCACATTTCTGCTGTGAACCTTGCGTCTTCAAATGTTGTTGGTAACAGGTAGGGCTGACAAACGTGCGCAGGCAAGTTGAACAAGGCACTGGTCCTTCGCTCAGACAGGGTGAAGAGGCCAAACATCCTGAGCATTTCAATCCGCAATGTTTGTGTTGCTCTCGATTATTATAACCATGGTCACATTTCTCACAGTAATAACCGTATCCGAGGAATCCAGTGATACTGGTAATGGTATCGAAATGGTCATCGTGATAATAGACATGAATGTATTTTCCGTCCTTAAAGTCTTGGCCTCGAAACAACAGAGGTCCGCGCACTTCTTGAGGGTGCACTTTCAAGGTGTAGCGTGGAGCTAGGACATCTTGCAATTTTTGCATCTCAGGAATGCCACAGGGTGTGTCTTTGGATAGGCCAGCTTGTTGCAACAGGAGTTCTATTTCGTTGTTTTGCTCGGTCCGATTGTCGAATATTTTTCCAGGCTCTTTTCCATTCTGCCGTATCGTTCTTGTTGGCATAGGTTCGTCCCACCACGATGGCTCGAGCTAAACACATCTGGTCTTGAGGATTGTGAATTTGGACAAGGCTACGCTTAATGCTGCGAAGCTCGTTCACCAATAACATCTTTTTGCGTCCGGTCCCTTGAGGAGGAGAGACGTGGGTCATGTCCAATGTGGCTTTTCCATCGGTGATGTCAAACTGGTCATTAGATTGTTGCACGTGTTGAATCTTGTCCATGACTTTGGAAGCGGTCAATTCTGCAGGGGTGCTAAACTCGATCCAAACAGGGGATTTCAAACCGTCGTGTTGTATGGAAAGTCTCAAGCGATCGTCTTCTTTGGGTTGACATTGTCGCTTGAGTGAGGTGAGCAAAGAATCCCACATCTCGGTGATAAACACTTCTGCTTTCTCTAACGGCACTTCAGCCTTGAAATCTTTAAACTTCACCGTGTATTTGTAAGCCGTGGTTCTAAATTTTCTAGAGGAGCGCTTTTCCGTCTCTCGAATGGAATAGTATTTTTCAGGGTTGACTAAGGGTGGTGAACTTGGTTTAGAGGGTTCGGATTCTGGTTCACTCATGTCCTCTTCAAAATCACTGGCATGAATTTGTGCCAAGACTTCAGCTCTGGTACGAGGCGATAGATCACGTTTCTGCCTCTTACTTTCTTCTTCATCTTTCTTCTCGAATGAATAGGATCGTTTCATCTTGAGTGAAAAACGTCAAATGACTCAAGTTTAAACACCATAGACTAACTTATTGTCATGGCAGACCAGCGTATATAAAAGGGTGTGTGTCTTGTCCTTTCACTATTCATTTCACTCTCAAGCCGAGCACAACGATGGAAGAGACTAGCCAAATCGAACGTTTCGTCAGAGCTTTGCGAGGGGTCATTAGAAAATTCTCTTCAGACCAGCCCACGGACTACTCTCCATCCTTTCGAGATAAAAGTCAAGATACTTGCTATATCTGTCAGAAGAAAGGGCATTGGTCTTCAGAGTGTCCAGACCGTCAAAAAAGAAAAAAAAAACAGGGACTAAAAAAGACAAAAGTAAAGATACCTGTTATTATTGTCAAGAAAAAGGACATTGGTCTCCAGATTGCCCAAAAATGAAACAAGAGGAATCAGAAGAAAAGAGGAATTCTTCAGAAGAAGAGAGGGATTCTTCAGAGGAAGAGAGGGATTCTTCTGAGGAAGAAAGAAGACAGGTGAAGAAAAAGAAACAGGAGAAGAAAAGAAGAAGGGAAGTAGTTAAGTGGGATACATTAGGGACAATGGGACTTAGCATTAAAAAGACCCCTGGGACACTTTAGAGACAATGGAAATTTAACATGGAGAAAAATCGTGGGTCACTTTAGGGACAATGGGAATTTAACATAGAGTTTGGGTCTGTCTAGGGACAAGGGAAATTAACATGGGAATAGAGTTTGGGTTTGTCTAGGGACAAGGAGAATTGAATATGGGATGTTTTTTTTTTTTAAAAAAAGTTTTTTTTAAAATTTAAATTTAAATTTAAATTTAGAAAAGGGGTAGGCAATGGAAAGGCTATCTCTTTTCGAGAAATATGGCTGGCCCTGAAAAGGGCCTTTGGGTTTTCTTCTGCTTCTAGTTTCTTCTTTTTCTCCACCAAGTTCTTATTTTATCTCCAACACTCTTTCTCTTCTTTTCTTTCTTTTTTTTCTCCTGCTCTTCTTTCTTCTTCTCTTCCTCCTCTTCTTTCTTCCTCTTCTCATTTTCTTCTTCTTTTTCAATCTTTTCGTTCCATTTGCTTATTCTTATTCTTTCCTCTTCATCCTCCTTCTCCTCCTTTATCTCTTTCATGACACCACTAATCTTGTCCTTTACCTTTTTTAAGTTATTAATTTCCATCTTTACACGATGGGGACTATAGGAATAATGGTCTTCAACCAGTCTTATCAACATCTGCTCCATCATTCCTAAGTTGTCTAAAACGTCTTGTAATGTTTGTATTTTGTCCATTTGGTTAGAAGCCATCTTCTTTTTTTTATTCTTTGCAGAATGGTTTGAACGACGAATACTGTGGGTTCTTATACTTAAAGCGCGTACGTGAAGGAAAACATCCCCTTAAAACGTAAAATTGATCTTACCTAGATCATGACCAAACAACGCGCGGACGTGAAGGAAAACATCCCCTACTTTTTCATTTCATATAATAAAACCCAAACTATACTCTCCACATACGCTAAGAAACAATAAACAAATCCATAATCTACTATCCACACAATCGTACGTGAGCGGGTACAAACACAAACACACAAACACACAAACACATACGCTAAGAAACAATAAACAAAATCCATAATCTACTATCCTCACAATCGTACGTGAGCGCTTACAAAACCCAAACTATACTCTTCACATACGCTAAGAAACAATAAACAAATCCATAATCTACTATCCACACAATCGTACGTGAGCGGGTACAAACACAAACACACAAACACAAACACACAAACACATACGCTAAGAAACAATAAACAAATCCATAATCTACTATCCACACAATCGTACGTGAGCGGTTACAAAACCCAAACTATACTCTCCACATACGCTAAGAAACAATAAACAAAATCCATAATCTACTATCCACACAATCGTACGTGAGCGGTTACAAAACCCAAACTATACTCTCCACATACGCTAAGAAACAATAAAGAAACCCATAATCTACTATTCACACAAACATACCTTAGCTCTTACAAGCACCAACACACAAACACATACCCTCACACTATCTTAGAAAAGAGTTAGTGTTTATATTCACACTACTCTACCTACACATTGGCAAATTGATGGTTATTTCTTTTCTAGAGTATTGGGTAGCCCTGAAAAGGGCTGTTTTTTTGGAACTTCATGGACACCTGGTTAATGGTGGCACCTTCCAGGCCTGGCGCCACATACACATCTTATCCCCCAGTTACTTTTTACTTTTTTGGGGGAGAGAGCAGAGGCAGGATATGTCGCTTCAGAATCCCAATTTTCGCTCTCTGGGATTCTAAAATTTATTCTTCTTCTCTTCTTTTCCTTCGCCTCTTCTTTGTTTCTTCTCTCCTCCTCTTTGTATCTTCTTTCCTCTTCTTCTTCTTCTTCTTTCTATCTTCTCTCCTCCTCTTCTTTTTTTCTTCTTTCCTCCTCCTCTCTTATCCTTCCCTCCTCCACAATGGCTTCCGCGGCCAGTTCATTCAACAGGCGCCTGGCATATTCCAGATGCACATGAAGTTCCAACAGTTTAGACAGTCTCGTGTTCATTTTTGGTGTTGATCAATCAACAAGGGTAGCCAGACTGCCCAGCGACTTTCAATTTATAGTGAATGCGCGGACGTGAAGGAAAACATCCCCCTAAAAAACATAAAATTGATGTTACCTACATCATGACCAAAAACAACAACGCGCGGACCTAAAAGAAACACTCACTCACTTTTTTTATGCTACCCATCACTATTTTAAAATTTTTTATAAATCACTTCATTAGACTATCCACATACGCAAAGCAATCCAATCTAACTCCAAATATACACCTCAAACACCAAAAAAACATGATTTTAATCTACTATTCATACCAATTTACTTAAGCACTTACTAACACACAAACACATACCCTCACATTTTTTAAAAAAGACTTAGTGTTTATTTTCACACTACTCTACCTACACACATTGGCAAATCGATCGTTATTTCTTTTTCTAGAGTATTGGGGTAGCCCTGAAAAGGGCTTTTTTTTTTTTGCTTGCTATGGCATTCCTTTTTTAGTTTCTAAGAATGCGATGTCCTCTGAGGATAGACTTTCTGGCGATAGGTCTGCTTCTTCGGAAAGAAAAGAAGAACTCTTTGGTGTCGATACGACAATCGACAAAGCCTCTGTCAGCTTCAGGTTGCTGCTGCTGTTGTTGTTGTTGTTGTTGCTGCTGCTGTTGCTGCTGTCTCTGAAGTCTGTACTTCTCTGTCCATTCTTCTTTTTCCCTGTTCACTTCTTCTCTGAAGAGCTCTTCTATCAGGTCTTCAGTGATTTTTAACATTCTCACATTCTCTATTTCTTCTGGCTTCGGTATCAGACTGTGTCTGACCCTATGCAAATTCACGTAGGCTTCGTTGAGTTTAGCTAGTTTGGAGCACATCTTCTTAGGAGGATGAGTCGACAATGGATGGTTAGACTGGAAACAACCCGGTTCTTAAAGTCAAAGCGCGGACGTGAAGGAAAACATCCCCCACACGGTTTTTGAGTCGCAACGTTTAGTGAGTGTCATGAGAGGGATAGTAAGAAATGAAAGAGCATCAATCCAACATTCTTATAGCTAAACAAAAGACAAAGGCATTTTTTTCAAAACACAACATTTTTTATTCAAAAATCACTTAACACTAAACAACAACTCTAACATTTTTAACAATAATCCAACAATATAGCATCAAACAAATTTTTTCAAAACACAACATTTTTTATTCAAAAATCACTTAACACTAAACAACAACAACTCTAACATTTTTTTAACAACAATGCAACACTAAAAGTTTCTCCACTAGGAAAAGAGGGATAACAGTCTTCCATGGTTTCTAGTAATCTAGGATGACTTCTCTCAAACTGTTGATTTCTATGGTATTATCGAATTCTGCATACAGGATGACGTTCACCGTTTCATCAGGGTCTCGGTCTTTAAACTGAATTTCCACACGAATCTGGCCGGATTTTATAGGGTGGAAATGTCCCTCGTCGCTGCCTTGGTCTGGAGTGAAATCGAAAGCCCACAAAGCGTAGCCTCCTGCATAATCCTCGTACGTAATACCGCGACTGGTATTGGTTCCTAACTGTCCGGTGGCTTCGTACAGGGACAAGTACGATCTCAAGTAATTCTTCTTGGTAAAGTCAGGTTCGAAAGGTCGGGTACACAAGGTCTTGCCATCGCGACTGACTTCGATTTTGGACACGCCAAAGTGTTGAAAGTAGAAAGGATTTTTTTCGGCAGCTCCGTTGAAGGCTGTATTCTCGACGATACCAACGATCAAACGTTTGGGTAACTGTCCTTGGAACAGATGATCTTCGATCATGGATCGCTGTCCCTTGGGAATGGTGAAGGTTTTCACTTCCACGCGTCGTATGGGATACTTGGCGGTCGTTCTGCTCAACGTCTGACTGATGTCGTTTCCCACTTTAGGTAACACTTCCACACGGCGTACGTAGAGTCTGGCTTCTAGGATTTTGGTTTTGTAACCGTCACTATCAGCCATCAAATGGAAAGCGGCACTGCTACGATTCAGTCTCAGACGGACATCCACCCCGTTCAGCAAATACTTTTCTTGCAACCACATGTCCAAATGCAAACGATCCATCAGTTCTAAACTTGTGTCGGCTCCCGTGATTCTCTTTCTTCGTTCTACAAATCCATCATTGTTGTCTTTCTTTTCATCAGTTTCCAATATTTCAAACTTGGTAGGTTCGTCAGCTTCCCATACCACACAGGCATTGAGATGAGTGTTCTTGGCATCTATTCCGTACGTCAAGAGATTTTCCAGGTAGGCACGATAAGGGTAAGTATCCATGCTGCTACTGACCAGTTTGTTATTCAAGTACAAGTCCACTCCACTGAACAAGGAATGCATGAAATTGTTGACGGGAGCTACTGCTTCATCGTCTATAGCACCTCCAGTCTTATCTAGAATTTTGACTTTCAGGTACAAGTAACTGCTATTCAGATCGATGTAATCTTCGGGCTGTCCTTTGATTTCAAACTCGATGGGAGCGGAATCGGTCAGTGAGGAGACGGGGTGAAATTCCACCCACTGGGATTCTTGCATCCTCATCATCGTGGGGGGCATGGCAAACAGGTCCAGTTCCGTCTTGGAACAAGCGCAAGATTCTCGGTGCATCATTGTTTTGTCTCTTTTCTCAATAATCGAAAACGTCTAAGTCTCGAACGGTTCTTCTTTTCTTGGCCTTTCTCGCTTGAAGTCTGGTGAAAGGGTGTTTTCTTCGTCGTCTCTTTCTGCCTTGTCCTTGCTGAATGCCTGACTCGGTAGCGTGCAGGGCATTTATAGGTGTTTCTCGTTGGCCTAAAATGTCTTTGCCCGTTTGCAGCAAGACATTTTTGCCTGCCCTCATGAAGGCTTCTTTAGGGTTTTGTTTGTCGATGATGACATTTTGGAGAAATTCTTTGCCTTGCGTCAGTGCCGCATCTTTCAAGGCGTGCAATCCGCGTGTCACCATCGGTTTCAACACCGGGGCCACCGAACGAAAGGCCGATTTTAACATATCTCCTAAGCCGTGTCCTCGCTGTCGAGCAACCCCTCGGTACACTGGATACATGACTTACTTACGAGTCGTGAGAGAACCGTTTTCGAAAATGGAGTTTCACCGTGACTTTTCCTTTGGTGAATGGAATATTTTGTCCCAGATCTCCTTTTATAGCAATGTTGACCGTGTCCAAATACGACTTACTGACAGGCAAATAGTGAGGATGGACAAATTCGCGGTGGACGTGGTAAGTGTTTCCACCTTCCTCGTCAGCGCCCGTGGCAGAATCTACTTTGAAAAGAATGACACGCAGTAACGGTACGGAGGTGTGTCCCACCACGTTATACTCCACCACATCGGAGTACACAAACATCAAATTCAGTCCTTGGTTCAGTTCTACCGGGGCACGAAATAACCTGCTAAAAGACTCGTTGTCGTAAACGATGGGTAATTCGTTTTTCTTGATCATGGTCTTTCTCATGTCCATGTCTCCGCCCAACATGTGAAACAATTCAGGACAAAATAAAATGGACATGATTTTACTCCGTTCAAATTTCATCAAGAAGCGACGAGCTGCTTTGTGGTACTCCATGGTGACACTTTTGTTGACATGCTCCAAAGCTTTCAGAAACACGACATTAAACCTGGAGGTTATGGTGCTGACCAAATGTTGACCACTAAAATAATAGCCTGGGGGAATGAACAAGTGATAGGTGGTGTACTTTTGATTTTGTGTACGGGTTTTCTTGTCATATTTGACATTGCTATCCATCCACTGTTGCATTTGCTCGTCATGAACTTCCACATCAAAAAAATTTTGATTGGGAAGGACATTGAGGACTTGGGTCGGGTGAATCATTTCTACTAAAGCCACTTCCCAATGGGCTTCGTGATCTAACTGGATGGCTTGAGGTAATTTGGCCGTGTAACAGCACAACGTGTTCTTGGGAAACACCTCCATGGAACTGTCACTGGGTAAGGTTAAGTAAAATTGGTTTTGGTGACTCATAATTCCAGAGTTCTGTGGCTGTCCGAGGGGATATTACTGGACGTCAGAGGCGTGTCTCCGTCTAAAATGGGGTTCTGGTTGTGGTTGAAGTGGTGACTGGCACTGGCACTGGATACAAGGTTCCCGGGGTTCCCGTTCGAGGTGAATTTCAGGGAATGATTAGGAAGCAGGTAACCGATGCAACTGCTCAATAAAATGGTCCACAATTGTTTGTCTCCTTGTTGCAAACTCAAATTGGCGATGGCTGCCCCGATGACACAATACACCACGAAGATTTGGCAGAAAAAGACGATTTGCGTTTTAGGCACACGTTCTCCACACCACACCCACAAGGGTTGTTTTTGTAAATCTTGCACAGAAGAACTAGGTGAAGGAGGAGTGGTCGACGTAGCTGCGTCTGCTGTGTGAAAGGGCATGATGGTCACTTCTTTTTATAGTCGATGACTTGCGAAGCGTCGATCCAAGAATCGAAACTGGGTGGATATCCTTTCCAACGTACTTTGACTTCTTTGACACGTCGTTTGCCCACTTTACGGGTTCTGCGTTCGAGAATGCTTTCGATGTCGTACACGTCGTCTTCTTTTTTGGTGACACGTTGTAACTCGGGCAAATAAAACGTTCCTTTGAGCACTTCTCCGTTCATGTCTTCCAATTTATAGACGGTAGGATGACGGCCATGCACTCGTCCAGTGACGCGAAACAATTCGGTCGTCCAGTTAGGTAAGTAACCTTTGTCGAAAGTGCGTTTGGTTTTGCCAATGCGCACCCAATCTCCTACGGCCAACATTCCACTTTTCTCGGGGACAGCCCTCGTCGGGGACGTACCAAACAGACGCTCAAACACCAACACTTCGTTGTCGGGAGTCACGTCTTGCGGGGCACGTCCGATGCTTCGATGGTAAGATTGGTTGTACGCTTGCACCAGGTGCGGTAAGATGTCGATGTACTTCAGAGTGTGGTGATGCGTAAAATATTTCCACATGCGTTCTTTCAAAGTGCGTTGAAAACGTTCCACGATGCTGGCTTTGGTTTCGGGATTCTCGGTGGTAAAAAAATGAATGTCACGTTTCTTTAATTCTTTTTGGAAAGCTTGGTTCAGAAATTCGGTGCCTTTGTCCGTTTGCCATCGAAGAGGGTGACGACCGCTTTGTTTCAACACCCGTTGCAGGGCTCGCACTAACTCGCTGCTCGATTTGGAAGTCAAGGGCACGACCCAGGCAAATTTGGAAAAGACGTCGATGACACAAAACAAATATTTGTAGCCACGATTGTAGCTGGCCAAATGAGAGACATCGGCTAAATCGGCTTGCCATTGATGATCGATGCCTTCCACTCGGGTGCGACTTCTGGCAAACTTGCGTCGAATGGGTTTGTGTAAAGTGTAGGTAGCTTGTTCTTGTAACCATCGTTGCACTTTTCAGTCGCGTTTTTGCAGCACGATACAATTTTTGAACTCCTGCGTAACCTGCAGGATGGGAGGGATCGTAGTAAATGCTGGCTAAGACTTTTTCCATTTTTTTGTGTTGGTTGGTGTGTTAATAAGACACCCACTCTTGGAGGAGGCTACTCTTTTTCTCTTGGGGTATTTTCTTGGATTGCAATGCTTTGCGTGTGCGGCCAGCAATAGGTGTCGAAGAGGAGAAGGATGTCTGAGCGGGGGATATCGGTTCTTGTTTCACTTCTGTCTTCACTTCTGTCTTCACTTTCTTTTTCTCTTGTGAGGAAGAAGGGGTGGCCATCATCTTTTTAATCCATCCAATTCTGGAGGTAGGTGGTGTTGTTAACTTGCGTACTTTTTCTTGAAACCCTTCCTCTTCTTCTCCTTTTTCTGTCTTGGTCACGGGTATTGGTGGTACTGGTACTGGTACTGGTGATGGTGCTGGACTTTTCATCAAGGACTTAAAATCTTTCAGAGTGGGTAGAGCTGTTTCGTTTAAAGCTTTCTGGTGAAAGAGTTGCAGTCGTTGCAAGAGTTGACCGTACTTTTGCGATTTTTCTGTTTCGGACAAATCTTGGCGATCCATCAAGGACTGCAATTCGTGTTGTAACTGGGACATCTCGCTCAAATGGGGATTGGGAGGTAAATGCGGGGTGTGTTGTTCTTGCCACCGATGGTATTCCATCCATCGTTTGTAAGGTACTAAAGCTAGTTTTCGTCCTTCCATGGGGTTGTCAGGGGTCGATTCTGAGATCTTGGAACTTCCGAGGCCTTTTTATCTTGCTCCCACCAGTCCTCCCAACATGGTTCCCAAGACTCCTTTCAGTATGGGGCCTAACAAGAGAGGTAAAATACCTCCACGTTGCACTAACATCTTCTTTTTTTGACGAATGGGAATTTTCTTTTGAACCATTTGGCGAAGAACGTGACGATGTTTGCCTAAGCATTGTTTCTGGTGTTTGGACAAAGGGATCGTGCCTTTCAAAACGTTCAAACAACATTCGCACACGGTATCGATGACCTCTTTGGAGGCCGTTTGAATGAGTTTTTTTCGTAGGGGTGGAGAAGCTTTGGACAGGACAGATAACATGTCCCCATGTTTGGCTAAACGTGGTGGCAGTCCTTTCCTTTTCTTTCCTTGGGGTTTTCTGGAGGGTGACATCTTTGAGTCTTCAGGAGCACAAAAAAACACTGATACCCCGACTTGGTCACAGGCCTTTTTTATACTGGAACGCGTCGCCACTGATTGTCTTGACGTCGTATTAGTTTGAGGACAGGCATGACACGTCGTGCAGGGGTACGTAACGGACTAAATCGAGCCAGTTCTTGCTTGGACAAATCCAGTAAACCTTGTAACATGCCCGATCTTTCTTGAACTTTGATTTTCGGAGAAGGTACTTTGTGAGCAGCAGCCACTGCCACTAAATTGGAAGGTCCTGCCACTGGGGAAGTTCTTTTGGGGGTCATCAACGGAGAAGTTCTTGGTGTGATCAACGTCTCCAAGTACTCTTCAGTTCTGGGTGTCATTAACGGAGAAGTGGACAAAAGTGAGGCTGCCGGGGACGCAGTCACCGCCGTGGCAGGTCGTGGTTTGCGAGTGTAAGGTTGCGTCCTGGCCGAAGTGCCTCTCTGGCGACTAGTTTTCTCTGGACTTTTCTTTTTCTGAGGACTTTTTCTCTGTTTCTTTTTCTGGGGGCTTCTTTTCTTTTTCCGGGGTGGTGGTGTCTGGTCAGAGGAGGGCCCTGCCACTGGAGAAGTTCTCCTTGGGGACCTGGTCGTTTTCTTCTTGGGGCTTCGTTGGACTTTTGTCTTGGGTATAACTTTGGGGGCATTAGGATCCCATTTTAAGAGTGAGCGAATGATGACCCCTCCTAGAGTACCGCTCCCTCCAGGTTTCAAAATGATTTGTTTTTTGGTTTGAGTGTCGATGCGGGAATCGGCCAGTTGGACCAAAGCGACTTTGTTTCGATCGAAAAAGCGTTTGGTTTGATGAGGAATCTGAATGATTCCTTGGAGTAATTGACGTGCCGTCACCGTGAACCATCGTAAGACTTCTTTGAGACTAGCTTCTAAGACACGAGCTCGTGTTTGTGGATCTTTTTCTCGACTGATGCCATACAAGGCACGAATCAATTTGACGGGAAGATGCGACTGAAGGGACGTCATGTTCACACTGTGTGAGACAGACGAAAAAGGGTCTGAGGTTTTTATAGATTTTTTATGGGGAGTGAAATGAAGTCGAGGACGGAGACGTGTACAGGACAGGCCCTCCGTCTTGGCACCAGTGGTGAAACAAGTGGGTACGAAATCGCAAATCCTCGGGAGTCGTAGGTTTCAAATCGACGAGTAAATAGGCGTGTGGCGTTTGAGTGGCATCGTCGTACGCCTGAGTCAGCCAAGGCGTTCCTAACTGTTTGGCTAAGACTTGCACTTGCGATTTATCTCGAGGGCTTTTAAACAAGACCACGTAATGCGCATTGAGACTGATGGTGCGATGGGCTTTACTTTGTTGAAACAAATTTTGGGTGATGTAAACGACACTGGCATTACGGTGATGCCCTTTGCGCGTGAACCACAGTTTAATTTCTTCTTCGTCTTCTCCTAACATGTCGTCGAAAATGACCAAATGGGTTAGACGGGAGTCAGAGACGATGCCGTCGTCTTCTTTAGGAATGCCTTCCACAAACACGATGGAATCGCCTTGACTTTCTCGCAAGAGGCTGTACGCCGATTGCCACTCTTTGTAACACCACACGATTCGTTGAGGGGGTCGATCGATCAAATGATGTTTATGTTCGATCAAACGTTTGACGAATTCGGTTTTGCCTGAACCGCTAGGTCCAGCAATGAGCATGTTAAAGGGATGGCGAAGATACAAAGCCTCCCAACTGGCACGATCTAAGTGTTCGTCGATGACTTTGACATTAGAGGAAGAGGGAGCAGAGACAGCAGAGGTAGCCATGGTGTGAGAAATGTCACTTGTGACACGAAAAAACGAACAAGACAAGAGTTTATATACTTTTTCAGAACACGTTTATTGAATGTTTCAAACATGAATACGAAAGACAAAAATGCATAAAAGCCAAAGGCTTAAGTACAAGAATAAAAGGCACATGATAACCATGAACGTGGAATAAACACAAGTGTCTGTACAACATGTTTTGGGTAAAGTTCTAACCAGTTCTATAGTAGGGGTAAGGTCACACAAGTGTCCTCCCGAAAGGGTCTTTCAGGCCTGTCCACGACAGTCCTGTCCTGGGTGACGGGTTCTTCTGGCACCGTCACTAACACAGGTTGAAAAGTAACTTTTTTCCTTGAATAACTCTCGTGCATACTGGGCCACCTCTTGTGTCCAAGCCTCAAAACCCTGGTCTCGGTGATGTCCAACATTTGACTCCTAACCAATCTGGTTTCTTCTTCGTCAACGACATGGTAAGTTACTTCAATGAACAGTGAACTATCGATCTTGCCTAGGGTTCCTTTTCATATACAGACCAATACCGACGTGACCGTACGGTAAGGTGAAGTGATTGGGAAGTCGCACTCGCTTCTGGTATACAATTTGATAGACTTTTTCCAAGGGTCGACTGACGATGTGGTGAGTGGGTAAACGTACAATCTTGTTCGGTTGATAGGTGGTCACTTTAAAGTTTCCATTCTCTCCCGATTGCAAGGCTTCTTTCAATACCCCAAAGTTGACCACTCGACTGGTACGATGATTCAGAGTCAGTCCTTTCACTTTGCACGTCGTGTGCACTTCTCCTTGTTTGTCCCGGTATTCGTAGCCGTAATTTTTGGGACCACCACTGACGAAACTTAGAATCTTGTCGTCGGGATGCTCGTCTGTCCAGGCTCCTAAACGGTCTCCTTCGAAGTCAGGGTGCTGTTGAATCGGGTGATGGATGTAAATGCAACTGTCCGTGTCAAAGTACAGGACGCGTTCTTCCAACAGTTCTGAAGCTTCGTACAATTTTATGCGAGCATGAGCTATCACGTAAGCCGCAATGATGACATTTCCAAAAGGGTCGTCTTGTACAAAGTCCAGATCTTCTTCGTAATTGACCAAGATCAAATCCTCTCGAACGACGTCCACGTGTTTCATGTATTTGGTTTTGTCGTGAATCATCTGGAAGTAGCGGGAAGGTTCTGTCAAATATTCCGTCTTGGGTAAACACGGTCGTTGTGCCATTTTACCCCACAAGCAATTTAACATCACTTTGACAAACGATCGCCTGCCTTCGTTTTTTCGATGTGGTCTAAAGAGATGCCTTCTTGTGTGTAGTATTTCGCTTTGAATTGTATTTGGTCTTCGGGAGTGTGACACCAGGAAGGATAGCCGCTGGCTTCTTGCTTCAGTTTCAAAAAGGCATCCACGTAGTCGGCGAAAATGCCTTTCTGAGTAGGGTCACCCTTGTGGTACTGTTGTGTCTTGGGAAAGTGGCAAATTTCGTACACTTCTAACAGTTGGTATCCCATGTCCAGAGCTTTGAACAATTCCACGCTGACCCAGGTTCCCGTCAAGGCCCGTTCTTCCTGGCTGTGATGGCAAGGTTGGTCCTGGTTGCACGTTTCGGCACAAGTACGGCACAATGGAAACATCAGTTTGCCTTGGCAATGGTGAGGTAAGACGGGATGGTATAGGTTCGTGGGAGGCAAAACTTTACACTTGATCAAGCCTTCGTATTGTCGAATGTTTTTCAGGTCGATGTGTTCCGTGAACAATTGCGGGTGCCCTACAGGAAAGCGACAATATTTGCACACGTAGGGATACAGCGAACACACGTCCAAGTATTTGATTTCTTCTCCTTTCTCTTCGTCGGCTTGGTACAGCAAACAGGTGGCATTGGTCCTTCCTCCGTACAAACTATCCCTCGGGTTCAGCGGGTCCATGAACTGGTAACTTTCCACGAGGCGTTTAAACTCGGGATCGGTTTTCAAACGGTGATCGTACTCGTGTTCCCACATTTCCACCACTTGGTATCCTTGCTGTTCTAACTTTAGGCGTCGCTGACAAGTGGCCTGGTACAAGTCTTCCATGGTTCGTTGCAAAAACTGATTTTTAGTGTCACGGTCAGGGTAACAGACGGGACATCCGTGAAATAAGCAACCGTTAAACTCGTACACGATCTTGGGGTTTTCTAAGTCCCAGCCATCTACCGAATACGTTCCGATGGTCTTTTCGCCTCCTCCGTTGCGGGCATGCTGAATCCATTTGTCTTCCTTGTCGCACAAGTAATGTAACCAACGTAGGGCTTTGACCGAGTATTGGCGCTTGACATAGTGGGTCGTTTGAGGACTGATGACAGCCACGGTGTTTTCAGGCATGAATCGTTGGCGGTACACTAAGGAACACGCTTTGGCAATGGTGCAAGCTTCTTTCAAAGGATCGACCCCTCCGTGTTCCATGAACAGTTCTCGAAATTTTCCACAGCAACGCCGTAAAATGTCCGCGTCGGAACGACAATACTTTAACATTTCTTCCTGAAAGTCGAAAGGGTCCGAGGCGTGAGCCTGGTACCAAGC
This sequence comes from Sinohyriopsis cumingii, assembly GCA_028554795.2. Lineage (NCBI taxonomy): Eukaryota > Metazoa > Mollusca > Bivalvia > Unionida > Unionidae > Sinohyriopsis > Sinohyriopsis cumingii. The sequence goes on from CM068825.1 coordinate 33,768,152, forward strand.
GTAGAAAGCTTCTCGTTGTTCGGTACGCATGTTGTCGGGGTCGTAATAGTGAGCCTCAGGCAAATGGGGTAGAACAGCATGTTGATTGGCTTCCGTATTGAAAAAGTGTGGAAAGTACCCTTTAGCCATTTCTGTCATTCCAAACGTTTTAGGCATTCGGCTCAAAGGCATGGCCAAGTAACTCATCGAATCTTTAAACTGTACTTGTCCCACTTGCATGAAAATGATTTTGGCTCCGTTCAAAATCACTTTAGGACGTTCGGTGCCATGTTCCGTATAGTACCTCAAAAGAAACTGTCCATCGTATCCGGAGAAATTGTGAGCCATCACCGTGGCATGACGATGACAATCTCCGTAACGTTCGATGTCCTCTTGGCTCCACGTCTTGTCGATGGGGTCTAAGACCCATTGGGCAAAATCGGCTAACGTGTTTGGTCCCCGAAAGATTTTTTCACGCCCTCCAGGAATCTTGCTGCAGTGAGGGCAATGACTGAAGATAGGTTCTTGAATGCACTTCTCGCACGCTCGATGAGCCACGCAGAAATTAGGGATGTGAATGCCAGTCTCTTGCATGCATTCGAAATCGAAAAAGATGAAATTGCCTTTCTTCTTGTGACCGTCCTCTTTCTCTGGTGGGGGTTGGTATTTTTGCACGTAGCATTCGTGTTCCAAGTCCACGATGTGGTGACAAATGTGACATTTTTTCTTTCCTCGACATACGTGTGCCTTGGCATTGTTGGTAAGTATGCCTTGTCCACAGGTAGGGCACAATCTCAAGAGTTGACAAGCACATTTCTGCTGTGAACCTTGCGTCTTCAGATGTTGCTGGTAACAGGCAGGGCTGACAAACGTACGCAGACAAGTTGAACAAGGCACTGGTTCTTCGCTCAGACAGGGTGGAGAGGCCAAACATCCTGGGCATTTCAATCCACAATGCTTGTGTTGCTCTCGATTGTTATAACCATAATCACATTTCTCACAATAATAACCGTATCCCAGGAATCCAGTGATACTGGTAATGGTATCGAAATGGTCATCGTGATGATAGACATGAATGTATTTTCCGTCCTTAAAGTCTTGGCCTCGAAACAACAGAGACCCGCGCATTTCTTGAGGGTGCACTTTCAAGGTGTAGCGTGGAGCTAGGGCATCTTGCAATTTTTGCATCTCAGGAATGCCACAGGGTGTGTCTTTGGACAGGCCAGCTTGTTGCAACAGGAGTTCTGCTTCGTTTCGTTGTTTGGTTCGGTTCGATTTTCGAATGTTCTCCCAGGTTCTTTTCCATTCTACCGTGTCGTTCTTGTTGGCATAGGTTCGTCCCACCACGATGGCTCGGGCTAAGCACATCTGGTCTTGAGGATTGTTAATTCGGACGAGACTCTTTTTGGTGTTGCGAAGGTCGTCCACTAATAACATCTTTTTGCGTCCTGTCCATTGAGGAAGAGAGACGTGAGCCATTTTCAGTGTGGCTTTACCATCGGTGATGTCAAACTGGTCATTAGATTGTTGTACGTGTTGAATCTTGTCCATGACTTTGGAAGGGGTTAGTTCTGCGGGTCTGCTAAACTCGATCCAAACAGGGGATTTCAAACCGTCGTGATCTATGGATAGTGTCAAGCGATCGTCTTCTTTGGGTTGACATTGTCGCTTGAGTGAGGTGAGCAAAGAATCCCACATCTCGGTGATAAACCCTTCTGCTTTCTCCAAGGGTACGTCGGCCTTGAAATCTTTAAACTTCACCGTGTAGGTGTAAGCCGTGGTTCTAAATTTTCTAGAGGAGCGCTTTTCCGTCTCTCGAATGGAATAGTACTTTTCAGGGTTGACTAAGGGTGGTGAACTTGGTTTAGAGGGTTCGGATTCTGGTTCACTCATGTCCTCTTCAAAATCACTGGCATGAATTTGTGCCAAGATTTCAGCCCTGGTACGAGGCGATAGATCACGTTTCTGCCTCTTACTTTCTTCTTCTTCTTTCTTCTCGAATGAATGGGATCGTTTCATCTTGAGTGCAAAACGTCAAATGACTCAAGTTTAAACACCACAGACTAATTTATAGTCTTGGCAAACCAGCGTATATAAAAAGGGTGTGTGTATTGTCCTTTCACTATTCATTTCACTCTTAAGCCGAGCACAACGATGGAAGAGACTACCCAGATGGAACGTTTCGTCAGAGCTTTGCGAGGGGTCATTAGAAAATTCTCTTCAGACCAGCCGACGGACTACTCTCCTTCCTTTCGAGATAAAAGTCAAGATACTTGCTATATCTGTCAGAAGAAAGGGCATTGGTCTTCAGAGTGTCCAGACCGTCAAAAAAGAACAAAAACAGGGACTAAAAGAGACAAAAGTCAAGATACCTGTTATTATTGTAAAGAAAAAGGACATTGGTCTCCAGATTGCCCAAAAAAGAAACAAGAGGAGTCAGAAGAAAAGAAGGATTCTTCAGAAGAAGAGAGGGATTATTCGGAAGAAGAGAGGGATTCTTCAGAGGAAGAAGAAGAAGAAAGAAGACAGGTGAAGAAAAAGAAACAGGAGAAGAAAAGAAGAAGGGAAGAAAATGAGGTAAAAACGGTGAAGAAATTCAAAAAACAGAGAGACTAAACAAGGAGAAAGAAGAAGTCAATGAACTTTTAATTAAAGTGTTCTGTGGTGAATTGTGAATTGGATTGTAAAAAAATGGATAAAAGAATACATGAATGATATAAGGTAAGTGTCTTTGAGTTTTGATTTTAAAATAAGAAGCTACACTCACGCACTCATACACAGACACGTACTATAAGGGTAAAATGGGTGGGGTTTATTTTTGAGTTATTGGCAAATTGAAATTGTATTTTTTTTCGAGAAATGTGGGTGGCCCTGAAAAGGGCCTTTTTATTTTGGTGTAGGGGTGAGTTTAACCAATCAACTTTAACTGCCTTAAGCCTTTGCCACGGCCAAGGCCTACTTCTGATGATTGGGTTGAAATCACTAAGGGTGGTACGACAGGCTTAGTCACAGGGTTGGCGTGTTTAGCTCGGGAAGGTCGTATTCTCTTCGGTCGTGATAAAGAAGTCTGATACATTTGTTTCAGACTTCTTAACTCCGCTAAAATGTCCAACAGTGCCGTAGCCGTTTGATTTTCACCCTCTTGTTTCTTTGCTGCTACTTCTTCTTGCTGTTGTTGCTGTTGTTTTTTCTTACCTCTTCTTGTTGCTGTTGCTGTTGCTGTAGGAGAAAAGCTTGTTCCGCTTCCTTTTGTCGTTGTATAAATTTCTCCAATTCTTCTTTCTGTCTCTGTCTAAAATTCTCCACTTGCGGTAATGAAGAAGGTAACGAAGGTTCTGGAACAAATTCTTGCGAGGTAAGAAAATCCACAAAATCCCAGTGTACCTCTTCTGAAAGTAAGTCCGGGTTCCCTTGGGCAGTCTCCCCTGCTGGTGCACTCCAATGGATCGTTTTCTGAGTTTCCGTCATGTTGAATCACTGTCGCATAGATTGACTGCACACAAGCGCTAACGAATCTATATAGACCACGTGACGTCACAGACTGCTCTCTTCGGATTGGATGCGAGCTGACTGAATTTTGTAACGCGTGTTCGGATTGGTGAATGAATTCAATCCGTTTCAATCCTTCCTGTACCTATAAATAAGCACAGTTCACTGCATTGATTCACCTATTCTCGTCGCTTCAAGATGTGGACCACAGTTGAGTCATCCACCCTTGTGTCTTCCATGATGTTTAGGACGGACATGCTCATGTATGTCAGGTCAAAGTGGACTGTTGTTGATAGGACAGATACTAGTCAATGGATGAGGAGAGTTTACATAGAAAGACAAGGATGTCTCAAGAGGGTACTTGTGTATGGACCGGTAGTTAGAAGGAGTTTAAGAAGAAGAAGAAGAAGATGTGACAGATGCCATCTATGTTAATATTAATATTAACATAAACCCAAAGGCCCTTTTCAGGGCCAGCCATATTTCTCGAAAAGAGATAGCCTTTCCATTGCCTACCCCTTTTCTAAATTTAAATTTAAATTTAAATTTAAAAAAAACTTTTAAAAAAAAATAAAAAAAATCCCATATTCAATTCCCCTTGTCCCTAGACAAACCCAAACTCTATTCCCATGTTAATTTCCCTTGTCCCTAGACAGACCCAAACTCTATGTTAAATTCCCATTGTCCCTAAAGTGACCCACGATTTTTCTCCATGTTAAATTTCCATTGTCCCTAAAGTGTCCCAGGGGTCTTTTTAATGCTAAGTCCCATTGTCGCTAATGTATCCCACTTAACTACTAAAGCGAGGAAGAAGAGGAAAAGAGTGTGACGGTGAAGAAATTCAAAAAACAGAGAGACTAAACAAGGAGAAGGAAGAAGTCAATGAACTTTTAATTAAAGTGTTCTGTTGTGAATTGTGAATTGGATTGTAACAATGGAGAAAAGAATAAATTAATTATACAAGGTAAGTGTCTTTGAGTTTTGATTTTAAAATAAGAAGCTACACTCACGCACTCATACACAGACACGTACTATAAGAGTAAAATGGGTGGATTTTTTTGAGTTATTGGCAAATTGAAAGGCTATCTTTTTTCGAGAAATGTGGGTGGCCCTGAAAAGGGCCTTTTTATTTTGGTGTAGGGGTGAGTTTAAGCAATCAACTTTAACTGCCTTAAGCCTTTGCCACGGCCAAGGCCTACTTCTGGACTGCGTAATGTTGATGATGATTGGGTTGAAATCACTTAGGGTGGTACGGTAGGCTTAGTCACAGGGTTGACGTGTTTAGCTCGGGAAGGTCGTATTCTCTTCGGTCGTAATAAAGGAGTCTGATACATTTGTTTCAGACTTCTTAACTCCGCTAAAATGTCCAACAGTACCGTGACCGTTTGATTTTCACCCTCTTGTTTCTTTGCTGCTACTTCTTCTTGCTGTTGTTGCTGTTGTTTTTTTCTTACCTCTTCTTCTTGCTGCTGTTGCTGTAGGAGAAAAGCTTGTTCCGCTTCCTTTTGTCGTTGTATAAATTTCTCCAATTCTTCTTTCTGTCTCTGTCTAAAATTCTCCACTTGCGGTAATGAAGAAGGTAACGAAGGTTCCGGAACAAATTCTTGCGAGGTAAGAAAATCCATAAAATCCCAATGTACCTCTTCTGAAAGTAAGTCCGGGTTCCCTTGGGTGGTCTCCACTGCTGGTGCACTCCAATGGATCGTTTTCTGAGTTTCCGTCATGTTGAATCACTGTCACATAGATTGACTGCACACAAGCGCTAGCGAATCTATATAGACCACGTGACGTCACAGACTGCTCTCTTCGGATTGGATGTGGGCTGACTGAATTTTGTAACGCGTGTTCGGATTGGTCAACAAACTCAATCCGTTTCAATCCTTTCTCTACCTATAAATAAGCGCAGTTCACTGCATTGATTCACCTATTCTCGTCGCTTCAAGATGTGGACCACAGTCGAATCATCCACCCTTGTGTCTTCCATGATGTTTAGGACGGACATACTCATGTATGTCCGGTCCAAGTGGACTGTTGTTGATAGAACAGACACCAGTCTGTGGATACGAAGAGTGTATGTAGAAGACAAGGTTGCCTCAAGAGGACACTGATTTATGGCCCTCGAGTAAGACGCAGCTTGAGGACAAGAAGATGCCGCAGATGCCCTTTATGTTAAGGGCATATTAACATAAACCCAAAGGCCCTTTTCAGGGCCACCCATATTTCTCGAAAAGAGAATGACTTTCCATTGCCTACCCCTTTTTTTAAAAAATTTTTTTTTAAAAAAACAAAATAAAATCCCATGTTCAATTTCCCTTGACGCTATACAGTCCCACCCTGTTTAAATTCCTTTGACGCTATACAGTCCCTATTCCCATGTTCAATTCCTCTTGAGGCTATATCGTCCCACGATTTTTCTCCATGTTAAATTCCCTTGAGGCTATATGTTCCCACGATTTTTCTCCATGTTAAATTTCCATTGAGGCTATATGTTCCCAGGGGGTGTTTTTAATGCCAAGTCCCATTGAGGCTCTAGTATCCCTATATACTACTCATGAGTGTTTGATATTTTCCATTTCTTATGGCTGTGTGTCTTTTTCTATCATTGCTTGACAGCGTAGCAAGTATCCTTTTCAGAACTACTGTCATTCGTGGCTCTATATCTGGTGCTTTATACTGTGTCGTGTCTCTACTGTATTGGGATTTCCTCTTCCGTATGTATATTGATGTGAGAACTTCGAGAATGTCGTTTACTACGAAAGACTTTTCTCTCATTTCCGCTTCCAAATATTCTGAGCGACAGACATCACCTGGTCAGACAGTCTCTGTTTAGAGGAAGATGTGCCATTTGCAAGCTGTAAGTAGTGTATTCGGCGTCTTTAACCCATTTGTCTTGTCTACTCTTCAAATTGGTAACAAAAGACAATAAGGAAAATGGAGACATAGATATCACTTGTCATCATCAATAGCAGGGTGTGTGTGTGTGTGTGTGTGTGTGTGTGTGTGTGTGTGTGTGTTACGACTCCACGGTCTTAAACTAGGTTACAGCTTAAACTAAGTTACAGAAAGAAGGAAAGCCAACAAATTTAGTAAAATCAATAAATCATTTATTTCTCCTAAGCTGCAAAGTGAAAATTTAAGAGTATTTCAATGTATTGTGAATTAAATCATACATTGTTCTGTCAACAGTCCAAAAGTATAATGTTCCGATTACAGCTCAGGACTTGAACTTAAATTCAAGTAAACATCATGATAAAACTCAGACAAAACAATTTCAAAAAAAAAAAAAAAAGAAAGTCCTGAACGTAAATTCAAGTAAAAACATTTTTTTAAAATAACATCAGTCAGATAGGCCCAATACAAATTAAATATACATAACAGTGTGTATATGAGAATATTTGTAAGTATCATAATCACATTCTTTGCCATTCATGAATAAATTATGGATTTTTAAGTATTAAAATGGTATACTTCTGTAAGACAACTTGAAACCTTCTTCAACAAGGCGGAAGCTGAAGCATTCTTCAATATCTCAAATGTATTTATTGTATTTACAAACAGCAGATTCTCATAGGAATCACATTCAAAATTTCAAACGTCTCTAAAGGAATTCATCTCAGTACATATACTTTCCATGCTGGCTTTTCTGCCTGAAGCAAGAATTCATAGTAGATGCTTATCTCATGATGCATGAATCGCAGCAGACTCATTGCTGAGATAAAGAAAGAAGAATGGGAGTCTTTATTTATCCCATTAGCCCGAATGGACTGCGAGGATACGTTTTTAAATTAATTGGCGGAAAGTACAATACAATACAAAAATAAAATCAGCTACACGTCTATTTTTTTTCTTCGGTAGCTGAAGCTCATATCCTTGAAACATGTATGTATCTGAATATCTAAAATGTATTTATTGTATTCACAAACATAGCAGGTTATCCTAAGACTCCCGTTCAGAATTTCAAAGTCTCTACAGTAATTAATCTAAGTCTATATGCTTTCCATGTTGACATTTCTGCCTGAAGCAAGCAAATAGGAGAGAAGGGCCTAAGTATGTGTTAGTTCAATATGCAATGCCATTTTGGAATACAAGATACATATTTGGGTGTTGTTTGTTAAAATATTTTCAGAGAAGTGCCACCAGACGCAAAACTAGTGAAGATTATAAATATCAAGATATATTCAGAACAAATACTAAGTTTACATGATGGACGGCTCAGGGCTAGCATGATACAAGTACACACATTTCTTAATTGTACAATTGTGGTGAAAAGGGACTAATTACTCCGGTCATTAAAAGATAAGGACATTTGTAAAATATTGTAAAACAGAATTAAGAGAGTATTAATTCTCAAATGTTACTGGTGAATCCTTGGAACAATTTGCCAAGTGACATGGTTTCTGAAACAACACGAAATGAAGTGCAAGGAAGACATAATACGCATTAAAAATATTCCTGTTAAAATATCTCCATACTGTTTATTTCATAATCTCATGCACAACTTGGCAACTCTACCAGTTTTGATACAATTATAGAAGTTGATAATTTATAATTTAAAAGGTTACTAAAATTGCAGGCGACATGGGGTCAAGCATGAATAAAGTAAACAAGGTTGTATAAGAGTGCTTATTAATTCAGCTATTGCACGTAATAATTAATTCAATATCTCTTTCATAGAAACCAGAGATGTTTGCAAAGAGTTTTAATTTAGCCAAGAGTTCTTCCATTATTTAAAGAGTTTTGTTAATAAATGTCGCTCATCTTACGTTATGTGTTTATATGTTAATGAACTTGAAGGTAGCCACCAATTTATGCAAACTGGGTTCCAAGAAAGCAAACTAATCAGTGTGTGTGATTTTGATTTTTAACGTGACTTTAACAAGTTTTAAGTCATGTCGCTACGATGTCTGCAGTGTGGCAGTTTATGGTCATTTCTAGCACTGGGGCATCATGCCGCAGACAAGTGGCATCATGTCGCACCAAGTCACATTATCCACTTAGGCCACTGGAGCGGTCTAACCAAATAGCGTGTACTCAGATAAACATCCTATTTCGTTGTTCATCAGGCATTTCTGAAATCAAGGATATGGCGTTGATTTGTGTCTATTTGATCTGAACATCCGCGTGGACTTTGTTTTATTTTTTTATTTTCATTTTGAACGTTTGTGGTTTTATTAGGGAATAATCTACTATTGATAGGTTGAGGATCAGTAGAGCTAAATGTTTCTTGGGAGTTTCGCTTGATGTGCATTTTAATCAATGAGATAGTCACCAAACGTCGAAATTAGTGTGTGTGTGTGTGTGTGTGTGTGTGTGGTATTTCTTTTAAAAACCTAGTTTTACATCATTTAAGTAAAGAAATGTGGCCTATTGTAAAACACATATGCACATATCATTACGGTCACATTTATCCTTACCTATAAAAGATAGGCTTATAAAAGTTTTGCTCAGGTTTCACGCATGTATTCATCCCCTTGATTTTGGGGGTATTTAACTACTCCAGTGTGATGGACTCAATTACTAGCCCAGACCAATAAGGGTCTGCCGCCTTTGTGTCGCTGGGAAAAGCAATTAGCTCCCTTTTCCTCAGTATGTTAAAGCGGATGAAGTGTTTAAAGTTACGTTAAAACCAAACGAAACCCCAAATATTACTCACTCATCAATACATTAAGATAGTCCTGACGATATGTAATTATGAACCAGCATCCAACCCTGGAGATGCTTCAAACTGACAGTGATCCATGTAACTTCTTTCTACGACAAATTCAAGACATAAGACATGGCTGTACTCAACATGTTTAATGACTGGACTCACTGGATTTTTTCGTATTTTGACACCTCCCTAATTTTAAAGGTAGAAGGAAAGAACCTAATTATCACAAGCCTAGCATTTATAAATTCACACAGAAGCTAAATCTTATATGTGGTTTAGATTTCCTTTGAGTTAGGCTTGGAAATGGGTTGGCTTGTTGGTGACTCCCTGTCACAGTTAAACAAGCATTGGAGATCAAATGCGTAACTTGGGCTGCAAATGAACAGCCGACTTGGCTTACGTATTTACGTGTGTCTGCTACAGAGGTAAATATCTAAAAATCTAATGGTTGAGGGGTGACGAAAAGTATGCTAATTTGTTATAGTACTAGTGAACTTTATTCATGCATAAGGCACATACTGATTGTTTTAGCTGCCTTGTCACAGGAAAATATTCGAAATAACTCTTTGCTGTCAAAAATGAATGTAAAATTTAAGGGTTGGTGGCAGTGTTGGTTCAGTATAAAAGCCACCAGTTGCATCAGGAATTGACCAGAATGCCGCAGTCAAAATCTCACATGTATGCTTTCTACAAAAATCATTAGCTTGTTTTTATTTATATCTTTAGTGTAAAATTATTCTCATTTTTCTGCTATAGATCATTGTCGGATGAAAATTCACCAGATAAACTGTCCAGTGAGACCTTAAGGACACACGGTACTAATCATACGGAAATAACAAATAACAGAGTATTTACGGGTTTGGTGGTCCATAATTGATTAATAATGAAAATTAAAAGTTTAGTAAAAATATATTTTGAGAGCTTATCCTATCTGTAATTTACAAAAATATAGACAACATTCTATTGATGCAATTTTAGTATTTTTACAGGCTTGACTCAGGAGTACTCAGTAATGAAAGTAGCACCTGATTCATTTGGTGCAAAATCAATAACATGTGTTTCATGCACATGTAGATAAACAAAATGCCGCGGCTCATATGGTGTTCTCCACACATAAGCTTGCACCAAGGTTAGTTGTGCATGGAGAATTATAGGTCTCATCATCAGCACCCAGAAATTTTAAGTTATTGAATTTTGAATATGATAGTGTTTCCATATGTTTACTATTGGAGTTGAATTAGTACCGTGAGTCCTTAATGACTCCGCTCTAGCACATGTTACACCATTCAATGTTCTCAAAAGGAGAGCACAACAGTAAGAAGGGAAATAACTCGTACGACCTTACTGTGAACTGGACTAATACATGTACGTATGCATTACGTTATATCTCTCTTCTTATAATAGATCTTCTCCATTAAGTTGCTGGCTGACACATAATGTTAATATAAAAGTCATTTGTTATAATTTGTGCACTTTCTTTCAGGAGTCCTAAATTTACTACAAATAAAATCTGACATAGAATTCTCAGTTTTATACATACAGAATCAATAATGAGCGTGTGTGTGTTTGTGTGTGTGTGATTTGGATTTTTAACGTAGCTTTAAAACAATTTCAGTCATATTGCTACGATGTCTGCAGTGTGACAGTTTATAGTGATGTCTAGCACTGGGGCATCATGCCGCAGACATGTAGCATGATGTCCCACCCAGTCACATTATCCTGACACCAGGCCGACCAGTCCTAACACTAACCTCTTAATGCTGAGCGCCAAGCGAGGTAGCTGTAAGTACCATTTTTGTAAATCTTTGGTATGACTCGGCCGGGGATCGAACCCAAGACCTTCCGCTTCCGAGGCGGACGCTCTAACCACTAGGCCACCGGAACGGTGTCAATAATGAGACAAATGAAATTAATATTGGAACGGTCAGCTTTCCTATGTTTCACTAGCAAATGGTTTACTAAAATGGATTATTTAACGTTCTGTCTGTCTTTAGTCAGTTTTCATCTACTCTTATTTTATCTCTGCATCACTGTCCTAAGACTTAACATATATTCATATTTAGGTGATATAGTCTTTCAAATACACAGGTTTCTTAACACTTCTCCCTCTAGATGTCTAATAGTTGTCTTGAGATCCAACATTGTCATTCAACAGTTGTTGCCCGCTCATCTTTGGTCTAGTCTTGCTCCGAGATGTAATCTTTGCACCACTATCGGGGTTTTCACATTCTTGTGGTACATGAATTTCTGTTTCTGTTTTGCATGTTTCAGATGGCACGAGTCTATCTGGTGTTCGCGATTCCACGGGTGTGAATATCAAGGTCTATGAAATTTTCATTTGTAGCTCGCAGATGCTTTCTGTTCCTGCGATACACACCAAAATCTTCTGTCCGAATCTTGAAAGAGCGAACGTCAACTTTCCCCTCAACGTATGCCTTGCGCCATGTAGCATGTTTGTCACTGGGTTTAACCCGAACAACATCTCCAGTCTGTAATGGTTGTAACTCCTTTGCACTCCTATTTTTGTATTTTTCTTTCCTTTTGTTTACCAACAACTTAGATCTAGTACTGTCCTGTGACTGTGGCCTTGGCATTAGGAGTCTTTCTGACATTGACAGTAAAGTTATTGTATGCCTATTGATCATGCGTTGTGCTGGTGACGAATGCAATCCTTCCGTTAGTGTATTCCGGAAATCCAGTAGCGTGAGTTAGTGGTCTGATCTAGACTGTACTTCTTTCCTCATTAATCTCTTCCCTGTTTTGACCACGTTCTCCACTCTTCCATTTGATTGAGGGTATCCTGGTGAGCTAGTTCTGTGTATGAACTCGTAAATACGTGCAAGTTCTGACAAATCTTTTCCTGAAAATGGTGGTCCATTGTCTGATACAAGTTCATCCGGTATTCCATACCTGGCCATGTGAGCTTTCACTTTTATGATGACTTCTTTGGCAGTCTTATTATAAAGTCTATCAACTTCAACAAAATTTGAATAATAGTCTACTGTAACCAGATGTGTTTTGTTATCAAAATCACATAGGTCTACACCTATCTTCTCCCATGGCCTTGTAGGCACATCATTAATTATGAGTGGCTCCTTCTGCTGCTGAGAAGAATATGCATTGCATGTTTCACACTTCGCAATAGTTTTCTATTTCGCGATTCATATTTGGCCAATATATAGCTCCTCTGGCTCTTCGCAGACAGCCTTGTATTCGTATATGCTGGAGTGCAGCCTTTCCGTTATCGATCCTTTCAGTGTGGCCAGGATCACTATAAGGTCACTTTTTAAAATTAAGCGGTTCTGTAATGTCAGTTCCTCTCGGAAAGGAAATTAACACTGTAGTTCTTGTGAAAGTACCTTTTTTTCTTCTGGACATCCTCTGTGAATGACTTTTTTCAACTGTCTCTGAATCTCAATGATGCGTTCCATAGAAACTGGTAGATACTCATTCACGCTCACACTTTCTATTGCTTTCTCTGTGAATGAGCGGGTACCAACTTCAAACACTCAATTGCTATCCCATACCTTCTTGATGCAGGGCAAATATGCACGACTCAGTGTATCAGCGATGTACATCTGTGTACATTGCTTGTAGACTACAATGAAGTCAAATTTCTACAGTTTTAATAGCATTCTTTACAGCCGCTCTGGTGCACTAACTGAAGTTTTCTTGCAGATTATTTCAAGTGGTTTGTGGTCACCTTCTATGACTACTCGTCTCCCGTAGACGTAGTTCTCAAACCTTTCCATTCCAAAAAATATTGCTAGTAGGTCTTTCTCTATTTGTGCATAATTTACCACAGTCACTGTGAGTGCACGTGAGGCATAGGCAACAGGGTGTCCCCTCTTGCAGCAAACAAGCCCCTAGCCCCGTTTCTGATGCATCCCATTGAAGAATAGTGTCCTTCTCATGGTCAAGGTATCTTAGCGCTGGTGCTGATGTCAATATCTCTCTAATTTCATGAAGGCATTTGTCATGAATTTGATCCCAATAAAACTATACGTCCTTCTTGATCAACTGTCTTAATGGCTCTGTCACTTCCGATAGCCTTGGAGCAAACTTCAGCACATAGTTCACCATACCTAACGCTGGACTGCCTGCTTATCCATCAGTGTAGGCATTTCTCTGATTGCCTCTACCTTAGCACTTTCAACTTTCAACCCCTCTGCAGAGATCACATGTGCCATGAATGTAACTTCCTTCTGCCTCAATTTCATCTTTGTTCAATTTAACATTCTTCTTGCGACATCTCTCAAAAATTTCTCAAAGCTTTTTGTCGTGATCCTCTGTGACCTTAGCATTATCTTCACCACTTTCCCATACTAGAATATCATCATGAATTGCTTTCACACCTTGAATCCCTTCCAAAGCTTCATCAATTCTCCTCTTCTTCTGGCGCTTTCGCTATACCAAGTGTCATTCTCCTCCATCTGTATCGTCCCCATGGCGTTCCAAATGTGGTGAGTTTGCTAGATTCCTCGTCTAACTTAACATGCCAAAACCCATTTTTTGCATCCACAACAGTAAACATTCTCGCCCTGCTCAGGTCTGGCAGAACATCTTCTATTCTTAGAATTCAGTAATGGTTTCTCTTCAAGACTTTATTTACAGGTTGTGGGTCAATGTACAGCCGTATTTTCGTGTTGTTCTTCATAACCACCACCATGCTAGAAATCCAATCTGTTGGTTCTTTCTCCTGAGTCAATATTCCAAGTTTCACCAGTCGTTGAATTTCTGCCCTCAACTTCGGCTTAACAGATAATGGAATTTTCCTCACTGGCAGTTTTACTGGTTTGTCTTGTTCTGCCAGTTCAAGGTGGAGTTCTCCTTCCAAGAGACCTTCTCCACTAAATATGTCTTCATATTACTGTATGAAGTTTTGTGTTGTCTCTACTGCTATGATATTTTGTTTATTTACAGTAATAAGTTTCATTTTCTGCACTGCTTGGGTACCAATTAGGCGTCTTGCCTCCCTTGTACAATTTCAAACTCTAAGATGTAAACGTTCTTATTCTTTGGATTTGTAAAGTGTAATTTTCTTTTACACAAGGCTCCTGTTTCACTGTTGTTATACATAACAAGTGTCACATTGTTCATTTCTAGGTGCTTCAGTTTGTCATCATGACACACTGTCTTATAATGTGTTTCAGGGATTATGTTAACTGTTGACCCAAAGTCTAACTGGAAATTTATCTGACTCTCACCTAAACTCATTTTGGCAAACAACTTCTTTGGCTATGTTTCTATCCCATTCACTTTTTCGACTGTCAACACAAATTCATCACTATCACTGTCAAGATTTGAATCATCATCTATAACTTGTACCCCTTCTTTCTGCTTGTATTTCTTTTTTGTGCTTTCCACTTTGGAGTTTTCTGCTTGCACTTAACTGCAAAAATGGTGTTTTAACCCACACTTTGCACACATTTTCCCCACGACCGGGCAAACTTTCTTTGCTTCATGTTTTTTCCCCGCAATAGTCACACTCTCTTTGCAGCTGACTTTGCTTTCTGACTTGCCACTCTTCCTTTGAGCTAATGCCAATACTTCTTCCTGATTCATAGCTTTCATCTGTTCTTGCGTTTTTTCGTTTGCTCGACAAATATCTATACAAGTTTTTAAGGTTAATTTCTTGTCTTGCAACAGTTTTCTCCTGGTGCTGTTGTCTCTTATTCGAATTACCATTCTGTTTTGCAATAGACTGTCTTCTAAATCACCATAATTACACGTTTGTTTTAGTGACCTTAGTGCAGCGACGTAGACATCAATGCTCTCGCCTGCTTCCTGTTGTCGACAATTGAAATTGTACAGTTAGGTTTCGTTTGTTTCTCCTATACAGTACTTTTCAAATTTGTCAAGCACTTTGTCAGGTTTATATTGTCTCCATCATTCCCAAATGTGAAGGTATCGAACATTTATATGGCGTCTGGTCCTAAACACGTAAGAAGAGTGGCTATTTTCAGTTTTGGCGCTTTTTCTGCCAGCCCTGTAGCTACTTAATAGTTCACCCAGACTCTTTTGAATTTGTTTTCAATTCGCAGACAAATTTCCCCGAAGCTCCAGTTTCGGCGGGAAAGGTATTGATGATGTAGACGAAGTTACCATCCTTCTGACACCATGTAACATCATTCTACGACAACTTCAAGACATAAGACAGGACTGTACTCAAAACGTTTAATGACTCCGCCCTAGCACATGTTGCATCATTCTATGTTTTGGAAAGAGAGCACAACATTAAGAAGGAAAATAACTCGTACGACCTTACTGTGAACTGGCCTAATACATGTACGTGTGCACTACGTTATAATCTATATATGATGATATAAGCGTCCCATCGCTGCTGCCATCAAGCTTTAAAATGTCCTCCATGAGTAGATGTATAAATCCGTACTAGACTCGGAAGATGAACAGGCTGATGAGCTGGACAGAAGTTTTTCGCTGTGACCCTACCGACTATTTGTGAAAAACGGACCCGTCAAGTTGACAAGTCGACAATATCGTTTTGAAGTGAGGTACCTCCCCCTCCCAGAATATTAACAACAGCAACAATTCAACCAAGCAAGTGAGCAGTAAAATTCCATCTCAATACTTGTTGGGAGGACAATATATTTGATATCTCTTTAGATTATAAACTCTAACTGGAGGAGGAAAAACATTTACTGCCAAGTCCCCATGGGAACCTCTCACAATGTCCCGCCGGAAACAGTTTAAACGCTATCAGCCGAGTCTCGGATATAAACTTTCCTGAGTTACTCAGCTCGCGATATGTTCTCTGATGCAAAATTTGACAACTGCACAATAGCTGTAGATCACATACATGGGTCTGCTTCCCCCATTCGTCGAAGAACGTGTTATTAACTGTCATACTAGCGAAAATGAGTGGTGTGTACGCGTTTCGTTCATAAAACCGATATTAATGTTCATACTGTTTTTTAAAAATCGGTTTATGAGGATGAAGTTCAGAATTCTCCTTTTTTAGTTACATTTTGGTAAAGTGTGTCACTTTCACCACTAAGCATTCCAGTTGTTGGGATATTCATGTGAATAGATGATCACAGGATGCAGAAATTCTAGACTTACTGTAATGCATGTGGGACCGGGTATTTGCATTATTTACTCTGTAATAGTAGAATACAGCAGACATATACTAGTTTTATTTAGAGTCAGAATTGCGTCAAATAATAAGAAACAATAGCTCGTTTGAGCTATTTTACCGCGTAAAAAATACTATGGTTTGATACATTTCTGTCAGTTGGGAGATCGGTTTATGTCCACATTCTTCGGTGAACAGATGTGAGTTTATTTATTTATATACCTCAAGCTTTAAACTACGCTTGTATATAGGGTGGATTCAGTGTTACATCTATATCGACCACCACCCCTCCCCCGTGCACGCTATCGACCGCTCCAGTGGCCTAGTGGTTAGAGCATCAGCCTCGGATGCAGGAGATCGCGGGTTTAAACCCCAGTCGAGTCATACCAAAGACGTAAAAATGGTAATAACAGCTGCCTCGCTAGGCGCTCAGCTTTAAGAGGTTAATGTTAGGACTGGTCGGCCTGGTGTCAGGATAATGTGACTGGGTGGGACATCATGCTACTATAAAATGCCACACTGCAGACATCATAGCAATATGACTGAAAAATTGTTCGAGCTACGTTAAAAATCCAACACACACACACACACACACACACATCATGCCCGCTATCAACTGACCTATACCCTTAGTTTTATTTGTTGTTCTTGTTTTGGAGCCTTACGCCATCTTTCAGTGCATGATATATTATTTTACACCGCGAACGAGCCCCTGTGCGGTAAACTGTCCATATTCATGCAGATGTGACTTTTTTCAGTTCCCTTTGTGCAGTCGACTCTAAAAATGGCCACCAAAACGTTGATAGTAAGAGTAAAAACAAAAATGTCCAGAAGGCGGGGTTGGGAAAATTCCATGATCTCGGCCTCTGAATAAAGAGAATACTGCGCAGTTATTTCGTGCGATTATTTGGACATAAAGTGATATGCTAGCATCTCATATTTGTTTTAAAAAGAGCTGCACACACGATATGTAAATTGTACAGACTATGTTACAATAATATATATTTATAAACTCCAATACAAATTTTGTTTTCATCTATGTAACACGTGTAATAACAACTCATTAAATTAAAAATGACATCATAACGTCTTGCAAAGAAAAGGCGTAACGACAAAGCACCCAAATGTACTTCAAGGTAATTTTTCTACATTAATCAATACTTTGGTCAAGTAAAATCATTATTTTCCGTCATGTGGTAAATAGAATCTTACATCTGTGCTCATTTCAAATAAAAGTTAATGAAAGTCGTTGAATAATTTAAATTATTTGTTCCATAAGACTCGCAATACATTGAAATTATTCCACTCGTTTCATAAATTTCATTTGTTTACCAGTCAATAAATTTACAAATCAAAGTGAACTGAAATTGCATTTGCATTTTTTTCGGGTGTCCATCGTGTCCGATGATGACGCTAGTTGTGTACCCCACAGTGACTACGCTTTGACTCCTGCATCGAAAGCTGGATACATACATGATGCTACAGGATGGACATGGGAAGTCTGTAGACGTGATGGTCTGGGATGCTGTGATGTGTCATTTTTCTCTTATGGCTAGCCTCCACTAGTCCAACAGCTTTTGCGATGAGTGTGCCCCAGGTAGACCTGTCCTTGGCCAAGGCTTCAAGCTCGCTGGATTGGATTTCACATCATTTCAGTTTACACTTAAGGTTATGTTTGTACCTTTTCCTGGGGTGTCATCGTTTCCACTTTCCATGCTTGAGTTCACCATGCAAGAGCTGTCTCGGTATTCTAGTCTCCTCCATCCGAATGACGTGTCCAGGCCATCTGAGCTGGGGCTTCAGCAGTACTGCCTCAATACTAGGAGCACTGGCCCTGTTGAGGACTTCTAAGCTGGACACCCTGTCTTGCCATGGGATGTGCGTGATTGACCTTAGTGTGCGCACGTGAAATGGCACGAGCTGCTTCACATGCCTGCAGTATCCGGTCCGGGTATGAAAATATAAAGGCTGTCCTATGTTTTTCTATAAAATGTAAAATACTTTTAGTTTTGAAGACACAGATAGTACTTCTGTCACCATTAAAAGCTGTATTATACAGATAAATATATTTATGATTTTACATGTTTAGCGATTTTATCCAGAGTTGTTTTATAATCAGCCATGAACAAATGCTGGACCTGTCTTGCACAAACCTTTCTGAGCTTCAAGTTCTTCTTCGATATGCATCAAAAACATCGGACAAATTAATGTCCGTCATAAAAGAAATGTCTTCAAATGTGTATCGAGCACCTGTACCAGTTATACCCTTCATAGCAGCTAATTCCCACTCACGTTATGCAGTCAAATCTTCAAGAACGTGGGTCAGATTCCAGTGATTTGTAACCATCTTAAAAATGATGAAACCACCTCAAAAACTGAAGAGTATGACAAAGAATTACATCGAGGACTTTATTCAAGTCGGCATTGATATCAGTCTTAGAGTAACCCAAGAGCGTCCGAATTTTACAGTATGCTATTGGTCAAGTAGAGGATTTGTACTCCTTCTCCAACAGTTTTAGGTCACCGTCATTTACCCGTTTTACGCCACATGTGTATATCTGCAGGTGTCTGGCGTTGATCATTGTATACAATGTTATTTTGTCTGTTGATCGGCGCTACATGTATGTGTTACGTGTCTATACTCTTAAAATAAGTAACAGAAAAGTGTCAAAAACAACAAGCTTTGTAAAATTCAATTTCCCTCGAATATAAAGTGAAAATGAAAAAAAGAATTACGGTATTTAGAATCAAATCCCAAAATAATCATAGAATTACAGACACAAGTCCTAATAATTTAAAGTTCTGAACAAACTTTAGTAGAAACATAAATTAGGTCCAACGCTGAAGAAGTTGATGTGCCTGTATTGTGTTGTGGTACCAACAGTCTTTTGTTGAAACACAATAACATAATTCCAGGTTTTAATTCACTATAAATCCCAGAGAATTGTCACTCTCCAAGAATATTATTTATTTTTTATGAGCACTCTGTCTTTGCAGAGAAAATAATCACTGAATTAAAATAATTTGAAGAATTAAATTCCAGCTCAAATAAACACTAAATTTAACAATAATACTAATTGATTCTGTTATATCTTAAGCACGAATAAATAATCTTTTAAATGACAAGACTATATAGTCCAGTACTTGACTTCACATCACAATTAACATTTTCTATTTTAAATAAAGCAAAACATTGCCTGATGAAAGTAACCTTCTAGAAAGTTCTTAATGTTTACAAAATAAAATATTAGTTATTATTAGAAATCTATTACTAAAATTATAATACAGAACCTGGACAATGTCCGGTACACCAGGCAAATTGTAGAGGAATTTGAATAACTTAGATCCAGACCCAAATAAACATCTTTACAACTATTAATAATTATCCTGATATTAAACTAATACACATAGAGAATATTTTATGAATGTATTCGTTGCTTATAGAGTAAAATAATTACAACAAAAAAAAATTCCTTTCAAGTAGAATTTAAACTTGATTTTTAAACAAGTTTAATTCCAGAATACAATGTTACATTACAGTAGCATCTAATGAAATAAAAAAAAAACTTAAAAAAACTAGCTAACAATACAAATTTAGTATACATAACAACTGATAGGTTCAAAGAAACAAAAAATGTCACATATTCAGAATTTTTTATATACACCTCATATTTTCAAATTTTCTAGTGAGATGAAATAAATATAAAGTAAAATCCTTTCTGATGAAAGATTAGTAAAAATTTGAACTATTTTTAAAATTTCGAACTTTGTTCATAACAACCTTTGACATGCTACAGATGTGTCTGCTGTTCCCACTGGAGTGGTAACATGGTAACGCTATCAAGGTCAGCTTCACACTAAGATTATGGCATGCAAGAATCTTACTTGAATTCCAGACTATATAGAATTTATTCAACTAAAGATATAAATAACATACTATCACTATTTCTTCAAGTTGCATCCGACGAGCAAATCATGCCTCCACCTCCCATATTTGTCTTTCGAAGTTTAAAGTTCTTGTGCTAACGACATTATCAAAATGTCGGAATAACGTTGGATATTACGTTCCATTGGTTACGCTGGAACACATTAACAGAAGCGATTGATTTGGTCCCTATTTCAGAAGCTCTTTATTTCTTTCAATTCATAAAAAAATAACTTTCACCAAATATATTTTTGTTATTAGTGGGCATTAACTAATGAAATATTGTTAACGTTTATCATATTTATACGTCAATACCAATCAATCACATAAACATAGGTCCATTTTTACGCGATTGATTGGCATTGAGGTACATGGGGTATACACGCCAAGCAGATGATTCGAGCATTCTATATTGCAGATTGATTACGGATGGTACGGGTGGCAATACTTACATTATTATGAAAATTTTAAAAAGCAGTTATAATAGTTCTACTTTGATGCATTAAACGGTTGTATATAATATGGATTCATTCTCTTCGTCTTCAAAAATTTATCGTAATCTACACACACACGAAAAAGGTTTGGGTAACATAAAACTGCTTCTCTAACAGAATATTTGTACGAGTATTATTAAAGACGTTTCTAACGAAAGCACAAGCCAGGCTTTATGAATTATTATTATCATTATTATTATTATTGGGACGCGAAACATAGCAATTTACCGGTGGCGACATCGTTAACAGTTTGATAAGGTTATGGTTTTTCATTTGCTTATATTTCCTATTCTCTATGTTGTTGTTTTTTTTTTAATTTTTATATTTATTTAAAAAATTTATTTTGTTTCCCCCTCGACTGATTATCATCATACTTTGCGTGACTCATTAAGAATCGCAGACAATTCATGCCACAAAACGCTTGCACACCTTTACGACGTCAGAGACAGGGTCACAGCCATAGAAAACCGGCGTCGTTTTTATTCTTCAAACTTCTATATCGAAACTCCTTCATGGGTTCGTATATTTGGAATGAATCGTTATGAAGCATGGGCATTTCACTGTGACGCGTTCATGCATCATCGACATTTGGATCAAGGCTAGTCATTGAAAGTTAGTGTAAAGATTTAATTTAAGAGTTTTCGATTGCTTAGATTTTCTAAATCGATCGATGGATTTTTGTTTCATTCCTGGGGTGAATTATTAAGTCAAGACCATTCTGGCTCGCTGGCCTTTTATCTTGAGGTCATTGTAGCATATTTAGAAAATTGGCATTAAAGTCTTTTTTCACGTTCCCCCCTCTCTTTATCTCTCAAATTTACTTATATTTCTTAAGCAAGCCCCTTCATGGATTTCCTCATACTTTGTTGAATAATTATTAAGCAGGCACAATTCATTGTGGATTTCTCGCTCAATAGTTTCACCTTAAAGTCAAGGTCACGCGTTTTATATCTTTGCTTTAACAGTATGCTCACGACTTTCCTCTTTCACGGCGATCGTACAGGCTGTTAACAGCTTATCTTAAAGTGCCGTAACAGTGTATCTACATTTATTCAGTTTATTTCTTCACTTACTTGGGTAGTTATGATGGTAGAGGAAATCGCCGTTTAATGCTTGCATACTCACCGTACTGGTCAAATACTGAAAAACGGGATTGGACTTATTACCAGTGTTATAAGCAAGCATACTGTGCTAATTATATATATATATATATATATATATATATATATATATATATATATATATATATATATATATATATATATATATATATATATATATATATATATATATATATATATATGTGTGTGTGTGTGTGTGTGTGTGTGTGTGTGCGTGTGTGTTCTGTAGCAAGTGGGGTCTTTATTTAACACTCTCCCCCTTAACTGGGGTCTCATCACGCAAAGACCCCAGTTACAAAAGACCCCACTTCCGAAAACCATAAAAATAAAATCTACTATCCCTGTTTTATTATAAAAAATAGTTTTTAAAAATGACCCCTATTTCACCTTTTACTTCGCTATGATCTCACACCGAAAAAAAGCATACCGTCTTCTGACCACAAAATTAGATATCCCGTCTTCGCGCATGCGCGTCTTTTGTTTCCGGCACCATGCTATGGAACTAGGCGAGAAGAAAATTTCGGAAATTTAGGAGCGGGTAGGTGCTTTTAAAGTCTTTTGTTAATACGCCTTCATTTAAAAAAAAATCATCTATGTCTGCCTCATTTTTTAATTAGGTTGATGTTCATTCAAGCGGAAGAAATTATATTTTGATATTGACTTTGAACGGTTCATACTTTTACCGGCTTAAAACATTTGCCGGGCGCAATATTTGTATTTGAATAGATTTCGTCGTTTTCAATCTGAAGAACAATAAAACATAATTTTAAAAAATGGTGGGTCAAATATTTATTAATATTGCTTTTGCAACAAAAGAAATGCTATATTATATGCTGGTTATACAAAGAGAACAGTAATAAATTGGGTTTAAGTGTGTCTGTTAAGTGTTATACAAATAATACAGCGGTTCCTAACCGGCAGTTTGATGTGTTTTGGTCATTGTTATGCATAATGTACATATTTATGGGATTTAGACAAGCTCAAAGCATTTTCTATACTTGCAGCAAAGCGTGACATAACTGTCAAGGAAACTTACGAAAACTGCATTATCAGCTACGTGATATCATGTGATATCAGTGGAATACAATGGCTGCTCCGAAACTATGTCATGATGATACTCAAAGACATTCATCAAATACACATATTAAGTCTATCTTTAGAGGTATATTGATACATGTAGACTAGATTTGAATCAGTAATTGATGAATGTTAACACTTTAAGTCTCCATTTTCTCAGTTGTTGACTGCTCACATGATTTGTATACATTATTAATAACTACAAGCATGAGACATATCTAATTAACAATTCCAATGAACTGGACATGGATTACTCTTAAGTTAATTAAAGTGCATGTCAACGTGGTCATGTAAGCTCATTTACTCTTATTAAATTAAATATTACTTATAATTCTATATATTTAGTACTACTATATTGTAACCAAATCAATTCAGTCATGATTGTTGAATGCTCAGCACTACCAAATGTCATCAAAAAACTTTAAAAGGAAATTTGTCATCATATAGACTTTATAGATACTACATTGGGTCAAGAAAAGAGGACGTAAAATATTGACTCCTGATAATAGATTTATATAAATAAAATATTTAATATTTAGAGAAGAAAGAGAAGGAATAAGACAGTTCAAAGATACACAATGTTATGCTATACAAATTAATACATAAAAATCAGAAAAGTTTGCTTTATCTTTTTGCTTATCCTTATCTAAAAGAAAATATATTTAACTGAGTTAACATAGCAGCCTTACAAGGACAAAAATGTTTTTTTTCCTAGAATGCTGGAATATATTCACTATTGTGATAAAATTTAAGGTATATGGATGGAAAGTGCGACTGTAATCAGATTCACCTTCATCCACATATGCTTAAAATGACAAGTAATATTATAAATTATTTTAGACTACATTTTTGTTTTACCCAACTCAGAGTAGTATCGTCTGCAGAAAGTTCAGTGGAAGACATTGAATTCCTTAACTTAAGAAGTAAATCTTTGATAAATAGGAATCAAATAACAGAAGTCTGAGGAGCGCTGTGTGGTATGCCCATATTAATATTTTTACTTTCAGAAAGTTGACCATTTAAAGATACTTTTCGTACTTGGTTAAGTAATAAGTAAACACGTTTAGCGTGTTTTCATTATATTGATGGATTTTCAAGTGAAAGTTCATGGACTGTAAGATCAAATGTGTTTCTTATTAGTCAGCATGAAATAGTAAATCTTAACAAATAATGAAAAATCCTAGCTATGAGCTAACAATTATTTTTTTAAACCTATTGACTATTGAGATTAGAATTTTGACTTGAGATTATTGGGTCAAGGCTCAAATGACATGAGAAATTTTAAATAGATTAAGGACCCTGAAGTGGTTAAACACCTGTCCATTTGCACAGTGAGCATTTATTGTGCCATAAGTGCAGAATGTTGGTACTACTCAATTAACACAATCAACAAGTTGATTTACCATTTAAGGCATTGGCGACTTGAATTTTATTTGTTCAGTCTGACCAAAGTTCACTTGTTAACTGTTGTTATAGTGACTGATATTACTTTTCACTACTCCATTGCATCCATGACGGCTGTGGTTATTATGATAAGTTGGCAAATTTAGTAGCCACAGATTAGCGTTTATTTTTATTCCAGCAGAGTTGAAAAGTTTTAAGCTGTCATTTTATCGTACATCCATCACATACTTGACGTTAATATTAGACTGTAGGAGTGTTTGGCAAGGAGAGAATTTCCATTTTGTTCAGAGGATATAAAGGGTAACAAAAGATTTGGCAGGTAAACATGGATATTTCAGTTTCAGACTATTTTGTATGCATCACAAGTTGCTACAATCTTCTAAGCTGGAAATTTCTTCTTTTCAGAATCAAAATGACAGAGGCACTTACACGTGGTAAAAAGGCTGTAAGTTGACATTTTAAAGTTTTTAATGTTTCTGCAGTTTTGAACTTGCAAATTATGAATGGAGGCAATATGGAGAATGCAGCTGTTTTCTTTTCCGGCATTATATGTTGTGTTTCAGCAACTGACAGTTTATACCATGATAACTCTGAAGAAGAAAAAAGCAACATTAAACTGATAATTGCAATTGTTCATAACTTTACTTTTTTATTATTATTTTGCTTTTTTAAAGATATTTCCTAACAGTTTGAGAGCCTTATTTAAGCATATGAGTTCATTAGGGTTTTGACATAGCTATTTTTAGAATGGGAGATTTTCCATTAATAATATAGTGGCTATGCCAGCATGGTCATCAAACATGTAATTCCACCGGCAGATTCTGAACAGTCCACAGCATTGTCTTAATATTTATAAATAGTGTAGATTAATAAAAGTAAACATTTTAAGTCTTCCACTATTTTTTTTACCTATGAAAATATGGACCACAGACCTGCCAACTCTTATGATTTGGCCATAAGTCTTACGAAAGTTACCTTTAAAATACAAGCTTAAGGCATACTAGCAAAAACAACGGGAAAATGATTGTTACCGAAAAATCCGGATAATTGGTTCATTTTTGTTACAGAATTTTAAAAAAATGGCGTCCAGAAAGCAATGCAGGTTTAAATTGAAAGAGAAAATAAACTTCTAAACAAGTGTTAACCCTTTACCTCATACAAGCGTCTTTTGACACCTCTACTCCATTGGCATAGATGCACCTTTTGACGCCTCTACAAGATTCGCATGGAAGCGCCTTTTGACGCCTGCTGTAAACAAAAGCCATTTTGAGCTAGTTTTCGTAGCGCCACCTTCAGGGAAACCCCCTATTAGATACTACATTCATTTCTGTGAATGACAGTTACGTCAGATCACATGGTCACTATTCATGCACTGGTCGATATCAGCTATTTAAAGTAACTGGGTCGTAATCTCCTCTCTCCAAAATGGCAGCCACGGATTTCATTCAGTACGTACAAAGTTTTCACGATTAGAATAACAACCACGAAAGATTCAATAAATTAGGTAAAGTCTCTGATATTGATGTAGGCAGCAATTAGTTTTTATAAATTATCAAATTCAGATGACTTAGTGATATAGACACACGTGAAAACCTTGTAAATTTTGAGTATCGGAAATAGCAGCTACAGTTGGTCACGCAGCCTCACTGACATGACGGTGAACAAGTTCTCTCAAGATTTTGAAGCTCATACAAAAATTCTTCTGTGAAAAATAATTACACAGCTATAACAATCGGACTTTACTCTTAAAGTTTTCCACATATAATATATGTGTACCAAAAATGTAAAATGGTTAAAATTGATTTTAAACGTAACATACACTACATTGCTTAACAGTTCACAGGCAGGATTTTATTCAGTACTTACGAAGTTTCACGATTAGAATCACAACCACGAAAGATTCAGTAACTTAGGTAAAGGCTCTAATATTTATGTAAGCAGCAATTAGTTTTTATTGATTATCAAATTCAGATAACTTAGTGATGTAGACGCAGCAGACGAAAAACATGTAAATTTCGAGTATGGGAAATGGCAGCTATGATCGGTCACGCGGCCTCACTAACATGACGGTGAATGAGTTCTCTCTCGATTTTAAAGCACATAAAATATTCTTCCGTGAAAAATAATTACACATCTATAACAATCGGACTTCACTTAAATTTGTCCACATTTAATATGTATGTGCCAAAAATGTCAAATGGTTAAAATTGATGTTAAGCGTAACACCACTCATTGCTTAACAATTCACAGGCATGCGTATGCGGTCGGCTAGGTAACAGGTGTTCTATTTATAGCGTGCTGCACTTTGTCACTACGCTTTATGAGGTAAAGGGTTAATAATCAACACTGAAGAATAAAAAAGAATATTCAGATTCTTGTGAATAAAAGCTGGAAAGGACACAGTTACATTTATTGGACATCACATGCCAATTTGAGTATGCCTTGAGTTGGGAGATATGATTGCCGTCATCATATGAAATGGAAAATAATTTCCAAGAATTATATCAAGCTGAGAGATAGCAACGAGCCATTGAGCTGCATAGGATTTGGAACTTGAGTTTGTGCAACTGTACTAGTGGTAAATAAAGTCGACTCATACTTAACAAACTTTTCGGTTGAACATAATGTTTATCGTTGATGCGTCGAACTTTTAATTACGTTTTCCAGCTATACAGTAGCAATGATTGATATTTTGTTACACCTTACTGAAAACTGGTCGATCTTACAGAAAAATATCAACTGCCTTACTGAGATGGACTTGTCAGGGTTGGCAGGTCTGGGACCAGCAGGTCTTTTATGCAAATACATTTTAAATTTACTTGATGGTGGACAACTTGATTTGGACAATATTTCAGCACTCCTGCCACTGTTTTGGGGAATTAGGCAAAAAAGGATAGTGGTACTTGGTACATATAAAATGCTATTTTATAATTTTATAATATTTGCTTGCCCTTCCATTTGTTTATAAACACACTACCCCTTACCGATTTTAAGAATGAAAAGTATCAAGCATATTTTAAAAAATGTACAAAACTTGGTCATTTCATTCCTAAGTATATAATTTCTAATCTTTCACTCGTAGGGCCCTAACACTGTCATCTTCTGTGTGTTTCAAACCAAACTAAACTATTGCATGGGACGGTCTATATTTTTTCAGACAATAGATGTGATGTAGTTTGTGGTTTTTGGTAATTGCACTGAATAATTCCTTAACTCTTCAATAACTCGTCTTACTCTACTCCCGCTATGCACTCTTTGCACAGTTTGCATTATATCCAGGTCACCACTTTTGAGCAATAGTCTAAGCCTACATCCCGCACAACAAGTTAAAATGGCACAAAACATTGGTTGATTTCATGCCATTTTCTCATTATGCAGGCAGTTCAAGCAATCAGATTTTAAATTACATAGATTCATGAAATGCTGAAGGAGAAATTTACCTTAGAGACCCTTGAGAATCTTGTAGATCTTTTGAAGAAAATTGTAAATAAATGTTTTAAGAAAATGAATTGAGTTAATCTGAGTGTACATGATTCTGAGTTTGTTTCAAGTCTTTTACTTTTTAAATGCTCAGCGGAGATTTCCAGCAAAGAAAGGAATGTAATGGGCAAGAAAAATATGCTACTCTATTTGCAGTTTCACACAGGGTTAAAGGTTGCAAGAGACATGACAAGTGGAATTAAAATTATTTCTTGAGCTGAAGTTTTGAATTGTTCAGTGTGAAGTCATAATGGATTTTATGGATTATAAATGACACAAGAAGCAAAATGGTTAATAAATTATTATTTTTCTCTTTATGCCTGAGTTTTGTTTCCGTGTGTTTCATACAATTTATACCATTATATACATAATTTTAATAACAACGTCTATGACAAATTTCAGCTTAATTGAGGAATACAAAGCCAAAAATAGCTGATTTACTATAAGTAGCCTCCTCTATAAAGATAGGCAAGTCAAAGTGCTATCATTGAGACTAATGGGATACTGGCACTGGTAAAACTAACAATTCTCTATGATCTCTCTGCATGTATGCTGTTGCGGAGCACCTAGCAGTTTGCCTCTGGAGTTAACTTTTGGGAGCTAAATTCCTTAGAACACTTTTATGCAAGAGTTGCACTTTTTTTAATTGTTCAATTCCATTTAGAAAAATATTGAAACTAGACATTACAAATATTGGATGCAGATAACAGTTTTTCTTGACAATGGACTGTAGTTGTTCTTGAAACCTGCAAAGGACAGTGAGCTGTCTGTCTGGTTGTTTACAGAGACATATGTTTGGTTTTAAACTCAAACAAGATGACAATATTAAGGCCCACCTGGCAACAACCGGGTTAGAAATTATAAATTGATAAATGAAATGAATTGCCTTGTTCTGCATTTTTTATATCCTTGATTCATTTTGATTTTAAAATTGGAGAGTAAGTGAATACTAGTATTAACATTCTTAATATCAAGCTGACAAAATATTTTGCAGCTAAAAGAAAGTTTGATGAGAAATTCTGCAGAGCCAAGATCAAAGGTAACTAATGATTTAACTAGCACAGTATATTTCCACTTTTATTATGCACTAATCTTAGGAAAAAACTTACCTTTATATTTGCAATGTTGCTTTCATTAGAATACTTTAGGTTCCTTGTTGACTTTGGATAATACATTTAATACTTCTTGTCCCTTTGCTTCAGTACATGTCAGTATATTATTGTAACATGCATCTGTGTAATATCCATGACTCCTACTTCATTGTTAAAGATTGAAACCAGATATGTATGTAGATTGTGCCAGCATGTTTGGAATTTTGATATTGGCCCTTAGGGTGGGTCTTTGGGCATGTGAGCCTGATATCCTTTGCATATAATACTATATATGATCTGGTGGTATCTTTGAAACTTTTGGTATCCCTCCCTGTAACCATGTTCAGAGATACTGCCAGTGCAAATCGTTCAAAATTTGTACTTGTTCATACATTTGCCTTGGAGATCAGTGATGTGCAAGAACTCTTGCAAATTACCGCATATACTTGTGAATAAGCCTGTTCACATATAAGCTGAAACCACCACCCATAACTGAACAGATAAAAACATAAAGTGCATGACTCATGTATAAGCTAACCCAAGATGACATCGATGCACACAGTAAGTTCTATATGCATTTATTTATGCTACCGTATGTTTTCGGACTGCAACAAATAATTAACAAGAACAAAGTTACTGTTAGTTCACATGACGACATGCAGCCATGAAGTAAAACAAGTATATTGTCTAATACCACGGAAAGGATAATGAATGAAACACGGTCATTACTTGCCTATTTTGTCTATCTGATACATGTCCATCCACCAGAAAACACAGCCATACCTGTATTAGAGCCACGATTGTGTGCATATTTTCCAAAAGAACTGCCAATTTAGTAATCTTGCAATCCACTGTTTAACTATCTGCTAATCAGTGATCATTAAAGTCTACATTACAAACGCACGCAAGCTTTATTTCTGTGTAATTAAGATATTAATACAAGCGAAATAAAAAGACTTTGGAATTATAATTCTTAAGATATTTAGAACAGAAACATTTTAGTATCGAGAGTAGAAATACTGGTACATGTATGATTTCTAATCTTAGAGCACCAAGGGTGAGAGGCTCCATATGGGGTGAGTTGTAGGCATGCCTAGCAAGGGTAAAAATAACAAGAAAGTTGAAAAATATGAGTCAACGTGATTAATATGTTGTATTTTTTAATAAAAAAAGTGATGTATTTGTTGTGGTTCTCTCTTTTTTTCCCCACCTAACCGAGGGTAGCTTCAAAGTGAGCAGAGCTGTGACTTGAAACAATGACTGCTCAAAGATTGTTTTGATGCATGTCCAAGATTTCAAGGTTTCTAGATGATAATTGTTAATAATATAACTTGCAGGATTTCTTTGACAGGTGTGTTCAGAAATAAAAAGCAGCCATCTGGATTTCATTAAAACAGCACACGATGTACCAAACATTTAGCACCCACAATCAAATTTTTTTATTGTCTACAAAGAGGTTTATTACCTGTAGAAAAATAACTATGTTTAAACCTTGGTATATAATGCCTTAGGGATAAGGGGTTTGTTTTGTTGCACAATGCCAGTGAATTTTACTAATCCATATCGACTCTGATGTATTGTTTAATGATATAAAGCAGAGATCATGGTTTTTAATCAAAGCCATAACTGTCACACCTGTTTAAAGTGGTTTCATGTGTAACAATGTCTACACTGACCAATCATATTTTTGTTAGCCAAATCAAGCTATTAAAATATAAAGTATAAATAAAATACCCACCACTATCAAAAGTTTATATACTGGATAGCTGTCATTGTGAAACTTAATATTGTTAGTGCTGTAATAATTGAGATGGATAAGTTTATCATACGTTATGCAACAAGCGAGGAGGCACTGCCTAGTTCATGGAGAGACTCTCCCTTGCCAAAATTGTCTCCAAAGAGGCCAGTAGGCCATCCACAGAAGCGACCTCGAATTAATGATTATGAGGATGCATCACAAAAAGAACTGCCTACTAAGAAAGCTGCTCTAGAGAGTGCTCGACCTGGTTCTGTATGTGGTCACTATAAACATTATACATTAAAGCAAAAGCAGGATATCATTAACAATGCAAAACTTATGGGAATTAGACCTACAACGGAAAAATTCAAAATTCCAAAATCCGCTGTGAGTACCTGGATGAAAATTGACTTTTCTGCAGATCTGAACTTGAACAGACATTTGCCTAAGTGTGGATGAACCATTTCATATGTACAAGTTATGGATGATGAGATAGCTCAATGGGTGCTCACTCAGTGTGACTTACAAATTCCAGCCAGTGTTGAGGAAATATGTATATATGCCAAGGAGCTTGTCTCAACAGAATTTCCGGAGAGCAAAATTCCGTGGCGACCAAATGAAGCAAAACTTTGTATCAGTTAAATAAACGGCAAACATGCTGTGAATTTTACATACAAAACGATGCAGCATATCTTCCTAGATTCCGTCCGAAAACATAAATTGTAGAAAAAATTATAGCAGAGCAATGTCCGAAAACTTACAAGGCATTTAAATATTATATTTCCCCGAAAACAATGGTGTCTGAAAACATAAGGTAAATACGGTAACTTATATTAGCAAAATTTATGTCTATGCCTTTTTCGGGGATGGAATTTGTGATTATTACAAGAATGTTATAAGTTTATATACTTTGCTTGAAAAGTCAGAAAATTTATTTGTTTCTGCCTAATTTAGATTTGTGTACAATTTAATCAGATGATGGCAAGATTTGGGCATTCACAGGTTGCTTTAACAGTAACCCGTACATTTTGACTCTACTTAATAGCTTGTTTATGCAGTATTGCATTAGAATTTTGTATCAATGCAGAAGTAATTACATCTTTATTTGCCTTGAAATTGTAAATACCTTCCATATTAAAATGTGCTTACAGTATGACAGCAACAATAGGGTTTGGTTACCGGTAAATGCTCACATTCAGGCTAGTGTGCATATTTATATTGAAGGTTTAAAGTTGCGCTGAATGAAGTACAGCCCTTGGATTCAAATCATAGGTACCACTGCACTAAACTTAAATAATATCTCCAAGTACAATAATGAAGTTTCAGAAATAATGTCGCAGAAATTATTACAGCAAAACCTGTTACGAGAGACAACCCCTTCTGCCAGCAAAAAACGGTCTCTCAAGACTGGTGGTTTCTCAACAGGTTTGTACAAAAAGACCAGTTTCCAAAGTCCAGTTGCAGAACAATTTCAAGAAAAATAACCAGTCACTGTACATATTCTATTCTTTATTAGAAGATCTTGCTAAACTATTGTATGCATTTATAAAGCAATAAAGATATCCTTCTATCATTAAACATGAAATCCCATAAAATTTTACATTTGATGATCACATGCACATGCATATCATACAGTTAATGAAATAAAAGAAAGCGTTATCTCATCCAGAAACATAATCATTTAAACAGAGACGAAAGTCAAAAGCTTAATTCAAAGAAGACACACAGAGATCAACTCTATAATAAACAAAGTGTGTAACCCAGTTGCACCAACTTGAATAGATGACAGCTTGTTGACTGGGATGTAATCACTATCACTGGGAATATATTAAAAAAATCACAAGCCAAGTTTAACACTATCAATCGAATCCCGCAGACAATTCTCACTTACTGGTTTAATAGTCGAGACCTTAGTCATCCCCATGCAATACGGATTAACTCTAAAGGGTTACGTATTAGAGAAATCATTATCGGGGTTTCAAAACCACCACCCCCCATTTCCTATGCGTATGTACATTATCAGTAGACCCCCCCCCCCATACACAGGCGTACGCATTTGGGTTAACATCCCACCCCCACCATGCGTATGTACTAAAAATGGATGGCCCCTAAAAGTAGACAAAGCAGAATACCATGCATAATTAACCGTTTACCTGATATGTATGGCTTTGTAGACAGATAATATACATTTAGCAAAGTTATACAGTGAAGTATGCTATAAATAGAATACCTATTATTTTGTAACCTAATTGACTTCATACACATAGGCCTACCAATTAATTGTTGACAAACATTTGCCCAGAATACACATTTAAAGGGGCTGGGGGCATGTAATTTAAAATAAGTTATAGCCCAATAAGTGCTATAGCCACCAATTATGAAATCTTTAAAAAAATGTAGACTAGTCTATTATGCAGATAATTCTGGATTCTGACCATTAGATGATTTTAAGTCTAGTTTGACTCTTTATTGGACCTTTTTTTTGTTTTAGGCTGGCATGAGAAACCTTTCACCCAAAGAATGGGCCCGGTACTGGTGTGAGACGGGGCTGGATCAAGATGGGTTCGAAAAAAGATACATATCCAGTTATGTTGGTGAGTAAATTTAAATTTACCTTGTATGTGACTAAAGACAGAATAATATAAACCTCCATGGGTCTTTTATGGCCATGTGTGCTTTCAACACTAATACAGTGTAATGTGTTTTATCCATGTTCATGATGATTGGGTTTTTGTGCAACTGAGTCACTATTTTGGGGACCCCAGTTTTAAGCATGTGCATACACTATAGGCATTTGGGACCCCAATTTTAAGAGTGTTATGGGACCCCATTTTCAGCTTTGTGTGTCTGGGGTGATGGGACCCCAATTTCCAGTTTTAACAGTTTTTTTTTATACATTTGGATTTGTGATCGAACTTTTAGCACTGTTTGGGATTTAAATCACATTATTATACTTTTTTTTCAATTTTCATTTTGTATTCTAGGGAAATAAACTATTTGTGCATACATGATATGCATTTGGGACCCCATTTTTAACTGGCGTTTATGGGACCCCAGTTTCAGCTTTGTGTGTCTGGGATAATGTGACCCCAATTTCCAGTTTGAACACTTTTTGTTTTTTTTCTTTCTTAAATTATTGCTTGTGTTAAAGCAGATACCTATTAAAAATGTCAACAAATGCCATGGGCTGGTGACTACAAAATAATCACAAGCCCCAACTAAAATTCCACAAGCCCGGATTACAATTAAATGCCTGTCGAGTACGGATAGTTAATCTTTTAAACAACACGAAGCAACTGTTCAAAAAACAAGCACATACGTATTATTGTCTGTCAGCCAATCTATTCCATTGATAAAATCATACTGAAAAGCATAGGTCAATTAACTAATTGGAAGGTTCAATTCAATGTGTCGAATATCTTAACATAAAGATGGTCTCCTGTTTGATGGTACACACAGAAATGACATCATTAGCCAATAAATTGTTTGCCATATGTGTCCAGAATCAAATCCTCCTCTCCTCCCCCCCCCCCCTTCTTTTTGCTGGCATGCTTCACAAAGAAAACTGTCAAAGAAAGCGTTCTGAAATTTAGTTTTACTTGTTTTGCTTCCTAAATCACCTTCAACACTTGGACACTATTCAAGCTACTCACTGCCATAAAAATCATGCTTTTCATTTTATGTATATGGGGTAAAATCTGACTTCAAAAGAAAAGTTGTCGCCATTGACAAACTAGTCAGTATTCTTTAATACAGTTTGCTTAAGCACCTGTTACCCAAAAATCAGACCCAGCATTGATGTGAAACTGGGTTCAACCAAGATGTGTTAGAAACAAATATGTATATATATATATATATATATATATATATATATATATATATATATATATATATATATATATATATATATCTGGTTATGTTGGTGAGTAGTTTAAATTTATCTTAGTGGTTGAGACAAAACAAAATAATATAAAACTCCAGGAGTCATTTAAGGCTTTGTGTTCTTTCAGCATTAATCATGTGCTTTATCCATGTTCATGGTGATCAGGTTTTGTTGCACTTGAGGCATTGCATTTAAAGTATGTGCAAACACTATATATTCATTTGGGACCCCAATTTTAAGTGTTGATGGGACCTCAGTTTCAACTTTGTGTGTCTGGGATGATGGGACCCCATTTTCCAGTTGGAACACTTTTTACATGCATCTAGCATCTGTTTGATTTACCTTTTTTAGGTTGTTCCATTTGGTTACCTTTTTTACCTGTGCGAATTAGCACAGTGGGATCACCCACTAGTCTTCAAATGCACCACATTAGCTATTGTGAGCCAGTTAAGTAAATCATGCAATAGTGGTTTATACCTGACCTTTTTGCCTTTTAATTGCCTTATTTAAACTGCCAGAAGGAGTTTTACATCAACTTTAGTCATGACTGCTTACCATTTATACATGCTACATGTAATGGGTATATGCTGAAGTATTTATTTTTGTTCTATTTTCGAAGATTACTTAAAATCATATTTTTTAAAACAAAGTGTCAGGGGTTTTGGGAATAGAAATCCTGGTTTTAGCATGACATGCTATGTTATGGCAGGTCAACATCTTAAAAATAAATTTCTACATTTCATCAGCATAATCTGAGCTTTATCAGGTAAAATTAGATTTTTTCAATACACCTGACGAGCTCCTCGCTTATTTGAAATTAGAGAGGTCCCGGGTGTCAGGCTATTGGATTTTTGAACTATGTGTAACATCCTTACAAAATAATGCTTAATTTTATTACACAAAATATATCCTCATAAAATTCTAGTTTTAAGCTTTGGTTATTAGGAACACCTTTGCATGCTTATTTTAATTTTTAATTTGTTGCTTTTGCCTTTTGCCCATTATAGGTTATGGTGTCTTTGCAAATGTGGCATTCAACAGAGGTGATTTTCTACTTGAGTATGTAGGGGAAAGGATTGACACATTAGAGGCTGAGAGAAGGGAGAAAAGATATAGCAGGAAACAACGAAATCATAAATACAACAGATGTTATCTCTTTGGCTTTAAATATCACCAGAAGACACATTAGTAAGTTTCAGCTAATATAATTATTATATATCTAAGATTTAATACAATTATCAGGGCTGAAACTGCAAGGATTTGTGGGCTAAAAAGTCTACAATTAAAACCTCATGCAGCAAGTACAGAGAGAAATTCAAATAGACGAAAATTGCTGATAACACCTAAAATTTCTCCATGTGATAGTAAATTGTTCCTTGAATCAGAACATAGCTTCAACCTTGAAATTGCAGGATAATATGAGTGCTATATGTAGGAATATTTTTTTGTACTTATTATTTAGTGTTTAGCATAAAACAGGCTTTTTTTTTGGTCTGTTTTATGTTGCAAATGAGAAATAAATCAATGCACAAATTCCAATTTCTGCAATCAGTTTAGTGAAAGTTGTATTGCTAGCTGGAAATTTGAATGGAAATGGAACCTATAATCAGCAATTAAGCTTTGATTCATTAGTGTTTGCTATAAACTGCCACACTGCAGACATTGTAGCGATATGACTGAAAAATTGTTAAAGCTACGTTAAAAATCCAAATCACACACACACACATTAGTGTTTGCTTACAATGAGTACACATTTTCACCAGCAGAGTGGCTCCATTAACCTGTGCAACCAATCAGGTGAAAGTGGCTTCTTCCCTGCATGCCATTCAAAACATGGTATAGAGTAGAGGTCATATCAGAGACAAAAAACAAATCCTTTCAGCCAAGTAATTTGTTTGGGAATTGTGTACTAATTGTTGTATATAATAGTTGCAATCTTTTAATTCAGTCTAATTAAATTAGATTTTTTGGGGCATGTTTAAATTAACTGGCTGTGTGCATGATGTTGAACACCTTTCAAGTTACACTGAAAGTCTCTTCATGCAATTTTCTTACAGCAAAAAGTTTTATACAGTTTATTTATACATAATCCCCAAATTTAGCTGAACAAGAGTTACTGTCCTTTTTCACTCCTAGTAGATCTTCAGCACTTAACATTTTGGTCATACTTAGTTTGAAAATAAACGGAGAATAGCTTCTAGTGGTACATTCATTTGATTTTTAGTCGGAATTCAAAAGAACACTTTTTCAGGACCGCTTTAATTAAGATGACTGAGTTCACAGACTGATTTCAGTTTATCAGGGTTGTGGGTGTTGGCAATAATAGACCTCCTTCTCCACCAAATATTGAACTTGGATAAAGAGATCATGGGCTTATTATTGCTGATGAATATTCAGATTTTCTCCAGATACATGTCATAGACTAAGAAAATTTTGTATTCAATCAGCGGTGTAGAAAATTGCGTATTAACACTGGAAAGGATGATAATGAAGTATTTTTACAGCCCATTCTCTATATATTAGGATTATTTAGGCAAATGCAGATGAAAGTGAGATAAGAATGAGTAATAAGGACCATTCAGATGTTCTGAATTCAGTAAACAAACTCACCACCTTGCAGTGGTCCATAGCATCATTGAGGTGTAAAGCCCAACACTCTAAGACTTGCATTGTAAAGACATCTGCACAGAGACGTAATTATACATGTACTAAATTGAACTATTTCAGTGCATTAAAGATCAGACAAAAGGCCACTAGTGTCTTGCAGATCTGTCCCTTAAAATTTGATGTAGACATGTGGGCATTGTAATTATAATTTAAGAACTTGTTATGTCATAGGGTGGCTGGTATTCCCTATTCAGCTCTAGTATCTAGGTTAATGTGACTTGACAGTTTTGTTTTAGTAGATAGCATGGACAGATCTTTGCTATGATTGTTGATCTATTTAGAGGATTGGAAGATGTAGCTTTTTGTAAGTTGCATTTTCTTTTACTTTAGTATAGATGCAACATCTACAAGAGGACACGTGTGCCAATTTGTGAATGATGCTGCAGACCGCACAAAATCATGCAATGCACGTATGAAATTGGAGGTGTACAATTCTTACCCAAGGCTTTGTCTCTTTGCAACCAGAAATATTGACAGTGGTGAGGAGATTAGATATGACTATGGAGATGGAAAGAACTTGTACTGGCGGAATAAGGTAGCGCATTCATATTTAATTTATCCCCATCCCGCAAATTGTTGAGTGATATATATATATTGGGAAACTTCTTCAAAAGCTCATCATGTCTCTCTATAATTTATTGATACAGTTATGGCATTTTAATAAAGTCTTGTATTCAAGTTTATGACCACAAGACCTTATATAAGTTTCAGGGTCTTTGTCCTCAAAATTTTGTTAAATTAAAACATTTGCACAGTGTATTAATACTTGAGTTGTAAAGTGGTGGTTCTTATCAGGCTTTGGATAATTATGGAATACATATGTACATGTGTACCATTGAAACAAGTAGACAGAATTAACTTGTCCCGAAACAAGATCAATATTGTCCAAGACATAACAAAAGTGTAATTCTCCAACAACATAATGTATTAAATTGATAAACAAAATATGCGACTGATATGCTGGAGTGAACAGATACTATTTGATGTTTGCAATTTCAGATTGGTGTGTGAGTTTTCATCACTGTAATATAAATAAAATAAAATATGTACCATTGCAATTACTAGAGAGTTAACTCCTGATGAAAATAATAGTAAAGATTAAGAGAGTAGTTTTGATAAACCCTTGATTTTGATGTTTGGTCATGTAAACCCCTTGAACATGAAAAGTTGAAAAACTTACATTTGCGTTCACATCTCATTTATTAAAAATCTTGAAGTTTTCTAATATCTGATTTAGTACTATTAAAGTTTCATATTTACCTATTTAATCATTTTGGGATAAGTTGATAACTAACCGTCATTCTAATCCTTCTTTGCATGACACGTTAATTTCTTCAGATAAACATTGTCTTATCCCTGGCCTTATGGCCAGACCAATAGGTTTTTACTTGAAAATTTTCAAACCTAGTTTAGGTCACTATCAGTTAACCAGTCCATGCAAATTACTGATGAAGCATTGTGAATATTGACTTAGCTGTCTGTTTTGATGAGGAAATGCGTGTTCAGTTACAAATGGATCATGGATCCCAAATGCTCATGGAAGTCCAGATCAATGTGTGGTTTGTGTAATAACCTGGCTGTACATGTTCCGATGTTTACTAGGAAACCTTGGACAAATGTTCCTAGGAAAAACCTCGGAGTATTGGTTGCTGACTTTCCTATGTAATAGTCCAAGGACAAATTTTTTTTATACTAATGTCCACGATTTTTACTCTCAAAAGTCTAAGGTTGACCTCGGACTTCTAAAGTTTTTTGTAACCAATACTCTGAGGTTTCCTAGGAATCCTCAGAGATATCCATGGTTTCCAAGCATTCTGAGAATTCATCGGATATATTGTACAAGGATTACTTGTACATAGCATCTGAGGATTCCTCAGACATATTGTCCAAGGAATTCTCAGACAAGACAACTCCCTGACATAAAACATCAGACCAAGAATTGAATCAATATTACAGAATATAAAAATACATTTTATTGTCAGAAAACACTGAAGTGTTTGGTGCATTTTTCCAAAATCATTTTGAAAGGGATTAAACTTCATTGTAACTGTGCTTATTATCAGCTGTCATACGAAAAATGATAATTAAAAATAGTGCCATGCTAAACATCCATGTAATTTTTGCTCAAACTACGTTGTATATTTATAATTATTATTTTTGTAACTAATGTGACAAATAAACAGTGCCATGCAATTTTTCAGAAAACATTTGTACACTAACATTGTAATAGTGCATTATCCTTCTAAACTGGTATTTTAAATTATTATTCCTGTAACTAACAATCAAAAAAAATTGCGAAAAATGTCATGTGACCCTTTAAGCATTGAAGACTTTACTTTAGATTCAGTCATTAGAAAATATATTTTTTACAGTTGTCATGTGTGGTTACAGGGCATTAGAATTGGGACCACTGTGTTAAACTAATGTGATTGTATGAAGTGATTATGAATACTAAGAATTTTTCTAACTGGGGGATTGCAGCATGTATATAGGTTTCGGATCTTTATCTCATATTTTTGTCTCCAAAAATATGTGATCTGTTTGGCACCATGTTGCCTGAACTGAAATGGTACACTGTAAAACCCATATCAATCAGTCAACATTACTAAAGCCAAGTTTTTACTCAAATCCCTGACTTGTAAGTTGTTTTGGTAATGACAAACATTATTCATTTTAATAAACTGTTAAAATAAGTTCTGAATAAATATGTAGAAATCTCTTAGTGCACAGTTAAATCAGACCGAGTCCATTTCCTAGCTAAAAAAATGTTATCAGTCTACATTTCCGAGCTATGTCCAAGCTACAAAATGACTAAGTTCTTATTTCCTATGATTTTCCGAGCCAAAAATAAACATTATCATGTCCAAGGCTTTGTCCAAGGTATTTCCTTCTTTTTTTAAATTATATTTGAGATAATGTCTGAGGGTTGCTGATAAAACCATGGACAAAATATCAGCATTGTCCAAGGTTTTCCAGGTTTTCCTAGGAAAACCATAGAAAAACCTCGGACTTCCAAGGTTTTAGGTCAAAATTCCAAGTATAACCTCTGAAAATGTACAGCTGGTTAGATCTCATTTTCAGATGAGAGGAAGATTGGGGAGTAGGCTATTTTCTTACATATGGGAAGAAGAAAAAAATAAACCCGTCACATGCAAACAAGTTGGAATCCTGAACAATTATTCATACCTTCCTTGCATGAAGACAGATTCTGAGAAAATTTCTGTCAGCAGCAAATCCCCTCCAGGTGCAGCTGGTGGATCAAAACTCACATTTGAGACTGATCTACCTCCCAAGCAATCACAATTAAATGTCTTAAGGACTGATACAAATGAATGTCTTGAATCAAATTTGTGCAAAAAGTTAAAAGGTTAGTCCTTTTCTACATTAATTTTTTGTACACTTTTCATCACAGAACTACAAACAGAGTACCTCAAGAAGCATTCATGATACAGGTGACTTGGATGGTTTTTGTTTGTTTCTGTCTTGTACTTGTTGCATTTCTAAGCATAGCTTGCCAGTTTACTTTTTGAGTTAATTGAATTTGTTGTTAAGTTTTTGCTTTGGATACAAATGGATCGTTGTGTGCATGTTTAAGACTGAAAAATTATTTTATATCAGAGGTGACCTATAATTTTGTTCTTGGCAAGGTTGTAAAGTTGGTTCAAGTAGAACGGCAGCAATAAGTTGATGCAGTTTCTTCCTCGCTCTTCCACAATACCTGGAAGACTATAAAAATCTATCATGAAATGCAGATAGTGAAATGTATTGTTTGACATAGTCTTTTCAGTGGCTTAGTTTTTCCTGCTTTTTTGTCAGACTGCATATTTTCCCATACTTTTTTCAAAATGACCCTTCCATCCCAGTTTTGGTATGATTAAATTGGCTGTTAAGAACCTGTTTTGATTGAAAGTTATGAACATAGTTCAAATGAGGGTTTCATTACTCTCAGCTGTTAACAAAATTTGCTATTCTTGATAAAAAAATATCCCTATTTTCCACTATAATTTCTCTATTTTATTTTAAAACAACCCCCCTTTATCCCTTTTATTTCGCAAAGGGTTGCTGGAAAGACTTTATGCATGTTAAGAATGTCGTATTTAGGCTCCAAGAGAATACTGTCCATCAAGAAATGTAGGTAATATGATTTACTGACTGCAAGCATCTGACCAATCAGATGCAAGTTTTGAAATGAGCACGAGTTCAAGCATGATGATGATTTATAATCTTGAGGCCTAATGACAAATTTACATTCTGTCTCACCTATCTGAACTCTTATACATAACATTATGAATTTTATTAATATTTCATATTACTGTTTTGAAAGATCATATCTGATAAACACTCTACAATGGAGGTACCATTTTTGTCCATGTTGACAAGTGTGACATTCATATTTTCAGATGATGACTTGGATAAAGATATTGACTTGGACCCTTTTGATTTAAACTCCAGTCAAGGTATTTTTTAAATGATATTCTGGTGTATTTTCAACAATACATGTCTGTTTCTAAAGTTAATTTAATAAGTGTTTAATTTGCTAGTTAAATTGTTAGTAAGAACAAATATAATAGTCACATTTTCCATCACAACATGACATCATATATTTTGTCAGCATACTTTGCAATCTTCTGTTTCAGTTGGGTCTCTGTGTTATATTGCTTATGTTTATATATATCTGACCCGTTGGGTCTTCTTCTTGACCTGCTGGGGTCTCTGCTGCTACTGACCAGAGGCTTATCTTCTGGCTTCAAGGTGAGGGAGTTCAGTAGTTAAATATTTAAAGCACTAAGTCATTCTGGCAAACAACTGTTTATATCCAGATATTCACATACTAAAGTTCTGTCACTTATCCAAGTTCTACACTACAGTTTAGCTACATGGTTTCTTGATATAGTTGTCCAATCTCATAATATCTATCACTCCACTATATCTATTAGGTATTCTATCTCTTTTATCAAGTTCCCATCTTGTATATATCTATATCTTGTAAGTCCTTTTATGAAATTTCTCTATTAAGTTCCCATTTTCTATTTCAGATCTATTCTCTGTCTGGCATCCATATATATATATATACTATATCATATACCAACACCCACTTCCCCTGCATATAGAATATGATTGGCTAACCCTTACTTTCCCCCAGTGACCAACATCTTTATATATCACCCAGTTAACCCAGATTTGTCATGATGATGATGCTGACCCATTTCCAGTTTTGTCATAGCTTCCTGAATTCCACAAACTTTTCCAAATTCTCACTTATAAATTGTTCAGTAGAAACCAGATACTGGTAACTGGTTAATGTTTTTTTCCTGTCCATTCAAACTTGTATGTTTTACCTTTTTCCCCACACTAAACATTCTTTGGTCATATACCTATCAGTTTCTGGTAAAGGGCAGAAGGTACTTGTATCATTTTTCATTTGGTTGCTTTCAGGGGAACGTATATATCATGACAATATCTTAATTTTGGCCACTGATACTTTAGGAGATGTATATTGCAAATCACTTTGGTGACCTGTACTTGCTTTAGCAGCTTAAATAATCTGTACAGACAGCCACACAGGCATCAGTATGCTATTGTACTTAAATGACAAGTATGAGCAGCCACATACAATAATATGCCGACAATCTTAAATGACTAGTACAGAGAGCCACACAGGCATTTATATGCCCATGAACTTAGACGAAGAGAATGAGGATCAAGCTGAAGTTTTAGAAATCTTTGTTTTGGCCTGATAGTTTCATTTTTTGTTCTTGAAGGCTAAAAACTCGGTGTTGGGATATTCATGGGTACTTTTCTATTTAAATGCTTGTGTAGTAATACTGTCTTAGCTGTTTTCGCTCTTCAAACAAATGTATCTGAAATATCAGTTAAACTCTTAGCAAGACACCCATTTTATGTCTGACATGTTTTAGGAGTAACAAGCAGGGCAATTGATGTACAAGGTGATGGTAAATGACATGATTGGCCTTGTTATTTCTACTAATAATGGACAAAAAAAGAACAGTTCAAAAAAGCAAACATCACAACTTGTTGACATTAAAGTACTTGGAATGCTAGTGAAATACCTACCAGATGTTGACAGAATTGGTTGTAGTTAAATGTTATTATAGAGTCTCGATAAAGTCTGTTGAAACTGGAAATTACAACAAATTCACTAGTACTTTATTGTTAGTAACTTGATGATCCTAAACATTTTTGCATATTCAATATAAACTGCAAAGTAATTCCAGATTTTTTTTAATGTCTTGGTAAAGATTCTATATCACTTAACTTCAAGTTTAGAGTTTTCAGAGGTCTGATATTAGTGTCTTTTTCTCTGATTATGATGAATCAATGTTAGAACCACAATGCCATATATTCACATTAACTACCATTTTGGCTACAGTGTAATCATATCCATGTTCAGTAGCAAAATATATTTATGAATATACAAGCTGCACCTGTCCATTATTGGCAGATGACGTTTCAGTTTTGACCATATAAGACAAATGTTAGAAATGTCCTATTGATTTAACCCAAGAGAGGACTTGTGTCCTGTACTCTTATAATTCCAACAAATTAAATGTTATGTCCAACCAGCTGCTTATATTCCCATCCAGTTTTTGTAAAATGTTCTTTGCTTTGTGCGAATGTTAAGTGAATGTGGATTGGGTGTGTGTAAGGCTGACTTTGACAACATTAAATTCATTTACATCAGACTTTTAGTATCGATTGTTTTCTTATATTCTGAAGTAGCACAATATCAAGATCTAATACTTTCTTGAACTTCTCATTTTCTAGTGTTATGCAACCAGAATGAAACTGCTAGAAGCAGTGAAAAACAGCCACAGATTATACTTCCAGCAGATACTGAATACAAGGGGGTAGAAGATGAATCTTCAGAAGATGACAGGTCAGGTGACAACTCTGGTATAGATACAAATGGTAAGGGATAGTTCACATGGGGGGAGGGTATAGGCATCATTTTGTTTACATATTCACAAGTATGTCTGTTAAGGAATATTGTACAGTGATTCATACAACATTGAGTGTTAAACTTGTCCATGCTTCTGTATTGCTTTTCATTTTAATAGCGTTTGAAAAACAACCAGTTTTAACCAGATTTGTTGGGGAGTTTTAGGACAATATCTAGGCCAGGTTCTGATATAAACATTTGTATAATATATTTTACTAATATTTTTGGTTCGTGTTTGACTTTAATACATAAAAATAACTCGGTTTCCAATGGAAAACTTTTGAAACACTTCAATAAATTTAGTCAGGTTTGATATAGAGTTTTATTAGAGTAATATCAGTCAGGTTCTGTTATCGTCGATATATTTTATTTGGAAAGGTTGAGCCTGCTTATTGGAAGTGAAACATAGTGCTCTCTTTTGTGTCATTTGTCCATCCTTTTAATCAGTGTTTAATCAACTGATCCAATGAAGATTATCAATTTTTACTTGCATTTGAAGTAATGCCACCTGTAGGCTTTTGTCCTTGTGT
Source organism: Sinohyriopsis cumingii (assembly GCA_028554795.2). NCBI lineage: Eukaryota > Metazoa > Mollusca > Bivalvia > Unionida > Unionidae > Sinohyriopsis > Sinohyriopsis cumingii. The sequence goes on from CM068825.1 coordinate 33,812,737, forward strand.
CGTGAATTTGACTTATAATTGTGTAAGAAGAAGCCCATACAAGAGATTGGCTTCCTGGATCCAGAGAAGGCCCTAGCACCTGGTTTGTTAGAAAATCCTTCCCCATTTCCAGTTTCTTTGTAAAATGTTTTTGGATTGAGTGGATGTTAAGTAGATGGGGAGGATATAAAAAGACAATTTAAAGTTAGTTAATTATATCAGTTTTTGTTGAAAGTGATTTTATTCTTATTCTTTTATTCCAAGATCTAATACTTCATTGTATGTGAACTTCTGTACTGATAATTTCAGTTTACAGAGTTGGGTCAAGTGACAACTGTATGTACAGATATGAATAGTAAAGGACGCTTTATAGTACCTAACTTAAAATGTATGTATTTTATGGGAAACATTCTTGTATATTACTAGCCCTAAGAATTCAGCCAAATTCAGATAGATTTGTGTGTACGTGGTTTATCACAAGGCATATAGTATTTGGTTTGTCCTTCTGTTGGTGATCTTATGGGGGGTGGTATTAAATGTGTCCTAATTTTGTTTTTACACAATTATGTCTTGTTGAGAAATGTCGTAAAATGATTTTTAAAATTCATGTGTTAACACTGCGTGCTTTTATTCGGGGGGGGGGGGGGCATCTAATCTAAAGCAAAGACATCCCTCAAATTTGCTTAGAACAGTGTAACAAAAAAGCCTTAAAATCCAGGAGCATAATTGGGATTGGATTCTGAGATAAGTCCTAGAACTGGTTAACAGCTTTCCAGTTTAAAATTTCTGAATAATAACATCAATTTTAATATTTTTTCTACTGTAGGAGTTGCATCAGATTCAAATATTTTCTTCCTTCTTTGTTAGTAAATCAATGACACTGTTCCTAATGGTTATTATTGGTCTTCTTTTAAGCTTCCATTCTCAAATGGTTTACATATTTAGCTCGAATTTTTCTTAATATTTGATAGACAGTGATGCTGGTGATCCTACATGGTTCCCTTCAGATGATGGTCAAGGCAGTTACAGTGTTGACAGTTGGGAAGAGTTTCCAGCTCTAAACGGTGACAAACACTTTATAAAAATACAATTTGATAAGTGATAATATACAGCTGCCATCATTTCCTCTCCTTACTCCAGATAACTAGCCAGGAAGTCTTTTAAAAGCTATTTTATGGTTTCACAGAGTTGAGACAAAGTTAATCGTTCTGTTAAGTTGCCATCCAGATCTGCAAGTGAACACATTGTTAGGTTTTTAGGTTAAAGTTATTTCAATTTTCATAGCTTCAAAACCCTTCAAGCGATTGTTTGAGTTGACTTCACACTCGGACCTTTCAAAAGGTAAAGCAGGTATAGCTTGCAATTATTATTGACACGTTGAACTATATACATGTGTACATTTGATAGGTATGTGGTGAGTTTGCACATGCATTGATAGGACAAGGTGAATGTCATTTAGAATCTTTGTTAAGTGGGTTAAAAGTTTGCGAATGAAAATTCTCATGGTTCATGATGGCTTTTGAGCAGGCAACACAATTCATGTTGTACAAAAATATCAGGGACAAGTTAGTTTAAAAAAATCAAATCTCCAACCTAAGTTAAATTTCAGAATCACAATATGGCACGCTGAAATCTCGATAATACAGCATAATATTCCAAAAGTTGGCTATGTCAGAACTGTGGACCACAAATTTGCTCAGTGTTATAACAACATGCTGATGTGACTGATATTAGTTCATCTGTTTACAGGAATGTACACATGTAAGGAGTGGGAGTTTCCGAAAATCAATGAAGAACCATCTCATTTGAAATATCCAGTTGATGTTAAGTGCAAAGAGATTGTTAATGATGACTCAGATGATAACTGTAGTACCATAATCAGTGGTATGGGATTCTCCAACCAATGCAGTGAAGATCTGTCTCATTTGAAATATCCAGTTGATGTTCAGAGCAAAGAGATGGTTAATGACAATTCAGATGACCACTGTACTACCATATTCAGTGGTATGGGATTCTCCAATCAGAGCAGTGAAGAGCAGTCTCATTTGAAATATCCAGTAGATGCTCAGAGCAAAGACATGGTTAATGACAATTCAGATGATGACTGTAGTACCGTAATCAGCGGTATGGGATTCTCTAACCAACCTGGAATCATAATTCAGACCACAAATACTGATGAATCCAAAAAGCAGAAATGGGACAAAAAACATGCTTGCAGTTTCTGTGGTAAATTAATTGGGAAGATTGCACGTCATTATGAAGCATGTCATTCAGATGAACAGGAGGTTGTAAGCATCCTTTTGCTTCCAAAGAATTCACAGGAGCGTAGACGAGGTTGGAATGTGCTGTGCAACGAAGGTGACTTTAAACATAACTTAGATGTGTATAAAAAAGGTGAAGGAGTATTGATTCCTAAATATAGACCATCAAATTGTGCTTTGCCTGGCAGAAAACGTGATGCATCTGAGCTTGTTCCTTGTCCTTCTTGCAAAGGTTTATATTGCGAAAAGGAACTGGCAGAGCATCAGAAACAGTATTGCATTACCAAATCTTCAAGGAGTTTAAAGAAGAAAAGAAGTGCTGTGAAGGAAGGGAAATTATTGCTTCCTATTCCTAAAAATATGACAGAAACATTTTACTCTAATGTGATCAACAGTATGAAAAATGATGAAATCTCAAAAATAGTGAAAAATGACCTTCTCATAATTAACTATGGCCAACGCCTTTGGAACAAAAAGGATATTGAAGAGCACACAGCAAATTTTGTTTCAAACAAAATGCGGGAACTTGGTCGATTTTTGAAAGAGGTGAAGAAAATGGCAGGTGTTAGAACTTTAGAAGAATGTTTTGATTCTAGTCAATTTGAATCAGTCACGAAGAGTGTGAAAAAAATGGCAGAATATAGTGAAAAAACTAACGCATATAGAAAACCTAGCGTTGCATTGAAGCTTGGATATTCCCTGAAGAAGTGTGCCCAAATAATTCGAAGTGAGGGGCTAAAAGAGAAAAATCAGCAGAAAGTGGAAAAAGGAAATACATTTGTCCAGTTGTATGAAAGTGATTGGGGAGATCTTGTTTCATGTACAGCTCGTCAAAGTCTGGAAAGCAAGAAATTTAATAATCCTTTAACCATCCCATTCTGTGGAGATGTGAAGGAACTTTATGATTATGTAAAGAAAACTAGTACAGACCTCAGAGAGGAAATCAAGAGCAATACAGATGTTTATGCTAGTTTAGCCAAAGTAACCCTATGTGAAATCAACCTTTTTAACAGAAAAAGGGGAGGAGAAGTGCAGAGAATGAAAGTGTCAGAGTTTGAAAGAGCAGGTGAAGTATCATGCGCACCACTTAATGAAGAGGTCAGGACATCATTATCCGACATAGAACAAAGACTTTGTGATAGTCTGATGAGAGTTGAAGTGAGGGGTAAATTTGGAAAAAGAGTTGCCATCCTTCTGACTCCAAACATGATTGAAAATATAAGAACTCTTCTCAAATATAGAAAGGCAGCAAATGTTGACCAGTCCGAGTACTTGTTTGCAAGGCCAGGTAATGCCCAACATCCTTACAGAGGTCCAGATGTATTACGAGAACTGTGTAACAACTGTAACCTTGAGTATCCGGATGCAATAACATGGACAGGACTTAGAAAACATGTAGCAACCATTGCACAGGTTATGGAAATTACTGAAAGTATGCAAGATCAGCTTGCTGGATTTCTTGGCCATGATATACGCATTCATAGAGACTTTTACCGATTACCCTTGTCAGTCTTGCAGAAATCAAAGGTGGCCCAAGTTCTCATGAAGGCCAGCTCCCAAGAAGACTTAAAGGAATTGGAAAAGAGTCCAAAGGAGTGGAAAATTGAAACTGGTGGTAGGTAAAATTTTAGTTTTTCTGGCTGTAAGGCAAAGTGGGTTTATCGGTGACTGTGTCTGTTGTACTGTGAATGTTCATCTTTCAACTATTGCTTGTTACTTCTGTCCATATTCGGATCAGATTTCAGTCAGATATGGAATATGGGTTTATTTCGTCAGATTGAACCTGATTAAATGACTTGATTACACTTCGTAAGCCATATTCCTGATCCGATTTTGTTGAAACTTGGACGACATGCTTATATCTTTTAAGATCTCTGAAGAGTTCATTAATAAACGAGGTTAACAGTTTTTACCTCTGAATGCTATTTATCTTTAAAATTTGGAACATATCCTTATATCAAGTTCTTGCTTTGATGCGTTAGATGCACCCATATCAATAAGTTCATGTTGCATCTGTATTTTAATTTGGTTTGTCTACCTTTTCTACGTTGCATTGCGAAATACCTGCTGAAATGAGGGTTGACCAGTATGCAGTCTGTTTTTGTCCATCCAACATGAACACTGGATTCATATTTAATATACTTGTTTGGAACAAAGTCACTCACTGGTATCTCATTTAACACTTTTCCAGTTCCTATAATCTGATATACATCATAACTTTAAAAATAAACTGCTTTCATTTCTGTGATAAGCCAGATAAATGTCAGAGAAAGTGGCAACATTTGTCACGTTTGTCAACAAAGCACTATTAAGTAATGTGTAATTGCTAAATAAGACGCAGATCTGATATGGAAATGCTTATAGTGCATCCTTTTCGTGTTTAACAAGGTAATCAAGCAGTATTTCTTGGGGCAAAATTTGGTGCCTACCAATCAAATTCTAGCAGTTTAGCATTAATACATTTCAATTCTATTTCAGATTGTACCCCCTGTTAACTTCAATAATTAATAATGTTCTGAAGGATTAGATTTTAATTGTTAAATAGTTTTACAAACAAGTAAGATAGGATATGACACCAAATCTGGCAAGACTTTCAGTGACAGATTAAAAACATTAAACAGACCCTGCCAACCCTTATGATTTTGCCTTAAGTCTTACGAAAATGACCCTTCAAATACGGACTTGTGGAATAAAAGCAAGAACTACAGAAAAATGATTGTTGCTCAAAAATCTGGATAATTGGTTCATCTGCGTTTGAATTAGAATTAGAGGAATATGGGAACCAGACTAACTTTACTGCAGTACCTCAGACACTTTAAACTGCACATTTTTTTCATGATATGATTGCTGTTGTCATGGGAAATGGAAAATAATTCCAGGAATTATGTCAAGTTGAGATACAGCAACAGCCCATTGAGCTGCATCGGGTTTGGAACTGAAGTTTGTGCAACTGTACTAATGGTAAATAAGGTCTACTTTACAAAATTTTTAGTTGAACATAATGTTTACCAGTAGTAGTTTGTGATATTTTGTTATACCTTACTGAAAACTGGTTAAACTTACAGAAAAAATAAACTGCCTTACTGAGATGGTCTCATCAGGGTTGGCAGGTGGGATACTAGTTAGACAATTGGGAAGCATCTATTTATCTACCAACATATTTATAAATGTCTGAATTTGAAGTTTTACAATTTTTCATTAGGCCTAAACTGCTAAGGGAGGAAAATATTTCTTTCTGATTTCCAGATCAACCCTATTTTTCCCCTGCTGTTGCTATACATGTTTCCAACTATGACAAAAAGAAAATGAAAAAATTCTGGACTTTCTGAATGTTGTGACCATTTTTAAGAATGTGCATGTCAAACTATATACAGTATCATGTTCAATAATAATGACAAGTTCTTTAACCAAAAGGTTTAAAACAGATCATTCATCAGTTATTGGTAAATGTCAGGGGTTTGGTGTGGTGTGAAAATTCATGGTTTTCAACCATAACAAGAGTGGGGGTAGTGGAGGCTTTGTGTGATAATTGGGCCTTAGGGGCCGTCCATTTAGTACATACACATGGTGGGGGCAAGGAGGGTTAACTCAAATGCATATGCCTGCGTATAGGGTGGGGGTCTACTGATAATGTACATACGCATAGGAAACTTGAGTGGTGACACCTTGATGATAATTTGTCTAATACGTAAACTGTTCAATTGGGTTCAGTTGGCATTTGAATTTTAGCAGACACTAGACAAACTTTTTTAAAGGTACGAAGCTTATTTCTTTGATGCAGCCAGACATTCAACATCTGTGGACTGTTTTATTAAACACATTAATATCATCAATTCTTGATCGTTTCTGAATGGATTAAATATAGGCTGTTCTGTAGAATTAGGGGGGCAGTGCATCAAGCGTATGCAGGTGGGGGTGTGTAAAAAAGTATGCATGTGTACATGGAGGGGGAGGGGTTAAGCTTTTGCCAGATTTTTGCATACGTACTAAATGGATGGCCCCTTATGGGAAAGATTAATAGCGGATTGCAGTTGGAAATAACATGTCAGCCCAAGTACCATCCATTCCAATGCTGATCCCTTCAGTTATGACCCATGTCCCTATGAATGAAATGAGGGAATGATTTTTACTGGCCCTTGGTGGCAGATAGGTCTAAAGTTATACTGGCTGCCATATATAGCCTATCTTATGCTGAGAAATAGCATTAAACCCCAAAGCAACAACACACCTTTACTGATTGACTGGCCTAAGTTTTAATTTTGTGTTTGTATGAAACAGGAAACATGTTTTAATCTTATGAACATTGCAAAAATGAAACCAGTTGTTTATGAATTAACATAGCTTCTCGGTGAGTGTTGCAGGTAGAATTTAAATTACAATGATCCCTCAGGGGGCTGAGTGGTCTAAAGTGCTCTCCTTTACTGATCCCTGCCACCACACCTCTGTCCACATGGGATCAAGGATCGACCTTGGCCAATGCAAGTCAGTGAGAAAACTTTTCATTAGCTTCTCATGGGGTATGTGGTTCTTGCAGGGGTTTCCCCAGGTTCATCCTTCACCAGTTATACTGGCCACCATGTATAGTCTATCATGTGCTGAAAATGGCACTCACCCCTCCCCCCAAAAAAACCCTCCTAATATAAAGAATGATCCTTATTTTTAAGGTCACCGTGGGATATTTTAATTCATACCAATCATAATTTAATAGTAACAAGAAGAATTAAATAATGCAAGTCTGTCATTTGTATCTTATATCATGAAAATTATTTTGTCAGATATTATTGTGCCAGAAGAAGAAAATGGAGATATTGCAAAAGAAGAAATTAAAACAGGAAATGGGCCAACAGAGCAAGGGGAAATCTCAGATGAACTTAAAGAGAATGCAGAAATTCCAGGTAAAATGTGATGATAATATAAAAATATTGACATTGATAATTTTTAAACTCATTAATAAGGATAGAACTTTGTGATGTCATGGTTAAGGGTTTGGCGATAGACATACTTGAAGATTGATTGGTAAAATCAGATGAGCAAATCATGGATTGCAATTTTCATAATCTGTTATAAATGACTGTGGTAGTATTGGTTCTTGGGATATACTGTTCAGATTTGCCATTATTTTTCAATGTGTACACAGCACAGAAGTGAAATTAATGTTAATTTTTTGCATTAAAAATGTAATTAAAAATATGTAGCTTCTGTCACTAGAATCAACCAATAGATTTGTGAGATAATGTTGACTGGATAAACTTCAAATATCATTAAAAGCTGATGACTTTAATAATTTGTGTAATGTGTTTCTATTTAATGAAATTTCTCCAGGGTATATATGTAGATAAATACTTTCTCCATTTATCAATTTATGTTTATGTATAGTTGAAAGTTACAAAAAGTGGGGCAGATGACATATCCAACAAAACAGCTAGTTTACACTTTATCAGCTCTAATTTCACAATCTATTTTTAAATAAATATGAACTTATAAAATTATTCTGATTTTTGTAATGTAAAGCCATTACCAAAGTCTCTGCACTGAGAAGACCTCTGATGCGTGTATTGTTTTGGTAATGAGGATTGTTTTGCTTCCATTCTATTGTACAGTTGTTGTTTTGGGTCTAATGCCTATTTTCAATGCATGATATGCTATACATGGCAGTCATTATAACTGATAGAGGAAGAGCCCCCAAAACCCCTGGTAAGAACCACCAAGTCACTGGAAGCAACTGACATTGGCTGGACTTGAGATTGAGTCTCAAAGGTGAGATGGCAGTGATTGGTAAAGTTGAGTATTTTAGACCCCAGGCCCCACTTTCATTCTGCATTTTGTTACTTAAAATAGAGAAGCTGCCAGGGTACATGAGTGTGCAAATTGTGCAAAAATTTGTGTGAATTTGAAAGCAGTGAAGCGCAAGAACTCCCGCAAATTAGCTCAAGGGTCATGTGTATACTCAGCATGGTATAGAATTTTATTCATCTTCTAACCCTTGAAGCATTCCACAAAATATATGTCGTGCTGCTGGTCAAGATCTTGTATGCTTACTTACCAATGTTGTTTTTCAGGTAGGTAACTATTACACATCTGGGTACTTCAGCTTGACATGAAGGGTGTTAAGCTTAATTTAATAGGTACATTAGGCTTTGGAACAAGCATTTTGCTATAGTTTTAACTTTGCATTCATCAAGGCAGTTATACAGATTCTTGTTTAAAATATGGGCCACCTAGACAACCCCACATGGCGGACTATCAATATGGTTCATCATTAGGTGATGATTTCCTTTTTGCAAATAGTGGCTGAAGTTGGTGATGATGACAATGATTTTGAAAGTTTGAAGTATTTCATAACAGAGAATGTGTTACTGGAAATGATGTTGTATCAAGACAAATGTACGTTTGGTTTGGTGTTGTTGGTTTTAACACCATTTCAAGCATATGACAGGCTATACGTGGCAGTCAGTATATTTGGTGGAAGAAGAACCACCAACCCATGGAAAGCTACACATGTTGGTCAAGCCAAAAGTTGAACCCATGCGGACAAATGTGGATGAGCTGTAAAGAGGAGCATTTAGGTCAATGAGCCATCTGGAGCTCCCAACCAAAAGTGCTTCCATGAGAATGGTGTAGAGGTATCAGAACAGGTCCATGTTGTTGTATTACTTACTGGTATTTTAAAACTCCTATCCAGTATTACTTTAATGTTACCTTTTTAAGCCGATTTCCAACACTTCTGATGGTTAAAGTTAAAATAAATTAGTTTGTCCATGTAATTAAACTTGCCCCCCCCCCCATTATCTTCTGCAGATATTTTGTTGTGGCATGTGTGGCACCAGTTGTAGAGGATATGAATCTTAGTTGCTGTTTCCTCAGGTTAGTAGAGCATCATTCCCTTGGTGGAATTTTGTTTAAAGTTTTTCCTTAGTCTTATCAACATAATTATTTTGATATCTCAGAAATCATCTTATATTTTTCAGTTCTTGAATCTAGAAAGATATGTACCAGCACTATACCAGTTGCAGTATCGACAAAGAGACATAAAATCACCAAATCAAGAACTCGACGAAGACCTTGGACAAGTCAAGAAAGGAATGCTGTGCTCCAACACTTGGGTTGCTTCATCAGGATGCTCAAAGTGCCTAGGCAAGAAGATGTACTTAATGTTCTTGCAAAAGAACCATGCCTTGGATCAAGATCATGGCGAAATATTAAGGACTTTGTTTACTATCAGATACAAAGGGCCAAAATAAATATGAAGTTGTAATGTCATTTGCACAGCAAGTGATTATTTGTCTTTTAAGTTAAAATTGACAGTAAGTCACATTCACATTTATTTAAAAACCTATTTATTGCTGCATGTTAACTTGGCTGTTAGTTTTGAAAAGGGGCCCCGAGTGGCCGAGTGGTCTAAAGCGCTCTCCGTTACGGATCACTGCCATCTCACCTCTGTCTGCGTGGGTTCGAGTCTCGGATTCGGCCAATGTGGGTATGTGAGAAAGCTTGCCAGTAGCTTCTCGTGGGTCGGTGGTTCTTTCCGGGGTTTTCCCGGGTTCTTCCTCCACCATTAATACTGGCCGCCATGTATGGCCTATCGTGTGCTGAAAAGTGGCGTTAAACCCAACAACAACAACAGTTTTGAAAACTCTAAAAAAAAACAATGTGGAAATCTTGTGTATAATTAGAGACATCATTTTAGTTTCTATTGATATGTGAGCTTTTTGATAATTTGGTAGCAGTTTTGAATGAATTTTGTTACTGACATTTTTAAATCAGTTCACAAACAAAATAAAATCACTGGAAATGGATCTAAAACTTGTTTTGTCAAAGTTTATCCATCTTGAAAAGTAATTGCACCACCATCACTGCAATGATGTGCCCAGCAGCTGAAGCAAAAGTTTCAGTTTTGACATAATCTAAGGTGATTCCCATGATGATGAAGACGTAAGCCATTACATAATATGTGTGGCAAACATGACAGCGCTGTGGATAAAAACACATACACACATAATCAGATTTTGGAGATAATTTTTTTTTTTGTTCATTTTAATTTTGTCAGTAGGAGATGGGATGTCCAGCACAACCATATTAATGTTTCTGCAACTGTGCAGTTGTGTATATTTGAAATCATTAAAATCTATGTTGGAAATTAAAAATTAATAAAATTAATCCATAAACAACAACATGAAATATTTGTATTTATACTAAGTAGTTTGAATATATTTATAATAACGGGTATTTAGATTTTAGCTCTACTAGTCATAGACCAAGAGAGCTAACTAGATTGTCTGTTATCTTCTGTCTGTTAAGCACAAGTTTGTCAACAAGATCCCTAAACGTGTAATAGCCATGAAACATTACATGCAGTCATCCCTAAGTCTAGTTGGTCCTAAATGAAAATGGTACTGCTGAGGCATGACCATCTTGAAAATCTTGTTGCAACTTAACCGGAATGGATGGTCAATATATCAATACGGGGATTTCACTAAAAAAAACTTACGTCTTGAATGAAAATCATGCATGTCTACTGTCCCATTTGGCAGTCATCTTGAAAATCTTGTTGCTACTCAAGAAACGAAAATTTACATAAACTTTATACATAAGGAACTTGTATGATGTCTAGGTAGTCATAACGAAGACAGTTCTGTTTCTTTTTATTGCTACTTCTGAACATCACCATGGGGTTTTTACTATAGGACATTGTATGATGTTGACTTGGTCCTAAATCTAAATTGTGTCAAACTGACATCCAATTTAGCCACAAACATGAGCCATCTTTAGTCGTATCAACATGGTATTTTCACAAAAGGAATTGTTTCGGTATCTAGTTGCATTGTTAAGAAAATTTTGAAGATCTGACATACACTATGCCCACCACAGTGGCCAGTTTGAAAATATTTGTGTCCTTATTACTCCTTGATGCAAAGCCATGCAAACATTTGGTTATTACCAGGTCATTTTGTATATGGTGCTAAATGAAAATGGTGCATATCTTTTATCCACTATCTTGTTATTGCGACTCCTCGGTAAATAGAAAGTCGTTTTGACTGGGCGTGTGTGTGACAAGATTAATTATAATATCTATTTGTCCTTATTGAAAATGTGCTGATCTGGCTTCAAATATGGCCATCATGATAGCCATCTTGAAAATCGTATCCTTACTCCTCCTAAATGGAATCTCTTATGGGGTTTCTCATCAGAAGAAATCTTACAAAATTTAGTTAGGCCTGAATGTAAATTATGTTGGTATGATATCAATATGAAAACTTTGTAAATACTGTTATCACTACTACAGAAGAATTGATATCCACATAGGGTTTTCATCAAAAGACTTTTTACGATATCGCTACATGCCAACCATTGCATTTTATGCTTGCTTGTATATGGCTATGCTTTTTTCTGTACATTAGAAAATAAAATAAATGTAAAGCAATAACAAGTTGTTTTTATCATTTTTATTATCATCTTTTTAATTCCACTCATATATTATTTGGAATTTGTCATGGTGGCACAAAGCATTCTCAATAGAATAAGTAAACTGTACTAGGTGACAATCGACGATAAAACTATTAGAATGGCTGAGTTTGAAATCGTGCTAGTCAAAATGGAAAACCATCAGCTCCGAGCATAGACACAGAAGCGGGGCATTAGCGACCAAAAACCAGTACAATGCTTTTAAATGGCTGTACTGAAGCTCCTTATACGAATTTCACTTACAAGGCTACACTCGTATAGTTGTGGGATTTGGAAAAATAATCATCAGTTGTGTGGTTTCATAATTGTTTATTTGGTTACTGAATTAGGTTAATGTCTTCCATCCCACACGACTTAGCATGGGGACCTTTTGGTAACGTTGCTTCACAGGCTCGCACGCACTCGTGTAAATCATGTAATCGAGTGTGATTCGAGCATAGTCATGGGATAACAGAAGACTTTGACCTATATCAGGAACAAAGGTTCAAAAGTCCCATAATGATGCAACTCACGCGATCTTATGGGTGGTTTAGAACTAGTGCTTGACTAGAGAAAAGGTACATTATTGATAGGCATTGTAAAGTATTTTCATATCTTGCCTTGTCTGACCCTTTGTCAAACATAGGAACAAAAGTGTTGCATTTTGCAAATGTTTCGGCTTTTGGGGAAGGTATATATTCATTACATCTCGTATGGTCCACAAGTCCTGACTTTAACACAAATTGTACACCTTTGATTACAGAAGTGTTCTCTGACTCGTGCTTGTGAAATAGCGTGCAAAAGATCACGTTCACATTCAATGTTTTCTCACTATATCAGAGCGATGAGAACAGATTTGATCATATACAGTTGAAATATTTTGACTCCTTCAGGTTCAAATTTTCATCCCGATCACATTTCTTTCCCATATCCATGGTGGTTAATGCTGTTTTGGATGTTATTAATTGCTAAATAGTTGATCAGTCGCGATTTATAACTATCAAATTTATTTTATTGGACTTTTTTTGTTCGTTCGTTTTACTACTGAATAATAAATGAACAAACTCGTGTGTTCTGGTTACTTGACAATTTTACATTCTTATTGTTCTATCCGTAAAAATACTTCTGTTTTAATCGAAGCTGCAATGGTATTGTTATAAATATATAATATAAAGCTAGATATGCACCGTCAATCGATTTAGTTGATAAAAGACGATTGATGACGTTTGGCTAGGTAGGATATGCCAGCAGTTTAAAATAGAGACTCTGATGCCTGAAATAGTTTGTTTGAGTGTAGATCACATCAAAAGAAAACAAAAAGTACATTATTAGCAACAAACGGCTAAAGCAAAAAATTAAAAATATTGAATTATAATTTTTATGGAAATGTGTTGAAACTGGGTAAGAAAGGGTATTTTTTTACATAAAAAAACATAAGTAAATTCACTGATGAATGTTGGTGCAGACTTCAACATAATTTGTTGAGATATTAAAAAGATCTTAAAATAAAAAGCCTAAATTTGATATGATCTTCTGATTAATACTTGAAAAACCTATAAATGTTGCCATATTTGGCTGTCTCTTGTAATCCATGTAGCAGTGATATTTGAGTAGAAAGTGAAATTCATTATCGTATTACAAAAACGCCATGTTCAATTTTCTAATTGTACTGCACGCGCATCTTCATGTTTCAACAGGGCGTATATGAGATGATGCTCTGAATTTAGTTCACAGGCTTACCCAGAAATAAATGGGGGATGGGTGGGGTTAAAAAAACAAGTAGGCAAACTCACTGGGATAGAACCCTCACATTTTGAGCGTTTTTAGGTCATAATTTGAACCATCTAATTGTAATAAAAACCTGCTCTTTGGGACGAAAGGCGGACTTTTAACACATTATGGCAGCCAACTTTTGATATCGGAAACAGCCGACCTTTGGATTACGAGTATGACATTCTACCAGCTGATCTGCCAATAAATATTTGTATTGTATGTGAGTGAGCATGGGCATCTTTAGGGGCTCTACAGTAACGTATGTAATTGTGATAGACATGAAAACTTCTTACTATGGCACTTGACCTTCATTTGGAGTTATGACTATTAATCTAGAAGTATGGGTTTGGTTTGTGACATGTAGCCTAGAGGTAATACATTTTTGGTGTAAACTTTCAAAAATCTTTATCATTTCAAAACCTGGACACAAAATACATAAAACCGCAAGTTGTGAAAAAATTGGCTTGGATAAGTGATTGTGACTGTAGCTGTGTGCCAAACAATCATATTAGGTAACGAATAAAACACGAGATTTGTATACAGTTTCTAGATGTCTGTCAATGTTTTCGGCTTAAATATGGAGACAAAATTTCGACCTGAGAGAGAGAGAGAGAGCAAGGTTCTTCTTTTCTTTTCCATGATAGTTCTATACTTCAATGTGTCATACAATTGGAACTTCATGTACATTTTTTTCGTATTTGGTGTTATACTGGATATGTGAAAAAGACGTGTATTTGTATTATTCTATTACGTAATGTTGGTATAATAGTTTAAAAAAACCCCAAAAAATTACATTCTTGGCACCAATGATGCTTTAAAATGCCGTTGAACAGTCGGTTGAATTGGCACCCGCTGTCGCAGACTGATTGGTGTGTTCCGGTATAAATTTTTCCGAAATAAAGCTTGAAACTTAGTTATTTTATCAATATGTTACGACCTTCATTCAAAAACGGCAAGAAAAAGGTCCAGGCCCTCTTTTTAACACGAAAATATACAAATGGATCAGAGAAAGAAAAGAAAACTCTGACATTTACAACCGTCAGCAAAGCGGTTAACATTTTAGCTAGTCCGATAAACCTAACCCCCAAATTTGTTGATACTGTTGGACTATATGTCGGTCTGATTTCACCTGGTCATTAAAATGTGCAAACCTGCATAAACTTTAGACACATACCAATAATTGGTAGCAACCATATTCCATATCTAGTGTGAAATTCAAAATGGACATATGGTTGTGCTATTGCACATGAATTTACAAGTCACCAAACAGTATTTGCTCTGGAAATATTATGCACATGTCACCAAAAGAACTCTTCAGCCGATGGTAGCTCCACAGCCGTGAGAAATGCCGATAAGTCTAGGTTCCAAGTTTTAATGAATAGCCTACATCAGCCTCTAAACCACCAATCATCAAGGGTGAGGGGCTGATTCATTGGCGTACATTTTAGCGTGGCCCTTGTTAAGGTAATACATATATAAGAACGAACCAAATTCAATCATCTTTCATTTCTTCTACACTATAAATTGATTATTTATTGCATTATATTGTTGCATTCTAAGATGATTTGCTTCATGACCCCAGTTTCAAGTGAGTGTTTTTGGACCCCATTTCGGGTGCGAGAGTATATCACGTGATTAGTGACTTCCAGGTCCCCAATTTCCAGGACTACTGTCAAAATCATCAAGAGCTATTATTTTAAAAATACAAATAATATCTTTAAATTTAAGTGTGTGTCTAATTTCAGAAGGCCAGGTTTTTGTTATTTTTGACAGTATTTAGTAGATACGACAATAAGAAACATGGGACCCCAGTTTCAGAGATATCTGTCAAAGACCCCACTTTGACGTTAAAACATGTATGTGTGTGTGTGTGTGTGTCTTTTTCAAAGGCAAATACAAAACATAGACAAGACAAACAAATAAAACAGAAAAACGGTTCTGTTTGCGAAACTTAACGTACGGTTTCTACAGGAATTCAACCTTTTAACTCTATTATCATTATTTTAATACATCACTAATGATTAATGTACGGAAATTCATAATTGATGTTGAATCAACTGCACACGGTCGCGAGAATGTTTATAAATGCGTTTCATTGCGCCATTGGTGTATAACAATTTGATATACCAGTAGTATTGCTTTACACACACACACACACACTCACACACACACATGTATAAAATTTTCATTAAAAGGAAACGAGGCTTGCCGAATTTCCTTTTAATGAAAAATTTATACAACGAGTGGTATATCATTGATACAGCATACGTACTATACATATATTTTATTTATATCACATACAAATACACATATTTGCACTTTAAATGGAGTTAGATATACTCCGGGTAACTGTGTATTGACCAAGTGAATATACTCCTCACATCCCTGCGACTGTGTACGCTACAAAATGTAGTTCTACGATTTTTCTTGTTGTTCACAATCACATATGAAAATTGATTTTCTTTTTAAGTTTCTATTTTTATTCACATTTATTAAACCAGTATAAAGCACTCATGATCGAAACATGAAATATGGTTTTTATGAAGCAAGTATTGCACTACAAACACGGTTAGCTTCTTGTACACTGAACCTGAACTGAGGCATTCACGTACTAGCGTATGGAAATTAGCGTGGAATAGAAACTAAGCGAAATGACGAGTGAACAAAAGGTAATTAAAATAGTTTAATATATTGATAGTTCATATAAATCATTATTCTACTTTAATTAACATTTCTAAAAACTATACTACTCCCCCCACCTTTCGACGGTTTGACTAAACTTAACCATCACTCATAGGTCCAGAGACATCGTCGTATGACGCAAGCGAAAATCCCCAACGCTCGTATTTTCATGGACTTTCGCCCGTATCTAGCTACGATAAAAGAGAGGGGGGGGGGGACAGGGGCGACCATTTGACATTTTTATATTTGTTAAATTCATAATCGATTTTTAGAACATTATAATAGGTTTTAAAATACAACAACTGAGGATTTAATAAGCTACAGTATGTATGCCTCGTAACCGACAAATTTAACATACTGGCACTTTAAATGCCATTTTATTTTTAATATATGTGGTATAAATATATTTATACCACATACATTATAAATAACACGGATTTTAAAGTGTTGTTATAAAGCAATTTGATATACCAATACTATTGGTATATTTATACCACATACATTATAAATAATATGGCTCTTAAAGTGTTGTTATAAAGCAATTTAATATACCAATACTACTGGTGTATCAAATTGTGGTCCGCCCATGGCGTAATAATACGCATACATAAACATTCTCGGAACTGTATGCTGTTGGATCTATTCATATAGATCAATGATGAATTTCCGCTCACTAATCATTAGTGATATGAAAATAACGATAAAAATTAATTATAATCCCCGTTTTTCTAAATGAATTTAACACGGTACACACTTTACCCTCAATCCCTTCCTTTTCCGTTTTCCCCTCCCCTCCCCTCTCATGCACAAGGAACAAAATATGCATAAATCTTGAGAGAAAAAAAGAAGAAATTGGGCTGGATAAAAAACAACGGTATGTTCACATTTCCCTTGGGACCTATCTAAAATGTTTATTTAATCAAAGATACAAAGTTGCAATTGCAGGTCGACACAGTAAGGTAAATGTCTTGGTTACGGGGCACATATATGTAATGTATTTAAGGCTTTGTTAATGTTTGTTGTTGTTTCTTAAACATATTATACGGTTCTAAAACTCGATTATTAATAATTAAATATGAAAATATTAAAAGGCCGCCCCCTCCCTCCTCTCTCCGTTGACCATCGTATCAAGATAAGGGCGAAAATCTACGAAAAGAGGAGAATAGAGGATTTTCGCATATGTAATACTACAACGTCTATGGACCTATGAAGAACGATGGTAAGTTAACTGAGAGAGAGAGAGAGAGAGAGAGAGAGAGAGAGAGAGAGAGAGTAGTAGTAGTAGTAGTAGTAATGTTAATTAAAGCAGGATAATGACTTAGATCAACTTTAAATAAATTAAAAAATTTTAATCACATCTTGTCGGTTCGTCGCTTCGCTTAGATTATATTACATTCTAATTTCCTTGCGCCTTTACGTCAATGCATTGATGAGCGTTCAGTATTCAAGAATCAATGTGTCTGTAGGCCTATTACTCTACTTTTTTCATTAAAACCATCCTTCAATCATAAGTGTAACTTATATTGATTTAATCAATGTGAATAAAAATAGAAACTCAAAAATGAAAACAATCAACTTATCAATATGCAAAGGTGATTGTGAACAGGCACAAAAGGACGGAACTACTTTTTGTAGCGGACACATTCGGCAGGGATGCGAGTTCGTTCACCTAGTCATTAAAAGGAAACGAGGCAAGCCTGCTACTTCATCATTTCCAAACATATCAACATCCGTATGAGCTTTTTCAATGCCTGTATGTTACTTTCATTCCCATCACCAAAGCCATCAATTTTTTTCTTTTGCGACACATTCCAAATTTGTATCTGAAAACCAGTTTTTATACCTTTTCAAAATGGCATGTACCGTCAAATATTTAGTTAATATGCACCTGGGGCGAGAAAATAAATTTTCACCTGCAGTACCACGATCAAAATCACCTTTCTAAGCGTTTCCTTATCTTGCAACCACTAAAAAGTTATGTCTAGCCATTGCCCAGTACAGTCAAGGGAAAAAAATTCTGTTCATTAACTGAATCAGCAAATACCTTACAATATTAAGAAATGCATTAAGTGGCGCTATACAGTTTCGCATTTTGCATAAGGTTAGGATTTTAAAGAAAAAAAATTTTCCCGGCTTTCCTCACTGGTTATACTGGCTATTTAAAAAAGACCTTGTATATCTTAGGTATAATGCAAAGAACCTTTAATTCCCTTTATTTTGGTGTATGATTGATGGGTGTACTATGGGTTATAGAGTATACAGCTTGGCCTTACTTCAAATGTGCACCTTTCAAAAAAGTGCTAGCTCTACTTGGTCATTTTCACTTCCTGAACTTAGAAGTAAATTGTATAAAAAAGAGCCGATAACTTTTTTTTACATTTTATATATTTGGTAATTCATTCATTGCACTTTCAGAAGCTGGTATTGTCTAGTCTGGCAAAATTCATTTTCCCTATTTTAATAGCTGCTATGTATAGTGTACTTTAGACTAATTCAGACTGATTTTTTAACAAGGGAGCAGTCATTTTAGTTAGCAGTGTGCTTAAATCATGTAATATTTCCAAAAGTACAATATCCAAAAGAAATATCATCCACATTACATTAATGTAGCATAGAGGTATGCAAACATTCTCTCCACTGTGCATGTTTTAAATGCGAACTACTTCACCTTACATACGTCACTCTCTCAAAAGTACATATTATCTGGTGAGCGCCACCTTAACGTGAACGTTTTCCTGTATACCTTTAATGGAATAACGGTTGTTGTGGGTTTAATGCCATGTTTTTAGCACATGACTGTGTACATCTGGTGGAGGAAAAACCATGGGAAAGTCGACCCACGTCAAGGTTTCTCACATTCCCACGCTGGCCGAGCCCGAGACTAGAACCTACCTGGACAGGCGAAATGTCAGCATCTGTAATGATTAGCACCTTAGACCACTCGACCACCCCCACCCCCTTCACCCGAAGGAATAAAGGCTAAAAATAATCAAACAACAAAAAATGTACAACTGATGAGTATCACATTTATTCAGCTTAAAAATGATAGATTTTGTTGAAGTTACCATGGAAAACACTGAATATATACCAATCTACTATATTTATCTATCAGTAGAAATCAATAAAATGTATTAATGTGAGAAAAAGGATTAGAAACTAAAATATGATGCATCTTAAGCACGTTATCATTTTCCTTAAGTAAAAGCACAACTCTTTTGCACACACACACGTACACACACATGCATGCACACACATGCATATACAGTGTAGTTCCTGTACAACCTGAACATTGCCTAACATTCTGGACTTCCTCAAACGAGTACCATCTGAATAGCTAACAATGTAAAGCATGCAACTTCCTTTCTATTATTGAACACAACCACATTCTTCGACCTCTGGCTGTAACTGCCCATTGAACATAAATTGCTTTTTAGCACATCATTTAACTGATGCATTCCTGAAACAGATGGGTTAACAAGTACCACTTATTAGTATTTAGCACAGACTCTAAAAAGCATTAGCGATTCTAAACACCACACAACTTAATAGTCGGGGAAATCACCATTGGTGGTCCTAACAAGACAACATTAATCTATGTACTCTCTCGTATAATGTTGTCTATGGGAGCCATTTTGAGTGAAGCTGCCTAGTAATGCAGTGCATTATACATACAAATCCATTAGCATCTAATGATATGGGAACCATGAATATAACCATCTTATAACAGGAATTGTGTCATACTGGATTGTCTTGTCATGAGAGGGTGCTTTACTAAGTACATAACTCGTCAAAACTTTTGGTGACTAATGTGGAAATTTGAGGATAGACACATAATTTTAAGTTTTCAATTATGGCACTAGCGATCAATACATTAATAGAAGTAGATTCAACTGGCTCCCACCTTAACGTATGTGACTGGATGGGGTTTGACATCCATTTCTGGTAGGTAAATAAATTTGGCTTACTTGGATCTTATCTTTGTTGTGATCCCAAAAATTTCCAATTATGTTATTACAAGACTGGAATTAATCTTCGCAAATTTCGGGAATCTAGTTTAATTGGTTATTTGCAATAATATTCAGTTCTAAATAATCAAAAACCGGCAGTACATTAGAATTTTAAATTGACATGAAAATTATAGGCCTCAAGAATTAATTGGGTGGTGGTTTGTTTTTACTGCACTTTTAACAGGCTATTGGTTATAGCATGCCAAGAAAATGGGAGCTAAATGCCATTCCCAAGTACACACAGATGTAGCCAAACCAAGTTGGCCTAGGCAGTACTGAACCTGTGATCCTTGGATCCATCACTCTACCAGATGAGCAAATGCAGCTCCTCAAAAACCTAAAAGATATAAACTGAATTCATCACTTTTCTGAATGCACCAAGGGTAAGTAGATTCTGACTGGCTGAATGTCAGTGACCATGATGTGGTAAAATTATGGATGCACAATTAAGTCCTAATCAACGTTCGAGTTGGTGGTTCTCCAGAATACAGGTCATATCTAAGTACATAAGGAAAATCACACAACTTCTTATTTATGCAAACAGAAAGTTTAAACTAAAAGTGTATCAAATTAATATAAAATGTATTTTTTTATAATGTATAATTAATTTTGATCAGGCAAGGCAATGCACAAGCTGTACTTACACACAATACATACATACCTTCTGTTTAATCTTACAATTCAATGCCACTGTTTAACATGAAATACATTCCAAATTTGGCAGATAAAATCTGCAAAATCTCCTAACTCAAATTGACATCAATTACTATTATGTGATGTTCTCCCCAATGCATGGGAAAACTTAATGTATATTACAAAATCATATAAAAAAGAAAAACAATTTTCCTAGACTGATCTGAGCTACAAGCAATCGATCTTTTATGTGAAGAAAAATATGTTGGGCTCAAAAAGGATCGAGCCTTTTGTTCAAAATAAATACATCACAACATTCAAAGTTACCTAAACCATAATCACTTGGTATATTGCACCTAAATACTATAATCACTTTAACAGACCTACCCATACACAAGGGGTAAATATCATCTAGTGACTTTAAAATCTGACAAAGTGGGCAAGTCTTTTGCCACATTTGGCCTATTCATTAACAATCTAATGCCAATTTGGTCAAATATGGCACTGTGCATACCACCATCAATCAAACGCGAAATTGTTCATCATCACCATTCAAATGCCATTTTCCCATTAATGACTCAGCTGAATTTCAAAATAAGAGTTATACATGAACTGATGTACGTGTATATTCAGTAAAAATATCTGTAAATCAAGCTCAATTTCCAGTGCAAACTACTTTCCTTTACAATATTGTGGCCTATACTGTACAGAAAACTTTAAATAAGCAGCTTCAAACCCTAAAACAGCTTCATATTTTTTGCAAGTCATTAACTATGAATATAATTAAAACCATGGCACTAACTGAACTTGAATTTTTATTCCCTGCATTTAAACAAGCTAATTTTGAATGAAACCAAGACATTAGTAGATTTTTAAAAAAACATTTTTTTTTTATCTCCATCTGAATGAAACTTTATGACCCAGGTAGAAAAAAAAGTGGTAGCCAAAGGGTTGATTATCCACTTTGTTCCATGTCAAAACAGGCATATGCAGCAAACTGAAATGTTATCTATCTCTCCAGTATCTGACGGCATACAGCTAAAAGAAACTGATCCAATCAGACTACTTCTTACATTTGCCCACAGAGACTAGGAATAATAAAAGTGGCTCTATAGACAATGACAATCATTTCTCCTATCTAAACCTTTCAGACAACTTTTTATTTCTAATTGATGCGTGTGAACAGGTCATATCAAACAATTTTTTGCACTAGTCAATATATTCTGCTTGCTACAGGCGGGATGCTCTCATCAAAATACTGTTTCTGCTAGCTGCACATGCCAAAGATTGGGGTGAATCAAAAATGGATCGATGGCCCTTGACTACTGAGGATGGTTCAGTATGATCTCCAGGATTAAATTGCATGTAATACATGCCCAATTAAAGCATCAAAGACCTTGATCTTTCGTCACATGCCATATATAAAGTAAAACTGCAAACAACAAAGATCCTGATCTACTGTAGCATAATGCACCCACAGATCAGGGTCTATGCTGTTTGTTCTACTGATTATTTCTATCAAATTGCGCAGACCAGATCTGCAGGTGCATTCTGCAATGGCAGAGGTGGGTCTGTGCAGTTTATAGATGGACTCGACTTACAAGTATATACAGTAATGTACTAGCAGATCAGGGTCTATGCAGTTTGTTCTACTAATAATATCAGGCAAAAAATGCAGACCCATAATCCAATGCTGCAACAAAACATTCTTGCCATCAACAGCTGGGTGCTCTTATAACACAACAACAACAAAAAAACTATGAACCTCAATGCACAAAATTGCCAATGTGCAGTCCCAGCAGCATTTTGCTACTGGGACTATGATTATTTGCCATTACAATAGGTTTACACCTCAAATTCTTCAACATGAGACTGCAAATTACTCAATAAGTGAGAAAAATAATTCCCATAATGATTAACTGCATGTCATAATTCAGCCTACATGATTTAAGACAACCAATACAAATGTGATGGGGTATGGAGATCAGAAAAAAAATTGTACTTCACAGAGCCAGAAAAAGATTCCTTATCCAGCAGCCGAAAAGTTTGCTGGGCAAGTAAAATATTGTCTTCTGCCCTGATTTTGGTACAGAATATCATGAAAATATTCTGACTTGTGTGTCATTTGATGCACCCGTTTTGTTTTGGGCAAATACAAAATTGTAGAATTTTTCCAGCCCTATAATATTATGAGTACCCTTGATTATGCATGTTAGCCTACTTGTGATGGAGAATTACATACATTTTTTCATATCTGAAACTTACTTCTATATTCAATTCCTCACATTACAACTTCAAAAGAAGACCGACTTAAAATCGAAACTATACTGCAAAATGTTTCAGTTAAGTAGCATTCAAGGCACATATAATATAAAGTGATACAGTGCATAGAAATGACATTTGTCACAAGATCTCGACAGAAGACAATAGGAACGACAGTCATGGTATGCAGTTTGAAGCTTAACTTATGGGGTAGAAACCAATATTTTCTTATTAGACTTATAATGACCTTGACATCTGAACACCCAAATTCTAGGTTTCTATCTTACACCAAGTGCAAACCATCCATAAAGTTTAAGGAACTTCTAAAACAAAAGTTTTTGACCAAAACCCATGTTTAACTGAGTCACGGTAACTCTTGAGCTTTCACTTTTTGATGTTTTTGGGTTCACTGCCATTTCTCATTACAAAAGATAGACTATATATGACAGCTTGTATAACTGGTGGAGGAAGAACCCAGGAAAATCCTGGTAAGAACCACAAAACCACAGGCAAGCATTCTCACATACCTCATTTGAAGAGACCGAGACTCGAACCCACACAGAAAGCAGCAAGTTGGCAGTGATTTGCAAAGGTGAGTGCATCAGACCATTCTACCACCCTTCACTTCTGACCCCCAAATAAATTGGCTTCTTCATTACAACAAGTGTACAGCTTTCACAGAATCTGGTTAAGGTATGTGGTCCAGAACTAATATTATGCAGAAACTATTTTTCTCCTTTCAATCAGTGAATCTGACCTTTGACCCCCAACACACCATGTTAATTTCTTATCCAAAGTGTAAACCATCCACAAACTTTGGTGATGGTACACAAGTCATGATCAAATAATTGTCTGAGACCATTTTTCAATTATCAGTCAGATACCTGGATCTTTGACCGTTTGAACTCCAAGTCAACAGACTTCTTATCTTACTCCAAGTACAAGCCATTCACGAAGTTTAGTGCAGGTCTGTTATGTAACATTATTGTGTGAAGCCATTTTTCTTTCTACAGTTATAGTGACAGGGACCTTTGATCTTTTGATCCTAAAATCAATAGGCTTCTTTCTTACCCAAATGCAAGTCATCCACAAAATTTGGTTAAGGTATGTGATGTATTACTGATGTTAATGTGTGGAAACAATTCTTAATTTTTGTAACAATTACCTTGACCTACTGATGCCAAAACTGATAGCTTCTTTCTTACCTCAAGCTATGTAAATTTATACTATTGTGCAGAAACCATGTGTCTTTCTTTCAATTATCTATCTTTCTGCTCTAAACTTAACTGTTTTTTCTTACCCAAAATACAGGCTATTTACAAAGTTTTGTAAAGGCTGATGGTGGAGAACTTAGGTAATTGTGTGGAATGGAAATGAGGGCATACAACACATGTAAACTCTGTTGTATGGTGGGTTTATACAAAATAACGTGTTAGCTGGGCTTGATGGCATGATCTATATGGCTAAAATGACATATCCATTTGAAATATAAAGTCTATTAGCACAAACTATTCAAAAGTATATTTTTTCTTCTGAAATACTGACAAAATTAATGAGCTACAGAAGAAAGAAAATCTTTTGAGTCAATTTATTCATGAAAGATTCAGGTTTATCAATGCTTACTCCGACAGATTAGGACTGACCCCCTATATAATGCATTCCCAACCAACTCTCCTCTTAGAGGATAATGGGTCACAAGTCCTCCCTCCCTCACATTTGCCATTTTTTATGGTGCATTTTAAAAAACTTCCTCATTAACAAAGTAATGAAACAGAATTCCTAATAATCAAAACATGTCAAATGTTGAAACAGACTGGCATCTCTGCGATAGTTATTTTATAAATTCAAGAAACCTGAAAGAAAGGAGCCAGTAGAACATCCTTTTACAGTAGTTCTTAACCGGCCACAGAGGTGAAGGTAAGAAAGTGACTCAAAGATCTGTGAGGAGAGTATCATCTAAAGAGTAGACCCAGATTTAGTCTCAAAATAACCTGGCATATCAGGATCTACACTGCTTGTGTAAAATCATCAGTAGAATGAACAGATTTGACCCTAATCTCCAGACATCACATTATGCAGATCTGGGTGTACACTGCCAGTACAATGTACACTCGTTTACAAGCAAGTCAAACCACAAACAATAAAAATCCTGATCTGAGGTAGCATGATGCACCTGCAGATCAGGGTCTATGTTGTTATTCTACTGAGTACTCCTAACAAACTTCACAGACCCAGATATGACGGCACATTATGCGATGGCAGATCTGGGCTTGTGCAGTTTGCAGTTGGACTTAACTTATAGTGTACAGTAATTGGGAGTGTTATCCACAAACATTAAGTGCATGCTTCTAAAAATCACTTTTGCATAATACAAATAAGAATGGTGAATCAATAAAAGGAACATGAAAATGCATCCATATTATTCTCTGTTGAAACTTAAAAATGCTGCATTATTACTAGGCATGATATGTTGGACTACAAGTAATACTGCAGGTTTCTTTTCCCCGTATTCCTGTGGGAAAAACAAATTTGGTAAGTTTGACAGATTTGCTATTCTCCTAAATTTTCTTGTTCCATATTTATAAAAAAGAAATATAAAGGTCCTTTATCAACTGCCACAATATAAATGAGCCTGGATTAAAAATTAAATGTCAAATTGATAAATCATGAAGATAATCAATAGAAATGGGGTTGGAAATGTGCATTATAATCACAATAATTAACGGTGCATCTTTTATTTCTTTTTTCTGCATTATAATCACATTAATTAATGGTGACTCTTTTATTTCTTTTTCTCTAATAACATGTACAGTATACTCATGAGTTGAGTCAAACTGCAAACTGCACAGGTCCAGGCCTACCATTGCCAACAGATCTGGACCTATGCAGTTTGCTAGAGTAATAAGGACTCTGATCTGCTGGTTATCACATGATGGCAGATCAGTGTTGCTTTGTTCACAATTGGACTCAACTTTTTGGCATGTATATATATGACACTCAAAAAGCTACATTTGTCTTCCATAGAAGGCATTGATAGAATTAAAAACATTATGCATCTACCAAAACTCTGCTGAGTTCTGAGACAGACTGATGGAAATGATTTAGATACAAAATGCATATGAAAAAACCTTATAATAATCTTCTATCTGCATCAATGTCTCAATTTACTGTATTTCTCGTGCACACCACACTGTCAACAGTGTAGACCCAGACCTGTTGTGGTGCCAAGTACCAGAAGATCAGTGCATACACACTTCACTTGAAATAAGAAAACAGTAGACTTTCCTTCCAGATAATAATGTAACAGGTGATTCAGGTAAATGCTTATGCAGCTGGATCCACATTCCATAAATAGGTAAAAAGAGTGCTCCCCCTTGAACCCATGAAAAAACTGAAGAGGATTTTGTGTTTCTTTACATAATCTAACTTTAAACAAGAGACTTAATTTATTGCAATGAGATTAATGCAAATGACCTTAAAAGGCATATACAATAAACTATGTCTCACAATTTAATGGTCACAATTTTGTAACTGGTTGCATCTATAAGACTGCTAGTCTGTCTGTAGGGAGAGAAAGGCAGTGTCAATATTTATACCAGCATGAATGAGGAGAATGCATGGGAGTGAGGAAAGAAACATACCAGAAGTACAGTATAGATCGTCTATATCTGCAGTACTAAAACAGTCAATCAATCCCTATACCAAACACACTATGATTACCACTTAATCTGGCCACCCTTTTTTAAAACTTCTCAAAAACTCAGTATATACTCTACTATGTTGTACCTGTATAAAAACTTCATGAAGTCAATCTGAAACGATATATCTTTGTTATTAATTTGACTATCCACTTTCAAAACATGCTCCATGGAATGTTTCTATCGCAGATTCCATATAAGGTTCAATTGTTTGAGTTGAGATTTTACTCCAAGTTGAGTCAGTTTACAAAAATAGGGCTCTAAATCCCTGTAAAGCCACTATGGCAAAAACTTGACTACCTGCTGCAAAAAACTGTTATAAAAAGTAAAAGATAAATTCAACAAACTAAACTTTTACACTTTTCAAACAGCACATATTTCCAGACTATGGTAACAATCTAGGAAACAAAACAATGAATATCTCAAATCTTCCAGTTAATACAAATCATTGAGACAAATTAACTGGATATGGCAAGATCAAATGTACTTGGTATTTATTCCCTATTAAAATTATCTCTTACAAACAATGTATATATTTAATACTTAACTTTAACCTAAGTAAATTTCTTTTGAAACCCAATGAAAATTTGGTTGCAACTTGTCTACTTAACACCTGAACTGCACATGACTCAACTATCAAGACCACTATTTAAAGGCAAGCAATCAAATTCCAGGCATTTATGTCTTCTGCTTTTCACTGGACTTCACAATATCAAGCAGCCTATAAAATTTGGCTGAAATCAAACAGCAGTTAAAGGTGATATTGTGTGGACATGGAAGTGGGTGGGTCTGACAATCAAGGGCTATAGCGCTGCTAAACAATGCAGAATACCAACTGAACTGATGAAAATCATGCTGCACACTGAATATGGTTGAAATCCAATAATAAATATGAGAGTTATAAAGGAGAAATGAAAATAGGTGGGTCTGACAATCAGGGGTTATAATTCCCCTAAAAGACGATGCAGAATGCTGCCAGAAGAACTCAGCTAAGGTGAAATGAGAATCAAGCTGCATAAAAAATTCTCTAGAAATCCAATAACCATGATGATAATTATTGTGCAATAGCAAAAGTGGTAGAGTCCAAAGGTCTCCTCAACATCAAGCTGCATAACATATTTTAGCTGAAATGCAACTATCATCAAGGGAGTTTTTTCCTGGAACCGAAAGTGGGTGGGTATGTAAATCATGACCTACAATATGCCAAAATGACAAAAAAGAATGCGGACAACAGAACTCAGTCAAGGTCTCGTCAACATCGAGTGTCATACCAAATCTGGTTTAAATCTAAAAACCAGTTACTTTGAGAAAAACGAAAATATGGGACAGACAAAGAGATGCTATAATGGCATTAAATGGTGACAAAGAATGTTGATAATCAAACTTGCCTTAGGTCTCATCTATATCTGCAATCCAAATTTGGTTGAAATCCATTACAAATTGAGTCATTGAGTAGAATAATAAGAGGAACAGACAGATCCAATACTATCTCCCACCAGCAAAATGTACCTGTGAAGAGTATTATTGACAAGCATATATGCTAGTATTAGTCATGATTAAAACCAAATTGCATAGGTACAAAGAATGGACATAAACTTTTGATCATTTCCATGGACCTTTAACATCCTGTTACATCTTTTAGGAAAAGTAAACCACTTCCAATGTTTACACTTTCAACAGTGTCAAACAAACAGAAAATATCAGTACTGTATTCCAATGTTAAACGATCTGTTGAGCATTCAAAATGACACACTACACCTGCAAAATGTTTGAAACAAAAATCACTTTGTAACTCCTGCCCATGATATACCCCCTGAATAATCAAACATGACGGTCAGACTGTCCTCTCTCTAAGATATGAAACAAAGCATACAGACCTGCTCAACAAATGGGTAGGTGTTGCTAGTGACTTAAATGATCATTATGCAGAGAAATGCAATAATTCAACTTAATTTCCATTTCCCATTTGCACACAATTTAAACTTTAGTGAAAATTTAGCATCACTCATATCCAACACACATTCATAAACAAGTCTGTTAAAATCTTTACATGATTACAGTGTATCATTTACGCTGCACTTATTACAGATGATGATTACTAGATATATAGATATATATATATTACACATTATGTACAAAATATTTTACAAAAATTTAAAACCTAGGGAGTGTCCAATTAGCATAGTGATATTAATCATCCCTATCCATAATGCAGTCAAAATATATATAAACGAAACTGCAGGCTTACTGCAGAAAAAAAAAGTGAAATTCATCCATTCATGTTCTGATCATCCTAAACAAATAAGTTGCCTCTCAGCTGCCATGATAGAGAGGTCATTCAGGGTCTTGTTAGTGCACATCATGCATGACCCAGTTTTCAATGCGGTTATAAGGATCAAAATTTGAAATGATAATTCCACTGCTTTTGTTGTCAAAGTTTCAACTCGTTAGCAATTTTTGAAGCAATGTTTTTAAATCCTATTGATGTCCCCGATATACGCTTAAAACGCACCCCATTCAATGAAAGTCGTGGGAGTTTGCACACTTCCATCTCCCATTGCACTAGGCTGTCTGTATTAGGGTCTCCATGCACACATAGAAGCAAGAACTTTTCCCTCTGTTCATAGTCACAATTGTTTGCATCCAAAACTTTGCGTATTTCTTTCATCATATCATTTGGATCCATGGAACTTGTTGTTTTCATACTCCATGTGAAGCGCAGAGACCTGGGTTTCAAGTGTTCAGCTGTATCCTTTTCGTTGACAGACCTGCGGAACAATTTGCTGAAAATTAGAATTATGATCTATGTTAGTGGCTGAACCCTTCTCTGATAGTGTCTGATTCCTGGCTGCTAAGCATCTATGTACTTCACACTGGTGCCATACATTCTCATGCTGTACAATGCTTGCTCTTTATAAAGACATCACTGAAAGCAAGATGGATCCCAATCTACCATCATATTTTTTGTACATCTTCAGAAATGGCTTGGTAACAGTCATCATCTCCATTTTTGGGACAATTTTTTTATTTTTTTTTACATCTTGTAATTTCAAATTTTGTTTTAAAAGAATTTAATTTATGCTCTTATGTTTTCAGTCACAACCGCAAGACGAGAAAATGACAACTTTCACTCCTTTTTGCAACTAGAGGAATGGATTGCTTATATTGTAAAGTCTCAATAAGTTCCATGTATGAATCAAATTGCCAAAAACAGAGAACCAAGTTTCACTAATAATAAGACTGCTGACATTGATAGAACATGTACCGATTCGTTTTAAACAATACTGCCTACTTGTAGACAATAAAATCTAGATCTTTAAAATATTGTAAGACTGAAATTTTTAATTAGAACAGAAAACCACATAAGTCTTCACATTTTTCTTTTTAACACATCCATTGTGGATAACAATAAAACCCACACCCAGTCAAGCACCAGTTGCATACATATACTAATTAGTTTCAGTTGATTTTATTTAAATAATCTATCACAACACAGATCCTTGCTTTCAGGACAGAAATTTAATCTGGTTTACTGTGAGTCGTATGCAAGCTTCAGTACGAGACTTTACAAACTGGCATAGGTTTGTTGGTTCTGTTAGTGATATTTAGGACAGATCTTCTACTCTTCCAATGACTACAAAAATACATAAATGCTTTTACTATCTTAAAAAAAATCACAATCAATATTCATTTCATCATATCTGTATTTATTTTGGTTTTATTTAATGACAAACTGTGTGACCAATACAAGTTATGCAAATTTTCATGGGCAGTAGATGATGGCAAGAAATTAGAACATTGTAGATTCTTTTGCCCCAAATATGAAGGTTTTTTTGGTTGTTGTCAGTATGCTTGCATTATCTTGTGGACTTAAATAAACCAGATGAAACTAGGCAAGTAACTTCGGTTTTTGTTTCATCAATGAAGTTTGAATATTATATCATGTAATTTGATAGTCTTAATATTGTTTATGTGGGTTTAGTTGCTTGTCCTAAGATTTTTTTCATGTATTCTACTTCTAAAAAAAATATTTAAGTACATTTTGGGACAAATAAAATTTATTGTATTTTGACATCTAAAATTGAGCAGCATTACAGTAACCTGTAATAAAAATTTGGTAAAATAGGATCTCTACTGCTCACTTTAAACAAACAGCAGTTATGTGCCTTTACATCCATGCTGCATGGTGGTATGATTTTGTTCTTTTTTTATTTTGTTTAAAACATTCAGATATCCTATAAAACCAAGGCTGAATTTTCACATATATTTTATATCAAATAGTACAGCATATTGAACCCCACCCCATTATTTTTTTTTTATGAATCATAAATTACTTTAAATCATTCAATTTTATTAAGCCAAAAAAAACAAACAAACTTAACATTGGTGAAGACACATTCTGCAAAACAAGTTCATCACTTCTGAATCATTACTTTCTGGCCCTTCATTTGTTACTTACTGTGTAAACTGTTTTGCAAAATTTACTAACACTAAAATATAATTATTTACAATATTTTGAAAAAACGTTTCAGTTAAATCATTTTATTGACAGTTCTAGTTTCAATGGAATTTCAGCATTCAAGCCTCTTCATTGGAGAAACAGTTCTCTAAACAGTAAAAATGTGTCCTCTTACAGATGCGAAAGGTAATAATTTCATTTATGCAGGTGAAAGACTGGGGATATTAACAGGTATGTTTTATTGAAACAAGAACATATGGCACCATCTTATTTTTTTTTAAATGCATATTCTACTGCTTGAATTTTAGTTTAAATTGATGGTGCTTATAAAATATAAACTGAAGAAAAAAAAAACCACCTCAAGATTAAAACTAAACAGAACAAAATGAAAGAGGAAAATTTCTGACTGATCCCCGTATATAAAAGTCTATTTTTTCCTAGATACATGTATAAGGATTCTTTCTTACTATACTTCAGTATCTGGAAAGGATACTAATTCTTTATTGTCAAATGCTTTTGGGCAAGTCTAACACCAGACAGTATTTAGTCCTACTTTTTACTTTTTTACTTCAAATTTTTATGTGCATTTTACATGAGCAAGTTAGCTGTACCTGAATGAGCAATTCATATATCATAATGGAAGATTGTAGCTTTTACTGCCAGGCTCCAGGTAAATGGAAATGATGGGGTGCTCCTTCTGCCCTGTATATTCCTCCCCTCTGCCTCCCCCCAGTAGCCCTTCCTGCCCCTCCCATCTGCCTATATCCAGATCAATGTAAAAACTTAAGACTGATATTTTCTATTTATTCTACTTATTTTTCTTTTTAGTTCATGCAGAATAATACAAGAATGTTTTTTGTCCAAAATGATTAAGTTCGAAATTGTATTATTTACCTTGTGTCCTTTAACAGTCTTTGGTTCCAAAATGTGACCCTTATTCTTAAGGTGCCCCAGAGCCCTTTCCATTGGAAGAAATTCCC
Source organism: Sinohyriopsis cumingii (assembly GCA_028554795.2). Classification (NCBI taxonomy): domain Eukaryota; kingdom Metazoa; phylum Mollusca; class Bivalvia; order Unionida; family Unionidae; genus Sinohyriopsis; species Sinohyriopsis cumingii. The sequence goes on from CM068825.1 coordinate 33,844,912, forward strand.
AACTGGACAACTAACTATAATGGCATGTTTGCTACTTTTGCATCAGGTTTATTACACAAAAAAGAATAAAAATAAAAAAATTCAAAATTATTCCATGAAATGACTTCACAAGATCTTCCTCATGCTGCAATAAAGTATAAAGCAATATCTTTTTGTGCCGATAACAATGCCAATCACATTTGCTGTGTATGGTGAAAAGGACAAAGCTTTCATTCTGCTGAATGAATTTTACCAATAAATATCAAATAGTCCAAATAATCATGCAAAATTTTCAAAAGATCAAACTGAAAAATGTACGATACAATCTATCAGCAGCATCATGACAACTTTAAAATAATAGATTTCTGAAGTTGGACAAGACTGTGAAGACCTCTAAAATAATTGTTCTCTTGAAATAAATAATATTGTGGAGCTAAGACTTTAACAAACTGAAGATCTGTTATGTTGATACTAACCGCTTAAAAACCTTTCCCGAAATACTTATGCACTTTCAATTTAATATTAACAAACAAATGATGTGACAGAAATATGGTCTCAACTTGGTTGATGAAAAGCCACAATCAGGTCTGAAAAAAAGGAGACTGCTCAACTAAAGAGTCTAGAATTTGTACATGCCATTACCAGTTCTAAAAAACTTACTTCTCTTGTAAAGAAATCATACAAAACTGGTTCATCTACTGCTAACAAGGTTTTTTTCCAATATGCATGCTACACATTCTCCATCAAAAAACTATAAATCCACCAAAAAGAACAAGAAAAAAAAATGTTAGAAACAAATCTGTGTTAAGATTTTATTAACAAGATGAGCAGCTGTGTATCCCTGCACACACCAGAACAAAAGCCTTCAATAACCCAACCAAACTTTAGTTGAAAGAAGAAAGAAATTTCTACGTTATTGGTATGCAAGTATAGAAAATTACATTGAAACTTTGACCTGTTTTATACTATCAACATATCTGAATAACTATCATGTTTTGTGTAAATATTTTCAAGATGGTTTATACAGGTTTGAATATGGACTGATACAAAACACGCTTCATGCAATACAAGTTGTAAGTATTGAACAATACGAGTATATACTGGTGTTAATTTCATTAAATTTTATTTAACTCGCTTTTGATATAGGAAATTTATTATGGCTTAAGACATGCATAACAAATGCTTTGTTAAGGCCAAGTATACTTTCTAACCAAGAGGACCAAACAGGCCTCAAATCACCCACCTAGCATACATTAGCCTGAAACCCCAATGTAGTAAAATAATTCAGGTACATTGAGTTTTAACACATGTAAAAGACATTAATACCATTGAATACTATGGTATATTAAAACTGGCTCTGCCATTTTGGTTAAAAAGTTGAAATTATATTATTTTAATGGTTAATATGGAGCTACACTGTTGCCAGGAGAGCCATCACAGGTAAAGTTTTGATAAATCATGTCCAAGAAGCATTCCTACGAAGCTTGAATAAAACTTGTCTGTCCTAGGGAAGCAGAAAATGTGGTGTGTTCATGATTGAGGAAACCACAAAGTTGCAAGTGGAGTGACCCAGACATTTCTGGCAGAGCATGTCCTAAAAACAAGCCTGATCCGAATTGGCTCTGCCATACGAGAGATTCTGAAAACATATTTTCCTTATGGTTGATATGGAAGCCACACCTATGACACAATTGTTTATAAAGCATGTCATAAAAAATACACTTAGCACGTCTGAAAAGCTGCAAGGCCATTTTAGAAAGCTGAAAACTGTTTGCCACCTGGTTGCTATGGAAGCACCTGAAGAGTATGTCCTATAATACACTGGCTCAGCTGTTCTGAAGAAGTTGAAAATACTGCAAGAGAACCCATCCCTGGATGCAGTTTTGATAAAGCTTGTCCTACAAAACAGTCGCACCAAGTTTGATTGAAATTGGCTAAGCCATTCACTCTGAACACAAGTTTAATAGTACATGTCCCAAAAATGCCCTGTCAAGTATGATAAATTTGGCTCAGCAGTTCTTCTGAAGATGTCAAAAACAGATTCCCATTTTGGAAGACCATATCTTAAGAAACATTCCTATAAAGCTTGATCCAGCTAGCCCAGTAGTTTGTTTCTAAGGAAGTTTAAAATAGGAGTTGACAGGACCATACCATAAGTTCACATGGCCGTATGGAAAGATCAGTTACAAAGTTATTTCAACATGCTACCCACTGAATAATGTAAACAACTCAGATTGCAGACTAAAGGTATCTCTGATTCTCTGCTCTGTATTCTGCTTCCACCTCTAACGATATCTTACAATAAATATTTTTTAATATTCTTGTGTGAGAAGTTTAAAGAAGATATTTTGATTCATAACCCACTGCTTGTAAAATCCAGATTACTTCCTAGTATATGCTTTTGAGCAGAATTTAGACCCCAAAAAATTGAGCATATTTCTACTATTAAATGTTTCAAGGGCACAATTCTTGCTTAAAGGACTCGATGAAATCAATGTTTCATTTGTTTTCATTTACAACTGTTTTGACTCCTGTCATTCATGTCCTACAAATTTTAAAACATAACAGAAATGTAATACATATATAAAAGCAATCAGAATCATGACAAACACGAAAGTAGTTTTGATGGAAGCAACAAAAAAAAACTTCGCAAAATACATTTATACAGAAAAGAACTTAAGCCCATGTCAAAAGCCATCAATATGAATTCTAGCCTACTGTTTATATAAAGAAATGCAGGCCCATTCATTATCAGTGGTATTCTGTTGGCTGTATGTATGGAGAATTTTTTTAAATATAAACAATTTAAAAATATATAATGCAGAGACTAATTTTCCCCAAATTTATGTAGGAAAATCTTGTTGAAAAAAAACAAGCCCAACCACCACTTTTCAATAAGCAAAGAAGGTTGGCCTCTGGGATTATCACTGAAGAAATGTGATAATCCAGAACTTCATCAATCAGAATTATTGGTCAACAGACGCAGAATAAACCTGCTGTACCACCAGCATGTCATACATGGCAACTAAAGAATGCAACTTTGCTGCAGGATGCATCACATTATGATATTCCCAGTCTGGTCAAAGACTTTTTAAATGAGTGCAGATTATACTACGTTTTTTTTAACCTTGTATGGATTTGACCCTTTTTTTGCATCTTTGTTTTGTATGCATTTTTCTGATGAATTTTTGCAATTTTTTGATTTTTTGCCTCAAAGTAGAAATTTACTTTTGCTTCAAGTGATGTGTCTTCCTATTGTTTTTTGGCAAACCATAGGCATTTTTAAAAAATTCTACCATGCTTCTGCTTTGCACTATATATCCAGGATTGTACCGGTGTACCATTAAACCCTGTACATACATACATACTTGATTATTGGTTCCTATGAACTGTGTTATGTCCCCCAAATGTGAAGATTTGGTATCAAAAAATTCTTTATCAAACTCTCATTTGGTGAATTTACATTTGCACATTTGCATCCAGGAAAGAATGCAGTTCTAAGAAAAAGGTTCAGCCATTTTGGTTACAAGTGCTATTGAAGAGAAAAAGCTAAAATAATGTGGTCTCATATAAGTAGTGAAACTAGCTGTAAATATTTCACTTTAATTGTCATACATATATAAAGAACACAATTTGGGCACACTCACCAAGGAACTTGCTTCAACAATTGAAACTCATTTTTTCCCATGTTTGTGTATAAAACCTTAAACATTATAGAATGATCTCCAGTATAACGTGTTTCAGCCGATTTGAAAATAAAAGGGGATGATTCATTCAAGACAGTGGGTCAATGGTGAAATGAAATGAAATAATGGACGTTTCACTTTCTGTTCAGCTTTCATCAGGATTTTCATTAGTTTTACAGATATGTTCACTATATCATCATCTATGTGGTCTTTCTAATCATTTTAACAGACTCAGCATGATATTGGCACTACTACCTCTTAGTGAAACTTGGCTGCCTTTATAAATGCAAATGGTGCTAAAAGTTCAGTCATATCACTAGTAAAATAAATGTTACTTAAATATTTTTTATTTGTTGGTACAAATCTGTATCATCCCGAGATTATTCTCAGCCAAGAAATATTACAGAAGATACTGAGTACACAATTATTTCTGGATGATCCCCTTTGCCATTGAGCAATTTGGCCATTTAATGACTGGTTAGAACATCTGTATCAGATGAAAGCTGAAGTAAAATGCATCTTGCTCATTTTATTTGCACCACTTTTGGCACATTAAATTTGTCTTTTTTGCAGAATTTATTATTATTTTTTGCACATCGAGCAATGATACTTACTAGATGAAACACTTAACAATGTGAAGCTTACTGTGTACAGTACAGACCCATATCTGTGACTAAATTATTCAGTGGCAGATCTGGATCTTCCCTGTTAGCAGTCATGCATTTTATGCATGGGTAAATATAGCAGTTGTTTTAAATTGGCTTGAGATTCATGAAATGATGCAAGTTCTTTGGTACAGTATGCTTTGAAAAATAAGAAGCCCAAACAGTCCTGAGATCGCTTACCTTTTAACATGTACTTAAGGATCAAATGCATGGGCACTTGAGCAAGAAATCCACGGCAGTACGATGCTTTTGTTTTAAACTTTTTATGTAATGGTAGCCATATTGGAGGGTGGATCAGCAACAAAAATATATTTGCTTGCAAAGCCTAATGCTAGGATGTTTACTATGATATGTTCACCAGTTTTTGAGTCATTTAAAGATTTTCTATTTTTAGTAACAAATGGCCATATTGAATAGTGATCAGCACTATCTGCGCAATATTGAAAGGCCTTCATGCCTGGTTGATTTTTACCACATCTGGTCACATTCTGTTGAGTAGCTTTCAAGAAGTCTCTAAGCTGAAGTTTGTTTTTCTTTTAAAATTAATTCAACCAAATTTGATGGCAGATTGGCAACCCTGAAACAAATGTTCAAGCCGCTTCTGCCAAATTCTGTTTAGCAGTTCACTGAATAGTGATCAACATTATCTACGCAATATTGAAAGGTCTTCATGCCAGGTTGATTTCTACCAAATCTGGACACATTCTGTTGAGTAGCTTTCAAGAAGTCTCTAAGCTGGAGTTTGTTTTTTTCTTAAAAAATTAATTCAACCAAATTTGATGGCAGATTGGCAACCCTGAAACAAATGTTCAAGCCGCTTCTGCCAAATTCTGTTTAGCAGTTCATTGAAAGTCGTTTGAAGATTTTGTTATATTTAGCAGCAGTGTCCACTTTTGAAGGCTGGTAAGCATAATTTGCCCCGACCTGAAAGGTGTCCATGCTAGGATACTTTATTTCAAATTTTGCTCACAATCTGATCAGCAGTTTTTGAGAAGTCATTTAACACAGTTTCTTTCAGTTTTAGTAATGGCAGGAATATTTGATAGCAGAGAGGCATCATTTGTACAAACCTAAAAGGCTCTCATACAAAATGCTTTCTGACAAATACTCTACGGACTGGTGCAGTATTTTTGTGAAGTTGAAAACAGCTGCTGTTAATATACATATGCACTACCAATGCAGAGTCATACCATAAATTAACCTGACCTCATGGACAGATAAGCTAAGAAAGATTATCTGGACTTATTCAAAATCTTAATAATTTAATCAATCATACATCTCAAGCTGCAATAGAGATGAGAAACTGTCTTACTATAATGTAACATTACATTATAACTTCAAGAATAATAAAATTCTAGAATCATTTTTCTTCTCCACTGAAAAACCTGCATTGTATAGTAAACGATTTTCTGGAAGTAAACTATCACGTCACTAATAATGATGCACGTGAAGGTAAGATATTTACAACTGATAATGAAATAATCCCTTCTAACATTCTTTTTAACAAGAATAATGAAATGGCTTCACAATGCTGAAAACAAGTTTTAAATGTTAAACAAGGCTCCAGAAGTGAACAAATATGTTCACTTCTGCACTGGCTTAAATCCTTGTATCCTGAATTAACACAACTGAATGCAAATATGCTGCTGATAACCCCATACTTTATAATACGCTTTTATATTATCTTTAACTGAAAAGAAAGGTGATGGCAGAATATCTAGAATGCCCTGAAAATAGAATATCCCTTATACAGTGGAACCAATATTAAGAACAATAAGTGAATACAAAAATGTGAAGAATTTCAGTGCAAACAAAACTAAAACTGTAAGGAGTATAATCAAAAGGACTAATGTTGCATAGAAATATAACTGGTGGAAAAATAAAATGAGGCCATTTTTCAAGTTCAAATAGGAAATGTTAGCATGCCCTATTTCTATTTAAGACACTTGGATACCAACAACAGTTTTAAAAATAAAATCTGTTTAATTTCTTTTTGGTCTAATAAAGATATATAGTTTAACCTGTACATTCTGGCCTTGAAGGTACAAGCAATGAAGTTTGGGTTGGGTAACCACAAGACTCGGTGTTGGATTTTTAATAGCAAGATTAACACAATCCATCAAATGCAATGATGTCAGATAGGGAATCAATGCCACATGTGGGTGTGGGCAGGAACGAGGCTTAGAGTTTCTTCCCACAATTTATGATTCCATTTGGGCAGGATTTCCCATACTGATACCAATGCATAGAAGGGATTTTTTTTCTTCTCAAATTTCAAACCCAAAATGAAAAGAAGAACAATGATGGCTGATCTACATGTCTGGAATAAAACTATAGTCATCAGTCACTACATAACTTTACTAGAAAGAATTTGCTGTAAGGAAGAATTTCTGTTTAACAAGAAAACAGTGAATGGCACATTTATATGTCAGTCACATGTTTAAAAGTCCTCTATGTTAGAAACAACATTTTCCTGTTGAAAACTTTTTTTCTTATTCCTCCAAGTGTCATTAACCATGGGGAAAATTGATTGACTTCTACCTTGTCCCAAATGTAAGCCATCCACAAAGTTTGACCCAGACCTGTGATGCTGATCTGATCATGCTCAACCCATGTTTCTTCTTGCAGCTACATGGATCTTGGCCTCTGACCTTAAAATTACAAGGCTTCTTCCTTATCCCTAGGTAAAGTCATCAACAACGTTTGGTACTGGCATGTGATGCAGAAAAAATGTTATTGTGGGAAAACCATTTTTACTCGTTCAGTCACACTGACCTTGACCTTTGAGTTTTTTTACTCCAAAACTGATCTCAAGGTCAAGCCATCCATAAAGTTTTTTTTAACTATGGATGATAAAAAAGTGAAATTATTCCATGAAAACCATTTTTCTTCTTTCAGTCACCTTGACCAAGAACTTTTGACCCTAAAATTTATAGGTATCTACCTTACACTATTTGCAAGCCATCCAGAAAATGTGGCAACTGCATACTGTGAACAACAGCAGCAGTTCTTGTGAGGAACGAAACTGGTACACACAGATGACTGACAATATAATGGGCTCAGCCTTATGGTAGGCATATACAAATTTGAAAAATCTGCCTTTTAAATAATAAAAATGCATGAAACAGTGCAGAAGTTTATGATGTCATAAGCATAAAGACATCTAAAATGTCATTGAGTGCACTCATGTAGAATATTTGTTTCCCACATGGCTGTCTCATATGGGCAAAAAGCATCACACATTTGCTAGAATGAGAGAAAAGGTGGACTTAATTTGGTCAGCTCAATTTGAAAGTGATTTTTAAAATATACTTGGGGTCCATATTGGAGATTTCTATTCACTAGAAGGCTGACAATAGGTGCACTACTTTACAATGAGGAGGTTTAACATCTGACATTGACTGGTACCCATCAGCATGGATTGATTCCTGTACAAGAACTGCAAGGAATGCTAAATCTAGAATGCTTATTTAATGCACCAAGTTCTCCGGATGACATGTCACCTCATTAGTATCTGCCAACATCAAAAAAAACTGCACAAGATCTTGGCAATATAGGTTCTAGTACCAAGTGGAACTAAAATATACTCAAAATACAGTCTGTTAAGAGGTAACAAGCTCTGACAGTTAATACTAGTTCACTGTGAAGTGTTGCATCAATGACTTTGCATAGTAGGAGGTGTCCTCCCTCTTCCAAAATATGGAGACAACTGCGGAGTAAACATTTAACAGTGATATACTGCCCTATATACAAGCTTAATAATCATATTTCTCCTTCAGCCCTTTTAAATGAGTGGCATTTTCTCAGACCTTGCATTAAGTCAACTTATCTGCTTCAATGCCTAATCATGAACACATAGACATGATATGTATCAGCTTCTTCAATGGACTGCACTGCCAATGTAATTGTAGAACTCCTATAAACAAAAGCTACTGTGCACATGTGCAAAGCTGCTACAGCATTACTTTTTACACGGAACAAAATTATCATTACTGAATTTGGTGATTATTTTACTTTCATAATTTACCAATCTGATCAGAGACAACTGAAATGTGCAGTAGAAAAGCTTTCTTGAGTGATTTCTCCCACCCTTCATGCATAATTATATGGAAGCAAGTCATAGAAATGCACAAATCATACAATCCCACAGCCTGGATGCAACACTGAATATGCACACATGCCTAATGTAATCATCTATCTGTGATCTTGATATAAACTTAGATGCAAACTTTGGTCCCATTCTGTTCCAACTAAATGATAAATAGCTAATAAGTAGGTAGCCGACACACATGATGGGATGGATGAAAGACCATACTGTAAGCTCACATTGCCTAAGGTCCAAGAACATGTGAGCTAAAAACCTGAAGTACTCACTGGAGGGTTAAAGGTAGATCGCTGCAATCAACTTTTGGTAACGATGAGTTGCTAACCTCAAGACTGTGGTAAAAAAGAAAAAGGATTACTATGACCTACTATTCTCTTTGGCAAGTGGTACTCCTCAAGTTTATGTATAAAAAGAAAATAAGATCAATATGACCTAATTTAACTTTGGTAAGCAGTACTCCAGAAGATCATGTGTTCTGAAAAGTTTCATAACTATATACTGGGTGATGTCTGAGAAATATATCTTATCTTGCATTTGAATAAGGATTTCTAATAAAGATTTTTTTAATAAAAAATAACTATCTTCCTGAATAAGGACAAACATCTGGAAAGCTTTCTTTTACATGGTTGAGAGCCACTTTCAATCTGGGAAAACAGGAATAATACCTGCCTCAGGGTTCAAGATTCAGATGATGATTGCAAGAAGACTAAATGGGCTGATTTCCAAATGAAGAAATTCACATAATATACATTCCTCTTTAAATCTGATAAACTGGACAGACTGACATCACACTGCTACCAAACTGGAGCTCAACAAAAACTAGAAGTTTCAATACTTTTTCCATCAAGTTTTGTACTATGAAGAATGGCCCCAACGAACTAGCTCTTTGCCTATACATTGTTATTTTTTGTTCAGACTCATGCTGCAGGTAATACAGGTTCCACTGTAAAAAAACAACTCCTGTTTGTGTTTTCCATTAAAAAAAATTACAGGCACCAAGGTATGTACCATATATACTTACTTAAAAGAAGAGTAAAATTGCAAACAACTCAGACCCAGATCTGCTTGCGTATAATGTCAGCAGATCTGAGTCTGTGCAGTTTTTTAGGAGTAGTTCGCAGCTTTTGGGAACAAAATACTTTAGGGTGGTTTAACTTCCAAAACATAGCTTCCAAGGCTCTTAAAGAGAAAATGGCATCAAAGACATCTGCTCCTGAATAAAAATGCGTTCTAATATTTAACATCTGCACAACACAGGTTATTACCTTCTGCCCTGCTCACATATCTACTGCAGTTTTCACACTGAACATCATCTAAAGATCAAACATATTGTACTTCAAACTTTACGTAAAGAAAAAAATGAAAAGGTCTAGCTGTATAATGAAAGCACGGTCGACAAAAATAAAGCTTTGTCTTTGCTCATATTTATGATAAGCTTGTAAAATAAGTCTCCAATGACAAAAATGAAAAATTACAAAATTTTTCAAAAATGGGTCTCAGGGTCAATGGAATTGGAAAGTTTTAAGCATAACATATTCAGAATGGGATATCTGAAACTTGTATGCAGTTAATTCACAAAAATTTAAAAAGCAAAGACACCTGAACAATGGTTTATGCGGGGGAAATAGTTGCGATAGTCTGTCATTTCACCAAAGTGGGCCCAGCAGCAAAGTTCAGTTCACCTTGCACTGATTTTACAACATTTCCACCACCCTCTTTTGTTTCAGTGCAATGAAGTAATAAAGTAAATTCCAAATTTTGTGTAAATTGTCTCTTCAAAGAGGAAGGTGGAAAGTATAAAAAAAGAATTATCATTCTCTTAGTCACTACTGGTGCTAATTTGATCAAAAATATTAGAAATTACACTGCTACATTAATACAAAATTCCCACTGAAAATTCACTCATGATAAAAAGTCTGAGTCATAAATTTATTTTTTTGTACTCCAAATGGAAGTGAAATATTACTTGGTGGAGGAGCATCCAGGCCCATTACTAATAGTCAATAGTTTTATCCAATATTTCATATCATAAATGTAGAAAAAAGAGGACACATACAACAAAAACTGTTGCAGATTTTAGACTGTAACCTATTTTTGAGGCTGCTATTTTGGGTCACACGAAAATAGTGAAGATTTTTTTACCCAAAAAAACGTTTAATACTTGATTAAAGTTTAAATGGTATTTCATTAGCATTTTTAATCATCTGATAAGAAAATATGCAAAAACAAAATTTGAAGTAAGCCATCTGAAGATACATATTTGCCCTTCTATTGGAGTCTAGCATGGACCCTGTTAAATTTCAGCCTAGGTTACTTTAATTCTTCAAACCCCATGCAACATTCATTATAGCAATATGTCTATTGTCTGTATAGTGAAGGACATGGATTTTTAGGAAGTTTATTATTTGGGAAATTTGTACACTAATAATGAAGAAAAAAAAAAAAAGACCATTTTGACCCAGGAAAGTCGATGAGAATCGTCTTCTGGAGGCTTACATTCAAAAGTTTGGGTACTGCCAGCTCTTTTTCAGAGTATTAATAAAGTATCTCGTACTCTTGTTTTGCAGTGGAAAAGTCAGAAAGTCAGCTGTGAATTGTCAAATAAAACAAAGAGGTGCAGCTTATTCAAAATATATGCAGGGATTGAAAAGCAGGGTATGGGGTTTGATTTTTGTAAAAATCTACAGGTCAAGTGTCCCCACATCTAAAAGCAAAATTTCAAAATGCACGAGAGTTTGATGGGATTATTAGAAGCATCACATGAAGGGACTGATATTCAAATAGCCCCTCAAAAATTTCTCATTGAATTCAAAGTAAGACCATTTCTTTTTGAACTGCTGAGTGTTGAAGCCATCTGTAGATATTCTTCAGAGATAATAAGATTTACAAATTAGCTCCTATGGTGGGCAAATTGAATGTCAGATTGTCCCCATTTTCATTGAGGACCAATGTAGACATCATTAAAAGTCTTTCAGTTAAACCCTATGTCAAATATGACCACCCATTCAGGTGGAGTAGTGACAGGAAGATTTTAAAAACAGCCATCGTGGCAGTCATATTGGATGTATGATTGGCATCATTTCGATTAGGACCATCTAAGTTTTCAAAGAGGTCCATTGGTGAAAACTTAATGTTGAGATAACAATATTTTCAACAAGTCCACCAGACACCCAAGAACTCTTCGAATGAAGCACTTTTGTCAAAAATACTTTCCATTTAAAAGCAGATTTTCAAGGTGCTATACTGAATGTCACATCAGCACCATTTCAATTTAGAACCAACATCAGAGAAAGTCTTCTGGTGAAAGTCCCATGCTGGTATGTCTCTGTGTTTTACAAGAGTAAGAATAACAATATTTTCAAGATGGCTGCTATGGTGACCGTATTGGGTATCATATGCAAACCAATTCCATTTCAGACCAACCAGTCATCATAAGACATCTTCCAATGCAACAAAATGTTGATATGTCAAACTATCTAGAGGTAGCGATAATAAGTTTGTCCAGATAGCCAATTACTCTGGACGTATCGTACGTCAGATTGCCACCATATTTATTTAAAACTAACTAGACATCATAATAAGTCTTTCAGTGGAAATCCAATGCTGATCTGATCATTCATTCATGAGAAATAGTGATAACATTTTCAAGAAGACCTCTGTGGTGGCAAAACTGGATGTTGGGAGTTTTGTGATTTCATTCAGGATCAACATCATGTTAAATCTTTTTTAGCAAAACACCCACATTACTATGACCATCCATTCTGCAGGAGAAGCAATAACAAGATTCCCAAGATGACCAAGTTGCAGCCATAACAGACTTCACATTGCCACCATTTGAATTTAGACCCAACTAGACATCACAAGAAGTCTTGTGGTGAAAACACGATGTAAAGATTTTCAAGATGGCTGCCATGGTGGACAATCAGCACCAACTAAATACCATAATAATGGAGAAAAAAAACTTGATATGATGATCCAGTAAGGATTATATAGTAATAACAAGATTTTCAACATGGCCACTGTAGTGGCCATATTAGACATTTGATTGACAGCAAATTCCTTTATGACCAACTAAATAATCTTAAGAAGTCTTCTAGTGAAAACTATGTCAATACGACTTTCTGTCCAGTATGAGTATCAATATGACTTTCAAAATTGCTGTCATGATAGCTATATTGGATATCAGCTGGGCACCATTTTCATTTAGGACCAACTAGACATAATAAGTGGTCTTTAGTGAAAATCCCAGCATTAATATGACTATTCAGGAGGATTAGCAACATGATTTTCAAAATGGCTGCTGAGTGGCTATATTGGACCTCAGATCAGCCTCATTTTAATTTAGAAGATAACTCTTGTGGTTTCCATATTGGGTGTCCCTGCAGCACCATTTTCACTTTCAGCAAACTAAGACATTGATTGAATGCATGTCTAAAGTTTCATTGCAATCCCCTCTTTAGGAGTAGTGATAACAAACTTGTGCAAACAGACAGAAGGATGAAAAACGATAAGCTTTTGGTGTCTATAACAAGCTAAAACAAATGATGTACTTCATGCAACTTCTTTCGTAAATTTATTCTAAACAGAATTCCCCCCCCAAAAATATTAACAGCATTCATTATACATCCAGACTATAATGACAAAATTCTCCACTGTCTAAAAATATCCTATCCTGGTTTGCTAAAACCTTGATGTACACCTGTATTTTCACTCTACCACACAACTTTCTAAATAAACTGAGAAGTGTTGACCTTGTTTTGTCCATTTTTTAAAAAACTTTGGTTTATTCCTTTGCTCCACTTCAAAATAATATTATGCTGTACACCTCCAAATTATACCAAAAATGTAAAAATACAATTCAAAACTTCCAAGTTTCTGATTATATCAAATTAAATATGAATAAAAACTCAGTTAATATATATATATATATATATATATATATATATATATATATATATATATATATATATATACACACACACACACTAAATAAGCCAAAATTTGACAAATACCACATTTTTTGCCAAACACTAAATACTTTTGTATATTTTAGACAATTATTATGGAGGTCGAAATGATACTTATAGAAAAAATACTTCCAAAAGATCTTAATCTTTTCAAGAGTGTTTGCTTGTTATTTTTTTGCTTTTTATTAAAGCACTGCTGGACAAAGCTCCAGATAATGTAATAAATTTGGGTATTTTACTCCCTGGTCTGAATTAAACTGCACGGTTTAAAATTTAATGTGCACTATGTGAACAATGTAAAACAAACACACCAAAATTTGTATTTGCAAGAAGACCAAGTTTTAATGATCAAGATGTTTTATCATGCCTTTCTGAATGCATCAATTACCTTGATGAATTAGATTTTGTCAGGGTGCATTTGGTAACATGCCTCTGTGTGTTCTCAAAGTGAGCAAGTATAGCACAATTATTTGAAACTTTCACTGAACATGTGGAACTTGAATTAACTGCAGTTTATATTGGTCAAATGCCAGCTCAGACAATATAAACAAATCTTAAAGAATAAGCAAATACAGTGTAAGCTTTGGAATAAATGCTCCGAATTGTTTTGCATAATCTGAATACATTAAGAAACTTCTTAGTTTTTAGCTTGTCTGCATACAATATACAATATTCCACTTATCTGGAGTGCTGATTGGAAATGCAAGAAATATAAAAATACAGCCAACTGAGTCTCTAATTTCTTACATAAATGATCTTGAATTGTACACCTCTGTCATTCATACCATGTACTTGAAGAGTATATTTTGTCAACCTTTTGCACTGTGGTATACGTTAAATCAATTTGCAATTTAGTGACTGGTTAGTGCATCCATACCAGATTAAAGCATAAAAAAATGTACCTTGTACATTTTGTTGTGCCACTTTCAGTACGATACATGTCTTTATGCAGGACTTGGTGTCTATTTTCAAAAGGAAAACTGTTTAAGAATCTAGTCTAATATTTTCCTAAAATTTCTCTCACTGTGAACAATGTTTTATAACAGCACATTTGGTTATTATAAATTAAACAATCGGTATAGGTTTGACATTTTGTGCACAATTGCAATTATAATACTAAAAAAAACCAGCGAGAGATGTTATGAAAAAATAACAACTGTCATAAAACTGAGCAAATCCTGAATCAGTCTTTGCCGTAGTTTTAAAGGATTATAATTGGCAACAAAAGGTAATCTAGTATCATAAGTTTTGGTTGAACAGTGTTAAAAAAAATACCCATATAAAATTTCCCCAAAATGCAATTAGTTTCATATGGGAAGCAAAATACCTATTTCATTAAAATATTGTCTAGAACACTTGTTTTAATGTTATGATCAAATACAGGTTTGAGGTTACCAACAGACTGGTTTTGTTTGGTGTTTTACAGCACAACAACACAAGCAGATTATACAGTGCCAATGCAATTGGTGTAAAGTGCCTTGCCCAAGAATACTCCATGGTAGCCAAATCAAGCTCATCTGACTGTAGGATTCAAACCTGCACCTCTCAAGTCTGACAAACAAACCACTGAACCACTACAGCTAGAAGGTTACCAAGTACCACTACTTTATTGTCAGAAGCAAGACCCAACACAGAACTTTCTGTTCAACAAAAATTGAACACTGTGTTAAATTTGAACAAATACTTATTTGAGTAAGAAAATATAAATCAGTAATATATCTTAAGAAAATGGGATCAAATATTAAACTTTGCATTTCTTGTATATCCATCATTTCAGTTTGCATCAACTAATTAGTAGATTATGGACTAGGAACCTAAATAACTACGTACAACTGCAGTCTTCAGTGGAAAAGAGAGGTAAAAAGGAGCCAAACCCCCAAAAATTAGGAAAGATAATAACGGTGCTCTTTTGGATCTTTATATTAAATAATCCAGATTAATGAAGTAGAGAAAGTGGCAAGAATCTGTAAACGCTGAATTAATGGTAGGTGACTCATGAATTCAGCAGTCCAATATTTGGTGAAAAAAATGGACAGAATGACAGTCAAAACTTCTCAAAATGAAAGATGGGAAATATCATTAAGATTGACAAAAACTAACCTTTTCATCTGCAAGCTATTGTTAGCTGGATCCCTAGAAAGTTTGAAAGAAAATTATATTTTATAAATCAAATATGCAGCCTAAGATATTCATTATCAATTAATTTATCAAATTAAATCACATCCATACAGTCTTGCAAAAAGAAATCCTAAACCCTGCAACTGTTTTCCCTGGAAACAATTCAAAATACATTACAAATATTTATTTTCACCATGCTTAAAAATAAAAGCTGATCGCTTCAACTTAAATAATTAACAAAATGCTCAATTTCATTTTACAAACCTGGATATAACTGAGGCAACATATTGTTAATATCCTTCTGAGATTTGTAAGCTGAAGATATCAGAGCAGGTACCTTTTGAATTTCTTTTGCAAGACAGCCGACAGACTGCACCAGCTAGCACAAAACAAATGCTTGGCAGTGTTTACTTATTCTTAATTCTGTCCAGCAATTTTGTTGGTAGCAGAGAAAAAGAAACATTGCAATGCAAGAAATATTTTTCACTCCCACCATAAAAAGTAACGGAGTGTTAATAATTTATCAACATAATTATATAATCATTTCTATACAAGAAATGGTGCAGACCCTCTACTGACAAAAGCACAACTCTAAGATCTGTCAAATCAAAATGGCTGAACAAGATGCACATCTGAATATAATGTTCACCAGGTTCCCCAAATTTCTATGCAATTCCTCCAAAGCTGCAAAGTAGTTGTGCAAAAGATGTACATGCACCTCTTTAAATTGCCTAACACAAAAATCTCCAATTAAAGGAGCATGATGACTGGAAGATAAAGTTAACATATAAACACAAATTCCCACAGAGCACTGATGCCTAGGAAATGGGAATTCAGAACATCAGACATATGGCATGGAAGACAATTTAGGCTGGTCCAGACAAAATCTGACCCAGTTGTGAATCTATGCTTATGGTAAGCCACCATGAAGAAAATATTACTACAATATAATATACATTAAGATGCATGATGAAAATGTTCTATCTGTGCAGGGTTCAGACAAGTTGGATTAGCTTGAATGTAATAAGGTTAAACTACAGAGAATGTAAAGAAATTACAAACATCAAAGGACATGAAAATTAGAACACCTTTGGTGTATGTGAGTTACACCTGTTCACATGCATCCCACTATGTTTTTATGACAAAGTTTAAAATGGCTAAAGATGTTCAGATTATAAATGAAAATGAACAACCAAAATTACACAGATCACTTAAGTGTACAAATTAGGTCCCATTGTCCAAGTTTGGTACTTCTATTTTACTCTTACCGGGATGCATCCACATACCGATTTCTAGGGGTATAGGTGAAACAGGGTCAAAGATAATCAAGACATTACAAACAATTAGCTGAAAATATGTCACTCAAGCAGTCCAAAATACCAACAGTGCAATTTTACGAGTCACTCAAGTGTGCAAATTAGTTCAGTGATATACTTTTAGTATGGGCTAAAACTACTCTTCTTGTAATGTATACAAATACCAAATTCCAAAGGGTGTAATAACTAATGACTGGTATGGTGGAATTACTCCTCCTGATGGCATAAACAGAAAAATTTATATCTGGCAGCCCAGGAACCAAATGTTAGCTTCAGCAACCAAAACTATCCAAGTCACATCCTGGTTGGATGACTAGATTTTGATGGTGTTGTTGGTGACCGATTGCTACTGATATAAATCAATTAAATCAGTTGCCTACATATTAATTTGGTATTATTCCTGCCAAATGTTGATTAAATAGGAATTATGTATCTGCATTTTGTGAATGCACTGTATTTTCATAAATCTTTTCAATAACTGTCACGACTTGTTTTCTTTCTTAGTTATTTTCCCAATCTATTGATGACCATATCGACTTCAGGTGTTACATGTCATTCCAAGTTTTTAAATTTCCACAGGATTTACTTTTCATTTCAGTCATATCACTATGATGCCTGCAGTGTGGCAATTTATAGTGATGTCTAGCAATGGGGCATCATGCCGCAGACATGTACCATGATGTCCCACCCATTATTCTGACACCATGCTGACCAGTCCTAACACAAACCTCTTAATGCTGAGCACCTAAGTGAGGCAGCTGTAAGTACCATTTTTATAAGTCTTTGGTATGACCTGATCGGGATTTGAACCCACGACTTCCGCATCCGAGGTAGACACTCTAGCCACTAGGCCACCAGAGCAGTCTTCTGATGCAGTTATTTATACCAATGAGATAGAATTTTATATTAATGAATATCTGAAAATACACTAGTCACTCAAACATGAAAATTAGGTCACAATGGTACCGATGGTGTAGTTGTTGTTGCTGTAGGGTTTAACACCATTTTTCAGCATACGATAGGCTTGACATGGTGGCCAGTATTAATGGTGGAGGAAAAACCTGGGAAAACCCTGGAAAGAACCACCGATCCATGAGAAGCTACTGGCAAGCTTTCTCACATACCAACAATGGCTGAATCCAAGACTCCAACCCACACAGACAGAGGTGAGATGGCAATGATCCATAACGAAGAGTGCTTTAGACCACTCGGCCGCTCAGGGTCCCTATTTATGGTGTAATGAACAAACAGATACACGAACACAGGAACATACAAATGAAAAGTTGAACAAGCAAATTTCTACATCCCCTCTTGACTCTTGGTGAGAGTAGTTTCAAGTTTTCCAAGGTTGGACAGACGAAAATACTTTCCACAGGGCCAAACTGAGTCACTGAAATAATGCCTCACAGATCTGAGTGACTATTGTTCATGCAATTATGTTTTATTGCATAGGTGACATTTAGACTGTACATCAGTTTTTTTCTCAATCAATCCAATGGTGAAAGAGGAACTGTGTAAACAGTTGGACTGATGAACAAAAAAGCACACTGACATGTCAAGTTTACACAATACTAGTTTTGGTATAGTCATACAGAGCCAACAAAAGCACCGATTATTCAGATCCAGAGGAAGCCAAGATGACTTACTGGTTATAACGCCTGGATGAATTACTTCCAAGACCAGCCTGTGTCAGCTGCAGTGGTGTCCACTGGCAAAGCAATAAACTCTTGTGCTCTTTGCACTACACAGGTTTCAGGTGCTGATATGCTGTTGAACACCAATTACTCAATCAACCAACCAATCAACTAATCAAACATCAATTTCTACATTGTTGCTCAATCAACCAATCAACTATTCAAACCCAGATTTCTACAATGTTCTTACAGTCAAACCAACCAGTCAAATATTCAAAACCAGATTTCTACATTGTTTGTACAATCAATCCAAGAACATGTTATCTGTTAAGAAACTGTTAAATTCAAGACGTAGACCAAAGGATGAGTACTAATAATTGTATAGTCTACTGTTAAGAACTATTCTATAAAAGTTATGTATGACATGATTCTGGTTATGGCTTACACTTGTATATATTAGTGTATCTTTACAGCTCTGGTCTCAACATGAGATTTAACTATAAATTCCAACGAGTTACATATATATAAAATAAACCACAAGATCGTATCTTACCTTTGCTGTGTAAACTTATTGCAAAACTGGGTAAAGAATCTGAAGATGCAACTATCTGTACAATGTAAACATATCTGTACAATGTAAACATCTTTAAGTTCAATATGGTTATATGGCAATTAAAATCTACTACGTAAAGCTCTCAGAACACCTGAAATTGCTCATATGGCTGGCATCTTCCTAATCATCATTTGCAAAAGCAGATGTCCAAGAAATGTGGGTCAGTATGATGCTCCTGTAAAAAACATTTTCCATGCATATGTTAAGATAACTGTCATGGTTTCTCTATCTTCAGCCGTATGTGATGCCAAGTTGCTAGCACAATTTCCAGGGGGAGATCCTGCATATTTACTGCAAAATGGGGGGGGAGGGGGCAGTGGGAGAAAGACTTTTTCATAGTCTCCAGTTCCCCTACCATGTGCTGGAAAAAATTCTGTATCACTGCATTCAATTTTTCTGTGTGTTGGCAGAACAGATGATATTTGTTTCCTCCACTTTCTCTGAGTAATCACTTCCATGTTTAAACATGATTCTCAGATGCCATCAATCTTTCATACACTATAAATTTCCATCATGGCAGATAAATGGATCATTATGCCATATCTCTCAAAGAGACAACTATATTTTCTGCAAAGACAGCATTACATCTTACTCATACCAATGCTTGCACACAAACATGACTACCCAACTGACATTATGGACAAACACAAAGAGTTGATAAATATTTTATTTGAAATATGATTAAAATGAAATGTGATTAAAATCTCGCCCAATGGGTACAACAAATCACAGGAACACCAAATAATTTGCCCAATGGGTACAACAAATCACAGGAACACCAAATAATTTGCCCAATGGGTACAACAAATCACAGGAACACCAAATAATTTGCCCAATGGGTACAACAAATCACAGGAACACCAAATAATTTGCCCAATGGGTACAACAAATCACAGGAACACCAAATAATTTGCCCAATGGGTACAACAAATCACAGGAACACCAAATAATTTGCTCAATCTTTCCTCAATTGAGATTTTCAGTTGCATGACTCTTGATCATTTTTCTGAAATTCCCATCACATCCTGGCAATATCTCCACTGATGGCATATCAGCATCATTTGTCCAAAATTGAAAGGCTTTTATCTTAGGATGCTTTCTGTAAAATTTGATAACATTTTCTTGAGTGGTTTTGGAGGTAAAGACATTTTTTTTAAAAATTTAATAGTGTCCATATCTGATGGCAGATAAACATCCTTTTAGCCTGAATGTTTCTGTCAAATTTGATCAAATTTTGTCAAGTTATAAAGGTTTTATATATTTCTAGCAATGGAGACATTATTTTATGGTAGATTGGCTTCATTTGTACAAATCTGAAAGCTCTTCATGCCAGTATGCTTTCTCTCATATTTGGTTAAGTTTATTCAGTATTATTTGAAAAGAAGTAATTTTCTATTATTTGTAACTCTTATCATATGTTATAGTATATTAACACCATTTGAATGAACCTGAAAATCATTCATGCCTGGCTGCCATTTGCAATATTTGGTCAAATTCTGTTGAGCAGATTTTTTTAGAAGTCAATGCAAGAATATATTGTTAGTAATGATGGCAGATCGGCATCACTTAGTTAACTTTGAAATATCTTAATGCCAGGAACCTTTCTGACAAATTTGGTCAAAAACAGTCCAGTGGTTTTTTATTATGAGAAATTTAAAATAGCAACTATGGATAGACACATTACAGATGATGCAAAACACACACAGGGCCATGCCATAAACTCACTTAACATTACAGCCAAGAGAGCTATAAAAAAATTGCATTCTGAGGAAAATCTGTTGACACTACAACTAACATTTGGGGATTGGAAACTCCCTACCTAGCCTTCCAAAATATCATCCATTCCATACTGGAACATAGACTGGTTTTGTTGAAGGAACCTGAGAAACTCATTCATAGTACAAATTTTGTAAACTATGCTGATGCTTCATCATTAATTTCATTGTTAATAATAGGAAACAAAGGTATCTTTTTATAAGCAAAAGGCATGAAAGTGCATTAATTTATTTAAGCAAAACATTTGTAAAAATGACAGGTTCAAGATAAAGTTTGAATTTGTATGGAAAACATGCACCATGTTTTTTGCATGGCAAGCACTTTACAAAACATGTAATAAGGTATACATGAAAAAAAGATTTTACACTTACGCTCTCAGTACATTAAAAAAAAACTGCATTGCTACTAATTCTAACTCAATATTTATTTTATTTACCCTGAAATTACAAAAAGTATATCAGTTAAGAGTGAAACGTTGATGTTTTGATTGCTAGAGATATCAGAAAATGATTAAATCTAAATTCAAAACAGGAGATAGCAAATGTAAATTCCTTTCAAAAGAATACTATCATTGCTAATTTCAACCTGCCACCTAGGGTAAAGCATAGCCGGTTTTCTAGCATAACGGTAAACACATACCTGCTGTGGATTTTATCTTACTGATCAACAACCATTGGGAATGTCATTGGTACATTAGAATGACAAAAAAACTTTTTTATCTGGTACCTCTGGTTAAAATAAACTTTTAATAATGCCCACATTATCTTGGGTGACACTAAGAAAGGCAATGGGAAATATTTGATTTTATCCACAAGATAAACATAAAGGATGAAAGATAAAATCTAAAATTTCATACTACAAAATGAAATTGCACTGGTTGTGCTAATAAATTCTCACAACAGCATACAATATGCATAAAATCATGAAAATTATATTGTTTTCCTCAAGAACAGTAGATTTGAAAGTCACCACCTCCCCACAAATTTCCACCACTTCTCATACAATAATCTGGGTGGAGGCAGAGGCAATTAACTATTATCCATCTTTCCATCAACAGTATGTCCAGATTTGTGAAACAAGTAGCAAGTTGAAAGTATATACTTGAGCAATTAGTAACAGTAAATAAAATACTGGCTGAATTAGTAGGATATAAATTAAAGTCATGCTATAAATTTTAAAACTGTACAAAGAGTTAAGCATGTAAGATACAATAGCAGAATATTAGTTTGAATTAGCAAAACACCGATACACTGAACACATGCCAGATTTTCAATGCAAGAGAAATAAACATGGGTTACATGGAAGCAAGCCACTAAGGTTTACCCCACCCACTACTTAAACCAACTAGAATTGATGAAAATTAATATAAAATAAATCATTTATGACTTTTGAAGGGGTACTGTCCATTTTGTCAGTACAAATATGCATAACAGTATGGACTATAACACAAGGCAACTTATTCACACTGTATGTGAAACATTCATAATTTTTCAACTATTTTACTGCAAAGAACCTTCTAGGTTACAAACCATGTATTTAGTTTTCACAGGATTAAAGTTTGCTTAATACACCTTCCCCCATTATGAGCTTAGGCCTTGAAGTTTGATGTGAACCAAATGAAAACTAATACTGTGTAATATTGTTAAAAGAGATATTATTTACGTTTCCTCAAGCTGATCTACTAAGATACCAGATGTATGCGAGATCTGTTAAAACAAATAGCTATTTAACACTTAAGATACCCGATGTATGCTAGATCTGTTAAAACAATTAGCTATTTAACACTAAGATACCAGATGTGTGCTAGATCTGTTAAAACAAATAGCTATTTAACACTAAGATACCAGATGTGTGCTAGATCTGTTAAAACAAATAGCTATTTAACACTAAGATACCAGATGTATGCTAGATCTGTTAAAACAATTAGCTATTTAACACTAAGATACCAGATGTGTGCTAGATCTGTTAAAACAAATAGCTATTTAACACTAAGATACCAGATGTATGCTAGATCTGTTAAAACAAATACCTATTTAACACAAGGAAAAAGGCCTTTAACATGAATTTATGTCCCTTTCCAGCTAACATGTTCATATCTTCTGAGATTTTGGGCAAAATAGATATGTCTTTTTTTAAAAATATTTTATACCTGTAAGCTGTTGCACTGGACAACAGTTTTTCTAAGAAGCGTCTGATTTGCAAAGAAAACTCTGCATTAAGCCATTTTAGCCACCTGATGGCTTTATAATTCATGTACCCGATTCCTACTTATCCTTGGTCCATACACCACTTACAAATTAATAATCATGAATACCTTCGGCTAAACTTTGATGTAAGTTTATTGAAAATGGAGAATCGGCCAGATGTGCCCACAGCTGAGGTATCCTGAGTATGAATGGGGATGCCACCAGGTCCATTGTATTGGTTAGCATTCTGTCGTCTATCTCGTATTGGACCACCATGGAATGTGTTACGACTAGCTGTGCCTCTATAAAGAGCTGCTGTGTTGGGTTTCGGAGTTGGAGAAATAGGCACGACTGGTTTCCCAGGGGCAGTGCTGAAATGAAAATAAATCTATAATATCTTAAGTTTTATTTAGACAAGATATAATGTATTTTCCATGAAGGCTTATCTAAGAGGAAAAGGGACCAGAAATCCTCAAGACAACCACTTACCCTCAAGCATGCTGGATCCAGAGATCAAAGCCAAGCCTTAAGCAGGTTCCAATCAGTACATACATTACTGTTGTGAAATTTATACCAAAGTCATCAAAGATGTATCATACCTCAAAGAAGTAACAAAATTAATATCATTCAATCTTAGTTTTTCAAATTTAGGTGGTTGCGAGTTAACATTTATTTCAATCCCTGTAAAATTGATAAGTTTCGATGAGAAAGAACAAACAGGTTTCTTCATTTATTAGTTACCATACTGAACATAACATATTCACTGTGCACTTAAAATGTTATTTTAGTAAATTCATGTCTCCCCCAACAAACTCATACCTGCAGGCTGGACGAAGTAGAACAGGCCCAAAACATCCTTCTGCATGTTGCATGAAGCAACTAATGCATGGCAAACTTTTGCCCTAAGATATGTCCCATGAGGTTGTCTTTTAAAAAATTGCAGTTAAATGAATTTTTTAATTTGACTTTAAGAACTTTACATTATTTTCTCTTTATTTTCATTTTGTGTTCATACCTAACCTTGCTGTGTAATTAAGATTGTGCTAGGGTGCCATCACACACACACACACACACGCATGCACACACACACAAGTTGGTTCCCTATACAAGGATATCTCTATTTTGGATCTGCACTGTCTCACTCAGTATGGTATTCCTGAATAAAGCTTATACATGATATGTTTCTGAGACACAATTAAGTTATTAAGTGGCAAGAAGATTTCAGATGTGCATCAGTGTTTCCCTTTACCCCCATTTGTGCCAAAGTTTGCTCTTTTGCTCAGTCTGACTGCCAGTTCGGACACCTAAAAAAATTTTTACTCTCATTCTTGCACCTCTAGGGGATACACTGCATCATGGTAACCACGTTTGTCTCACAAGGCAGACAAGGATGCAGAAACATGCTTCCAGTAAGGCAAATTCTTTTTTCGAGTTTTGATTAGAATGAGAGGTACGTGTAGGTATAATGTGGTATACAAATTTGAAATCAAATCAATATCCATTTAACTGGTTTTAATGGTAACCTCAGCTAGATTTTCAGTCAACAATGAAGTCTTCATTAATGGCAATTATATGATGCAAAGAGTGCCATCTGCAGATCATGACATACTTCAAATATATAAAAATAATAATGGAACATGGCATCTTGCCTATGAATGGCACCAATGCAGATTTTCCTTAAGCAAATGAGA
The DNA here is from genome assembly GCA_028554795.2 of Sinohyriopsis cumingii. Lineage (NCBI taxonomy): Eukaryota > Metazoa > Mollusca > Bivalvia > Unionida > Unionidae > Sinohyriopsis > Sinohyriopsis cumingii. The sequence goes on from CM068825.1 coordinate 33,869,648, forward strand.
CCAAGAACCTTAGTAAATCATGATACAAAAGTTTTTACATAAAATAATCAGTTTCAGGTGATTACCGTAAACGATGAAAGAAAATATAGGGTTTTCACAAACTTTAATACAATCTTAATAATGAACAGGAATAGGTACTTTTTATAGCAGATGGCCTTGTGATAAGGTCGGAAGTTATGGAGTCACGATTTAGTTTGCTAGAGAAAGTATCTGTTCCTGTTCAGTTGCTAGAGAAAGTATCTGTTCCTGTTTATTAACTATAAAAATGGTGGTAGCGGGTAATAATATTCATTTTATAATCTTAATACTGACATTTGCCAATACTGCCCAAAAATAAAAATGCCATTATGAGAAATAAGTGGCCTGATTATCACTCATCCTATGACATAACAGCTGACCGTTTCTCTAAGGTGGCTTATGTAGCCTCACAGTACCAGTTAATGAACAAACTTAACTGGTTCTGACATGGATACTAAAACCAAGATATGATTATGAATATGATTTAACATATATGAAAGTATCTTTAAAATATTATCTGGTCAATAATATAAATGAATTAAACAAGTCTAAACAATTTCATTATTTTAAATGTGGGATGAGTCAAAATTAGATGAGACAGCAGCAGACGTCAAGAAATCAATTAACTAATGCAATAACAACATTTCCCTTGCATTTCCAAGAGAATTATGTAATTTTTCTCAATAAGAACAAAATCTATATACTATTCAATAATATACATCATTCAGAAAGACAGAAAATGGCATGTATGTGCTGCAGGTGGACAAGAGGTCTCAGCACTACTTTTATGGATTAATTCCATCTCACTTGTGTCTGCATGGCTTTGAGTCTTGGGCTCAGCCAGTGTGGGTATGTGAGGAAAAGCATGCCAGTAGCTTCCTGTGGGTGGGTGTTCTTTACCAGGCATTTGCCTTGTTCTTCCTCCACTAGTTATACAGGCCAGCATGTATAGCTATTGTGTATTGAAAAATGGTATTAAACCCAAGAACAAATAAATGGCATGTAATGCTAATTTTAAAATGGCACACATCTTTTTGTGTTTACGGTACAAGTAATATGCATATAATAACTGAACTTATCCAAATACCTTGATGATGTAAACTTATTTTAAATCATATGTAACCTCTAAAGATATAACAAGCTCAGCCAATCGAATGCAAAACACTTCGTCATATCTGCAGATCTCACTCATTATAGACTCTAACACCATGAGGTATCTAACATCATGATGTTATAAGTTTATTTACCAAGCTGGAGAAGTGGCTGAGTGGTTTAAAGCGCTCTCCATTACAGATTACTTCCATCTCACCTGTCTACGTGGGTTCAAGTCTAGGATTCGGCCAATGTGGGTATGTGAGAAAGCTTGCCAGTAGCTTCTCCTGGGTCGGTGGTTCTTCCTCCACCATTAATACTGGCTGCCATACATAGTCTATCATGTGCTGAAAAATGGCACTGAACGCCACAACAACAACAACCAAGCTGGAGAAAAATCCATTCAAAATTCACTCTTCAGACTAGTAACAAGCTCAGCAACTCAGATACCAAATAAATATGCATGCATCTTGTTCATGACCAATTTATCCAACTTCTTCAAGATACAAGACCATTTAACAAGTTATATCTAAGTCACCTTATTAATATGCATGGATTAAGTTCATAAACACATACTTATAAGATCCTAATGACATTAGCCAATTTATATAGTTTGATCACAATCCATCAAAAAATAGTCAAACTCAGGCAACCAGATGCAAACATCTCATTAATATGTATAGATCTTGCTCATAATAAAATCACCAAACATCTTGAAATTAGTTGCATGACCAGATAAGATCACAAGAGGCTTGAAATTAGTCGTATGACCAAGTAAGATCACAAGAGGAACACGTGAGCATCAAATCACTCAACTGGCTGAGATCTGGTTAAAAGTGCAGTTGCCAATTAATCTGTGGCAGTAGGATGCTTTCTCTGGAATTCCTCTGATGCTATCAATTGCACATCTTATGGACACAGTTGTTTCATGGTTTCTTTATATATCTTCATCCATATCTGATGCCTATCAGCATTATTAGCCCAATATTAAAAGCCCTTAAGCCAATATGCTTTGTATCAAAGTTTGTCAATTTTGTTCAGCTGCTTCTTGAGATAAAGTTACATAAATGTTTTCTACTCAGAGTAATTACAGTCATATATAATGATGGAATGGAATCATTTAAATAAATATGAAAGGCTGTCAAATTGTTGTGCTTTCAGTCAAAATTTGTTTCAGTTGCTGTTAAACAGTTACACAGAAGTTATTAGTTTTTTTTGAGTTTCTTAACAGAAGCCATATTTGATGGCACATTGGCATCATTCACAAAAATATAAAAGCCATTCATGCCAGAATGCTATCTGTAAAATTTGGTCAAATTCTATCGAGTTCTTTTTGGTTGAGAAGTTATTTAAAGGATCTTCCATATTTATTAGTTGCAACCAGTTTATGGCATATTTACATCATATGCATAGATCTGAAAGATTGGCACCGTTTTCATTTAGGACCAATTAGATACCATAAAAAGTCTTTTATTGAAAACCCAATGTTGATATGACCATTCAGGAGCAGTAGTGACAAAATTTTCAAGATGGCTGCCATTGTGGCCACACTGGATGATCAGCACAATTTTCATTTAGGACCGACTTGTTAACTCGTGAAGTCTTTCAGCAGAAACCTCATGTTGATATGAACATCCATTCAGGGGAAGCGATAACTATTTCATCTAGGGACAGCTAGACCTTGGGATCAAAAAATGTGTGTAAAATTTCATGGTAGACTGGCATCATTTGTATGAATCTGAAAGGCCTTTAAGCCAGGGAGTTTTGTGCCACGTTTGCTTGAAATGGTTTGGAGGTCTGTGTGTGCAAGAGATTTTGATTTTTAACATAGCTTAACAATGTGAGTCATATTTGTACAATATCTGCAGTGTGGCAGTTTATAATATGTCTAGCACTAGGGATATTGCCACGGGCATGTAGCATCATGTCCAATACAGACATGTTATCCTGACACCACGTCAACCAGTCATAACACTAACTTCTTAATGTCAAGCACCAAGCAAGGTAGATGCTAGTAACATTTTGATAAGTCTTTGGTATGACTATGCTGGGTTAAAACCTGCAACCTCATCAAAGCAGTTTACGGGTCTTTGAATAGCTGGATGGCATCTGGATGATGATATACAATGGATGAAGGACTATACCTTACTGAGAATCACTGGCATTATGGTCAGGCGAGATGAAACAGGGAAATGTACTCCGTCAGTGAAACATGACAACTTTCTTAACATTGAGGAATGAAGATCAACTTCAGTTCAGAATTTGTATGTGGTTTCCAAGTCTCAAATGGGTACAAAACAGAGGAAACAAATAAAATCATAGTGAGCTCAAATCTGGTCCTGTGAAGATACATATTCATGCAACCACTTAGTATTAAAATCTCATTAGTCATCTAAAAAAATAGATCATTTAGACTTCAATTACTGCTTGGTGTTTAGGTTGTGACAATTAACAAGTATTAACACATCTCTATGGTTTACAGTAACTAAAATGATGCTGTTTAACTGAAGCAATTACCAAATTTTTATATGGGTGGGGGTGGGATTATTTGGGAAAAAATTCCAGCCTCAGCTTGAAAGAGATGATCTTGCTCTGATATATTGGAGAAAAAAAAAAAAACTATTATATCATTAAAATTGTTTTTAAAAATATTCTTCTGGTAAAAGAAAAAAAGTCCTGATACATAAGAGAATTCCATGCCACAGTCACCCAAAAATATTAAATTGTTGGCCCCTTAGAAACTTATCCTTTCCCCTATGTACCCTTTAGGCTTACTGAGCAACTTATGATGTGCATACCATACCTCATTCAACTTGTGCTTATGTCAACTGATATGTCTTTCACCTTTTATTTTCACAGTATGTAAGAATATGTCTTTGTTGAATATTTCTGATAATTTAGGAAAAACATACATAGGATCATAATATTATTTCCTACTGAGATATATATATATATATATATATATATATATATATATATATATATATATAGATATAGATATATATACACACACGCCAACCTTTTGAGAGGTATAACTGCAATTAGTGCTGTTAAAAGTGGCAAAAAAAGCATATGTGCATAATCTGTATATTATATTTACTGCGAAAATAAAAGGCAAAAGACCTGTATCAATTGCTATAAGTATAGCAAACTGCATGAAAAGTGTACATTTATTTTTGCTAATAACTTAGATCTGCAGCTGGTTAAAATTTTGGTCAAAAATGGGCAAAGTCCACTTGGAGAAGTACCAGAATACAAACACAGAATACTGATAAACTATTGATATATAACACTCCCTACTAGTCAACATGTCTAACTTTTGCTATATTCTACTTGTTTAAATTTGCAAAGTACAACTGACTTGTCATCTTTCTGATCTGACATATTTTCAGGTTTAAAAAGACCATTCTCTAACATTTTTCAGTCACGTAACATAACGAGTCATATAAATAATGCTTGTTTCTCTTAACATATGGTACCTTTTTTTTTTAAAGTAAAGACTGGTACACTGCCTAAATATATTGTTGAAAGGATAATGAGTCTGTAAGACAAGTTTTCATACTGAAGAAACCAATCTATTTTCTTGGAAATGTGTCATATAAAGCTGCTAAAAATAGAAAATAAAGTACAACTCGGTCTAGGATGGACAAATGTACCCTTACGGTATTCTTATGCAGCAGTCTTTCTTTAGAATATTCTCAAAGTTATAAGATGTGTTGGATTAAAGACATGAAACTGATAAACACAATTTTTTATTGCTTAATTTTTTTTTATAAATGCATCAAGAAAGCATAATGAAGATACAAGTGAGCGTAAGATGTAATTAGCTGAAAAAAGTATAATGATTATGCCAAAAGCATACTGGCTGGCATTTTTATGCATATGCCCACTAGCTGAAAAAAAAAAAGTAATAAATAAATGCAACCAGATATTCTATGTGCACATGCGCACGGAATGCTTGTGCAGGATGTACAATGACTAAGAATATGGTGGGCTTACAAAACTAGAAGGAGTTTCTTTAAAATAAAATGTTGTTAATCAAAGGTTTGTTGTTTAACATTTTAATAGCATTGCCAGTGAAACAACCTTATCTGTAATGTTGTTTAATGTGTGCCACAATAAAGTTTGTTCAACTTTGGCTTTTTCCAAGCAATGACACATTCAATGTGAAGTTCAGACATACTTTAAAAAAACAATCCTTCTAAACATACCTCTTGAACAGCAATGTAAAAATGTACTTCAAAACAGACAGTTCCTGCATCAGTAACATCGACATTAAGTTCATCTACATGTTCATCAATTTTCTAAATGTATACAAGCAGTTCACTGGGTAGTTAAACTGTGTAAATATGGCAGCCATACAATTAGGTCATTCAATTTTTTTTCAAAACGAGTTTTAGTGCTGAACTGGCAAGGAAGCTAGGCTGAAAGTGTAGAATTTTTTATGTTTTTTAAAGCAAAGGTTAAAGCTTCCTGTAACATCCATAAACCAGTACCTGTATCTGCCATTCCAATGCCGATTCAATATCAGAACCTTGGTTTAAAACAAAGTTCATCTAAAAGGAAAATTTGAAATATGTTCTATTAACTTGAAGGGATTTGTTTTTATAAGCAAAACCATCTCCCCCACCTCATGACGAAAATTCCAAAACATTTATTCTGTGACACTGGTATTTGAAAAAAGGAAAGTAATAATCCAGCATGCTGAATAAAAGGGAATTAATGTAATACAAACAGTTCCCAATTTTCAAGGTTTTGATCTTACTCTTCCACTCAGAAGATCAAAACAACTGGGTTAGTTAAAATAAAATAAAGCTTCATCTTAGTAACAGATTCAAAAATGGGTAAACAAAAATAAAGAAAAATTGCTTTAATGGGACTAAAAACAAAAAAGTTATTCGACAAATTAGTACAATAATTTGTCATGTCTACTTCAAGTGATATTTGCTTATTCATGCTTACAAGGTTTTGCCCATGAAGGTTTTTTTAAAAAAAATCTCTATAAATAAAGGGAACAAAGAGCAATGTGGCTGGCACATTACTTGTTCACTCCTTGTTTAATAGACCTTATGGAGAAACTAGTTGGGCAACTTAGGAGATTATTGACCATGAGTTTCCAAGAGCTGGATCTTTGGTAAATATAGTTTGAAGTGATGTTACAGTATGAAAATCACTTGCTTATTTGACTTGCCATGACTGTGACCTCTTGATCCTGTAATCCAAGGTTGCTTTATAAACTAAAGTACAAGCCATCCACCAAGTTTGGTCAAGGAACTTTGTCTAGAATAAAGATTTCTTATGATATCTAGTTGGGCATAAAATGGTAAAAGTACAACATCCAATATGGCCACCATGACAGCCTGCTTGAAAATCTTCTTATTGCTACTCCCTATAAAAGGATGGCAGTTCTGAAACAAAGTTTTCACCAAGACTCATTGTGATGAACATGGTGCTGATCTTACATTCAACATGGCCATAATGATGGCCAATTTGAAAATTTGTCATTTCATTCAAGTGGTTTCTAAGAAGCTGTTTAAATTTTAAAAAATTAAATATTGCTGGCCATATTTGATGGTGATCTGATTGGCATCATTTGTGCAAACTTGAAAGCCATCCATGTCAGGATGAATTCTGTCAAACATGGTTGAATTCTGGCGAGTGATTTGGAGATGATGTGCAAAGATTTTTCTATTCTTAGTAGCAGTGTCCATATCTGATGATGTTGTTGTTGTTGTAGGATTTAACACCATTTTTCAGCACACGAAAGGCTATACATGGCAGCCAGTATTAATGGTGGAGGAAGAACCTGGGAAAACCCCGGAAAGAACCACCGACTCACAAGAAGCTACTGGCAAGCTTTCTCACATACCCACATAGGCTGAATCCGAGACTTGAACCCACACAGAGATAGGTGAGATGGCACTGATCCGTAACGGACAGCGCTTTAGACCACACGGCCACTCGGGGCCCCTCTATATTTGATGAAGGACTGGCTTTATATGAACAAACTCTGAAATATATATAGTGGTTTCCAAGAACCTGAAAACAGTAACAGTTGATGGATGCACAGCAGATGAGATGTTATGGACACAGGCCAAACCATAAACTAACTTAGCGAGGCGAGAAAAAACTACAGGAGCAAAATATCTATTGATGTGTGCATCTTTAGGGGAAGATCATAATAACTAACAAAGTTTCAAAAGGCAATCCATCAAGTTTTGCAAGACTAGTTGCATTCACAAGATATTGTGATGTTGGGAACAATGGATAGATAGAAGGATGGATGGAGGAAATAAGGATACATTGACTTCAATAGGATGAGGGTTATCTAAAGAAAAAATGTTGTTTGACAACTTACGTGGGCCGATAAGAATCTCCATCTGTTATAGGCGGAAGTTCTATTGTTCGGGTAGGCTGAGATGTGCTGGCAGACTTCATATGACCTTTAGGCCGTGCCACTGATGGAACCTCTGGTGGTGTTGAATTTGTTAGAGGACTTTAATGAAAAATAATTACATCAAATGTAAAAATGTGAAACCGGAAGAAAAGAATATATATACAAAACAATGACATTTACAATGTTTAAGATTAGACAGCGTTTAACATCATACCATAAATAACAATTTGTTGATGAAGGTGTGGGTATGCTCAACCTCAAAAGTTAGCATGATTGGTAAGCAATCTGTGGTAATTAAATGGTTATGATTATGAAAGAAACTGAGCAACTGTTGAAAACAAGTGTACCATAAACAGTATGTTACAAGCCTTCTCATGGTAAAATTTGGAGATTGTTGTCCAACAGGTGTCAATAAGCTTGAACAAAAGTACAGGTATGTACTCCTGAACTAAACCTGCTGTACAGAAACCATGAGAAACTTGTCAGACTTATCTTTAACCTTTCGAACTCAAAATCTAAAGGTTTCGTTAGTACCGTAAGTGTATGCCATCCACAAAGTTTAGTCATGGAACTAACTCGTAAACAAAAGTTGCTGTACCTTTAAATCCTTAAGAGCTCAGATGTGGGAGGTCATGGGTTCGATCCCTGGCTGAGTCATACCAAAGACTTACAAAAATGGTACTAACAGCTGCCTTGCTAGGCGCTCAGCATTAAGAGGTTAGTGTTAGGACTGGTCGGCCTGGTGTCAGGATAATGTGACTGGGTGGGACATCATGCTACATGTCTGCGGCATGATGCCCCAGTGCTAGACATCACTATAAACTGTCACACTGCAGACATCGTAGCAATATGACTGAAAAATTGTTAAAGCTACGTTAAAAATCCAAATCACACACACATACATATCCTTAAGAGTCATAACAACTTTGACCTTTGATTTCTGACATCAAAATCAAAAGGCATCAAGCTGTCTTGTAAAAAAACCTTTTCTTCTTTCAGTTGGTGATTTTCTTATCCAAAATGTATTAGGTTTACTTCTTTCCTATGAAAAGCCATCCAGAAACTCTTGTGAAGATATATGTTTGAAGGTACATGTTTGAAAACTGAATGTTTTGTGCATACACCATTTTCATTTACCCAGACCTTTGACCTTCTCATCCCAAGCTATCCAAAATGATTATTTCATGTATGTAGATCTTAAGCAGTTATATAGAATCCATTTTTCTTTTTCTGTCACAGCACATTTCACCTCTGACCTTTTCATCAAAATCAGATAAACTTTTTCCTTACTTCAAGTACAATCCAGTCAAAAAGTTTGGTCTGGGTCTGTGAAGCAGAATTAATGTTATTCTGCAACAAACATTTTTTTTCTTTTAGTCCCAGTGATCTTGATATCTTACCATTTAATCTACAATAGGTTTCTTCCTTACCACAAATGCAAGCCATCTACAAAGTTTTATAAAGGGATGGTATAAAACAAAAGTTAATGGGTAAAAATTTAAGGTAACAAACTGACAAATGGATGAATGGACAGAGAATATATGATCCACCTTTGGCAGCAAAATAAAAAAAAAGATAAAAAGCTGAATATGCTTCAGGGAAAAATGAATACCTCCATTGATATGATTAAATAATTTTAAAGGCAAACAGGGGCAGCAATTCATTATGATCTCTTTGAAAAGAGTGAAAATCTAAAATGACCCAAGTCTTCTTTCATAAAGCCTGGTACAAATTTAGTTTCAATCCAGGTAGTCTTTCTAAAATTACCAAGTGGAGCTAAATTCGAGACAGATGGGTTGCAATGTGATGGACAGACATGGGCAACACTATATACCAACCTCTGCAGATATGGTAGGAGAATAACAATTTGAAGCATGTATCCAAACCCTTCAAGATAACTGAAATGGTCAGGGACAAAAAGTTAATAGCTTCTATCTTTTTTTGTCAAGATGAACAAACCAATAATGACTATTTAATAGTCTGACACCTCTGGCTAAATGAAATCCTGAAGTTTGTTCTGGTACATCTTTGCAAATAGATTGTAAATGCTTTACAATAGTGTAAATCACATACTTTGGCACCATTAAATTTTAGATTTAATTTAGTGTATTCAGCACATATGAAATACAACGTTTGTGTGCAGGTAAAAAATGGAAATTACTTTTGAAAAATCTCTTTCTCTCTCTCTGAATTCTTACTTAATAAAACCTTTGCTACATTGTATCAGTTTCTTTCACTGGAATGATACAAGTGCAAATTCATTTTCCTTGCTAAATTCTGCTTCACTGAAGAAAAAAAAAAAAAGGTGTGATTTTGATTAATTCCATGGTTGCATTATAGTTATACTGATTACATGGCCAGTGAATAGGCATAAAATAATAAGAGCTGGCAGTAATTTTAAGTTAATCAAGCATTAGATTTTACAACAACAAACAAGTAAACTATGGTAAGAATATAAGATGACAGTTTAATTCACATGACCCAAATAAACTGACAATTCCTGATTATCCACTGAGATGAAATCTAGTTAAGACCATGGCTATTAAGGGACAAGATGACCTTGGCTTTTCTCTTAATCCTAAAAGCAAAGCACTGCTGTGCCATGTGACCTTGGCCTCAAACTCAAAAGGATGAGTGAGCATGCTGTGGCATGAATTATCCAAAATATGAACAAAATTCATCAAGTGCTTTAAGAAATGAAAAGCAATGACAAATCTGAACCAAAACTGTAACAAATTATCTAGAAGTGTGACCTTGATCCCATGAGTAGAGCAAATGTAAATGAATCAATCGTCTTAGCTTCTTGCCATATTAAGATAACCAACCAAAGCTTTAGATTCGAATCTTGTGGAAAAGTGTCAGATAATTAGGAAGTTTAATATTATATATCAGTCAAATCTACAGGAATGGTCACCTTTATATAATAGCCACCTAGTCACAATTAGCATTCTAATTTCCTCATATCAAATTTCCTAATATAATAATCATCTGCTTTCCACAGTCAGCAACCAGACTTCTCTTAACAAAATAATGGTTTCCTACTGCTTGAGCTGTCAATGACCACTCAGTGTAGGCAATTTAACTTTTGCTCCAAGCAGAAGACATTGCTTAGATAAAGTGTATTATGTGAACTGATGTCTAAATATTTATTTCACTTGTGCTCAGCAGAATTTCATTACAGTCAGTGCAACTCGAACATGTCAATATATATTATTCAAAAGTGAGGTGCTTATCATCAGGGAAAAGGGATGAAGCAATTCATTTGCTGAATGGTGGGAAAACCAGTCATTTTACAGCAGCAGAAATCGGAGCTAGCTTTTGTGCCAGCATAACAGGTATGGTTTGACATCTTCATCTCTTTGCTTGTGAATTAAATCTACCTCTAATGAAAAAAAGTTCATTTCTGATGAGAGATATGGGTTACATCTCTTTTCTTTAAAAACTGGAGGTCATTCAATATTTACAAGCTTGTTTGTAAAGGCAGACAAAGATTTGTTTCATGTGTTACAAACATCACACAAAATGTCTTTTGACTTCCCTATTCATCAGAGGTCACTTGTGAAGCTATGTGCCTTTTGATTTCAGTGAGTTGAGCAACTGGTTAATCCAGATACTGTTTAAAGTGTCAACAGCTGTTTCTAACCCAAATTATACAAACTGGAACACACAAAAAAAGGAGACAGTCCTGTATTTCAGACTCATATGTAAGCTCTCAATTAGTGCTTCATCATGGTGCACAAAACTAAGATCAATGCGTTTTTGAAGCCAATTATGATTTAATTTATAGGATGGATTAAAGTGAGTCTGGTACACTAATCTTATGTAGAATGAAATTTTGTGAGAGGACAACATATACATGTGTTTTATAATTGTGTTCAATGATACACTGAACTTAATCTGTTTACCAAAAAAATGATAATGCATTAAACAGAAGTACCAATAATGATAAAAATAAGAATAATAATTGTAAATAATAACAACAATGGTATTCATGCATGGTATTTGTTCATAAATCAAGCTTAAAAAATGAAGCTGCAAAATGTGGTCATCTCTGTACAAAGGCCAGTTTGGAGGTGGCTACTGACAGTTTTGATTAGATATTATTGGCAAGTTGAGATCAATCAATTGATAAAGAGAGATATTTATCAACTGCAGTAACAAGTTCCATTTTGAAATTGTTTCCTCAGAGAAAAAAAAAACAGCATTTCCTAAAAGGAAGGATAAACTGAGATGGCCGATCCATCACAAGATGAAGATGCAGACTGAATATATTTACCCTTTTTTTGTAACAGATATTCCAAATCAATCAACAACAAAAAATGGTTTGGTAGATAAAGAAATTTACAAAATATTTACCTTTATATATGCCAGATTCAATTCCATTCTGGTAAGGAGAGGTAATACACTACTTCCCCATTTAGGTAAATGATATTAGTCATATATTTAAAATTTAAAGCGTTTTTTTTAATGAGAGAGAGAGAGATTGCTTTAAGTCACAATGCTCAAGCATGATTCTTTTCCTTGTTGAACAACAACCCATTCAGATGTCAACATTAATTTTTGAATTGTATGATAACACATGGCAATGAAAATGCAGATCATGTTAACAAGGCATAACACTTCATCGTCCATTACTGTTCAAGTGCTGAATGCCAATCTACATGAAAATTACTGCACATACAGACTATACAAGGAACTGTAAATCAGGAAATTAGAATAAAGAAAAAATGGGGGGGGGGTATGTGCTTCTTGCCATTAAGGTTCCAATAGTCTTTGACAGTTTTTGTAAAGACTACCAATTTTGCTGAAACAGCTTAATCTTGTACCAAGTGAGATTATCATGTGTGGCAGTTCTAACAACTCCGATTTCACTGACATTGATAAATTACTGTTCTCATTTGGAAACAACATCTACTTAAAAGATGTCAAATGCAACTGATACACTGACCACAAGAGTTTCATTTCATAATACCGCTGTTGCACACAAATTATTAACAAGCCCCCTCCAAAAGTTAAAATCGTTGTTATTCTTGCACACACACACACTCCAAAACCAAAGTTTTTTATTACAGTTCTGGTGAAAAGTATTTTCTCTGTCCCTAAATATTTTCAACATAAAAAATTAATTATTTCTGGCATCCAAAAGCATGAAGTAAATACTGTAATCACAACACTGAAATGATCTGAAACAATATATAAGAAATGACAAGAACGTAATTCATATAATAAGAAACTACTATGAAAAGTACCTTCTAACATCTTGACCATTAGTTGCTCTAGTTGGTTTTTCTTGGGGAGTCGGAACCCGGGCATCTCCAGGACTGAAAGTTCCACTCCTTTTAGGGATGCTTGTGTTATGAATTACACTGTTTTTAGGGGTAGAAGTTGAGGAGGATGTTGCAGAACCACTCTTCTTTGGGACAGCTGGCCTAGCTGGGCTTGCTGAACTTGCCTGAAAAAGAACTTAAAGATATAGTCTTCTCCTCATCTTAACCGAACAAAGCATATAAAAGTACAAAACAACAAATTTATTTAAATGTTGTTCAAGTATATATAAGCCACCTCTTCCGACCACATAAAAAACTCTGTCTCAAAAATGTCATTACTCTTGTCATCATTCACAAAAAGATTACTGTAATTTATGTAATTTTTCACACAAGCCTGAAAAGCAAAGAATATATAATGCTGCACAACTATGTTGCTATGAGCTTTGATAAAATTTAACATATACACTCAGACTTCATAAGTGAACTGCAAACATGGTCATCGATCTGCCATAGCAAATGTGCCAGCAGATCAGGGTGAGTCGTTTTACTGTTTACTCCTAAAAAGGGAGTATACTGTATGTGGACTGCAATAAATAAATGTGAATTACTAAATGATATTGTAATGAAAATTTCTGTGATTATGCTTGAAGCAGTTTTTTGTCTATAGGATATATATAAAAATTCAGTATCATTGTTATTTTTCAGTATGTGCATCTTCAGGTGATGACTATAATATTTACCAAGGTTCATGGCAATCAATTATTGTCTGCAGAACAAACTGCATACAGCTGATGACTGTGACAGATCGATGGACACAGATTTCTACATACCCATGCCTCTAACACAGTAAATGGTATAAAAATTAAAAGGCATAATTTTCACACATAGAGCAAGACATCAATGTATGTTCCAAACAACCTACCACTCAAGTTTAGATGACCATTTTTACCAATTAACACAACATTTTATGAGTGTTTTCATTAACAATAACCCCCCACAAAATGAATATACATGTATACTATTTTTTTTAAAAACCTTTTTTTTTAAGTTCCCATCCTAAGATGGGCAATTAACCAAGTATATAAATTTACCGAAGTTTATTTAAATTCATCATATTAAGGCCACTGTTTATTGACTAGGACAATGAAGTCAACTGTTTTGATGATACAGGTCAATACATACCTCATCTAGAGGCAGGGCATCAGAATCTGATGCTCCTAGTCAATATCATAGAATGAAAATCTTCATCTACTGACTTGCCATCAATTACAGCATCAGAACTAGGTCAAGGCTTCAAAGATGAAGCTTTGGTATCCAACCATAAAATTATGTCTGCATAGTGCTGATTAATGTATTCAAGATGGGGGCTTTTATACTGACCTACATGGTTTGTAACAGATCTTACTGTTCAGAGGATTAGTGATAATCAAAAAGAATACTGTCCAACTATTTTTCGAACATTGTTTTCATCTATTAGCATCATATTCCCTTTGAATAGCTCATTTTTTCCTCTGCTATTTTGGGGGTTTTAATCTCTGGTGGCTTTAAGGCAACCAAATACCACCCTATGTTGATTTCAGGAATTAGAAATAGCACATATCATCATGCATTACATAGCTGCAGACAAGTTTTTAATTGAAAATATGCTGAATCAAATAGTGTGAGCAGTTCTTAATATCATCCATATCAGTGGATAAATTACCAAAGTCCCAAGAACTCCATTCACTTCATTTATGATAGTGGTCAATTTATTTGTTATTCAATTTAGATATTGTAACAATGACTGGGTATTACCAAGAAGAAGGAAACAAATTTCATTTTATATATATATATATATATATATATATATATATATATATATATATATATATATATATATATATCTCTTTTATAGTAATTTATTTTTACTTCACATGCTGAAAGTGCAGATATTAAAAGCATTCTCTTTGAACAAAAGGTGTGAATTTTCTGATGCAATACTATTTCAAGGGTCATAAAATGTAATATTTAGCCACTGTGTTTCTTTAGCAGGTAATTACTTTTTGTGCACCTTCCATCTGACCACTAAATTGTTAAAATGTCTCCACCAAAAAATTCCACTATGCACTTGTTAGTCACATGCTAAACCAACCAATGAAAATAATCCACAAAGTAACCAATGAAAATAATCTATGATACAGTAGCTGGCAAGTGGCTAAACCAACCAATGAGAAATGCTGATGCTCATACATCTGCATGTGGTTAAACCTTCACTTGCAACTATTTACAAAAGCAACTTTTATTATTTATTAACAGTATATGGCAGAGAGCACAAGTCTAGCTGCAAATGTTTTCTGGGCAGCATCAGACAATAAGCCAATCTAGATTGGAAAGTGAATTTTACTTGTGCACAAAATTTTATTAAAATTCCATCTACTGCCACTAAATTGGCCTTAAGTAAAATTAACTTCCTACAATGTATTGGGACATCTCAACTACAACTGTGTGACTGGCAAAAGTGCATATTCCAGCCTGAATACTGAACACACACACAGTACATAACAGTGTTGGCCAGTGGTTACAAATACCAACACATGACTATAAAGCAGAAGTTTGTTATTCATCAGTTATTCATCAGTTACCTGCACCTTGGGAGAATCTAACATAGTTCCCCCTGATGGTGTTTTCCTTCCTGAGAGAGCACCTTCCTTGGTGGAGGATGTTGTGTCTATTGTGTTTTGCCGCCTGGGTGCATGTGAACTGGACTGAGAAGTGCTATTACCTGGTGCCCCTAGGAACAGAAACATTTTGTGAGCAATCATACACAAACAATAAAACAATAAATAAGGACTGCATTTTAAGAAACACAATATGACTGAGTTATATTGTCAATATATCCACTGGTATAACCACCAAAACCCAATGGTCAACTAAGTGGCAAGACCCAAAATGCAGGAATGCTAGAGGTAGCAGGAAGATTGTAATAAATAATGTATCCCACTTCCCTGCCCCAATGATCCCCTTCATGGACATGACCCTGGGCAAACAGCGGTATTAGAAGAAAGGGAAGAATGAGATGATATATTAATTGGAGATATTAAATGAATCGAACGACAAGTTATATGAATATTAGAAACAACAAGAGTATCTTAAACAGCAAATTACACACTGACCCATATTTACAGAGAACTAGTAGGCCATGATATACTCTGGAGATTACTGACTAATGCATCTCAGTAGACTTGACCTTTGATCATGGCATGTGGTCTTGAACAAAACTTACTGTTCACAAGCCACTATTTCTTAGTAAACTCACCATCACCTACACATAACATTGAGACCCAAGATCTATGTTTCTTTATTACCTTATCTTTAAACACTATATAAAGTTTGGTCAAAAACATTCTGTAGAACAAACAATATTCCACAGAACGCATACTTTCTCCGAGTAAAAATGACCTTGACATTTGACCCCACAATAAAATTCTTTTGTTGTTGTTGTAGGGTTTAACGCCATTTTTCAGCACAGGCTATATATGGCGGCCAGTATTAATGGTGGAGGAAGAACCCAGGAAAACCCTGGAAAGAACCACTGACCCACGAGAATCTACTGGCAAGCTTTCTCACATACCCACATTGGCCGAAACTGAGACTCGAACCCACACAGACAGAGGTGAGATGGCAGTGATCCGTAACAGAGATCGCATTAGACCACTCAGGGCACCCTCTTTTCTTGTAAATTATCTACAAAATGGTGAAGATATAAAATCTCTGTAGCAACATTTTTCTTCTTCTATTCAACAAATTTGCTTTGATCACTGATCTCTTCACTCTAAAGTCAAAAGGCTTGTTCCTAATGCTCAAGTATAAGCCATCCAGAAAGTTTGGTCCAGGTATGACATGTAAAATATTCTGCAATGATCTTGCCACTGGACCTTTTGACCCCAAATTCAATATAATTTTCCTCACCCTAAGTGCAAGCCATTCACCAGTTTGGTGTAGGTCTATGATGTAGAACTAATTTTAGTTGCGTGGAAACTATTTTTTATTCACTGAAACACAGCAACCATGACCTTTGATCCCCAAATTGATTGACTTCTTCCTCTGGCAGTGTGCAAGCCATTTGCGAAGTTTGGTCCAAGTACATAACGCAAAAGAATGCTACTGTGTTAAACAATTGTTCTCTTTTCAATATCTAACCATGACCATTAATGCCAAAATGTAGACTTCCTCCATAACCCAAATACAAGTAATCCACTAAGTTTGGAAACTATATGGTCGCGAACTAAGTTATTGTGCAGAAACAATAATCTTAATAGATGGATGAACAGATGCACATCATATTATGTTCTGCTTAAGGTGGTCTTATAAAAAAGGAGGCCAGGTAGTTCTGAGATTGCTCATGTTCTAACAAATGCCAACAGTTGTATTCCAAATATGAACTGAAATTGGCTAAGGGGTTACTAACCACAAGAACTGAAAAAACTTTAACCAAAGTTGTCCACATGCACGCTCACAAAATGAGAAGCCAAATGCTATTTGCCCCTTCCCCATGCCATTTTATTATCAAGGATCTGTGTTCTGATATTTACTCAAAGTCAACAGCAAAAAATTATTTTATTATTAATTCCTTTTAAAATTACCTCACAACATATCAAAATACAACATTGTTACATGTTTTAAAACTTGCACAACAGCAGAGTCCTCCAATGATTAATAGACAAAATATGTCAACATGGTTAAATCAATCAAGTGCTAAATGTATACTGTACAAAACTAATTCTATCAAGAAAAAAAGCAGTGTAGAGATTGAAATTAAAACCTCACCCGTAATGCTATTGTACATTAAAAATGATAAAATGAAACATGCAGCCTAGCATATTAGTATCATGCATCACATTATATCTAGTGTTAGTCAAGTGTATTACAAGGATCTTTGAAGAAAGTAGTTTTATAGCAATTTTTTCCTTATCACAAATATATTAAATATCTGTCCATTCCAGTCAGCCTGATGCAAAAGTTACTACACGTCAACCCTTAAAGTGATATACAGTTTTATAGTACAAGATTCCACAGTGCAAATTAATTGAGAAAAAGATGCAAACTACACATAGCTTTTAAATTGTCTTTATTTTAATTACTTGTTTTAATTTACATTTTAATTATAAACCCTGCATTAAAAATGACTGTTATAGTCTGAACCCTATTTTAAGCATCAAGTCATCCATTTAACTTGATCTGTCTGTACTTGCAGGTACAAACACACATAAAATTACAAATTAACTTTGTATTTCATTTGCATTTTTGTTGCTTTCTTAATGAAAAAATAAAAAATGGCTTTAAATAAATACTCTACTCTTTAGAGGCTCAACCATAAACTATGTACATCTGTTACAACTTTACAACCAAGTTGTAAAAATCACAGGTGTAGAACAGGTAACAGTTAATAAACATTCAGTCCAAGTCTGTAATAGATGTTCACAAAACTGCAGTTTTTTTTGTGTCATTGATTCTAGTACATATGTCATCTTATGACCATTTGTGAGCTTGCAGTCACCTGTTCTCTACCTGCTCAGGTGTTACTTGCAAAGAACATTAGGAAAAGTATCTCATTTTATTCATCTACTAAAGTATGGGGTCACATATTCAGCACCCCAGTAAAAACTGAAATCAAAATTTAAGCACCAAACCTATGGTCATAACCAATGAAAAAATGAAAAAGTTTAAATTTATGTTTGTGATGGTTTCCATTATCTCAAGTGACTCTTTTCAATCAATACCACCCCAGTTAATATCTGATCTACACAAAGATTCATTTCATCTGTGACAAAAAGCAAGAAATCCTCATCAAATATTTGCCAGAAATGGTTTGATATTCTCCATTTCTACATTTAATTTCAAAATACAGCACAAAATCTGTTTTAGTACAGTCAGTATGTACATCAAACTTATACGCATCATCATTTTCAAGCTATAAATCACTCATTAGTATTTCCAGAAACACTTCCTCAGTTTCAATAATCTTGTATACTTCAAAACTTTCAGAATCTCTATCATCACCACTATTATCAGCAACCAATATCTGCCAAACAAAATCCTCATCTGAAGTTGAGTCCTGTTGGGAGTCAGTTATGTTTAGTTTTCAAGGTAATGCATATTGTGACCAAACATTTGTAAAAACTTCTTTGATTAATGCAGGTCAAACTGACAGAATGCTTATTCCTGGGCCCAATGTAACAAATTCAGTTTCACAACCAGTACTGTTAAGCTGAAGCACCCAGATGTGCAAACAGTTGTGGCATCATTAAAAAACCTTCATGCCAGGATGCTTTCTGCCCTCACTTATCAAATCATGTTAAACAGCATTTAGCAGCTGTAAATGAAAGTTTTTCTAGTTTTTGCAACAGTGGCTGTATCTGATGGCAGATCAGCATCACATGATCAAAACTTAAAAGACCTTCATGCCATGACATTTTGTTTCATATCTGGTCAAATTCTGTCAAGATTTGTTTTAGAAGTCGTTTAATGACATTCTATTTTCAGTAATAGTGGCCATACTTGATGATAGATATTTACAGATGAACAGATTTTAAAAACTCCATGCCAGGATGCATTCCATAAATTTGGTCATATTGTGCCAAGTGGTTTTTGAGAAGTCATTTAAAGGATTCTCCATTTTTTTGGTAATAACTGCTACATTTGCAAGAAAACTGGCAATTGTAATGATCTGACAAACATTTATGATAGATGCTTTGTGTAAAGTTTAGTTTTTTTTCAAAGAAATTGTAGATGTTTGCCTACTGTTGGCAAATGGTAGCCATATTTGATGGCAAATCAAAATCATTTGTTTAAAATTGAAAGTCTTCTATGACAGGGTGTTTTCTGTCAAATTTGAACAAATTCTGTTAAAGATTTTGAGATGAAGAGACAAAAAGTTGTTCAAAGGTTTTTCTATTCTGTACGTAAGTTGTGGAATGCTGAAAACTGAGCTTTTTCAAGGTCTCATAATTTTAAATGTACATGTCAAATTTGGTTGAAATCCAAAATACATTCCTAAAATTATGATACAGAAACCTAAGTCCAGAGGAAGGACTATCAAAAACTGCATGCCACGTCTGGTGCAAATTAAAACTTGCTTATAAAGTTTTGCCGTGGAAACCAAAGTGAATAGGTCAGTCAATCAGGAAGATCTAAATGATATATAGAAGATTGATAGTTTGAACTCTTTTTCTGTCTCATCAACTGGACAGAAACCTGTTCAAACAAACATGTAACTGTTACCAGCATAGACCCAAGCAGAAGCAGTGTATATCTGATTCTCCATGTGCCTTAAATTCTGCAAAAAACTTGAAGCAAACAGCACAATGTGCTGGCACATTAATAAAGTTCAAGCTGTTATTGTCCACAAATAAATACAATTAACATTGATATACTGGTTTATTGATTTCTTGCTTAAAAAGGTTTTTAATTACATGAACCCGAGATATTAAACATTTAGTAAACATATTTTCATTACACCAAAATTAAACCATTTTTGTCTAATAAAAGGATGATAACAATGGTAGTTTAATTTTATTTTTACACATATACTAATACAGGATTCTTCAAACTGAAAGTGGTACAGATGTCATTCGACATATTTTGTCATCATTTTTTATCCTGGATTTTAGTGAATTTTTCGATATAAAAAGTATCAAGTGTGCACAGAATCAATTTTCCTTTATTTTAATCAAACTGCGACTTTAAGGAACACATTTTACTGTACCCTTTAAATTTTTTAAGCAAGATGTTTCAGTCTTCTTTTTTTTCTTTAAAAAAGGCAAAACCATTTTTCTCAAAGGAAAATTGAAGAAAAACAGTTTATAGAAGTATCCCTTGCCATGGTACAAGCATGCTACTACTACAAGACAGAGTTACTTTTCATGCCATTCCCATGCCCATTGTTGTTATCCCCACCATGACTGTATCGGCGTCGACCCTGAGAGGAGCTGCTGGTTGCAGATTGGCTGCGTGTCACTTTGTTTGGTGACTGGTTATTGGTCTGGTTTTCACTGTGTGGCCGATTGGAGGTTGCATTTACAGGAAGATGCCTTAGAGACTGACTGCTACCTGACCGGTCACTGCCCTCCAGCTAAGGAAAAAGCAATATTTAAAATTATTGTAAATACAACTCACCTAAGTGGTCTTCCTTACAAAGGATTAATAAAGGTCAGTGGTATTAATCCATTTTTACAATGCTGGCAATCTGCACTTTGCCTGCAGAACCTAGTAATCAGTCATAGTTGCAAAGGGTTAAATAAAGATCATTGGTGTTTTTATTTTTTTTTGTTGCAATTTGGTCGGTCATAGCATTGTCAAAACATATTTCACCTAAAAATCAAGATTACTGGTATCATTCTGCAGGTGGTTGCTCGCTACAGTGCAATTACATAATAAAACTCATGGGTACATGACAATCATTGTCATGCAAGACAGGCAGTTTCTCATACCAATGGTTTGCTCAAGGCAGGCTTTACTGTACAAAGTAAAATGTGAAAAACTTTGGAAAGAGTAAAGGGTCTGGGAAGATCAATATTATTTATCCTGTATTGATTTTATTTTCCTGTATAAATTTTAACTTCAGGTATTTCTCCAGAATGAAATATTTTTTTCTTCTTACAAATTCAAATACTTGTTCCATTGCATAGGTTTCTTATTCTGACAATAATATAAACGTTAAATTTCATGTGATAGATCAAACAAAAACAACTAGCAAACTTGAATAAAAATTCAAAACTTAAGAAAAGCAGTCTTTTTTATCTCTATCAGAATTTATTCAAAGTGTAATTCAAGTATTTTTCTGGCTCAGAAACTTGGCCTAGACCTACAGTAATCATGTGGGACAAACTAGACATAAGAAATCTTCTGGTGAAAACACCCTGGCACTACTACATTTCATTAGGAGTTGCAATAATGAGTCTCAAGGTATTGTGGCATCCCTACTGGGCAACAGATTGGCACCATTTTCAGCAAGAAACAAGTAGACATTGTAAGAAATCTTCTGGTGAAAAGCCCACGTCAATATAACTTTCCTTTCCAGAGGAATAGCTATATCAAGATTTTCAAGATTGCCACTGTTGGCCCAATTATGTCTGAACAGCAACATTTTCAATTAGGATCAACTAGATCATGGGATGAATGTGTGTATGAATTTTCATGGAAATCCTCTATGTAGTTTAGGAGGAATAACAATAACAAACTTGTACAATGACCATTTGTGCTAGAAGTGCACATGTGATAACATAAAAAATGTTCCACGCTCATTAACAAGGCAACACATGCAACCGTTATCGAACAAATCAAACTTGCTTCCAAATATTTAAGAAATTCAAATAATTTTCTGCAAATAAATGGACAAAACTGGAGAAAGAATTTTTTTTTTTTTTTTACAAACACGTATGTTTCAGGAACAAAAATCAAGACAATTACTGCAAACAAATCTCTACTCTATAAATGTGTAGAGAGATTCTGATCCTTAATTACAACAATGCACACAGTTTACGAGCCTGCAAATGTACATTTTCTCCCACATTAAAAAAAAAATATACACCTTTCAGTTATAAATTGCATTCTTTTCAATCTACAATGGCAATTATTTTAGCTTTTTTAAAACTGTTCTCTTTATCTTACAGATCATGTATTCTAAAATGTATTTGTTACACTTGGTTTTCATACTATTTGCAAGGGGAAGAACTATGTAACAACCGGAGTTTCAATAGTCAACATTATGGGTTACTTTTCTTGCTTTAACTAAGGACAGAGAAAGTGAGAAAGCAAGCAAGCAGGACAGATAATTTAAAAGAAAAATGATATTAGTCTAAATTGCATGCAATTTTAACTGCTAAACTTCATTAATATATATACAAATAGCATATTAAACTTCACTGGATCTCACAACAGATATGGGGTACTTGAAATCAAAATTGGATCTGAGGTGTGGCTTTCAAATTGGTAACAAGCTCAGCAAATCCGATGTAACATAGCCTTATTAACATTTGTGGATCTCACTCATTACTGAACTTGATGATGTAAGCATATACTTAAGTTTAATCAAAAGCAGATCGGTAATATGGCCTTCAGATTGGTAACATATCCAGCCAATTGGACAAAGGACCTCCTCATGAATATGCATAGATCATGCTCATATTCAAATTCATTCAAGATATTGATATAACTTACAATCCATGTTTTATGACAATCAGATGAAAAACATTACATCCAGTGATAACAAGCAAATGCTGACAGATGGATGCTAGACATGTGACCATACCATAAGCTAACTAGGCCGAATGGCAAGGTGAGCTAATAATAAATACTGCTCTCCCCAAAGTTAGATCATACCATTTCATGTTTACAATAATATTTACAAAGACACCGCAAGTTCATCTCAAATGACTTTCAGCATTATCTCTTGATCTACTTACATCAGTGGTCCTTCTACCAAGCAGGAGGTAAGTGGCATGTATATCATCATATTTCTGCTGTGTTATGGAGTCCTCAATATCTTTCCTGCTGTAACCCATATTAACCATGATTTCTGTAATTGAAACGAGAATAGAACAATACAATTTGCCCTGAAATTCTTATATGAAACAAAAGCTAATGCCAAACAAATCTGCAAAACACTTACATATCAATATTATAAGATTAAACAGGTATAATGAAACATCAAAATAATAAATACTAAACTGCTAAATAAATAAATACCATAAGTACCACAGGACTGAAATGTTACCAAGTTGAAACTTCTATTTTGAGTTGCTGTCATTTTTGCTGATTCAAATTGTATTTTCAATGAAGCATAACATTAAGGTGTGATTTTTTTTAATTTCTGGAATTTAATATTCTTTATGGAATAATATTAGGTTCATCTGTAAGAACTTGTGCAGTTTGTACTATACATCATATAATGAAATTTCTTCCCAACACCCACCTTTTCTTGATGACACATTTGTCTCCATGTATGAATCAGCCTATACAGTAAAAACTTCAAAAACTCGTACATTGCTCACTCTAATACTAGGCATCGTTTTAACAATTTACTCAAGTCTGGATTTAGAACAATCTCAAGTCTTCAATGAATACCTGAAGCACCTGAAAACTTGAACAAAATAATTGGCCCTGAACAAGTTTTTGAAGTTGTACTGTACAAGAAAAACAACACATACAGAAAATAATTGGATACACAAGATACAATGTGTTAAGAAGCCTCTTCATCTGTGATATGCAGGACTGCAGGTGAATATGCACCATATTTACCAGTATCATGTACACTCAACTGTGAATATAGTCCCAGACCTACTGTCAAGTACTACGCTTGCAGATCAGTGTATTCACCATTACTGCTACTAATGATTTCATGTGTTTGTGAAGGCGATGAGTAGCAATGCTGTTCACATATGCATGAGTGTTATGCAAGGGTGAATACAGTGGTTAGAAAGGGAGTATGCAAGAAAGAACTGGGAAATGTATCAGATGTAATGACCTTGTTAGATTTGTAATTTGTGCTGCATTTAAAATGCACAAAATAGATGGCTTTGATGGCCATTTGGAATGAATCGATTGGTATGGTACTTAATTAAGACAAATTGTATTATTTAAGGAGTGCTCCTATTAGTAAATCTTGCATCAATTTAACAAATCTCTAGTCGACAACTTGCCATAACACAAAGCTTAATGTAATTTATGACCTGTCTATTCTGTGCCTATGTGGAAATTCTGTGACACATTTCTACAAAAATTAAACGGTTCTTAGTTCTAGGATCATAACCATTTGACCCTCATTCAAAATCAATAATTATAATCATAATGATAACTAAGTCATGCTTAGTTCTGAGCTTTCCATTTGATGACATACTTTAACAGCAGAAATAAATTGATATCACCAAGTACAGTACTGTATTTACTCATGATTAAGTAACACTTGACTGCAGCAATGATCAAACTCTGCCAATGTTTTGGCAGATCAGCATCCCTAGTATTCTCAAAACTCTCTGAGCATGAATTTCAAGCAGCTCAACACCCCAAAATCAGAAATGATTCTTCTATATATAGTGTATGTCCTTACATAATCAAAATGTGGCAGTCTTATATAGGGTGTCAAATACACAAATCACTTGAACAAACCAGCACCCTACTATCCAAAAAGAATGTCCTGGAATTAAAGATACGATCACCTCATCTCAGATATTTTTGAGTCACAAGATTTTGACATAGCAGATGTGCCACATCATATTAGTTATAATATCAGCATTGTTTTCACTCAGGACAAACTAGACACCATTTGACGAATTTTAGTGAAAAATGTAGATATGACCATCAAGTCTGTAATAATGATAACAAGATTTTCAAGATGGCCACCATGGTGACCATATTGGATGTCAGATCTGCATCACTGTCATTCAGGGCCAGCATTAAAAAAAAAGATTTCTGGTGAAATCCCAATGCCTAAACAACCGGAATAATAATATTTTCAAGATGACCACTGGTGGCCATATTGAATGTTCAGGCAGAATATTTTATATTTAAGACCAACATGACTTTCTATCAAGGAAGAATAGCAAAAAGATTTTGAAGATTTAAAATATTCACACTGGATCTCACACTGGTCAAATTTTTTATTGAAGACCAACTTCACACCTCAAGTAGTCTTAAAGTAAAAACCCAATGCTGATATGACTTTCCCTTCAGAAGTAGCAGCATTAAAGGTTTTCTAGATGGCAACTGTGGTGGTCATACTGGATGTCAGATTGGTACCATTTTTATTAAAGTCCAAATAGGTATTATGAGAAATCTTTAGTGAAAACCTCATATTGATCTGGCCATCAATTCAGAAGTAGTAGTGCAAACATGATGTTTTGGCTGGCTGCTATGTGGTGGCCATATTGGATAACTGAGCAGTTCTATTTTAATTTAGGATCAACCAGACCTTTGGATAAATGTATGCATATAGTTTCATGGTAATCCTAGTAGTTTTGTAGTAATAACAAACATGCAAAAAGATGAATATTGGACAAGAGACAATAGGCCTATGACCAGTAGAACTAACCACCATAAAGTTCTCTGTTTCTGCTTTATTCTACTCAAGTTACTGTCAAAATACACAAGTTTGAGTTCATGGCTCAAAAAGTTTAAAGAACACACGATCAAGTTTTCCTAATATTTCTACTTATGAATTCTGCAATACAATGTCCGGATCTGTTGGAATGCTACACTGCATCAGATCTTGTTTATTTTGTTCATAGTGGCTGTACATTATGCACAAGTAAATAAGAGGTGGGGTCATTAAGCCAAACAAAAAAATGTTTCAGGTCAGCTGATCATCCCAGTTTCTCATTGCTATTCCCAGCATTTTTTTCCCACAAGGTATAAAACAATACACTCAAAATCATATAAAGACAAAAAGCACTAACTCTGACATTAAATTCGAGTCAGTATGTTCATCGAAGGTAACTGTAAAATATGACTATTTGCCTTTTATAATCTGCAAGATAGAATTTGTCTAGCAACTGCTTATCTTGCTTAGTGCTATCAATATCGCCTTTCATTCTGCTCAGGAATATTAATGATCTATCCATATAGATCTTGCAGAATTTAAAAAATTTTCCGTAATTTTGCACAGCCTTCCATCTGTTATAATTTTCTGTTTTATTCTTTAGGTTTCAAAAAGCATTTTGTTAAATTCAGGCAAACAAACTCTACTACTCAATAATAAATCTCCTTTACAAACATGCATTTCAGCACGCAAACAACTTGTCTTTTCAAGTATAAAATCCTCTGGAGATGGATTTTTAAGAGTCATTCTTAAAGTATCTTGCATCAAAGGAAAGGTGCAGTCAAACACATTTGTCTCCTGCATTAAAGAGTCACTTAATCCAAATTTTTCCTTTATTTTCTATTGCTTACATTATCTTAAGCAAACCAGATTAACACTGAAACCAAAACTACTACCAAAACAAAATGTTCTATCAGGTAAGAAATAAAAAACAACACAATGAATTAAAAGAACAAATGGGAACTTTTTAAACAATTCAAGTTTAAAGTGAAAAGAACAGTTGACCAGCACAGCACGCAAAAAGTTCAAGTATCAGGCCTATTTATAGAATGATGTAGCAGATACTACTTGGACTATCTAGTTTGCAGAACTAAATCTATACATGCACAAATCTTAACTTTAGCCCTACATAGTATAGTTTATTGCAAACCTTAATGGATGGAGAAGTTTCAAACACAAATGTTAGGATATGTACTACAGTAATATTTTATTACTTCATTAACAGAAGAATGAAATACATAGCATCAGCATCACCGAGATATACTGCTCCATCTTTGTGATGGAAATTTGTTAGATTCCCCCCCTCAACTGTTTTCACATTTAACTCAAATGCTGCAACATCTACATATCCCAACACTTTTTTAAAATTATGTTTACTTGAACTCCATTTAAAAGTGCCACTAAATCCCTAGCTCCACCAATAGGGAACTGATAAAACAAAATCTAAAGTAACTGTGCACATTTACAGATCAAATATCGCAAAGTTCAGTCTCTATTCTGGTAAGTGTTGAAGACTATTATAATGCACATGCACTTATGGCCAGCATCATGTTTCTTGCCTGGTCTTCAAAAAACCACTGGGATAATGACTTTTTTCATATTGTTCCTTCAGCTGGAAGAACATCAGACTTGTAATCCATGGGTCACAGGCTTGATACCCACTCAGACCAGCCCAAAACCTGCTGCATGTGTCCTTGGGAAAGGTGCTTAGCTTCTATTTTCTCTGCATGATATGACTAATAATGTGTTGAAAATGCCATTCCAGGAAATCAGCCTTTCAAAAGAATGTTGACTCTACATATTTTCACATATCAAATTAGAGGTTCTACTTGATTATTTTACTCTCAGTGGGTCAGATGTAAGCATGAAGAGTTTGTTAAGATGGCTGCAACAATAACCTTGAGAAAACTATTAAACATGGATAGGAAATTACAAATGAACCTATGGCAGCAGAGATACAAAAACTATCTCAACCTGGCTTCTGAATGTCTACCCCTGCTGGTTAAGAATAAAGAATAGAACAGATGTGCCCTCCTGCGCATATTAAGTGGCAACCGAGGAATCCTGTTTGCTGCTAGATGCATCCTCTGATTGTGTTCCAAATGAATTTTTGTACATTTTGAAAAGCCTGCAGTTCATTCAGAAAAATGTTGATCTTGTTGTTGAGACATTTTATCAACCAACCATCCATACATGCATGCATCCATACATATATAAACAGATTCTAAGTATATCTGAAGCAGTTCAGCAATGATGCCCACAGGAAAGATAAAAGACTTGGAAGACAATGATAATGCCCTAGCTTTTTTATCTTTACAGTCCTTAGTCCATTTCTAGCCTCTGGCTCAAAAACCACCCAACATCAACATCTGGCGACCAAGAATACTTACGATGCAAGACATAGTACAACTGTGGTTAATTTATATGAATCTTTATAAGACAATAATTTGCAAATGTAGTCTCACCTGTTCCACCATGGCTTATTCCAAATAAGTCACTAGAGCATGAAAAAAATCGTAGGTCAATATGAAATCCTTTTACCTGTGATAAGCAGTATGCCCCACAATAAACACACTAATCAAGTTTCATGACTGTACATGCATCAATGCCAAAAAGAACCCAGCTAAATGTAAAACACATGATGCCTATACTAATGATAGACAAAACTGTCTCACCTATTCTTCACACAACACAACCAAAATGATGGTGATAGACAATGGATATCTGAAGCCAACAGAAAACAGTATGTACTATGTAAAAGGCCTCCAACATGTGAATCATTATCAGTACAACGGATCAATTAATACAACCAACTTCCCAGTCTACAGCTATGCAATGATGTATAAACCCAAACTAGTTAGTCCAAGTCTACCGCACATAACTATTTATAGCAGAGCACACCCAAATACCAACAGCACAGAACCTGATCTGCCACTAAATAATTAAGAGTGTCTACTCTGATATGCCAGAAAATGATGTAAAGGCAGATCTGTCCCTACACTGTTCACAGGGTGTTTTGGTGCTGTTACCTGAACATTTTTTCTCTTTTATGTTGGGGAGGTATGTTGAGAATTATCTTAGTTATAAAAGAAATCAGATTATGTTTAAACTGAACACAACTAAGGCCACAAAAACATCTGACAAGTCATTTAGACTGAATCTTTTTTCTGTTCACAAGCACAAAAACACCCCCATCTGACAGTGTTATACTAAAGAAATATAATGGGTCTTCAATAGCCAGCTATTCTAGAGTTGGGAAGCCCGTACCATACACTCGACAAAATTTTGCTTTATTTACATACTGGTGTATACAATGCATCAAGTGAGAATATCTCACAGATCTGTCATCACATATTGTAGGAACAGAGCAGGGTCCAATGTTCTATATATGACTGCAGGTGAACGGCAAATAACCAGATCTGTTATCACATATACCAACAGATTAGATCTATTGTTTTATTCTGCACTTTACTGCATGTGAAAAGCCTACACCCAGATCTGTCATCACATAATGTGCTAACAAATCAGCATCTATTGTTTGTTCTACATATGACTGCAGTGAACAGCCTATAACCAGATCTGTCATCACATAATGTGCTAACAAATCAGCATGTATTGTTTGTTCTACATATGACTGCAGTGAATATAGCCAGATTTGTCATCACATAATGTATTAACAACCCAGGGTCCCTTGTTTGCTCTGCACATTACTGTATCTGAATATCCTAGACCTAGATCTGTGATTACATAATGTATCGACAGATCGGGATCTATAGTTTGTGCTACACATCATGTGATGGTGGATCTAACTCTATGCTGTTGCTGGGATTCTGACAGCTACTGGAATCGACTTGCAAACTTTTCCCAACTTTTCCACTGACCATATGCCCAAATTTCCCTGATCACAAGCTTCATGTCCAACACTGACACACACAAATTCCTTCATTAAATATAGAAAACAAAGGAACTGACCATATTTCTCCAATAACGAGATGGAATATAATCAAAAGTCTGAAGGATTGACATAAAAAGCCATGATACCTTTAAATAAATTCAGAGGTTACTCCTAACATTTTGCACTTAAGAAACCTGGTAAGTTCCACAAAACAGTACAAGCCAAGGAAATCACACAATTCCCAGCATTTCTGTCCACATTAAAAGGTCCTTTACTGAGGGTATGAAAATTCCTGCCTCTTAATGATTTTTTATTAAATTTTCAATTTTTCTTGAGTCAGGAAATTCAAGTCATTTTCCATTGTGTCCTGAAATCCAAAAATTCCCCTTTTCCTGACCTGTGGGAACCCTGTGTTCAGAGACGGGTGCACATTATAAATCAGCAAATACAGTACACATATTTCTAGGCTGTGCTTGGTCAAAAGCGAAGACGCGCTTTTTACCTATTCTCTTAGGATCAAGGTGGTCTTTTGATGGCTCTTTGTAGGGCTTTAATTCTCTATCTTCATGACCCATATTGATCCACCGGTCTTTCATAATTGTCTGATCAAAACAAAAATCATCCTTCAGTGACAAAGGTATGTACAACATAGCATAATGTAAGCCAATTTGCAGATGTGGCAAATCCAGAAAAGGGATGATGACAAAAAGACCAAAAAAGGTCATAGTAATTTCAGATTTTTGGTATGCATTTGCAATGAAAATATTATCAACACAAAAAAGAATGTTGTAATGAAATTAAATGACCCTAAAGTGGTTTAAAATTAGTTTCAGTATTTTTTTTCTTCAAAATTCTGTTGACAGAATAATCTTAAAAATAAGGTCAGTATGGACATATGAATTTAAGTAAAATATCTGACAACCCTTTTTATTCACCAACTCTGCAAATTCTTACACACACATACATATATATATAGATATATACTATGGAACAAAATCTTAAGCTTCAGTCTTCCCCGTCTTTGAGAATATTGCAAAAAAGCATAACTGACAATTTACTCTCGACACATATAGCCAAAGAATGCCACAAATGTTTAAATCTCTGGTAACAGAGGTGGAAGGAGATACTATATAGTCAAGTGTACAAGAAATTTTGTAATGATCTACATGGAGAAATTAAGATTTTGGGGTATATATTTAAAGTACATAATAAATGTATCTATATAATGCACCTGACAGATCAAGTTCTACCCTGTTTGATTTACATGATTTTACACAAACAATGTCAACCCTGTCCTGCCAGTGCCGTAAACAATATCAAATTTAGCTCCAAAGCCGAGTGCCTGACCTACATGATCAATGAAGTAAAGTTATAATTTTAAGGACATCACCCACGAAATGTGTGAGGGTTTAAGTTTTTGAAAAATGGATATTTTACATCACTAATGGCCAAAGAAATCTAAATCTGATTGAAAATGTACAAATTCCTGTGCATTTTCTCAAGTTCTAGTGCTACACTTTCCATTCTTGATGGGTTATTTCATATGAAAAATTGGCCAAGGTACCCTATCACTAACTGAATATAAAATAACAGCTGAATGAGCATCTAAAATTTCATTTAATTTGCACAATTCAAGATAACAGATTGCACTTATCAAATACACAAAGAAGAGTTCATCTTTTCTATGTGACATAGTTATCAAGATTATGGCAGTTTTGCACAAAGGTCTTGTATACTTTTTATGGACTTCATCATTTCTTTTATATCACTGCAATAAATCTGTTTAAAAACTTTTCTTTTGCTCATTTAATACAAAAGTTGCAATGATGTTATTTGAAGTCCATTATCTCTCAGAGTTCATAGTGCTATGATTCACTTGGGTATCACTTTACAATATTTATCACAGAATAATCACATCATTTCAATCTGCACAGGAAGTGCAGATTTGCCAAGACTTCCTCAACTAAAAGTAACACCTCTATTTCTTTTTTTTAAAAACCATTTTGATCGTCTTCTCTAGAACTGATGACTGCAGACCGGGAAGACAAAGCTTAAAATATTGTGTTCTCCAATTATGGCTATAATCACATGATAATGACAACATAAAATGATACAATACCAAACAGCTTGCACATATATGGCCAAAATAAGATGTGCTTGATAAATACATAGGAAAAACACTCATGGCAGCCTGGTAAAAGACGAAATGGCTGCATAGAGACATTACCTATCCGCACGGGATCGAGTTGGTCGATCGGTGGCTCTACGTATGGTTTAAGTTCATCATCCTCCATTCCTATATTCATCCACTTCTCTCTCATTATACTCTGTCACCAAAACCAAGGAGAAAAGCAAAAACATGATTAGTATCACTAGCGGAGAAAGAGAATCCCTTTTGACTGCTGTACAAGTTTATCCTCTAAATGGGCAGAAATCAATATAGAAAAAATGAGTGTAATCCATGATTACAGAGCTCACCTTTACAAAACTTTAAATAGTTTCTAGTTGTGACCTTAATGATTAATTATCAGGCAGAAAATGAATTCAACTGAAGTGATGTTGACAATAAAATGTTGGCCCTTGTGACATGGAATGAAGTCATAAAACATTTAAAAAAAGATGTAAATCATTATTCCTAAAACCTGTTCAAGAAGTTATTATCATTTTCTACTTACAGAAGCTTGATCTTACTGGGTGAAAGCCACAGCCTTCGAGTGACCTTGTGTCACAACCAATATGATTAGTTTTAGAAGCATTGTTCATACATCGGTAATTATCCTGATTAGCCACTATTGCCAAGGTTTCTATGAAATGCCTGCAGTTGATTACTCATTTACTTCCTGTACTCATTCACATGTACAATACAGTTAGCGTGCTGAGGGTGGTCTACCACACATACAATTTATAATCATCAAGATGGAAAATTTACACTAAAAAACATTTGCACTTCCATGGTTAGAAAGTTCATGACCTAAATACAAATACTTAACCTATGTTAATAAAGCATAAAATGCAGATCAAAGTGGCATTCTTTTGTTGGAAGGGTATAGTAGTGAAAGACGAATCTAACAAAAATAAATGTACTTTCGACAACAAAAATTACAAATTTCTTGAAGCATAAAGTCTT
This sequence comes from Sinohyriopsis cumingii, assembly GCA_028554795.2. Classification (NCBI taxonomy): domain Eukaryota; kingdom Metazoa; phylum Mollusca; class Bivalvia; order Unionida; family Unionidae; genus Sinohyriopsis; species Sinohyriopsis cumingii. The sequence goes on from CM068825.1 coordinate 33,902,516, forward strand.
TGCCACTGTGACAGTTTTTTGCATTAACAGTGTAGTGTTTATCAAAATGAATCCCCTCACCAGTTTCATTGATTCCAAGTAGGTAGTACGCATATAGCATATAAAAAATTCATGGTAAAGTTCTAACTGTCAAAACCATAAACCATTAATGTAATTAAATGTTTAGGCCATCACTCCTAAGGATAGGTGCTATGAGATCAGTGATTTTTCTACCATTTTCAAATGTTGATCTTTTACAGTCAATTAAAACAATACAAAATAAAAGATTCTTGAACATTCAAATGATTCAATAGCAGTGGCTTCATTGACTCTTTAGATCAAATGCTACACCGTGAAATAACTTCTCTCCCAGACCCAGCATAGTAAAATAACATTTTTTTATGTTCAGAGTGGGAATTATTCTACATTCGAAATTGGGAACAATTGAATGTGTTTGGCATTGGGAATGGAGATGAATTTAGTACTGAAGAAAAGGCCAAGACATATTTCTGAAAATCCACTCAAAAGTATTGCCAAGGACATAGAACAGGAAGAAAAAATGTCTGAGATGCAGAGTTTATATATGGTATATGCTTTTGTACAAGTGGACACTGATGCAGATGCTGACTTTAGTAAACACTTCTCTACTTCACATGGTTACGATAAATGTACATCAATTCCTTGAATGCTGATTACAGTTCCATCAATGTTTCATATGGCCAGCTCATACAGAATTATGTAGCATTTCTAACATAAAATGTCATGTCGGATTACCAAGTCCGGACAGGCATGGACTTGTCATTCAACTAGAGTCATTGGTGAAAAATGTGCAGACATTGCCCCCCCCCCCCAATTTTATGTATCTGGATCATAAAATCTGGAAAAATCTGTTTCCTAATTCATATTCAGAATCAATGTTTTACTGTCTATATTGTCTATGTCAAAGTTTGCTTACATATCCTTCCTACACACCATCTTTCCCATTTTATGCATGAAACTAACAACGAACCCAAATCAACTTTCTGCAGCGAAAACACAATTTACAACAAAGTTATGCTCAAGCTATTTTTTTTTTACCTCTAAAAGCCTAAAGAAAAACAAATCAGCCATTGGTTCATTTTGCATTCAAATTTGTACATGTTATATGGTACTTAATTTCAATTTTGTATTCATTATGCAAAATTCATGACTAATATTTTTACCATTCCAGACTGCACTAATTTAATGGAATTGATTCAATTTTAAGAAATATATTACTTGAGCACTTCATTGGTTCAGCTGATGGCACTATCATGCCTGCACACTATTATCTAGCAAAATCTTTAATATTAAACTTTAAAATAATTTTTAATACTGATTATACTGCAGCTGCCATCACTGCCAGTGAAAAGTGATACCTAGCAGGAAGTCTCACCATTTCTTCATTCAGTCAAGACTAAACATACCACATTTATTGAGATATGGCCTACCACCATCCCATTTTTAAAAATGATGGTCTAGGTTTACCAAAGATATCTTGGATAATAAGCCCACCACCCATTGCTTTCTGATCAATTGTTAAGTTTTGCCCCAAAGTCTTAACATGGGTGAAATCCTGTTGGTAGTTGTACATGCACAGCAGTCAAACCATCAGACAGTCCTTTAATCAATGTCGATCAAGTGATATAAACCAACACCATGAATGTCAGTGGGTTCTTTTTCTTACTGCTGGTTATGCATTGTAGTTATACTGAGAGTAGGTCTAAGCTAAGCTACTAAAAGGATGAAGAAAATTATATGCAAGAAGAAAATTCATTTTAGGTATATAAATCTTTGATTCATAAAGCTTCAATTATAGCTCAGCCTTTGAACTCAAAGGCATACTGAAGAAACTGGCTTGAGTACAATGTACTAGTCTGTACAGATTTTGATGAACATATTTTGAAAAGGTGTAAGCAGATTGATTAGCAAACATGAATGCATAAAATATATAGGCAAAGACCAAGGTGCATTTTCCCTTGAAAGATCAATGATATTTGTGTGTGTGTGTGTGTATGTATATATATATATATATATATATATATATATATATATATATATATATATATATATATATATATATATATTTCGTTCTATAAGGAAGTAAGATAAATTAAGATTAATTTATTTATATGCAATGATCTCATTGATTATTGTGTCCAAGAATTTCACAATATATGAATGTACGTATAAAGTTTCATGGTAATCATCCAAGTTGTTTAGGAAGATTGGTGATAACAAACTTGTGTTAACGGGCAGATGGATGACGGACAACTATCCCATAAGCTTTTTTGTACTATAACCAGTCGAGATAAAAACTGTTTAGTAAGTGAAGCTAAAATCTGAGCTAAGATGATAATTTTGAAACCACAGCTGAAAGAACGCACCTGGAAATTCTATATCCCACTCATCAAGAACGTATTATGTAAGGCATCTTAATTAACCTTTTTAATGAGGAATTTCACTAACCTACAGAGTATAATAAAATCTGGGCCGTCTTTTGACATTTTCGGACATCCCAATAATAAAGATGTAAGCTTTGTTTCCAAGTTAACCAAATAAAAGTAATCTCTTGGCACACTTGAAGATGACAGATCCATGTCCAAGTTACTTGCCCTTAGATGTACCTTATAAAGAAGCGTACACATTGTCACTTCAACCCACTGCTTGAAAGACAAATGTTTACATTAGAACTTGTGTGCAAACAACACTAATGCACAGTGGAGAAATAAATGAGGAATTGACCCCAAGTGAATCAGCACCCTAAATGAACTCCAACACTGCCAAGGCCAAGCTTCAATCTTTTTCTATCACCAACATATATTTAAGAAGCAAAGATTCGTCTCTTTTTATTTTCATGAAAACAGAAAATAAACAGCTAACACAGTATGGTGCACTAGGAATTTCATCATTTAAAGTGAATAACATATAGCCTAATGAACAAAACTGAAAATAACATTAACCAAGAGAAAACTCAGACATGTCTAACAGGGTGGCTACTGACGGAACTCAAAAATACTAGACATTCCTTTGCAACAAACAAAAATGATCATGTTAACAGGACAGACCAGCCGAGAAATGGGTTGTCCAGTATGAAACCAGATAAACAACCATATTATGAACTAGTTACATTAATCATGTTACTCTTAATTTTTTGGGGGGAAAATTCAGAACATCTTTCATATTCCTCAGAATATATGTTAAACTGTAAATTTTTGTACAGCAATACCTGTAAAAAAAAAAAAACTCATGAAATTTTATTACATCCTGGCACCTTAACAGTTCCACTGCAACTCTAAACAATCCAGGCTTGTGTCTCAAATTAACATACATAAAAAAGTACAGGTTCAAAATTACACTATATACAACTAATCAAATTGATCTGAAGCAACTGCAATCCATACAATGACTGATCAAAAGTCTTTTTAAGGGACTGACATTCTAGTGTTCAAAAAGATTTTCAAGGAATTTTTTTAAGACAAGACTAATTGTTTTCTATGTGCAGTAATAATATATTTTCAAATTAACTGTTGTTGAAACCATTTATTCAGGACAAATCAGACACTATTAAATGATGTCTGGGGAAGACCCAATACCAACATGGCCATCCATTCAGGAGAATTAGTGAAAAGATTCTCAATATGTTCTATGTAGCAGCCATACTGGATCGCTTAAAAACGAGCCAGAACACACAATACTGGATGTCAGATTGCCATTATTTTCATTCATGACAAACTATACACCTTAACAAGTCCTCTAGTGAAAAACTTTAGTATTGTGCTGAATATGAACAAGGGAATCAGCACTCTGCTTTATGGTGAGTGTATTAACAATAACCTAAATTTACATGCAATATATTTAAACTGCTAAAATGAGAGACCATCAGTTAACATGACACTTCGTTTTTAGGCAAGCATAGAACCCTTGATGCAGAGATGTTTCTTCTAGGATTTTATCATAATGTGGATTTCCCCCATCACAAAAATAAAGGGGAAGTAGGAAACAGCCATAGTTAATATTTACATAACACTTTAATACGGCTCTCTCTCTCTCTTCCTGCACAACTATAAGACCCCACTGGAAATCAAAATCTTTAAAGATGTTGCCGCTAGTTATATAAGCAATAATCTGTTGATTGTTTCTGAGCTTAATCTGTTCCTTATCTGTGTAAAATAGTTCTGTAATGATAACCCTTTTCAGTCCACAGTCTGAAGGGGTATACACGTAGTTAGCATATCCAGCTTGAAAACTGAATAAAAATAAGAAAATGAAGTTATACATTTTGTATTTACTTATTAAGTTCTTTCTTCCATTCTTTTCATCAGGCCACACTAATCACGCAGTTTTATTAAAGCCACAATAATCAGCGGATAAGAAAATGAAGTTAGTATCATTAACATTTTATATATAATAGGTTGGCACTAAAGGTTTCAAGATAAGGAGACCAAAAGCGGAAGATGTACTATCTTAGTTAGATTGAAACTGAAGACAAACAGCAATTTCAGTATCTTGAAGTACTAATATAGTATATGTTCTGATACACCGAAAAATTAAATAAGACAATATTAGTTTTCAATGATATATGTATTACTGTAGTTTTGACAATCATTTATCGTTCGATTGATAAACAATAGGTTGTTCTACCTAGCGATAAACTCCGAGGATGACCAAATATCGGGACCAGGTTTTTATGTGGCTCCACCTGTTGAAAAGATAACTGGCTAGAATCCCTCATTCTTCCTCAGGCTTGAAACCTAGTTCTATTTATCCAAGTGACAGGTTGAATTTTAAAAAAATTGCCCTCAGGTTAAAAACCTAGCAGTATTTGCCCATGTGACATGTTGATGGTAGCTGTTAACATTTTGTTAGAAATGTAAATCTGCCTTCAGGCTGGCAGTACTTGCCTATGTGAGAGGTTGATGGTAGCTGCTGGTACTTTGTTGGAAATGTGAATTTGCACTCTGGCTAGAAACCTAGCGTAGTTGCCAAAGTAAGAGGCTGAAGTTGGTTAAGTATTCTCTGAGAAAGCACTTTACAGTTTCAACCTTTCCTATTTTAAATTATGAGTTAGTATTTTGTTAATAACAGAACCAAGAGAAACAGCAACTATTTTCCTCCATTCTGTTGCTGCAAATTGTATGATACCATTAAAGTTGTTGTTGTTGTTGGGTTTAACGCCATTTTTCAGCACACGATAGGCTATACATGGCGGCCAGTATTAATGGTGGAGGAAGAACCAGGGAAAACCCCGGAAAAAACCACCACCCCACGAGAAGCTGCTGGCAAGCTTTTTCACATACCCACATTGGCTGAATCCAAGACTCGAACCGGTACAGAGGTGAGATGGCAGTGATCCGTATCAAAGAGTGCTTTAGACCACTCGGCTACCATTAAAGATAACATCAGTGAAAGATTTCCATTTGTTACTCACGAAGTTAACAATAATTTACAATTTTGAATAATCAAAACTGGCACATGAAAATATTTAAGGAGTTATAATTAAAAGCAATACACTTTTTGATGTACCAAGAGTATATACATATAAATTATATTTATTTTGCATGCAAATTTTGTAAAATGGTTTACAAAAAGCTATAGTGCATACTGCTCTGTGCTAATCCAAAATAATAAAAATTTGTCAATAAGACAACAACTTTATTTCTTTTGTAATCCTGAAATACAGAGGCAGTGTGGTTGACAAAATATGTACCATAAATGAGCTAATTTGGCTCTTTTATAAATGCACCTTATGATCTAACAGTACACCTCATTGAAAACATATTTAGTGGGGTATGCAGGAATTTCTGATGACTACGAATGTTAGTATCAGGTACAAAGTAATAAACTTATCATAACAGATTAAACTGAACCCAAGAATTTTCAAGATGATATGTGAACATGACTTACTTGCGTGAAATGCATGCCCATCTGCAAATGGTGCAGATTTGTATCAGCAATCACTTATTGCAAATGTAAGCATTGGTCTATGCTGTTCTTTCTACATATAATTTCAAGTGAATAGTACATAACCAAGGGGGCCCAGAGTGGCCGAGTGGTCTAAAGCGCTCTCCGTCACGTATCACTGCCATCTCACCTCTGTCTGCGTGGGTTCGAGTCTCGGGCTCGGCCAATGTGGAAATGTGAGAAAGCTTGCTGGTAGCTTCTCGTAGGTCGGTGGTTCTTTCCAGGGTTTTCCCAGGTTCTTCCTCCACCATTAATACTGGCCGCCATGTATAGCCTATCTTGTGCTGAAAAATGGCGTTAAACTCTATAACAACAACAACATAACCGAGTTCTATGTGAGAATTGAGTAATGATAGCAGATATGCTGTTCCTTCTACACATAATTTCATGTAAGCAGAACAAATCCAGCTTTGTTAGTGCATTTATGCAATGCCAAGGTCTATGCTGTACATTGTACATAAAAAAATTTGTGTGAACAGCACAAATCCACATCTGCCAAAGCATTATGTAATGCTCGAGTCTATGCTCTTCATTCTACAATTTTGTGTGAACAGTACAAATCCACAACTGCCAGAGCATTATGTAATGCTCGAGACTATGCTATTCAGTTTACATATATTTTCATGTAAACAGTGCCCGCCAAGATCTGTCTGAGGATTATGTTATGCCAGGATCTATGCTGTTCATTCTACATGTAATTTCGATTTAACAGAAGAAACCCAGATCTGTCTGGGCATTTTGAAATGCCAGGGTCTATGCTGTTCATTCTACATATAATTCTGTATGAACAGAGGATTACAGATCTGTCAGCATTCTGTAATTCCAAGGTATATGCTGTTCATGCTATATTTTCATATGCACAGTTCAAATCCAGGTCTGTCTGTTACATGATGCCTGGATCTATGCTGTTTATAGTTGGGTATACATGATATGTCTGGGTTATCACCATTGAGATTGTTTTGGTACAAATTCTTTTTCCATGATAACCATATACAGAACCAACCATTTCAACCTCTACACAGACTGGCATTCTTGTTATAAGTGAGTAGTTCAAGAGTTGGAAAGGTAACAAAAATAGAGGAGCTTCTGCATTATGATAACATATGATCATATCTGCTGGCATAACATTATCAGATTAATCATCATATCAAGTCAATCAAATTGTTACCAATTAACATGGTGGTTTCCCATGATGTAGGGTCTCACTGAAAAACCCTGAAACAAAGCTTTCAACAATTTTTACAGAGAGGACAAAATTACCACTGTTGCAAGAAAAATAAATACAACAACGTTAGTTTATTTATTGTTATCTGACTAAAACAAACCAACCTACAAAAGAAAGAGTACAAGAACAATATTATCAAATTGCACATAATTATATCAATATTATAACTGGATATTTATACAAATAACACATAGCATTAATTTCCGATTTCTCAAGTAAATGTTCTGCTTACCTCTAAACTGGCCCTTTTTGTTGGATTTAATACTAAAAAACGTTTTAATAAATTTTCACAGTCTGTTGACATATAGAAAGGTATCCTGTATTTTCCTCGTAAAACTCTTTCTCTGAGTTCCTGAAAAGACAAAGAAGAAAAAGAAACTATTAATTGATTAGACATTTTACCATATAAACATTACAATATACAGTCAAACCCACTTGTCTCAACCTTGGTTATCTCAAGAACCCATGTATGTTGAGTGTATGTATGGTCTTTGTGGTCGCGTGTATGATCAGTGAATATGTTAACAATTTATGGCAATTACAACATATTTCTTTGCATACAAGTATGTAGAAAAGCATGTATTGTCGATGGCTTGAAGAAGAAAAAAAATATTTGAAATTGAAAAAAGAAAACTTTTCTAGAATATGGGTGGAGAACACCCAAACATTTGGGCTTTGATGTATATTATTTTTCTTGTATAAAACGTACTGAACCCCAGATTGGATTGTTTTAAAGTTTGACAATTTACACTTTAATGTTGGCTTGTCCCAAAAACAATGATTTATCATCTCAATCTTTCAGACACTTGAGTGACTCTGTACTTTTTCATTGGGATCAAGGAGGAGTGTTGGGGATACAAAAATGTAATAATAAAGAAATACAAAAGCAATGGTTTCAGATAATTATCCAGGGCTCATACAGAATTTTAAATGATAAATTCAAATACTATTCCCAAACTTTCAAAGACCACAAACACAGATTTCTAAGACCTATTTTCACTAACATTTTGTATAAGAAAACAACAAATGCAAAATATTACGATATTGTTTAATGATTAAATGAAACTGAAGGGGTCATCAAAAGAAAGAAACCAGGAAAAACTCAACTACTTATGAATCTAACAACCCTGAACAATTTTATTTCTGATTATGGAAAAAATTAAAAATTTTTGGGTTTATTTCAATTTTCAAAGACTTTTAAAGACCTCAGGTTAATCTGCTCGATTTACCCAAACTTTCAGGGCCTTGAAAATGCTGCATCATTTTTCCCAAACTGTCAAAGACCTTTAAATACCGTATAAAACCTATTATCATCTGATATATTAAGCATGCATTTACATGTTTGCATTAACAGACATTACTGATCAAAATTCCATCTGATGAACATAGTAGAACTTTAAAATTATTATTTACAACAGTATACTTGTAAATAGTAATTATTTAAGATTTTGTTATTAATTTTTAATTCATTTCCTTCCAAGGTAGCATGAACATACGCCAGATAAAATTAATATGGGTAAGATTATATAATATATATATTAGCATCTTTTAGAGTGAATTTCCTTGTACATGAACAAGTTATCAATCAGCCTTAAAATTCAATTTTATTATTTACTGAAATAAAACACTTAGGTTATTACTATACGAACTTAACTACTAATATAAATATTGTCTAATGCAGTATAATTTATGCAACTTTGAAATTTTACATTTTTAAGAATAATTCAAATCATTTTCAATTAACGTATCACTTAAGCTGAAATATATTTCTTTGCCAAATACTGCATGTTTGACGGCAGTTAGCAGGGCGTTGTGTCACGTGATTTGGTAGGCAGAGCGATCTATCATCTCGCATAAGGACAACTGCAAGTTAGTACAAATCTTAATCAACTGCCCATAAACTGGCACTTCTGTTGTAATTTCTTCAAGTTCACTAAAATGGCAGTTTAAAAAACTATAAACTTGTCTGAATCAATCAATGTACCATGTACATGATAGCAAATGCACGTTTCCTCAGCTCGTACTGTTCGACCTAATTTCTTTGTTGCCAATAAAACATTATGTTAACTATTCATAAATAACACAATGAAAAATTAAAGCCAATACATGAACAATCTAAACCAGTCTTCCAACCCAATAAGCACTGTCAGTATGTGAGTGCATTTATTTTTGAAAAAAAAGGATTTTCTTAATCTAACCACTCACTTCTAGCTTCATTACAAGAGACCACTGATAGGATTGCAAATGTATGGTTTTACTATTTGTCTACATACTTGTAGTAATGTCAGGCATTGGTTAAATAGCATTTGCTTTGCTGCATTTTCTTTTTTGCATTTTCAAGAAAATGAGTCGAGTAACTCTGACCCTACAGTGCTTCTTGAATTCCGCAAAATAGCATTGTTCCGTAAGTTTCCAACCTATACAAATTGCATTTTTATGCTAAATCTTCAACAACACAATATTTAGTCATTTGCTTTCTATGAATTGTATATTTTCCATAAGATATTTACCCAATGGCTTACAAATACAGACAATTTCCCAGACACAGTGATGCTGGCCATTATTTCCCCATCAGAGGTACACTTGTGATTTCAAACTGGTTTTTATGAAGAATATAATGCACACATGGCTGTTAAAAGATCACCAATTCTATTCTAAGAACACAAATTGTTAGTTTCATACTACTGTTTAAGTTTTGAAAGAAGTTTGTATGCTATATAACAAATGAAAATTTCTGGAAATCAGGCATTGATAGTTGCCAACTTGCTCAGGAAAGTCTTAATGGTCAAGCAGCTATTAAAACAAGAGCTTGTGAATGTGCATGAGTTTGTTGGCACAATTGATATCAACACCAGCTATTTGATGGCTTGATGCATATCTACATTTCACCTTGGACTACAACACAACAAACCTCTCTGATGACCTAGTGGTTAGAGCATCCACCTCAGAAGTGGGAGGTCGTGGGTTCAAACCCTGGCAGAGTCAGACCAAAGACTTACAAAAATGGTACTAATAGGTGCTCAACATAAGAGGTTAGTGTTAGGACTGGTCAGCCTGGAGTCAAGATAATGTGACTGGGTGAGGCATCATGCTACATGTCTGCGGCAGGATGCCCCAGTGTTAGACATTACTATTAACTACAGACATCGTAGCGATATGACTGAAAAGTTGTTAAAGCTACGTTAAAAATCCTAATCTCACACACACACACACACACACACCACTATAACTACCAAAATAGGGCAAGGGAGCATCTCTAAAGTCTTAAACTACAGTGGGCTTATAGGAGGGTTGGCTACTTGGCTGCTGTGGTTGCATACTCTCCATGGAAATTGGGCTGCCCCATGGTTCTATCAGGCAGTGTTTGTTTATTAGCTAGTTTGAAGAGGCCAGTACTCAAACTATGTTGGTGGTCCTTAAAATCTTCAGATGTATTGGCAGGAATGAGACCCCCAAAATAAAGGCTCAAGTTCCAGGGGTATAGCTCCAAGAAGTTTCCCATGTGACATCTCCACAAATGGTGGAAGAACTTTGCCAGCAACAACATGGACACACAATTTGGGCCTTGATGTCTTGCTAAAGCTTCTGATAACCCTTGAGCAGATAATTATTCTTTCTGAAGTAAATTATTAGCAACAGATCAGCATATGATGTTTTAGTCACAAAGGACCTGGCTTTAATAGAGATGCAAGAAAACAGCCCCAGTAGAATCCAAATTGTGAGGATGCAGCATACAAGAGGTGGCGATTAAGGGTCAGGAAGGGGAATAAATATTATAGCTGGAGGCTGATACTAAATGTCTCAGAGCAAACTGGTGGTCTGTATGAATTATATTAATGCCAAATGTATTAATTAGAAAATGGAGCAAGCTGTCATTTCTACTAAGTATTGTTAGGAGATTAATTGCTGTTAATAATGCTCATTGCATTAATAACGAGTCTAACAGATGAACACCCATACATGTTAACACTCAAGTGTAAACACTAAGTGGATAATCTGACCACTTGTTTGTAAATATACATATTCCAGTAAGTAATTCCCAAACCCACAAGTAGGGAGGTAGATGGCTTATTCTGCGTAATTTACTAAATCAATTATCACTGGGCAATCAAATCATTTTTGATAATGACCTCCTACCCTTCCTTCTCCCTTTAAAAGCAGCAAAATAGAATCAGAAAGCCCTAACTGTGCATAAGAGGGACAGCTAGAAGTGAAGTGTCCCAGTCACAAAAGATTCTCCACTTGGCATCATAAATCTTGGATGTGGAGCATCTCTGGACTAATGATGCAATTAGCATCCTTGCTGAAACGCTCGTCCAGGAAGTCCGATTGCTTGCGATGAGTCAAATGTGAAGGTGGAGAACCATGAAAGAAGGTTAAAGTCCTGGGCTGGTCTACAAACAGGTCAAGAAGATCGCTGAACCATGATTATTGAGACCACAGAAGGACTATCTAATTGAGATGATCAGTAGAGATCCTGATTTTGTGGAACACTTGTGAAATCATCCTGATTGTTGGGAAGGCGTAAGCAAACAGACGATCCCAAATGATACTGAAGGCATACACTGCATAAGCCCCCTTGACATAGGACCCAGGAAATATGAAAGGATTTGGTTTGGTTTAGTTTGGTGCTTTATGAACAGCAACACAAGTACCACAATTGCTGTAAATCTTGGGACATTACATTTTTTTTCTTTCCCAAGACTTATATGCATGTAAAAAATTGTGGTATTTTCAATGTCACAACACTTGCGGACACAATGTCAAAATGAAGTTGCAAGATTGACACATCATACAGCAATGACCAGCTCTTTTAATAACCACGTCAAAAAACTGTTATATACTATTGTGCTTGTTTTCTTTAGCAAAACTTACATCCTTGTTTATCCTCAAAATACTAGATGCAGAATTTGCTTTATGCATCATTTTTACCAAATCAGTCTTCCAGATTGCATTTTAGATAGACGTATATAGCTATTTCCTTTACTCTGATCCACACACTAAAGATTTTCCGTGATACAGTGATCATACAAAGCAATGTAATCTTCATGAAAGGTAAACACGTTTAATAAATAAGGCATATAACCAGCAAATATATATATATTCACTTAACTGTCCGATGTTCATAAAAGAATGATTGTAATAAAGGTTAAAATCTGAATATAGACTAAGATCAACATCAACAATCTGTTTTGCATTTTGGCCTAATAAAATCATAATTTTCCACACAATGGCATTCTGGTTGTATCTGCATCTAATTCATTTATAACTGCCAGATTTGTCTTCTGTTTTCCAACAGCAATCCAGGCTAAATGATCATTTAATAACTGAAACTGGCCTGGGTAAGAAGGGAATTCTGTCTGGTGACTATGCCAGTATTTGCTGTCCAACTGTCTTTTACTCCATAATATTAGCACGATTAACATCGTTGTGTAAGTGGTACATATTTAGGTTCACTTATATCAAAGCAAACTAAAACTGAGTTTCTTACAGAAATACAATTTTATTTTCAAGTCATCATTGGTGTGTGTTTGTGCAATTTGGATTTTTAACATAGCTTTAACAGTTTTTCAGTCATATCACTATGTTGGCCCTAGTGTGACAGTCTATAGTGATGTCTAGTGCTGAGGCATCATGCCATAGACATGTAGCATCATGTCCCACCCTGCCACATTATCCTGACACCAGGGTGACCAGTCCTAACACTAACCTCTTGATGCTGAGCACCTAGTAAGGCAGCTGTCAGTAACATCATTGTTTTGGAAACTTCTTTATTGTATGCCGGTGAAATAATTTAAGTTTAGTGCATTGGTGCCTATGATTTGAATCCAGGGAAAATACAACATTCATTGCAACTTAAGATCTTCAATGTACATGCAGTCATGCCATGATGTAAATATGATTGCTAAATGCAAAACTAATGCTGTTGTTGTTCATTGTCATCATAGTGAGATGACATTTTAATGGGTTTGGTACTTTCGATGCATAAAAAAATTTACTGGTGCATTGATACAAAATTCTAATGCAACAATGCATACAAGAGTCAAAAGGGGGAGGTTTATGTTAAAAATGCATACAGCAACTGCTAATGCTAAATTCTTGTCACTGTCAAATCAAATTATACAGATATAAATTAGGTAGAAACAAAAACTGAGGAAATAAAAACAAATTTACTAAACTTTTAAACAAATAATATAAAAGTATAGCATTTCCAATTAATAATTCATGATGATAGTCCCTCAGCAACCATGAAGTCATTTTTTATTTGTCAATACAATTGATTTGACATTTTCCAGAAATTAGTTTGACCCGACTTTTTTTCTTCATAAACACCTAATAATAGAAACTTTGTATCTAAAAGTTAACCGAATTCCTGACCATGATACAGAATTAGTAAGAGTTGAAATAAACAACTTTTTTTAATTATTTTTTATTTTATTTTATTCATTCTTAGTGTGGATTTTTAGGGTGGAATCAAGGCTGTACTGAGTGTACGTGACTACACATGTAAATAGCCTCTATTTCAAAATTCTGGTTTTACCACAATTGCACAGTAGTCATATTTAATAGTGATGTATTGAGAAATAATTGGGCTTTTAAACACTTCGACGTCAAGATGGTGTTTTTTCTGTTGTGACCAGCTGAAGTTTAATACTTTGATTTTACTTCCGATTATTTAGATTCTAAGAGATGAATTCTTTTCCCGGGGATTATTTAAGTGCTAATATAGAATTCTTGGACAAAGACATTTATTCACACACCAGAATATTATTTTCTGTGGTACAACGAAGAACTGTTGACACATCAATACTATACTGGCTACAGTATACGTCATTACCTTCCATTTTGGATTTTCGTCTGGATTCAAAACCATGTTCATTAGAACATCTTATTACTAGGACTTCTAATTTCTAATTCCTGGATTATTTTTGGATTTGATTCTTAAAACCGTTAAGTTCTTTTCCTTATTTTTACCTTGTTTCTCAAGCGAAATAAACTACTTGTTAAATTTTACAAAGCTTGTTGCTTCACTTTTTTCTTGTTACTGTTTATGAGAGCCTAAACATGTAATAATAGGTCATAAAAAAATTACTTTTGAAAATAATTATGGCATCCTAAGATTTATAGCATCACAAAATTTACAGATTTATTATGTCCTAAGATTTACAGTCATTACTGTAAGTTATTTAATGCCAAGGCAATTGAGTAAAGTGCCTTGCCCAAGGACACACCAAGGCCGCTGAGCCAGGCTGGTCCACTGGTAGGATTTAAACCAGAAACCTTTTGGTTGCAAGTCCAGCATGCTAACCACTGAGCCAAAACATAGAAGGAGAGCTCATTACTACCACCATCATGTTATCAGAAAAGACCATTCATGATCACTGTCATCTCACCTCGGTCTGTGTGGGTTCGAGTCTAGGATTCGGCCAATGTTGGTATGTGAGAAAGCTAGTAGCTTCTCATGGGTCGGTGGTTCCTCCTGGGGTTTTCCCCGGGTTCTTCCTTAACCATTAATACTGGCCGCCATGCATAGCCTATCGTATGCTGAAAAATGGTGTTAAACCCCACGACGATGACAACAACAACAGCCATTCACACCAGTATGGTTAAAAATACTGCCCTCATTTCTAAATTTGTTAATGTGAAGGGTAGTTTCTTCCCATGACCAGGAACCTGAAGTACTATCATACTCACTTTAGGTGAACTCCCCAAGCTGAATCTGATACATCTATTAATAAACAGAAGTGTGGTTCTAGGACAAGCACATGGATTCATCAGAAACCAGTCCCAATCCACATGCCAACTTCAGTGGAGGTGATATTCCAATCCTTGAGAAATCTGAGCCATCAGGGAATCCCTATGAGGTTTTCACATTGTCATAAAGAAAAACTGAAGGAGTTGCATATGCACTCTTCCTAGAAGAAACAAGTCCACCACAGTTCAAGGTCCCAAGATGGGATAGATTATGGCAAGATGAGAATGAAGTCTTGGCTTGCTGCAGTTTCAAAAAGACCAAATTCTGTCTATTCATTCCAGAAGGACTTGGACTAAAAGCCTGTTTGTGTGGAAATTCAGCTGCATGTATACAAAATCCTGAAATGAAACAAGCTTCAATTTCTTTATGTATGGAATGAGTTCCAGATGAGGATCACTATGGAACAGCAGCAGGATATATCTTGTCTGAGGGACTCTAAAAGGCCATTGTGGATCAACCAGTCAAAATACTGGATAGTGATCCCCAGTGACATTAGGTAGGCAGCAACTACTCCTATTACTCTGGTAACAGCTCAGAGCATGAAGGCATTTCAAAAAGCAATGCACAAAACTGGAAATCCTCATGGTCAAGGCAAAATTGGAGGTACTCCCTGTGATGAGGTAAAATTGGTATGATTAGGTATGCATCCTGAAGGTCAATGGAGATAGCTATGTCATTTAGCCTCCCAGCATTCCTGACTGAGGCTGTAGTCTCCAGCTTGAAAAAAATCATCCTCACGAAATTTGTTTACGGTGGAAGAAATCGATAATCTGTCAAACTTTCTACCTTTCTAAGATGCCACAAAAATCAAAGAGAGAGTTCACCTCTCCCTTAACTGCATCCAATTTGACTGGTAGAAAAGCCTGGGATTTCTATGAGAGGAGGATGTCCCAAAACTGAAATTGGAATCCATCCTTTATTATAGATAGGACACACAAATGGTCTGTTATGCTTGACCAGACCTCTGCACAAAGGGCTTGTGGAGCAGGTCCCTATGGATGCGACCCTCCCAACTCACTTTAGGAAAAAAATCCTTTGAGAAGGGCCGTTCCTCCACTCCTTTAAGTTTGTCTGCTTTCTGCGAGTTCCCTGACCTCAACTGACCCTAGAACACACACCTGTCTCTTCATTGGGAACTAGTGCAAGCAAGGCAGATTGGGTGTTGAATATAGTATATGAATGCTGCGAGACATGTAGTCAAACAAAATCTAAAATCTGCTATATTTTACCTGTCTGTAAGGTATGTTGACAAGCAGTGCAAATCCAGGACAACATTATACTGAGATAATGATTAATAAATATCAATGTGTAACCAATGAAGCTTGCTATATGATAATGCAGGTGTGAGACATCCAAGACAGTCTTAAGAATCATCAAACCAGTTATTTCCAAATACAGGCTAATGAAAATGGAAGTCACAAAAAATTCCAGAGATGAATGAAGAGACTGTACCTGCCCAAGAAATCCTGACACATCCAAAATAATTACTTTATGATAAAATCAGAAACAATTATGGTTTAACCTATTACTGAAGTGGATAGGTAATGCAAAAGGCACTTCCTACAAAATGGAACAGCTAATGCATAAGAACTCACAATAGCTTAAGCTATGAAGGCTGTGAACGCTCAAGTGATGATGATGCTGTTAAATGGCTGGGCATACACTGCATATGATAAATAAATAAACTGCCTGTAAACATGTACAAATTCAGTATACATGTACATGGCCATCAGTGATGCATAAACTACCCATTCCAATTAAATATTTCCACATCTCAATTTAATAGGACTATTTAGTAGGATTTTCCTGTTAATTCTTTTCTTACAGTCTGCACAAATAAAAGTTGACAATAATTGGTTGTGGCAAACATTACACATCAGGTTGATTTACTGATTACCTTCCAAACATGCTTCTTTTAACAAAGCCATTGATCAATCACATTTTATTTCATAGAAACACCATTTCAGGTTTGTAAGCTACTTCAAAGTTTCTTGGTCATTGCAGATCCTACAGGAGAATTCAATGTGCATGTCCTGACAATATGCCTGGTTACATTATCATAATTTTTTTTTCATCAAGTACATATAATGCACAATTACAAACAATATCACGATGATCCTAACAATGTTTGTCTGTAATTGTCAAATATGTACAGGTCAAAAAGACTTAATCTGGTCATAATAACAGGTAAGCAAATGAAACAATGGCCAGTCAAGTGAGATTTGGCATGCACATTATCACAGTCAGCTGTTTAGTAAGCCTAACAGGTAGACGGGGTACAGGTAATGTTTGAAATAGTTTAAATTAAACTTAAATCTTTCTAATTATTGTAAACCATGAACACATTTCAAAATTTTGGTAAATGTTGCAGCCATATTGATAAATGCATGGTTCCCACGGTTTTCTAAAGATAAATTTCCTGGATCATTTCCAGGGTTTTTCCAGGAAGAACTTACTTTTTTCAAGGATCACATATGACCATTACTGAATGGAATTAAAGAACATTTTAGATTAAAAAACATGCATTTTCTAAATCTAAAGATGTTTCTCTTTCAAGACTCTCCAAAAACATCGATGTCAGAAAAGATGATCATGTACAAAACCACAAAATGTATCACACGAAAGAAGTTTAATTATATTCCTATAAACTGGCATGTAAAGTCATTTCAATGTACAAAATAAAAATTCTAATTTTATTTTGCTGCATTATGTTGCTAAGTGGGAACAACATAATGAAAATAAATTATGTTTTTGTTTCCTTTCCAACCTTTGCTTCTAAAGAATTATATAGCAAAAAAATAAATAACTATATATATATATATATATATATATATATATATATATATATATATGCATCTCATAAAAAGTAACATTTCTATTATACAGTATATAAAAAACAAAAACAAATGCAAATAATTAGAATCTTGTCTTGTAATGAAAAGAGTTTAACCCTGAATTTATCTGTGCCAAAAAAATCGCAAACAAGATTTTTTCAAACAACCTAATCTCCTTAAGACGATCTGGTTAAAAATCCATCATTTAAAAAACATTTTTAAAAGGGTTGATTTAAATTTTGACAAAAGACCTTCAAAATTGTATACTGTTGTATGAACAAGGACTGAATTTTCTGTAAAATCAACTTGTATCTTGTATTTCATTAAACCAGTCCCCAAACCTGCATCAATACAGGGGCTTGTATCGTTTTTTAATATATAGTACAAGGGATGACAATTTCTCATTTCAGCTCTAAGTTTCAACAATTTGGACTACAAAGGTGGCTCAAAACGAATAGCAGTCTGTTTCCAAATCCTAGTTTCCTCTGAATATTCCCACCCCATTTTTCATTTCTGGACATTTAGGGTGTGGGTCAGTGTAAGTGAATATCAAAAATTTGGAATTTGCCACCACTATGTGGTAGTGACATATGGTAGTTGCTTACCAACGGGCCTAGAAAATATCGACTCATACCTGCATGAAATCGATAGGAAATGATTCATTTTATCACAAAT
Source organism: Sinohyriopsis cumingii (assembly GCA_028554795.2). Lineage (NCBI taxonomy): Eukaryota > Metazoa > Mollusca > Bivalvia > Unionida > Unionidae > Sinohyriopsis > Sinohyriopsis cumingii. Next base: position 33,920,967 of record CM068825.1, read on the forward strand.
GGCAAATATTATAATTATTATGTCATTAATCCTCCGACAGATAAGACGAAACTACGGCATAGATGAAACCTAACCCAGTAATCGTCATTTTCATTACTAGTCAAATGACTTTACAAATCTCAAATGATGACATCGTAAGTCCAATAGTCACATGATATCAACAACAAACTCCTTTATAATGTTGTTGTACAGAAATTCAATTATATTAAATTAAAGTCAGATACTAAATTTTACTCGTGATCAGTTCAATTACGACTCAATTATGTGGTTGTTTCAGGTGTCAAGGTGGCAGAAAATTCCAGGGGTTTTCCAGACTTTCATCAATATTTGCAAACTTCAAGGACTTTTCACAGTTGGGAAAAAATGATACCTCCAGGATGGTAACAAGCTCAGATGATCACATGCAAGATCACCTCATTAATATAATCAAAGTTTTTGATGACACAAAATTTGTTAATAAATGAAGCCTCCAAGCTCAGCCACTCAGGAGCAAAAGCATCTCATTAATATGCATGGATGATGCTGATAAACCAACTCAACCAAGACCCTGATTATATAAACAGACACATCAAGTCTGATCAAATTAGTTCATAAATGAGGCCTACAAAGCAGTAACAAGCTGAATCAGATGCAAGATAATCTCATTATTACGCACAATGTCAATCATAACTGAACTTGTCATAGATCTTCAGTTTATATTTGAGTAAATGTGCATACATGACCTGTACGACTTTTACTACAGTACTGTCGTTTGATCTGATCTGGTGTTGTACAGCAATGCAGCACAAGCAGTAGTGCCAAGGCAATTAGAGTCGAGTGCCTTTCCCAAAGACACACCATGTCAGCTGACCCAGGCTGATCCAATAGTAAGCGTCAAACCCTTTGATCACGAGTCAGAAAAGCTAACCAATGAAACACTGCAGTTTCTCAACAAACAATTGATAGATTCACAACTGACAATACAAGACACACTGAGCCGTACCGTAAGCATGTGTGGTCTTAAGGCCTGGGTAGATAAAGACATTAGACACCTACACTAAAAACAACAATGCTACTGGGAAAGCGATACCTGTCTTGCATATGCTTTGCAGTTTGAACATGAGAATTTATACTATCCAAAACACATACATTTCTAACATAAGTTTTGACTGCTTGAGAAGAAAACACAAGTGCACCTGAAAACTCCAAGGTGTATATCCAGTCCTCATGTAAACTATTCCTGACAGCATGATACTTACCTTTAAATTTTGACCATCAAATGGTAATGATCCACTGACTAGTGTATAAAGAATGACCCCCAAGCTCCAGACGTCTACTTCAGGACCGTCATACTTTTTACCTGGAAATATAAGATGAATGATTACTAATATTACTGGTTCAATAATATCAAGCTGTAAACCTTTCCAACCTATGCATCTGAATTCTTCTAATATGTTTAGTGGAATATCATGCAGAAGAAATGAACATTACATTACTTTTCCCAAAGGACCCAACAGGTTGCATTGATCTAGTCTTAGTATGGTCTAGTCAATCTTGTGGAGATGAATCCAAATACCAAGTTTCAAGTGTTCATAAAATAGGGTCAAAAACATTGAGGGTGTAAGAAACTGGTAGTTCAAATACACAAATCACTCAAACTTGAAAATCAAGTCTTGCTACCACCTGATAATGTTCAGGAGCCTGGGTGAAATAAGGTATAAAGCTACTGAAGGTATCATTCATGGAGAGCTCACAATGCAAAAGTCACTCAAGCATGAAAATTGGGTTACATGACCTAGTTTTAGTCTGGACAAGTATTTCTCCCTGACATGCATCCACATGCCAATTTTCATAGCTGCTTGTTAAAAGGGGTACAAAATATGGGCTGTAACATAAAGCAAGCTGCAACTATTGAAAATTAAATCTTCCCAATTTAGCTTTAGTATGGCTGAGTACCTTTTGTACGAATTTTTTGGTGTAGCAAAAATAAACTGAAGGTGAAATGAACAGCAGAAAATCTGCAAGTTACTCCAGTGTGAAAATCAGATCAGAGACCTAGTTTTGGTATTACCACTATCCTTGATTGGCATCAATGCAAGTATGCATCAGTGTAGGCAAAATATCATCAAAGACAGCAATATACTGAATGAACAAGATTAAACCGTTAGAATGAAAAAGTGAACAGGCAAAATGCAATATCCTTGGAAAATTATGATGGCAAAGGGATACCAAACAAAAATCATGTCAATACTTTAAAAAATCTGACAGCCTGACACCCAGAGCCCTTCTAATTTTGAAGAAGGCTACCATGACGTCCATATTAGACATCTGATCAGCATCATTTTAATTCTGGTTCAACTAGACACCATAAAAAGTCTAGTAAAAATTCCATAGCAGTAGCACTTTCCCTTTAGGATGAGTAGACTTTCAAGATGGCTAACTTGATGGAATCATAGAGACACCATTTTCATTTAGATCCAATAAACATTTTAAGAAGTTTTCTTGTGGAAAAAAAATTAAGGATGAGGTGGTATGGTGCCAATCAATTATCATGTATTGGACACAGACTCATGCATACTAGCCTTAACATCAATCTCAACAGAGAGCTGTGGAAAATAATCTTGTTGAGTGTCAATTTTTACTCTGCAAGACAAGTATTTTGACATGATGATGTACTAGCCAAGAGAATCACCACCTTTTTGTAGGAATGCAGTTCATGTAACAAATTTTGACTACATTTAAAATATTTTACATGTGCTACCATTATCTTTTATTTTATACACACTTTACAGAATTCTGACATCTTTACCGTCTATACTCGCATACAAGTCAATCTAACTACAGGTCCACACCCCCACACCACCCTTTGGCAATTTTAGGGCAGCAAAAAGCAAATTTTTCTTACCCTCCTATAAGTCAAGCTGGGTTTTTTTTCAAGTCAAATCCATCTGCAAGAGATGGCATGTAGTCATTGAGTCCAAGTTGCATGTCAAAGTGAATGGATGGATTGACAGAGATTGGACAAATAAAGACAAAACCAATGTAGAATAAATACATTTGTATTACTGAGTTGGATATGTACAAATAAACGGACAACTTACATTTTGTCGATCTTCATGTAATGAAATCAACAGTGCTTAAGATTTTTAATCCACCTATGTAATAAATCCATGCAATGAATTATATGTCATATACGGGGATAAAAAAATGGTAATCCAGAATGATGTGATTTGCAATATTATGTAATATATCAATTCCAAAAGTATTATTAAAAAAATGTTCAGTTCACACTTCTGTGATTCAGGCTAATACCATCTGTTTCAAAGCCCAGGAATTCATCTTCATTGTTGGAGTTAAAGTTCTGAATTCCTCCACAGTCATCCAGTTGCTGTAAACATCGACTAGGATTCTGTTATCCTGTCCCATCCATTGCACTGGAAATACCACATTTCTTAATATGATTTGACCACCATCTCTTTTGGAAGTTCCTCAAATGAATTACACATCCAATGAGATACTAACTCGATCCAATGGATGCTTCACACTTCCTGCCTTTGTAAATTCTTTGGGTTTATCTACAATCAACTTGTGCCACTGTTTACTCATAACTGCCTTGAATGGCTTGTTTGCAGTTCCAACGTGGTGCCACCAGCCAGGGATCACAGTATGGTTGTTGTTGTTGTTGTTGGGTTTAACACCATTTTTCAGCACAAGATAGGCTATATATGGCGGCCAGTATTAATGGTGGAGGAAGAACCCAGGAAAACCCCAGAAAGAACCACCGACCCACGAGAAGCTACTGGCAAGCTTTCTCACATACCCACACAGGCCGAACCTAAGACTCAAAGGATTGTCCACTGGGGAAAACAAAGCAGTACTGTTTTTACATGCCAAAGGATTATGGTTGTATTTGTCTACACTGCAAAAACAATGCAAGTCTGCCTTTACAAGGTAAGGAAGTCAAGTGAGATTATAAATTTTTTTTAATATTTCACTTATAAGGCCCCATCTCTGCATTAATAAAATAAATTTTACTATAAAGATCGACTTACAAGTTAGTATATATGATACATTTCATATCTATCTTCTCATTTTTCAATGACCTTTCATTTAGGAGGAGTAGCAATAACAATATTTTGAACATAGCAGTCATTGTGCCATATATTGGAAGTCAGATTGACAACATTTTCGTTGAAGTCAAATCAGACATCACAAATGTCTTTTGGTGAAAATTCAATGCTGCTATGACCATCCAGCTAGGAGGAGTATCATTAACAAGGTTTTCAAGATGGTCACTGCAGTGGCTATATTGGAGGTCAGATCAGCACCATTTTCACTTAGGACCAATTAGATGGGCATAATTAGTATTTCAATGAAAACCCCATGCTAATAGAACTTTCCCTTCAGGAGGAGTAGCATCAAAATTTTCAAGACGGCTGTCATGGTGGCCATACTGGAAGTCAGATTGGCACCATTGTTTATTTAGGACAAAGTAAACATCATAGGAAATAATTTAGTGAAAACCTTATGTTGGTATGAATTTCTATTCAAGAGGAGAAAAAATAACAAGATTTTCAAGACAGTCATTGTGCCACTCTAATTGTATGTCTGAGTACACCATTTTCATTTAAGACCAACTAGATAATATAAGAAGTGTTCTGGTGGAAAACTATTTCAATATGAATTTCTGTTCTGAAAGAGCAGCAAAAACAAGATTTTTAAGATGGTGGCAATAAGGGACATCAGATCAACACCATTTTCATTTAGGATCAGCTATATACCAAAACAAGTCTTTTACCGAAAAAAGCCTATGATGATGTGACCATCAATTCAGGAAGAGTAGCAATAACAAAATTTTCAAGATGGCTGCCAATGTTGTCATACTGAATGTCCAACGGTACCATTTTCACATATTACCAATTAGACGCAAGAAGTTTTGGTGATACCACCATAGAGATAAGACTTTCCCTTGAGGATGAGTAGCAAAATCAAGATTTTGAAGACAGTTATTGTAGTGGCCATATTGGATGACTGAACAGTTGTAGGGCTGACTGAATCTTGTGGTGATTGCATATGGAACATTTCATGCCATTCTTCGAAGTAGTTTAGGTGGAGTATCGATAACTTGTGCTAATAAACAGATAGTTGGACAATGGACAACTGACTGTCTCACAAGCTCTTTGGTCTATAAACAGCTGGGTTAATAACAAAATGCCCTAATTTGTATCAGTGCCACCTCATGTTAAAGCCAACAATGATAAATTCTATCTTTGTTTATAGGATGTGCTGAAAGCCATATATAATTCATCCCACTTACCCTGAAATAATTCTGGAGCAGCATAGGGTGGACTGCCACAGAATGTGTCTAATTTGTTCCCTGGCACAAATTCATTGCTAAACCCAAAATCTGCTATCTTAATATTCATGTCACCATCTAATAACAAGTTTTCTGCCTGCAAAAGAGAAGAACATTTAAGACGTATATTCATGTTGCTATTTCATTACAAAATGTCTGCCCGCAAATAAATGAGGAAAATTATACAAACATTGGCACGTTTTTCAACAGAACAGTCTTCTAGCAGATGTGGCAAATATCTGATGATCTGCTTATAGACATTAACTTAACCTTTATAGGTTACTATATATTATCGTGGATAAGTGACTTCACCATACTGGTGGTAAAAAAATGCAAAAATGATTTCTACACAAGGACGGCCAGTCTCACAAGCTAAATGTACTATCTCCTATTGTTTGGCATCGAAACATTTCAGCTTACATGACAGCCTTGATGACAACCAATGCTAATGGAAAAAGGAACTGAAATCTTGCCCAGCATCACATGCAAGATGAAAATACATTAAAATCAATGCAACTGTTATATACAAAACAGCGTACCACTACGTAGGTTTTGCATGGAAGATGAGCAATGTATATTTTCTATTTTAAAGTTTTATAGAAATGAAATAGGCTTTTAGAAATGAAATAGGAATTTAGAAATGCCAGTTCTAATTCAGTAGATTTTACTCCAATAAGAACTATATGCAAGTTTGTTTGCTGAACGTGTATGCTTCTACATAACACCTGAGACTATAATTTTCCAGTTCTCTCTAAACTTTGTTAAACTTCTATTGTATTTAAATCTAGCAATTACACTGTCAAACCTTTTGCATTCAATCTGGACTTACTTTTAAATCTCTGTGAACAATGTGCTTTTGATGACAATACTGCACTGCAGAGACAATCTGAAGACAGAAAGAAACTGAATACTTGAGCAAGCATATAAATACACAAATGAAGAAGATCTTAGTCAAAAGGTTAATCCGTTACAGCCTTCAAACCTGCAAACTTTACATCAAGACTACACATTGGAGGCATCATGTGACATTTTATTCATGGTCATTCACAGTTTTTAGAAGGGGAAAGCTCTATGTCTATGACACATCTTATCCTTACTCAACAATGAGCAATTCATGTTACTACTTCAGACTTGGAAATCTTGCTCTAATTTGATGAAAACAGCCTTCTGACTGGTTGAAATATTTTCAAGATTTAGAGTCCAGCAAAGTTGTGTGATGGAGAGTTCATATATATTCTGAAATCAGTGTTGTACCATGGTTGAGCTAAGGAACATTTTATAACTTCTACACTGCAATTGTGATTAGATACATAGATTTATCAACAACAACAATTGTTGAAATATATCATGTTTTAGCTGGCAAATGTTCTCTGGGTTTTAAAAAACAAAAATAAGCAGGATAATTTCTTTTTTGGAATGACTTCACTTACTTGTCGAAACTTCGCCCTAGCTTCTTTCTCTTTCATCCTACCATGTGCAACAAGGTAGTCAAAGACTTCACCTGTAACATAAAAAGAATAGACATCAAAGCCCTCACTACAAGAGATAAATCACACTTATGCAAGGTCTACATAACTTGAGTACATCATGCATGAATTCACATTATGCATATAAAATTTGATATTAATCTATAACCCCCTTTTCCTAGTCCCCTTTGCAGTCAAAGTATTTATCCTTGTCTTTATCTATTTATACTAGTGAAGTGATAACATAAATATTTCTGTTTAACCAGAAAATAAAAGTATCATAAACTTGTTGCAGAATAATATTGTGATTGAAATATTAAAAGTGATGGACATGGCTGAAAAGAAACTAAGATGCTTAAAAAAAACCTGTAGGCATGAAATTTTTGAACTGGCTGGAATCTGGCTAATAAAAAAATGGACAAGATGGTGAAGAAAACTGGGCCATTTGGACGATTTCTTCACCACTTTCTCATCATGCTATTGATTGCACATTATGAAAACAATTATTTCAAGCATTCTCTAAAAAAAATTTGATTCAACATCCATATATGAAGGCATTACAGTAATCATAATATTTTGTCCAATCTTTGGTAGTCAATTGTCATTGATCCACAGTTAGGTATAAATACATGACATATTTAGTTGATACAGAATGCCCCACTATCTATCTGACATGTTGTAACTGAAAGAACTGATCCAGGCAAAACCCATTTTGCATTTAAATTGGAAGATAGGAATAATCAGAGGCTTCTGTACACAATAACATTTGTTGCATGTAAGTTTCTCTAATTTAAACATTTTAAGCAACTTTTAGTAACGAGTCAATACATGTGAATATTGTGGAAATCCTCTTGTTTTAATACTTAACAAATCACCAAATGAGCTCTCTCTTTTTTTAATTGATTTCACCTGCTATTGGCAGGTACTTCTTTTATTATCAAGAGGCCACTTGTTCAAAACAATGTTTCAGGTAACTAAATAGGCCAAAAGTCAATGTAGAATGAAGTGGATTAATGACCCTTTGCTACTGATGAATTTGTTCAATACTGAAAGGCCTTTATAAAAAGATGCCTTCCATCAAAGTTGGTAAAGTTTATTTTGAAAGTCTTTTTTTTTTAAAATAGATAAATTACATATTTGATGGCAGATCTGAAACGACTTCAAGGTAAGATGCTCACTTTTAAATTGAATAAATTCTGTTAACTGTTTTTGAGAAGCTTAAAATGATTTCCTATTTTAGTAACTGTGACCCCATTTAATCACTGATGGGCATCACATGTACACAATTTTAAACCCTTTCATGCCAGGGAACTTTCTATTGCCTATGATCAAGTATTATTTCTTACTGGTCTGTTGATGAAATGTATGTTTTAGTAAAGAGCATGTGACACTCGTGTCTGTTAGCTAACTTTAGCTACAGAGGAAAATTTAGAACTGAATCAAACACAATTATTGTTGAAAACCATACAGTCGTGCAGGGCAGTGGCTCTTGTTTACACAAAATCCGATGCGGAATGTTCACAACTACACAGCTGACAGTTTAGACACTGGATCAATGGTACTTCATTAACAATAACATGAACCATAATGGTGCAAACTTGGATAAATGCAAAGCACGCTCTGATAAAGAAAAGTGCTGGAGGCAAAAATACTTAATATAAAAAAGGTACAAAATTAGACGAAAAGACATTTAAAAGTGACAACTAAGACTAATTTCAATATGTGATCTTAGAAGATGTGTCAAAACAACATCCAAGGAAAAGGAAGGTATTCAATATTTTAGCTATAACAAAGAAATCAGACTAGGAATATGTTCTTTTAAAGTCGGGGGTTCCAAATGCTAACTGGAGAGAATATTAGTATTGGCTGCAGTCATGGCATCCCAGTAAAAGTAAGCAATACAAAGGTAGCATGTAATGTATTACTGTCATCAAGTTTGTAGTCAGGGGTAGCCCAATTTGCTGGGAATCTGTGACAACAATACACCATAATAAAAACACAAAGCAGAAACTAGTTTGAAATAGATCAAATAAGTATAAAGACTTGTGTGACACTTTTCAAAGCATGTTATATCTCTTATCAGTACAATGCAGAGCATATACGAGTTAATGTTCAGACTTAAAATATTTTCCATCAGCAACACCAATATCATTTTAAAAAGAAATACCCGTGTGGGTATAGTCTGAACTTGTGTTAGTCAACTGGAATTTTATTCAACTGGAATTTTACTTGGTAACAATTTCAGTTTCTCAAATAATTACAGACCTGCCAACCCAAACAAGACCGTGTCAGTAAGGCAGTTTCTTTTTTTTCCCCAAGTCACATCATTTTTCAGTAGGGTGTAACAAAATATCATATACTGCTATTGTCAAGTTGAAAGCATGTATTAAAACAGTTTTGTATTTAAAATATACAGCAATGGTAAACATTATGTTCAAATGAAATGTTTTTCAAGCATATGTAGGCCTTATTTACTAGTACAGCTGCACAAACTTCAGTTCCAAAATTGTTGCAGCTTAATAGCTTGTTGTTACCAATCAACTTTATGTAATTCTTTGGAATCTGTTTTCCATTTCACATGATGGCAATCATATCTCCCACCAGGAGATATATTCAAATCGACACATGTCCAATAAATGTAACTGGGCCTTTTCCTGCTTTTATTCAGAAGAATCTTAATACTCCTTTTTATTCTTCTGTACTGATTATTGACACTTTTTAAGAGGCTTATTTTCGCTTTCATCTTCAACATGCAGGATTGCTGGCTGCCATTTTTAAAAAAAATCTATAATCAACAGTTTGACCAGACAGATGCTTTGCATGAAAATGTGCTATTTAAAGCATCTGTGGTACTACTGTAAAGTTAGTATGGTTCCCTGACAAACTCCACAAAATCTAAATTAAAACCTGAATCCAAATCAAAGACAAGTCAATTATTCAGATTTTATCGCAACAATTACATTTTCGTAGTTTTTGCTTTTTTTTTCTGCAAGTCAGTATTCTTAGGGTCATTTTCGTAAGACTTGAGCAAAATTATGCAAGTTGGCAGGTCTGTAATTAATGCAAAAACTTGTGTTCAACATCATACCAGACTAGAGATTCAAATATGAATGTATTACTTATTTTATTCCAATGAAATTTCAAAAACACACCACAATGCAGAAGAAAGAAATCTAATTTAGATCTCTGCTTGAGGTTTACTATTCTGTTAAAGACTTGTACAATCATACACACACATACAGACACAACTATGTGTACAAAGACATATAAAGTGTACATATGGATACAATATAAAAAATAAAAAAATTCTTGATTGTTTCATTACAAAATACACACATGTATTCTTAAAGGATACAAAAGTTTTGTCTTCAGTCAAATACCAATTCAAGTGAAAACCAGATATATCTGTGTGCTTAGCTCTAGATTTGAATTTAATAAATTGGCAGGGTTCATACAGATCTGGACAGCTGAAATTCATTGACTTTTCAATGACTGGTTTCCAGTTTTCAGTGACAACTCACGGTATCAAGTGTTCTGCTTCAGTTACTAATTTAAATACAAGGAACAAATAAAAAAAACCATACAGAAATAAATAAATGTAATATGAAATCGGAAATGATATTTAAGAAGAAAGTCACTGTAAACCAGATGTTAACCATTGCCCTTTAGCTTTTATACTTTCTTCTCCAGCTTCAAGTCCAGTGCTTACACTTCCAAGATGCTGCCCAATTTTATCTAATGGGGGTGACCCACTTTAACGAAAATAAGAGGCGAGTGGCAAAAAAAGGAGGGAGAGGACAAAATGGTCATAGTTTGCTACATATCTAACAAGTCAATATCCATCTTTCTTCAGCAACACTCTGTTAAGAGTCCTATTTAAATCAAAATCTTTAAATATGTTGTATAAGCATTAATCTGTTGATTTTTCTGAGCTTAATCTGATCCTCTCAAGTGTATGAATAGTAATGAGATGCCCCTGCTTATGGGGCATATAAACAACTATCACAGCCAGCTGGAACAAGTTTGAAAACTGTTCCTTATGTTTATTATGTACATTTTTTCACTGCACACAGGTAGTCTTCTGGATACTTTGACTCCAAGGTAAGATTTGTCACTAAGATAAGCTCTGCTCAAGTTTCACTTTCCTGAATTGGTACTCTAATGTGCCAGATTTCCTATCTGTTCAATAGTACTGTATTAGGATTATAAGCCCATTAATGCCATAATCAGCTTGTTCAGACAGTTGTATTTTGATCAAATAAATGTAAGTACTTCCTAATTTTATTTTTTGATTATTTATTAAATTTATCTGAACCCATATAAGGCTATATGTAGCTATGCGCAAGGTATTTTGAATAATGCAATTTTAGGAAGAAGTGTTCACTTTTGATTTACCCTCATTTTTCTTTCTTTTTTTTCACGCATAAACTTTAAGATATCACACAATAGGGTACCAGACTGCAACTAATGAATCACGTGACAAGATCACTTCCTTTAAAAACACAGGGCAATTTGTTAAGATGCATACAAAATTGTTTTATCAGTATTGTAGTTGGCAAAATGAATAACTTACTGCAAAAAGATCCACATGTCATCGAGGAAAAGAAAACTTCTCAGTTTAGAGGAGAAAGTGAAAGTAATTAAACTGACCGAGAGGTGGTGGGATTGGAGAAAACTAATGTCTGAAAGACTCAGATAAACAATATTGTGAAAGATAAGGAAACAATTCTGCAGAAGCGGGAAGGTGAAATGGACAGAGAAAGGAAGATTGTTTGAGCCAGAGATGTTTGTATCCTGATTTGAACGACAAGAAAAAGCAACAATTTTGTCAACTGATTTGGAATATGACAACTCCACCGCAAGTAACGAATGGTTGCACAGATTTCAAGTGCGACACAATATTAAGTGTTCTGTCCTTAGTGGAGAATCAGCTGATGTTAATAATGAAGTTGTCGAAGATTGGTTGTTATTGTTGTTCTAGGGTTTTAACGCCATTTTTCAGCACACTATAGGCTATACATGGCGGCCAGTATTAATGGTGGAGGAAGAACCCGGAAAATCCCAGGAAAGAACCACTGACCCTCGAGAAGCTACTGGCAAGCTTTCTCACATACCCACATTGGCAGAATCCGAGACTCGAACCTATGGAGACAGAGGTGAGATGGCAGTGATCCGTAACGGAAAGCGCTTTAGACCACTCGGCCACTCGGGGCCCCCATCGAAGATTGGAACAAAAGACTAAACAATAAATGACAGTAAGGATATTTTTAATTGTGACAAGACTGGTTTGTTTTTTAGACTGTTACCAACAAAGTGACAGATAATGTGATCTGTAACATAATTATAAAGACAATTTTAAACTAGATCAATGGTTATTCATAACATTCTTTTGAAAATGAAGAAAAAGTTTGTTTTACATTTATTTCACAACATGCATGTGATTTTTTTAATGAAAATATTAAATGTTTTAGAATTAAATGTACTTGTAACTTTCTTCATATGTATTTACTATTCGCATTTGTCATCCCCCTCTAGACAGGACACCCTCATTATAAGGCCACTTCCCTGCTGCAATAGGGATGGCCTTATAAGAGGGGGACTACTGTAGTCACAATTTTCTGGACTTTGAGAATTTGCCAATATGTCAAAAAATATAAACTTTTTATAATACCCTAAATTAAATAAATGCGTGATATCCCAACATTTCTTCAAGTGAATTAGCAAGACAGTGAAAACATATATCCCCATGTTTTTCCTGTCTAGGATAATTTGGCAGTAAATCATCCTGGATTGTACATTTGAATTTACCTTGCATTAATTTACTGAAATATTATCCTGGTGAGTCAAAGAATATAAATACATGTTACTATTCTCTGTTTCAATTGCATTCATTGTACCTGTAATTTGAGTAGTAAAAAAAATATCCACATAATACTTTAACATACTCCTCATGAATAAGGAGGATTTAATCTGTGTTTTTAAGTCCACAGTGCTAAGAATCACCAAATTATTCATCCAGAAGTTCACACCTCTTAACGCTAGTCATCAGATCTATTAAACTTACATATCTATTATTTGACAAGTTATGAATTTGTCGTATGGTATGCCGAAATTGGTAAAAAAGTTGACATTTGCAGTTTAACATATTTTGCAAGTGTTCACAATGACATCAGTTTCGGTTCTGATAACATGAGTGATCCACTCAATTTTAATCTCAATTTCAGACAAGCTACATCAGCTAAAATTCTCACTTTTTACACTTTTCTATCTTCAATAATCTTATATAATTCATAGCCTTAAAATAAATTGCCATCTCTATTGTCAGCCAGTAGGCCTATTTGTCGAACTGAATCGTCTAAGATGAACCGCGCTGGGTTTCAGCATTTTTGGATTGTCTAGGTAGCCTGTATTTTAACACATTAACCCTGGTGATGAGTTTATGTTGCAAGAGGTAGTAGCCTACTTCCGAGCCCTGTAGCATCAAGGTCATGCATGATACACTAAAGTGGGTGGTATTATAGAAAGGTGGACAGAGGTAGCTCTACAATGATACCAAATAATCTGGAATTTCTAGTTGCACTGCAAAATACAGAGGGAAAAACCTCTTTTTCTGGACCCAATTTTTTTCTACTCAAAATTCACCCTTGGTCGGAATCTCATTTTGTGTCCAGATTTTAGACTTTTTGGTCTCAGATCTAAGGCAAACCGGTTTGAACTGCGAACAGACAGATGAACCTTTGCAAAAAGTAGGATAAGATGGGCATTTGGAATAAAGAGTGGTCTCGATACGAAAATAATGGGTCCGTTAAGCAAAAAAAAGAAATAAAAAAAAAAAAACCAAAACACTTTCACCTTTCTGCCCATGCGCGAGCCAATGTTTCTAACAAAACTAGGCATTATATCATTGGAAGATCAGCTGGAAGATGATTAATTAGGATGTATTCAGAACTAGCTTTCAAAATGTGTTTCCTACTCAAATTTCAGGAGAAAATGACAAAAACCTCCAGGGGTTAATGTGTTAAACATGCATTTGTAAAACATCCTCACATGCATGGTTCAAACTTCAACAGAACGTCTTGTCCAGGACCCAGTGTGACAATTAAAGTCAGTGAAGTCGAGGAGTGTTAATGACATCATTGGAGGTACTATGTGTGATATCTTATTACTTCATGTGGATTACGACAAATAGTGGAATTGCTAGCATATATCAAACCGTACTTTCAATCCTCACACAATTTAACATAAATGACCCGAAAGTAAAATTTTCAATCTTTTATTTTTTAAGCAACATCTCTAAAATGCAATGATTTATAATGACCTAGGTGAAATATCAATGAATTTCAAGGCCTTGAATTGAGGTGTTCATTTCTAAATGACTTTCAATGACCTTTAATGATTGTGAGAACCCTGATTGGGTACTTGACTGGCATGATTGGAACTAACTGTGGTGTTGCAAATTCAATGGGATACTATATTTTGTGATCCCAAACATCTTTTGCAAGAAGGCAGTGTAATCTACCAAGATGTTGATCACAGAAATGCCAATTGATACAGTGCATCGTGGATTACAGATTGCACACTCAATCCAGTGTATGTGGACAGAGGGACAAAATATTATCTACCCACTATGAGTACTGGATGTCCACTTAAGTCGGCTGGATTTACCACAAATCTAGTGGAAATCGACTCATTCTTGTGAAGTCTATCACAAATTAATTGCAGTCTTAGGATATCCGTCAATGATTCTCTTGTATTTAAACTGCAAGTGAACACAATAAATAAACAGATGGAGAAACACCAATGCCATAAACTTGACCATGACAGGTGTCAATATCATTTCCACATTCAAAGTTTACTGTAATCCTCTATTATGGTGAAACCTTGATAAAAATTAACTATACTGATTCAAAGAATGTCATATTCCTGGGTATATCACAAATGCTCTTTGAACTGTACTATTCACAATTTCAAAAAAACTTGTGTCACAACACAGGATGCAGAGCACATTTAAAAATGGTGGACATGTTACAAACAAATGACGAGTGTTGACTGAACTACAATTGCTTTAATCCTGAACTTAATGATTTGTTTCACATTTACTTTCAAAATTAATTCTCTAAGCTGTACAAGTGATAGTTATGGGTATAACGACTTAATTTTCATAGTACTACACATCTCAGGTTCATCATGAAAAATGTCAACATGCGTTATTATGCTGTAAAGGCTTAACCTGTGAGAACATCCTGTAAACCAGGGGTTCAAAATTTAAATAAAATTTTGATTCTGCTCTTTGTTCAGAATGAGTATATTGATAAGTTGCTATTTAGCAATTCATTTTGTATTTAAACAGAATATATATGTTTACCTGCATTATTAATCTGCCAGTAGCATGCTTTTTCGATTTTCCTAGTATCTATTGCTGAATATGTCACAATTACCATGCATGAACATAAAGCTCAAGAAATTCAACCGACTGGAAGTTGTTACATATATCTGATTTAATTCATATTTATTTTAATTTAATTGTCTGTCAGTTTTAAATTTTTTATTCTATTATATGCTATTATAGTGTAAATTTATTCACTGGAGATGCTATTTTTCCAGAAAATCAGCTGACCTGAATCACTCTTTTGTAAGCAACAGGTGTTGATCTAACTCTTGGCCTTATTTCAGAATTTGTAGCAACCTTCGTAAACAAGTTCCATTTTATTTTAAAATGATTGGTTGTTGTCAGGGTCATTTCTGGTGTAGGTGACATAAACAAGATCACTTGACACACACCCTTTCGATTTTGCAATTCTGGTTTTTCCATTACTATGCATTTGTTAGTTTTAATAGAGATGCTTAGAGAGAGATATTTCTCAGTTTTGGGCTTTTTACACTTGATGTCAAGTTATTCTGTTGTAGCCAGATTTTGAGTTATAATTTTCTTCAGATCAGTTGGATTTCAAAAGGATTAATTCTCTTTTTCTCTGGAAATATTCTGAGGAGTGCTTACACAAAATTTTTGGAAAGACATTGCTTGCAAATTTAATTTGATTTCCAACACCGGAGTGCTATTATTAGTATTTCTACAAGGAACTGTAGATAAGCACAGTACTGATTACAGCATACGTCATCGTCATCCATCTTAGATTTTCCATCAGGATTCGAACTTGAAATTATCAGTAACATTTATTACCAGGACTTCTGCAATTTAATTCGTGGATTATTCTTAACTTTTTTCGGATTTGATTACTGAAACCTAAGTTCTCCTTTTTTCATTTTTAAAGAATTTTTCCAGGAAAATAAATTATTTGTTAAATTTAAAAAAGCTTGTTGTTTTCACTCTGTGTTAGTGTTTATTCGAGCCTAAACACGTAACAAAGTCAACTGAGTGAGGATTACTGCAATAATCAGAGTAAACAAAGTGACAAAATGACCTTAGAATTAATATGAATGGCTCAAAATAAACAGGAAATAGTTATGATTTACAACCTCTGAACACAAAACCTCTTCCACCTCCAGTTCGTAGTAATTAAATAAGTCCTGTTGTGGATACCTGTTTGAAGTCATGAAATATATATTAAGCCATATATTAACAACAACCAGTGTAATTAAAGATAAATAAATTTCATCCTCCAAAATGTAATTATCAAGAATTTCTTCAACTCGGACAGCAGAATTCTTAACAATTCCTCAAAGTTTTGAATGGTTTGCATCTGTGTCATCAATCCAGCCTGATTGCATAAAAAAATCTTAGTGATCATGACTAGTTCTGAGCGTGTTTGATTATATTACTCTGAGTGAGTGTTTTCCCTGCAATAAAGCAATATAATTACGTAAGTGCACAGTACATATGAAACTTGAACAGACAGCAAAGTTTATACTATCAAACATACTTCAAGCTGAAGCATTACATAGGCAACTTTGGACTAAATGCTTAAATTTAAATTGTTTTGCAAAATTTGAATGTAGGACTGCAATTTTTTGTCCCATATCCCCAAAATTTTGACCCTGTGCACACTTTTTCATCTGGAAAAAAAATTAAAACAAATTTATTTTTTGTCAATGTACATCAAAATCCATAATGGAGCTAAAAATGGCCAATGATAAATAAGGATGATAAAAACTGCACGATGACAATGAATATCCATTTTAAAACACTATCATTGAGAACATTCCAATTCAAGTTGCAATGTAAAGTCTCTGATGACTGTTAGTGTAATGTATTTTCAAGGTTGAAGTCGCACTTTGTCATGGAAGATTTCATTTATTTTGAGGCTGTATTAATGACAAGAAACGTAATGCAAATACACAATTTGCCATTTAATTATTGCTTCATTACTTTAAAAAATTAAAAAAAAACATGGGTGTTTATTCTAAAACTGGTAGAAAATAATCAATGAACACTGAAGTAACTTGGCAAGATGAGGAACTGAAAATTCCATGGTACAGGTTATTTCATGTTAACCAAATATTCCAAAATGTCAATGTGTTCACAAGTTACTTGAGCACATGATAAAACATTTACTTCAACAGTGTAGTTTTCCAAGAAAAATATAGTATGCTGCAGACAAAAAAGCTAAGGTGATTCTTTGAGCATTACTAGTGCATTACATAAAAGAATTTTCCTTTGTCCCTTCAAAATGCTGTATGTTATGTTTCACACACAGTCAACTGCCCTTGGGATCCTAGGTGCAAGACTGAATTCATTAAAAAAGATCTTTATTTTCAGCCTAATTATTTGCAAAAATAAACCACACAAATATGCTGCTTATCTAGAATTCTCTGCTGGACGACCACATTTTCAAAGCTGGCTGCCTTAAGACGACCATGCAATACAATAATTTTTCTTGCACTTAACTCACCTCCACTTGCATATTCCATCACTAGATAAAGAGTCTTCTCTGTTTCTATCACCTCAAATAGTTTAACTGAAAGAAAAACAAAAAGGAAAATGTCAATGTCACTTTCTTAGTTTACAAAAGATCTTTCTAATCATACCTGTTTGTGAAATTTCTCTCTTAACCTACGAGCCATACTAAAAACACTCTGTAAAATAAACAATCTTTCCTCTTTAAAATAATTGTCTTCATAATAAATATACATTTCTGATTACATGAGCCCACTATCGAGCTTCAAATTTAAACCATACAATCCAGGCTGTTCTATTGAAAAGGTAACAAGAATTGTTTATCCTCTGAGCTCCATCCCTTGTGACTTCATGAGGGCTCAAAAATATAAGCTGGTGTAACCTCCTGAATGTCATAAATGTCAGAAGCAATGGCAACCCAGTGGACAGTACACCAGACTTGCAACTGAAAGGGTGCATACTACCATCAGATCAGTTGATGGGCAAGGTACTTCACACCAACTGTCCCAGCACTAAATTACCTACTTCTGTTGCTATGCAGAAGGACATCAAACCAAAGCAAAACCATCCCTTGTGTATGTGTTTGTCAGCTGTTGTTGTGGGGTTTAACGCCATTTTTCAGCACACGATAGGCTATACATGGCGGCCAGTATTAATGGTGGAGGAAGAACCCAGGAAAATCCCATGAAGAACCACCGACCCACGATGAAGCTACTGGCAAGCTTTCTCACATACACACATTAGCCGAATCTCAGACTCGAACCCACGCAGACAGGTGAAATGGCAGTGATCCGTAATGGTGAGTGCTTTAGATCACTCAGCCACTCAGGGCCCCGTTTGTCAGAAGTGGAAGGGGGTACAAAACTTCAGCATTAAACATGTACTACCACATGGTCAAAAGACATGCAGACTCTAGTGTAGAAGAGATTATATTCATTCACGATCCCTGCTCTATCACATTGATACATAGAGGGATTGTGTCACAATTTCCAAACATTCTCCATAAAATCTTGAATTTACTAAACAACTCTGCAAAGCTTTTAGCATGGTAGTTTCCTGTGCCCAACATAAGTCAAATTTTCATGCAGAAAATATAATCATGACAAAGAACACTTTTCAACTTAAGTTTTCAAGACAGCTTCTGTGGATGCCATATCAGAATACAACAGGTACCATTTTCATTTAGGACCAATCAGATACTGTGCAAACCCCATGTTGATATAATGACCCATTCTGGATGTTTAGCAAGAACAAGATTTTCAATATGAATACTGTGGCAGCAATATTATGCATCGGATCAGCAACATTTTAAAAAGAATGAAAGACATTTTGTATGAGCTTGATGTTTAAGAATTTACAATTACTGCAAACTCAGGTGGTTAATTCTAAACAACTGTGGCATATACACTGCCCCCATAAACCATACGTATAAATATATACATAGCTGCCAACCCTCACGATTTTGGCATGAATTTAACGACTTTTCAGCAATTCACGGATTCACGCTGCAAGCAAAAAATTCACGAATTCTCCAATTCTCAATTATTTTAAATCTTTAATAAAATAACCGATTTCCCATTAAGCGCTAGTCGTGATACTGGCAGTTGCCGAAACAGTCGGTACTGCTGGTCGCGATAATAGTAGAACTACAGCCGATTGGTACAGTTGGCCCGGTAGCAAGCATTTTAGCCTATTTTAATCTATATGTATAAGAGTACTTTTACAAAATGCTTTTAAGAGAAACTGGAGCCTAACCGGAATTTTGCTCCGCCCATGCGTCACCAACACCGATTTGAATTACTGTTCGGCATTGCGTCTAAGATCTTGAAAATGGCTTCAGCACCAAGGAAAAATAAATGTATTGCTCAAAAAGCGAAGTTTAACTTGGAATATACCAAAAATTGGCCGTGCATTCAGCCATCAAACATCAATATACATTATGCTTTTTGCACACAGTGTGCCACAAATTCTAGTATTGGGCATGGTAGGCAGAAACAATGTGAGGAAGCACATCGGTCGCAAAAAACACGTATATAGAGGTTGGGAAAATTAAGACTTCGCAGATTTCAGCTCTGGAATATTTTAAGCCATCGACAGAAGACCTGCAAGCTACCAACGCCGAAGCATTATTTGTGAGTTTTCTTGTTGAACACAATCTACCTTTATCAGCTGGAGACCATGCTAAATATTTGTTCCGACAAATGTTCCCGGACTCGAAGATCGCTTCCAAATTTTCCTGTGGAAGAACCAAAAGTGCTTCACTAGTTAAAGCAGTGTTGGAGAATGCCACAGAAAACTTGGTCACTGAGATCAACCTGCAGGCAAGAAGCCTGAACTGTTTTGAAAGCAAATTTACGATCAAGCAATTGAGGAAGTTCAAGTCTGCCACAGTATCATGTCTTGGTAAATAACCATAAGAACAAGTGAAGTTTATGCATTTCATAATAAATAGAAATGCTTATATATTTCTGCATGTATGTAGTGTTTTATTTTTTTTTTGCGATCTTGATATAGTGTAGTATTGACGGTCAGAGTGGATGGAGTTACTGTTATGGTATTTTTCACTAATTCATGTCCAATTCACTAATTTTTATCCCTATTTTCACTAATTACAAGCCTGGAAGGTTGGCAGCTGTGTGTATATATATATATATATATATATATATATATATATATATATATATATATATATATAGAGAGAGAGAGAGAGAGAGAGAGAGAGAGAGAGAGAGAGACATACATACATGCACACAAAACGTGTGGACATGATGTAAATGAAGCCAAAATGGCACCAGTGTGAAATGCAGGTCACAGTGCCCATCTCTTCTTGTAAGAGATGCATAAAATTATCAAGTTTGATGATTTTAGCATGAATAAAGCTTGAGAAATAAACTTAAAAAAGTAAAATTTGACCTAAGTCAATGAAGCATGAAATATGGGCAACAGTGACTCTGTTTTGTGATAAGGGTATTGTACTTGTTATGATGCATTCACTCAACAAGTTTCATTATTCCAGTTATAACATTATTAATATGGTGTGAAAAAAAAGTTGGTGGTAAACTCAAGATGATCAAGAATGAACATGTTAACAAACATGATTTTGGTCTTCTGTTAAAAAAGCTGAACAAATTTTATGGGGGGGTGGTCTTGCTGAAACTTATGATAAAAAAATAAACCAAAATAATCATTTGAAAAACTAATGAACTTACCAAAAACCAATAATGTTCAACTTGACTTCAATAATTTCACAATATTTATTGTCACATGAATTTGTTCTCCAATACTACTGATGCTGAAGTTATTTCATACGTATGACAGTGTTCACATTGCAATTAAGTCACAATAATTTGAAAATTTTTGCTGCAAATATATTATATTTCTCTCTTTTCATAACAAATCTCTAAAATAAACACCCAAAGTACATCAACTATATACAAATAATCCCATACATTCACTTGTCATTTTCTCCAATGGACACAACCTGTTGATATTCCAGTCAAGCTCTTTTTCCGGCTTTGGCAAAGATTTCTTTAGCGTTTTTTATTTTTTTGTCACCACTGACTTTTTTGGGCTCAATGTGCAATCATTTTTTTTTCATTCTCAATGACAGCCTTTTTCCTTTCAAGCTGTTGCATGTATTGGTGACATGCAGTGCGCATATTCTAACAGAGGGCTACATCTGTTCTCTCATGCAAGAACTCTTTCTTATTATAGTAATTAACTGCACTTTTTCCGGATACCTTCTGAGCTTAAATTTTTCTGTATGCAGCTTCTTTTGTAGGTGCTGTTCCAAACTCTTCCAACTGTGATTACCGTAATTCAGATCTTTCTTGCACAGGTCACAAAATGCCAGCCCTCTAGTGTTCAGTTTTCTTATAACTGACCAACTAAATCTCTGTCAACTTTTCACTCCAGCCATTCCTATTTCCATGTTTTTTAACTTTTATGTAAACTTTTCATGCCATGGTCTCTCTTAACAACTCGGGATGCCATATTTTGCAAACATGCTTCTTCTTTTCATTGCCATCAGTTTCCATTACATGAAAATTCACTGGATGAATTTAAACCTTTGACCAATCAGAACTCTTTACGAAAGGTGTGTGCTAACTAATATAAGGAACGAATTTACAAGGGTCGTTGCAGAATGGGGCCAGACAGACCATTTTTAAAACCCCGATCGCAGATGATATAAAAACTGGGCTATATCAAGAACAATCCGATTAAAGTCAGACAGAAAATGGAATTCCGCTTTAAAATGGAGAAAAATCATGTCTGATGTTAAGTACAGGTACAATGTTAGACCCCTCAGCACCCTTCACGGGTGCAGGCACTATGAAACACATTTCTGTTTGCATAGCACCTAGGGAGAACAAAAATGGTTGAGATTTACTGAAGCAGTAAAAAGTATAGCTTTATCTGTATGGACATCAACACCTACAGTTACACTGGGAAAAGTAAAACAGTTAACCTCTGCTTCAAGAGGTGAACTGAAAAGAAAACAAATTATTCATTTTAAAAGAGCCAATATAAATATGTTCATACTAACCTATATTGGGATGATCTAACATTTTCATAATCCTTACTTCCCGAAAAAGCTGCAAAAGAATAAAGGAACATGTTAAGATGGAGGGAAAAATCTCAGGTGAAATTTCTAATACAAGTAACATCAATCAAGACAATACCTACAGCTCTTTGCAAACTGCATAATCCCCATACTTGTACTAATAGACTAGCAGATTACATTTATTCAAGCCTAAAGGAGAAATCCCAGTGTCTCACCTGTGAACAATGGTAGACATATAGCTTTCGGCTAACCCAAGTACAAACTTGATTGTAATATTCATCAAATGATCCAGATGAACATACAAATAATGTACATGATAAAGAATGTTAAAGATCTTCGTCACAGAAACTTGTATGCCAAGACTGGAAAAGTGATACCTACATGTACATCTACCATTCCAACACAAGAAAATAATGGTTAAATGGTTCCATTGATTCAAACTACTGCACTTCCTAACAGTACCTCCTCCATCAATCTAAAGTTTATTTCATAATATTCAAACTTGTTAATAAATTTCAGGCTTTCACCTGTGCATTCTGATGCCACATGTACATTACCTACAAGAACATCCTGGTTTTGACCAATTCACTTGGAGTAATCGATTATTTAATTTGTACTACAAATTTCCAAAAACATTTTGTAAAAATGAGGGTATAAAGCAGGACTAAATTTTTTAATTTAAAAAACAATAGGAAAAAAAATAAGACAAAAAGGAATATTTTATAAAGCAAAATAGTATGAAATTATTGTAAATTACTGGACTCATCTTTGTAAAAAGCTTGCTCTTCCAGAAACCAATGGCAATGTAGAATAATAATAAAAGTACTGTAGCAGAAAACCTTATTCTGAAGTATCATCTGCAACTGTAATCTTCTAGGAGCTGAATTTCCGTGACCTCGTATACAAAATTTCCGCGCCTAATCGGTTACTTTTGGGATGTGACGTCATAGTAGTGACTCCAGCAGCTCAAGTGAGAGTTGCCAGAGTAAAAGACAATACCGTTTTGCATTGCTTACGGGTGTAATAGAACATTAAGAAAAGCCTGTAGACAACATTTTTTCTTTTTCTTTTCCGTAAGATAAAGGCATAATGAAAGAATGGATACAATATTACAAACGAGTTGATTTCAAAGCAACACCATACAGCACTCTGTGCTCGTTACATTTCTCAAAGGAATGTTACTAGAGGGATCATGAAAAAATGGCAGCTCAAGGATACTCAAATGCTAGGCCTGACTAAAAGTTGGCGCTGTTCCAGACATACCTTTGGACATTTTAAATCCTGGGAAAAGTGTTAAACGTGTGAGTTACGAAAATAGGCAGAAGGCCGAGTAAGTGACCACAAAATACAAGAATCAATTCACAGATCTTTTATCTACACCAGCAGTGCTAAAAACAAATCGGATAGCCCGACACCCTGGGCCCCTCTGGTTTTAGTTCCGGCCCATCCTGTACTCAAAGTGAGGTGCCCGCCCATCCTGTATTCAAAGTGAGGTGCCAGTCAGGCTTGTCGAAACAAAAATTGTTTGCTTCAGGAAACTTTGATTGCGCTGGTGAAATGAGTAAATGTATTTTCAAGATGTTGACATACATGCCTTAACACGGCACAATCTAAATCAAATCACCATTGTCCTAGGTGAAATTAAGATTTGATTTTAATCAAATGGAAGCTTTGCTAAAAATAAGATTCTAAACCTGTTGTGTTTCGAGAAAACACAATTTTCAATAATCTTATAAAAATTTTTTTAAAAAATTCATTGTATACATGTAGTATGTATAAACTATAATCTGTAATGATTGGAACTGATATAAAACTATTCCTTGGGCAGTTTAAATAACAGCGATTAAAAGAAAAGAGGTCAAAGTTTCACATTAACTGGCTGACAATAGAAACTGGGGGGGGGGGGGAATACTGACCCAGACCCCCCTTGCCCCAATGTGCGAGTGCCCATGGGACATGCCTTTTTTCCCTGTGATACGCCTTATTATTCCCCCAGGACAAGCCTCTTTTGCATATTCTGGTTAGCACTGGCTAAATTGCAAAATAGCTGAAGTTTTGATTTAAGTACGCAAACAATAAAGCCGGTGTGACTAATGAACATAATCCTTATCCTTGCATTGATCTTGTGAAAAGGACTGCCTTTCGGACATACTTCAAAGAAACCATGTTCAACAGTGTGTGTATGTGTAAGCACCAGCAGTTGACTACCAAATAAACGATGCCTATTTTGTTGTTATTTACGATGCCATAGACTTCATTTTAACAGTTCAAATCTGCAGTCACAAGTTAACCTTCATGTGGCAACTGTTTTTCTCATGTTTTGTGCCCCACCTTATTTCCTTAGGTTTAAGTCTTAATGCATGTAACACTGTTTGCTGAATAAAATATTTATTCAGAATTAGTTCTTTAGGGCCACATATACTGCATGGTATATTTTGTTTTATTCCTCGTAATTTAATCATGGTAATTAAACTTTACATATACAGTAGAGGAATGTCAGGTGTTAACTGGCCGAGTTTCTTTGGCGGAAATGGAGATGCAATTTTGTTTGCAGAGAAAATTTCACAGTGATCATTTATTTAAGCTAATTGGTGACAATTTTATTCTTTTAATTTTTTTTATACTAAAGTACTGTTGTAGTTGTTTAAAAACATCTGAAATTTACTTGAATAATGTTTAACCTTCGCGTTCTATTTGCTGAAGAAGAAAAAATGAAGAGAAAAAAACTGTTGTGTGATATTAATTATTCGTCCAGTGCCGGATTTAGACTTGTGTGCGTGTGATTTGAATTTTTAACGTAGCTTTAGCAATTTTTCAGCCATATCGTTAGGATGTCTGCAGTGTGGCAGTTTAGACTGTGGATTGCATAAGTTATATCTATTTATAAATGGTTTGGGGTTGGGTTTTTTTCTTCTGACAAATGAAAACTGACAGACATAATGTAATAATCGGGACTTTGCTGCGAAAATTTGAGAGATATTATGATCGGGAGGTAGATGAGGAAATACCCCCAAAATCGGGAGGTTTTTCTCCCAGCTTGAGAGTTGCCAGGTCTGAACTGTCCGGACTTGTGGAATTTCAGTCAGGGCTTGAGTTTAGTTAAGTCATCAGCCCGGGGCCTGTGCCTAAAAAAATTATTTTAGCACTGATCAGTACAGTATATAAACTATTATAACAGACTGCAGATTCAACTTTTGAATGTGCAACCCAAACGTGGTCTCCTCCTGCTTGCCTCGCTCGCCAATGTTTATGTTTGTATTTGAGGACTGGCTAGTATTGCGCCACGGTACCACATGATCTGTCGTCTCATCAAAACTCGGCAATTTACGGAATCATGGTATCTTTCACACATTATAATCACTAACCGCTTACAATATTTAATTTATAAACATTGCAGTCGAATTACAATCTGTAGACAATTACATACGTAAAAGGAAAAGTTTGATTTCTAGTCTCCTTTAAACACCCTGCTTCCCATCACAATGGCCATAACTGAATTTACTTTGCTCTGGCTGTGTGATCAATTTTCGTCATAAAAACTGAAACAAGTAGGGACAGATGGGCCACTTTGGAAAAGGTTGGACAAAAAAGGTTGTAAAAAAACATGAGCCACTAGAAAGACTCATACTGTCTCATTAATCCTACTTGAACATATTGTGCAGCTAAACAATGCACACCATATGCGACTACGAGTTTCTATTTTCTGTAAAATCGCCAAACAAATGACCCAAGCTCTTAAACAATCCCACCTTTTATTTAAGCAAGTAAGTAAAAGAAAAAATAACCAGCAGAAGAAAGGCTGCTTCCCAAGGACCAAACTACAGCTATCACAAATGTACAATGAACATAATTTGCAATTTCATGTCCAGCACCCTTGAACTCTATATATCAATCACAGGCTTTTTACGCAGCTGCCCTTCTTCAAATAAAAGGTCATCCATCATCCATCATTTTACTGTTCAGGTTCTCAAAACAGTAATGACCATTTCTGCTCCTAGTACATTTTTTACAAGTGTCTCTCAATGGGGCTGATTCTCCACTGGCTGAAAATAATTTTCAAGAATCCAAGATTAAAATTGTTTCTTAAGTACAAATGCAGAGTGCTGACAATGTCTGCAATACTTCAAATAGGCCATTGTGGAAACCCTATTAGATAATAGCCATATAATCTTCATATACAACCAGTCCAAGCTAAACATTCTCTCCTCTAATTAGTAGCTGGAGGCCCAAAATTGTAAAAGAACATGATCCCAGTCTGAGTCCATGGTCATAGCCAGCAAGTAATTATTACACAGTTAAAATTAGTTTTACACACCCCCAGCAAAAGTAGAGTATATTTTATTAGCATTAATGTTATCTGTTACTACATACAGCACTGTTGAATATTCCAGTTAGGGTGTTCACTAATGAAAACTGGTAGATGGCTTAGCAACATGCTGTGCTGATGATTTGACCCAACAAGTAAATGCCTTCACTCTTGTGTGTCAATGGTAAAAGGTAAAAGGACAGAAAAAAAGAACAAGATCAAAAGAAAGGCAGCTCTCATTATGTCATTAAAAAGAGTGGCCCAAAATGCAGCAATAGCTCTTATCTCATGGTCTTTCATTTTCAGTAAAGAAAGGTTCCTCTCAGTGACTAGCTCTCTCGATAGGAAGGACAACCAATGTGAAAATGGTGGACACCAAAAAAACAGACAAATCTTAAGCAGAAAGAGATTATTCTGACCTTTCCTTTTCTATTTTGAGAAAGTCATATAAAACCACAGGTGGCAAAAAAAAACAATAGAAGTAATGAAAAGCCCTTTTGAAAAATAGGAGTTTAGCTTGAACCAGTGGGTTATAAAACAGCATCAAAATATGTATGCAATCTCCAGAAATAGATTTAGATTTAAGGCCCTTTTTACTGCCATGGCTAGTTGTTGTTGTTGTTGTAGGGTTTAATGCCATTTTCAGCACAAGACAGGCTATACATGGCAGCCAGTATTAATGGTGGAGGAAGAACCCGGGAAAACCCCGGAAAGAACCACCGACCCACGAGAAGCTACCAACAAGCCTTCTCACTTATCCACATTGGCCGAGCCCGAGACTCAAGCCATGGCTAGTAGTGATGAATCATTTCAAGCTTCAGGTTGATAGTGTATGCTATTCAGGTGACAAAAACTTGCACCCAGACAATACTCTAAAAGAAACCCACAGAAACTGTGAATAAAGTGAATAAAATTTAATTTATAAATTTATTAAAACCACTGGAAAACCACAGAAAACTGGCTTTGATCTGGCACACATTTGCAATATGGAAGAAACTCCCATGTTTTGCTATGAGAAATTTAATTTTAACAACAGTTAGAGACTAAATTTTAACAACTGAGAAGCAACATTTCTTGAGAGTATTAAATTTGGCAACAAGCACAAAACTGAAGCCACTACTTTTGTGTGAATGCAAAGACCATACTCCAGGAATTGGGCAATGACTGGACAATGGTAGAGGAATTTACCACTCTATTTGGTGACTTAGATAATGAGGATGAATTCTCTGGCTTTGAACCAGGTGGAATTAGACATTTATATAATACCGTAAATCACAAAAATGGACTTGGCTGACATTCTTTATTCAGCAGAATGTTTGAAATTACTGTATTATTTGATACTGTGAATGGGATCATTTCAGACTTCCATTTTTATACATGTATGTGACCTATAATAGAATTCTTTGATTTCTCACATAAATGGATTTAAATTTTTTTAATATTTATGGATTTCATTAAATGAAGACAGACAAAAGATTAAGCTGTAAATTTATATGTGCTATATTCCACTCAACAATATAAATTGATTTTGATCTTAAACTGATTTTGTCTTTATTTTTCCTATATGTCTTTCCAGTTTGGCTTGATTATTCTTCCAAAGTGAAAGTTACTAAAGTACAAGTCACTCATTATAGACAGATTTGATTTCCAAAGTAGACCTTGACTAATAGGAGGGCCAGAGCGATATATAACTTTATGCAACCTTCAAGGTAGGGGTTGGGTGGGCAGTCAACTTACAGTTGTGGCACCCCTTAATCAAGTATAACTAGCAGGAAAGATCATCAGTCAGAATTCCAAACCGCAAGTGGCAAACAAGTCCACCGAACAATGCAATAAAAATCCGAAGGCTGGCTGGTACCATATTCATTTAGAACCAACTATATACAGTACAGCTCACATGATTTTTCATTTCTCCATGCTTCATGGTGGGGTTGGAGCAGAGGATTAAGAACAAGAGTCCCTTGAAGGGACTGATGATCTACTGAGCAAAAAAAGATTCTGAGGAATTCATGATAAGACCATTTCTTCCTTTTAATTGTCAAGCGTTGAAACCACATAATATTCTTCAGCAATAAAAAGATTTTCAAATTAGCTGCTGTAGTACACATAGTGGATGTCAGCTTGGTACCACTTTCATTTAGAATGAAGTGGATATCATTACAAGTATTTTGGTGAAAACCCCATGTCATAATGATCATCCTTTCTGCAGAGTAGTGAAAACAACTTGTTTTATGAGTCATCACTGCAGCCATAATTGTATGTTTGGCACCATTTTCATTTAGAACCTACTTGTTTACATAAGTCTACTGGTGAAAACTCCATGTTGATATAGCCATCGATTTGAAAAAAAGTAGAGATGTGACCATCCATTCTAAAGCAGCATTAACTCATTCACCCCTGCGGCTGCATTTACACGTCAGGAGGTAGAAGCCCGCTGACGAGCTCTGTAGCATCAAGGTCATGTATGATACACTAAAGTGGGTGGTATTATAGAAAGATATATGTAGCTCTAATGATACCAAATAATATCAACATTCTGGTTGCACTACAAAATACTGAGGGAAAAACCTAATTTTTGGACCAATTTTTTCCACCCAAATTTTGCCTGTGGTCGGAATCCGATTTTGCATCTGGATTTTAGACTTTTGGGCCTCAGATCTGTGGCAGACCGGTTTGATCTGCACACAGACAGGTGAACCTTTGCAAAAAGTAGGATAAGATGGGCATTTGGAATAAAGAGTGGTCTCGATACAAAAATGATGGGTCTGTTAAGCAAAAAAAAAAGAACTCCAACTTTTACCTTTTTGCTCATGCACGAGCAAAATACCCAGTGAAAAACAATGTTTCTAACACAACTAGGCATTAGGATAATGAGAAATCTCATGGAAGTATTAAGATGTATTCAGAAATAGCCCCCACAATGTGTTTCCTCCTCGCATTTCAGGTGAAAATGACAAAAACCTATAGGGGTTAATGAGCTGACAAGATTTTCAAGACAGATGCCTTGAAAGCCATACTGGATGTTAGATTGACAAATTTTTATTCATGACCAACTGGATATCATAAGAGTCTCGTTGTAAAACCCCACATCAATGGATCTTTCTGTGCAGTTAAAGTTGCGATAACAAGAATTTAAGATGGATGCGATGTTGTATTACAGATTGGCAACATTTGTATTTTGGACCTGCTACAGAGCATTTAGAAGTCTTTTAGTGAAAGCCCAATGCTGATATGACAATCCATTCAGGAGTAGCATTAACAAAACTTTCAAGATGGCTGGTGTAGTTGCCATATTAGGCATGATACAACACAATTTTTATTCAGCATCAACTAGACATCACAAGAAAACATCTAGTAAAATCCCATTGTTGATATGACCATCAGTTTAGTAGTAGCAATAAAGACTTCAAGATGGTCACTATGACAGCCGAACTGGATGTCACATTGACAACATTTTCATTCAGAACCAATAAAAATTGATAAGTCTTAGCGAAAAATCCATATTGATATGACCATCCATTCAGGATTAGCCATTTAAAGATTTTTAAGATAGCTGCTGTGGCAGCCGTAATGATGTTCAAGCAGCACCATTTTCATATAGGACTAACCAGACATCTCAATAAGTAATTCAGTGAAAACCACCAGTATTTCCCTTTACTCTCATTTGTGCTTCACAATGCCCCAAGTTTTCACTGACAAACCATTCTGATACCAAAGTATATTTTTTTTACTCAAACTCACAGTTCACATAAAGAAGATTTTTTACTTTCAATCTTGCATCCATAGGAGATACACTGACCCAGAGCTGCCTACCCTCCAGACTTGTAATTAGTGAAAAGCTGGATAAAAATTAGTGAATTTTGAACACAATTAGTAAAAAAATTATACTATGACAGTTGCTCAATCCACTTTGATGGCCAGTACTGCATTATATGAAAATACCAAATAAAAGTAAAACATTATTTACACTGATTACAAGTACAAATTTATTTGCAGCCAAATTTACGGATATAGACAAACTTCACACTATTTGTCACGATATAATGCTGTGGCAGACTTGAACTTCCTCCTAAAATTCTTGCAAATTTTCAGCACCTATGGAGGCACTTACGTTTGTCTTTTTTTTCCTTACAATAGGAAATACTCTTTCACTGTCACTATCTCTGATCTCCAACTGAGAAAGGCAGGTTATATTCAAGAAGAAACTCACAAACAATGCTTCAGTATTGGTAGCTTGCAGGACTTGTTTAGGTGGCTTAAATTACTCCAGAGCTGTAATTTGCTGAGTGCCCTTCATTTTTCCAATATCTATCTGCTTTTGGCAAGCTGTGTGCGTTTTCACATCATTCTGCCACATGCCCACAGGGGCTCGTATCGTTGCTTACAATTTATGTCATACATGTACTATATAATAATATTATACAGTACATGCATAACAGGTAAATTGTAAGCTACAATATGAGATTCCATGCAAATTCCCTATTCTAAAATTTGCGGCATACTACTGTATGAAAAGTATAATGTACATCGATGTTTGATGGCTGAAAGCAAGGCCAAATTTTGGTGCACTCCAATCTATTTCACTTTTTGTGAAATACATATCTTTTTCCGTTGAGGTGAAAACATTTTAACTATTGTGTAACTTAATTACGATTTGGTATTAATCCAATAAGACGAAACATCGAATGATTAACAATTAGTGGTGTCGGTGCATGCATAGAAAAATATGAAATCGAGCAAATTAAGATACATGCTAATCTTTCAATATCTCGAAAATTCCTACACTCGAAAAAGCTGTTTTCATTTGGTGTTTGTTTTAAAAAAATTACAGTTGCTATGAGTATGTACATGTGCCATTTAAATTTTTTAAAAATCAGTTGGGCCTCGTTTTTATTCATGAGTATTTGTAAAACTTCTGTTTTAAATATAATTATATACTTTACAGAGCTTGCTACAGTTCAAACTGTAATAATTGAATATAGTTCTAACATCGTGACTAGCAATACAGAATCATTATGGGTATGAGTGACCACTGCTGCTATTTTGACTTGCACTTAACAGGATAAAACTTTTTTATTCATGATTTAAGCAACTGATAATTCTGGAATTCTAGATTTTTTTGGCAAGCAGCATGAATCTGTGAATAGCTAAACGGAGTCTGAGGGTTGGCAGGTCTGCTGACCCCATACTGATAGGAGCATCCATTATGTAGTAGATATAACAGGATTTTAAAGCTAGTTGCTGTGGTGGTCATAATGGATGTTCGAGCTGCACCTTTTAAGTAGACCATGAGATGATTACAGTTTTAGGGCAATCCTCCAAGCAGTTTGGAGTAGCAATAACAAATGTGTGCTAACAGATGGTTGGATATCAGAAAATGGACAACAAAACATAGGACAAATTCTGTTCTATGACAAGTAGTTCTGTTTTTTTTTTTTTAAAAATCCATCTCACTCCATGTCTTGATAGAGTGGTCATGACTTAGAATAGCTCTGTACACCTTTTCCCTGTGAAGTTGCATCCAATAACCACTCCAGTGTGTGTGTGTGGTTTACTATTTATGACCCCTGCAAGCATGCTTTAAAAAGGTTCAAATAGAGGCTTAGGTTTGAGGGACAGAGACAACTATTTGTCTATATACTATTTTCTCCTTTGGGAGCAATTTGCTAAATTGTTAATACTGAAAAATACATCATTCAGTTAATTATAAACATTTGCTGGTTCTAGTGAAGATGATGTATGATACAAAATGCAAAAATCAAATTTTAGATTAGATTAATATAATGATGAATCCTCATGAATGTTATTAATACTATATTTTTGCACAATGAATCAATCTCATTAATATTTTGTTCGAATTAACAGAAGCATTCATGTTCTTACATCTGCTGCAGTTCATGGGTTTACATTTTTAATGATCATATTAAAGTCAGCAAATCTGTATTCCCTGCAGTGAAAAGAATGACAAAGGTAAAAGTTAACAACAAAATCACATTCACACCAGTCTATAGTGAAACAAAAAAAAATAATACAAATTCTTATAGTTACATGTACCCCATCCATGAACTCTCATTAACATAATGTATGATTTCTTCAGACATCTAATCACAGCATTACAGAGGGTCATTAAAACTTGAGTAGGCGTAGTTCTGGCAGAAGCTGCATGAGCATACAAAAAGAAAAGTATTGCCATATGCTAACTATATTGTTTGTTAAGTTCCATTCTCACAATGAATTTCTCTATTTTGTAAAACCTAGATGCATTCACGTACTTAATAGCAAACCTACGTGCATGGGCTGGGGAACTACCTACATATTAGTCGAAGATATGTCAGAGAAAGAGCGTTATATTTTGTATCTTTTCTTAACCCTTTAAGCCCCAATCCCGTCTGTAGGCGTGATCCGGTTTCTGCATTCAATGGCCAATCCCGCCTGTAGTCGTGATTGTTTTACTGCATTCAATGGCCGATCCCATCTCCAAGCGTGATGAATGTGTGTCAGATTCAACGTCTCTGATTGGTTAGAAATGGGTTTATTCCAAGAACAACTATTAAACCAATCAGAAATGATTTTACTTTCACTTGCGGAAATTTGAATTGTTCAGAAGCTAAGGGCTCCTGTTTTGAAAGCGGTTTAGCTACACGTGTTCTGGTCATGAAAAATCGTAAATGATGGCGGACGTAAGAGTGATTTTTGATGAGAGCAAAAATGAGGAGTTTCTCGGGTTTGATCTTGAAAATACTGAGCAAGCTGAGGAAAGATATGTTCGGCAGTTGGATATTTTGTGAGATTTCGATTCGGACATAGAAGTTTCTG
Organism: Sinohyriopsis cumingii; assembly: GCA_028554795.2. NCBI lineage: Eukaryota > Metazoa > Mollusca > Bivalvia > Unionida > Unionidae > Sinohyriopsis > Sinohyriopsis cumingii. The sequence continues at coordinate 33,954,309 of CM068825.1, forward strand.
AGATTGAATCGTCTGAAGATGAGGATGCTGACAGCGATGATGATCGAGTTCTTGCGGATAAACGTTGCACATAATTTTGTAAATTCTGTATAAATAAGTCGTGAAAGACTTGGACAAATAGGAAAAAAAAATACATCACTGTGTAGACAAATTCATTTGCAATAAATGGTGAAACTTTCTTGGATTTTAATTGGATATAAGCATAGAAATTAAGGTAAGAGTGAATGCATGTGCACGATGTTTACAAAATTTTTCAAACTGGTAAAAACTCTGGGGCACACGCAGCTAGACACAGCTTAGCGCTGCTGGGACATATCAGCAGTGATACTGATAATGGGTCTGGGGCTGAATGAGTTAAACAAAATTATTCTGTATGAACTATTTAAGTAGTGTTGGGGGAGGTAATCACAAATAGTTATAAAAAAAAATCATTCCAGATACATGTAGGTTCATACATACACTTCCTGATGATAGATGTTCATGTGCTAATAATAACTTAGCACAAGTCATCACAATGGTTTGTTTTCTTTGCAAATGAACTGTCAATTTCATACAATACAGTGGTCCCCCTATTACATGGCCACTCCTTCTGCACTGGGAAAGTGGCCTTTCCAGAGGGGGACTAAATTTGTGAGAAGTATATGTATGTGTATGTACTAAGAAAGCTACATGTAACTTCAAAGCACTTAATATCTTCATTTAAAACTAACATTAATTATTAAATGGCTCTTCTTAAGAATACTTAAGTGAAAATACATTAATAGTTCTTGATTCATAAGCATAAAATGCAAGTGGAAGTATGCTGGCACGCACATTGCAAACTATTCAAGATCATTTAAATCTTGGTACAAAAAAGCTTGTGCTATGTATATATTTAATATGCAATGTATTAGTTTTTTTGTCCATGATTATATGTATAATTTTATTTTTGACTGTCCAAAATCAAGACCATTGTGTACCTGACTAGTAACTTTTATTTTGTAAACAATACAAAGTTAATATTTCTCTTTGAGTGTGGGTTAAATATTACGATCATTATCAATAGAGGTAAATATTTTTATTTGGGTCCGAGTCTAGGGCATTGTAAAATTCCATGGTAAATCAGGTCCAATTGATGTTTCACGTTTTTCTTTTATTATAATTAGAGTAACAAATATTTTCTTTCTGACAACTTAGAATTTTCTAGAAATGAACTTTTGATCCTCATCCTGTTTCTACTTTTGTCTTAGCTTTTTATATACATGCTTATTTGAGAAATTACTGATTCCTGCATTTAACATCGGAGGCAGAATCAGTCTTATTGCTGTGTTTAATATTTCATTTGGGTGGAATTATGTGTTCAAATTAGTATTAAATGGAAATACTAGTGCTCACCTATTATAGTCTTGGACTGGAACAGTTAACTTATTTCGAATACCACTGGAATTCAGTTGGAACTTTATACATTTGGACTTCTTTTAGGACTATTTGGGATTTAATTTGCATTGCAGTAAGTGCTTTTTAAATTTTCACCTTCTATTCAAGAGCAATAAATTTGTTGAATTTTACAAATCTTGTTGTTTTTTGTCTTTTCTGTTACTTAATTTAACACCAAAGAGTCATAATACTTGGCATTTAGAATCGCTCTTTCCATTTACTCCATTTTCATACTGCTGTAGAATATTCACCTTATCCATTACAATGTTGTTTTTGAGTCTTTCCAACATATTTTTTAGCAAGGACTCCTGAACTCTCCCCACTGTCACAGAGTTGAACAACTGTTACTTTTTCATGTAAAGTAATAATTTCCCACTTACAATATAACATGTTAAGTTTCGTGATGATTTATTGATCTATTGCTAATTGTACAGTAATATAATTAAATCATGCAGCTGAAACATTTGCAAGACAGATGCAATTCCTTATTTATAAAGGAAGTAATACACATATCATGTGATTTTTCAGTCTTTGTTGGATACCCTGTTTAATTCAAAGTTAATTTCTCTTTGTGTGTGAATCCACACAAGTTATATTTAGCCTATGTTGACCATGTTGTGATTCTGACAACTAGGTCCGGTCATAATCATGAAAGAGAAGAACTCGACAGCTATGTGAAGCCGAAACTTTATCACAACTGTACCCATTTCCTGTAAGTGTTAGTGTTTATAGATAATAATATAATAACAGCCATAGTGGTACATGTTATAATGTACTATAGCTAATTCTGCTTTCAGAAATGAAAACCTGACATCAGGAAACTGACATCAGTGAGATAATCAGATTTCATACCTTACAGTATATAAAATAAATATTGGTTTTGAACACACAATAAAATGTGTCCACGTGTGTGTGTGTGATTCGGATTTTTAACGAAGCTTTAAAAAAAAATTCAGTCATATCTCTTTGATGTCTAGCACTGAGGCATCGTGCTGCAAACATGCAGCATGATGTCCCTCCCAGTCACATTGTCCCGACACCAGGCTGACCAGTCCTAACAGTAACCTCTTATTGCTGAGCAACAAGCAAGGTAGCTGTTAGTACCATTTTTTGCAAGTCTTTGGTATGACTCAGCCGGGGATCGAAACCATGACCTCCCGCATCCGAGGCGGACACTTTAACCACTAAGCCACTGGAGCGGTGTGTCTACTTATGAGGGGTAAATTTGACATTTTTGGCCTAAATACTAGTTGCATGATGGGTCAGAGGGATGACTGCCCACAAAGGGTATGTTTGTACACAAACTCTTCAGTGCCGAGAAAACTGGCCATGTAGAGGAGGTGGCCGCTTGTGAGGATGACTGGACAAGAGGGTGACCACTAAATGATAACGTAAAAGTGCAACATCTGCAGGTTTTTTTGTTTTTAGCTCTTTGGCAAGTTTGTTTTCTTTATTAATATATGCGGAGGATAAGAGAAGTGTTTATTTAATGAATGAGCATTTTGTTGAATCATACTGTCTAACCACAGGCTATCCCACTGTTTGGTTCCCATAAAAGAAAATTCAGTGATAGAAAGAACTTGTGAACTAATCAGTACAGCTAGTATCAAATTTTTCCATTTATCTATTGTCTTCTATTCCTTACATCAGTCAGCTCAGCTAAGTAAAGATTATGTGTTAATAAGAGACAGAGGGTTTGAAATAAGATTAGTTGTTTAAAAAATAGGCAATGGTCTTGCTCCAAACTACTTATAGGGTTCTCTTAGATTTCAAAACTGAAGACTGATTTGACCTTTGACACCAAAGTCAAAGTGAATATCTCAAGAGTCAACATGAAATCTCTGTTTCTTTTCGAATCATGATCTCACAGCTGGGATTATTCATTAATAGCGGAACACATTGAAGTTACTTTCTGTTTCTCTGGGGTTGTAATGGTCATCAACGGTGGGTTGATTCTGAGAAGGAGATAGGAAAGGAAATATACTTTTGGAATAATTGTGATTAACCCATACTCCCCAGTTAGGAATGCTTTTTAAAGCCTTTATCTTTGCCCTCCTAATATACATATCTAGACATTTACCAATCTATGCATTTCTATGCATTAGACAATCATGGTTCCCATGCTTTTATAACGGTAAATTTCCAGGTCATTTCCAGGATGAAATTAATCTTTCAAGGTTCACATATGACCATTGCCTATAAAACACGCATTTTTTAAAATTTAAATGAAAGAGGTTTCTATTTCAAGACTGCCAAAACATCCAAGTCAGAAAAGATGATCATGCACTAAACCACAAAATGTATCACACAAAACAAGTTTGACTACTGTATCTTCCTGTAAATTGGCATGTCATTTCAATGTGCAGAATACAAGTTCTAACTTTACTTGACTGACCTGCATTATGTTGGTATGAGGAAACAACATAATGAACATAAATTACTTTTGCTTCCTTTCAAACATATAATTTTAAACAGATAAGAATAATCAGTTGTAAATCAACAAAATAAATATATCACAGTATGAAGAAAAAAACCAAATGGAAAGTATTAGAATGTTCTCTTGTAAAGAACGAACTTTAAACCCCGAATTAATCTGTGCCAATAAAATCCCAAACAAGATTTTTCAAACAAGCTAAACTCCTTTAGACGATCTGGTCAAATCAATGATTGTCGCCACAGTGCAGGAGTGGCATATGGTAGTTTTTTTTAAACTAGAAAATAAAAATATAAGCTATATTTGTTGAATTTGAAGAAAATCGCGACCAAAATTGGTAAATGAAACAATGACGTATTTATTGCTCGTTTTTATCACCGAAAACGATAGATAGGACATGGAAATTTTAATCAACAATTTGAAATTATAAACTTCTAATAAGTCATACATATTAATACATGTTCTTTCCAAAAGCAAACCCATAAATAACGGTATTCAACAAATTTTTTGATCAATGAAAATGTCACTTATGCCTGCTGGAGGCAATACTTTAATAAATAAACATCAATTAAATAATTTTTAATTAAACTAAATTTGTTTTAGTTCCATCTTTTGATTTGGTTTAAGGGGAATCATTATAAATGCAATGTACATTCTTGTATTCCAACATAAAATGCATCAATTGACTGTAACAGCTATGTTCGCACGCATTTTGCTGAGAATTTAATTAAATGCCAGCCGTGTTTTGATATCTGACTTAATATTTGTTGTATGGTTGCGCTGAATTAAAAGCTGACCTCCTTTGTATTCTCACATTAATTGCATCTTTTGTATCAAATAAAAGAGGTTGAATAAAGGAAAGTTAAAAGGCATGCAAATCCTATTTTTCAGTGCTATCCAATCTGACTGATCATCATCAGTGTCACTCAAATCTGATGACATCTCAGTGTTGATACCTGACAACAAAATGTAAAATCCTTCATCATGAATGACATTGTTATCAATAAAATTCAACAAACGAGGGTATGCGTTAATGAGTGACCTCCAAAAAATAAGTGAGCTCATCCCCAATGGACACTGAGAAAACTGCAGAATGGATAAATGTACTATTTAATGGCTGATAGCTCTAATGAAGTTATATGTATAAATTACATTTATTTTCAAGATGCCCAATGTCTTAAAGATCATTAACATGATTCCAACCAGTTTCAAACAATATTTAAGCATAAGCAAGAACATTCATGTATTATGTTACTGTTTTTTGTTCTTGTTGATTAGTCTGGTTTCTTGCTTCATATATGGTTACAAAGTATGAAGCAGGGAGTCTAAAAAATGAAGACTAAACTGTTGATACACAATGAAACAAGATGATTCTTTTTCCCAAAACTGGTGACAATTATTGTGTGAAACAATCATCTACATCAAAACTAAAAAATTATTGCTCATTTAGTCAAATATTGATGCAAGTGATTTTGTTGCAAATATTACTGATACAGTGGAACCCTACTATAACGCAATAATTGGGGTCCCAAAAAAATGGATTGCATTAATAGCAGGGTCACGTTAATGTGGGGTTTTACAGTACTTTACTTTTTTCAGAGAACAACACATTGGTACATATATGTTCATTCACGTCTAATGTATATCATGAATAGTATCAACACCGTTTACAATTGTGCCTTCGTGGCATACAATTCATCTCTAATGCAAGCAATTCAAATGAAAAATTGCACACAGATTAAAAATATTCAAAAATTTTGTTACAGATCATTGTCTGAATTCAACGTCTAATATCTAGCATGAACAGAGTATTAACACCATTTACTTACTGTCTGTTATTGTACCATCGTGGCATGCAGTTAATCCATGTAATTCCATTGAAAAAATTGCAAACATATTTAAACTTTTCAGTAATTATGTCACAGATCATTATGTTTCTGAATTCAATGGGAAAAATTGACAGCAAAATTAGGTTAAGAAAAACGAAGCACATGTATGGTTCATTACATTCCAGGGTCTATGAACGGTATCTGCACAAATTTCATACTGTTAAAATTGTATCGTATGCATTTCCGTGTATTTTTATCCACTGTGAATTTCCAATAATTAACACTTGTATGCCTATTTATTTGAATGACTACAGCAAGAATAAATAATTAACAAACAACACATTCTTTCAGAATGCATATGACTTTTACTTCAGATTTTGTGAATATCGAAAGAAACGTGAAAAAATTACATACCCTTTTAATTTCCAGCTAATAAAGTGGACATTATTTACTGGTCAACTGATTGCATCTGATAACACTGCCAAACCCAGCAAACATGTTGGCGGCTTTCATTTTTTTTATGTTTATTAAATTGTGAGAATCTATTATCAACTACCGTATTATCTGCTGCTTGGTTGTGTATGCAGTTAAACAAGAATCACATGTCGGCTATTGTTTGAGCTACAATTGTATACAAAATTAATTGAAGACAATCACAAAGACTTACTGGCTTTACTCTTAGTTCACTAATAAGTAACATTTCCGATAATGTTTATTTTGGCATAACACTTCAAGAACCTAGTGAAATTGTTAAATTTCAGAAGCCACGCCACGATCATATTATATTCGAATTCATATGTGAACTGTTCCACCAGTTTATAATAAATATTTTACACACTATTTCTCGTACTTTAAAAAAAATATTTTTCTGGTTATGAGAAGAAAAAAAAATATTTTTCTGGGTATAAGAAAAATACACATACATGTATTTAATATTTCAGGAATCACACCATGATCGATTTATATTTGAATTTATACACGATCTCTTCCCCAAAATGATAATATATTTTTTTATACACTATTTCATGTACTCTGAAGGGAAAAAAATTCATGTGCAAGTGAATATATGAAATTTCGGAGCCACACCACAACCGTGTTATATCTTATTTTGCGTTCTCGCAGGGCACATTATAGCGGGGTCGCACTGTACTTCTCATCCTTGAGGATATTTCAAAGTGCCATTTCAGGAATTCCCTCAAACATGCTTCCCACAATGTTCCTATCTGTGAAACACAGCTCTTTATTTAACCCTTTACCTCATCGAGTATATGGCTTTTTAGGTCTTCAATACACATGCAGCAAACACCTGTTACCGATTCGACTCCATACACATAGGCCTGCCTGTTAACTGTTAAGCAATGTAGTGATGTTAAGATTAACAGCAATTTCAACCATTTTACATTTTTGGTACACAAAGTTTTTTGTCCGCGTGTACATCACTAAGTCATCTGAATTTGATAATTTATAAAATCTAATTGCTGCCTACATTAATATCAGAGCCTTTACCCAAATTATTTAAGCTTTCATAGTTGTGATTCTAAATATGAAAACTTCGTAAGTACTGAACGAAATCTGTGACCTCCATTTTGGCGAGTGGAGAATACGACCCAGTCACTTTAAATAGCCTATTTCAACCGGAGCATAAACAGTGACCAAGTGATCTGACGTAATGTTCATTCGCAGAAATGAATGTAGCATCTAAGAGGGGTTTTCCCCCATAAGTTGGCACTATGAAAACCCACTTTAAATGGCTGATGTTTACAGCAGGCATCAAAAGACACTTCTATGCCAATGAAGTAGAGGCATCAAAAGACACTTCTATGCAAATGGAGTATAGGTGTCCAAAGGCGCTTCCAAGGGAATGGAGTAGAGCTAAGAGGCATCCAAAGGCACTCACATAAGGTAAATGGTTAAAAATTTATTCATTTTGCTTGGTTGCCTTGTTATCTTTGATCACATTTATGAATGTGCAGGTAGTTTAATTATATCAAGTACACAAAAATATTTGTACTCCAAAGTCAAATCACTTGAGGAAATACGTTGTTCTGAAGACAAAAACTGAACTGTCCTTCAAACTTCTATAACATTTCGTGTATATATTTTCATGCTGGCATTTGTTAGAGTACTATTTACATCATATCGACCCATATGCAAAATCAGTATGAACAGGGCAGAGCCAACAGGTCACTGTCACACTCGGGTGGGCATAACAATCATGGTTTGATTGTTTCGAGATTATTGACATTTACAGCAGTCAGTTCATCTTTAGAAGGTCCAATGTTTTGCTTTACCCTCATCTGTGCTTCAGTGACCCCCAAAATTTTAAAGTGACCCCCAGTTTCGATGCCAAAGTTTGCTTTTACTCAGTCTGATCCCCAATTCTGACATCAAGGGTATTTTTGACTCTGAGTCTTTCTTTCACCCCTAGGGGATACAATGAGGTCTGTTGGTAGTAAGGTCATGTTATTGTATGTGCTTACACACTGGTTACATTTCTAGCAATCAGAATACAGACACTGTATAAGCTTAACTCTTTACCTTCTGCTAACGCATATATGCAATGCTAAAAAAAGCCTTGTAACCCCAGAGATGCATAAACAAACTGCTAATAATACTCTCTCTGTCCCGGCTGGCTCATACTTGTTTCCGGCCAAGGGTTGGAAAACCCACGAGGTGCATATAAACAGCTTGTATTAAAGCTTTGCATTGGATGAAATATTTAGCCAATGATAATAGTCCTTACATAAAATGATGAATGTGTTCTATTAGTTTTACAGCAAATAATTGGGAATTTCCTTTGAAACTGAGGTCAATTGTCAAAGTGAAACAAAATGGCAACATTTATGTATTCCGATGATGATTCCAACAAAAGTTTTGAAGGATACAAAATTGATGACACTGCAAATGACAATGCCTTTAATGATCCAATTAAAGATAAAGGATTGGACATTAGTATTAGTCCTGTTTCGACACCTGACATTTCAGGTTTATTAGAATCTGAGGAAGAAACGCACAACAATCTTTTCTGGTCGGAACACGTGGGACTGTTACATGTGGATGACTTTACAGTAGATTCAGGGCCAACATTTAATTTAGATGAAAATGCAAGGGATGTTATTTCTTTTTACATTTTTTTCAAAGAAATATACCAAGTGTGCAAAATAGTGGAGAGAAAAGTATTCTAATATACATTATAAACAGAACAGATATCTTGAGGTATATTTTTTATTTTGAATTTGCGAATGGAAACATTGTTTCCTGAGAATTATATGTACTTGCTGGTTGAAATGAGTGGCACAAAACTTTGGTAAGTGTTTAAATTAATAGTTTTCATTAAATTACATAGTTTGCATGGGACAAGATTGATATAGAAAATGTAGACAATGTGCACTAACTCGAGAAGCTCTCACTCAGGCAGCCATTATGATGCTCTGGGGTTGAGCCTACAAACAGCAGCTGGAAGGTAGGCTGCTTATCTGGCTAAGTAGGCTGGGCAGTAAGTACCTGCAGTAGGCAAAGAGTTAACATCTGTTCTCATGCCATTCTCATCCTTGACAAGACATAAAAAATACTTCCAAACGGACTATTGTTAGCTGTCGAAGTACATGTAGGCCACTTCAGGCTGCTCCATTTGATCAGATGCAGGTCTTGCCTTGATGACCACGCACTGTATTACGCTGTATCAATGTTTTTAAAAATCTGATTTCCATTTTAAAATCAATGTGGTGCTTTCTTCAAAACAGAAGAAATAATGCAATTTCTTCATACAAAGGAAATCTTACCCAGAACATGTAGTGGGAGCAGAGATGACTAAAAACCTAAGTCTACACGTCCAGCAGATGCAAACAACTGCCATGGCCACAGATGTTTCAGTGAAAAAGAAAACTTAACACCCATTCCCCTTCTACAAATTAACGAGGTGACTATAACTCCTGTGGTTTAAAATCTGGTCTCTTGACAATTCTGTACTGGATTTTTTAAAATCCCATCTGCACATTCAGATATTTATCAGTATTCAAGGACACACAAATATGTAATCATTTATTAGTCACTTTTGTGTGAAGTTTCTCTGTTGCTTTGTATCTAAATGAGCCTAGTTTGGAAGCCAATACTTCTGGTGAAAGCGAATACTCCATAGTAAGTTCTGATTGGTGGTTATTTCCATTCAAGACATATGCAGAGTATCCCTCAAATTCAATGCAATTAGACAAGATGTGAAGCAACAGAGAAGCTTCTGTCAATGCTGTTTTTAAATGACAAGTAATTAAATCATACACAGGCAACAAACTGGGATGTCTTCTTTACGCTGATATATGCCATCAGTGGCTGAATATGCCAATGGGATAATAAAAAAAATCAGCATAGAATAGGCAGGGTGGAGATTCTGTGACATTTCAAACTACACGATTAATTTGTAGATGATAATGAATGCATGTTACTGCTATGGACATTTCAAATCAATTGTCAATTTAACAAACAAAAAGCAAATGACTAATTATTCACAACTGCCAAAGATTAAAATAACTTGTACAATGTAAGTAATATCTTGCTCTGATTTGAAGTTTAAAAAAGACCTTATTCTTACTTCACTTTAAAAAATTATTTTGTAATGAAAGAAATATATATCCTGGTCAGTAAGAACATGGCCCCATAAATTAAATGGTGGTCCCTTACAGACACATGCAAATAAAACTGAACCAGTTCAAAGCTGTCTATATTCAGCCTTGTGATTGTGCATTTGGTGTAAATTCATTGTTTCCTGGGTTTTTTGGTGGTTTTTTTCTTCTATATAAACAGAAGTGGTGGTGGTTGTTGTTCTGGGATTCAACGCCATTTTTCAGCACACAATAGGCTAAACATGGTGACCAGTATTAATGGTACAGGAAGAACCTGGGAAAATCCCAGAAAGAGCCACTGACCCACTAGAAGCTACTGCCAAGCTTTCCCACATACCCACATTGGCTGAGTCATAGGCTTGAACCCAGGCAGACAGAAGTGGTTGTCATCTGGACTTTAACTATCTATATCTATGTGAATTGCTTTTAGTTTGTAGCAATAGGGTCAATTTATGAAGATCAAGAAGCTCATCAAGAAGTGCCTCTCGTCAGGTCAGTGCACAAGTCCATTCTGACTTATTTGAAGAAAGAAAAAGCACCGATTTTTTTTTGCAATAGATACAATGTATTGAATAAAAAGACTTTTATGGTTCAAATATATAATCGAAAAAAGATATGACGTGAGACTGTAAATTACTCAACATCTGTTTTTTTCATGGGTGGTTTTATTTGTTGGCTGTTCATATCTTAATCAGTAACATCAACAGTGGAGTTGCCAATGGCTTGCCTGCTGAGACACAGTGCTGATTTTAGCCATTTATCCCTTAACACATTAACCCCTAGCGATGACTTTACAGGGCAGGAGGTAGTAGCCTACTGCCGAGCTCTGTTGCATCATGGTCATGCATGATACACTAAAGTGGGTGGTATTATAGAAAGGTAGACAGGTGTAGCTCTACAATGATACCAAATAATCTGGAATATCTAGTTGCACTACAAAATACTGATAGAAAAACCTCATTTTTGGGACCCAACATTTCTTTACCCAAAATTCACCCGTGGTCGGAATCCAATTTTGTGTCTGGATTTTAGACTTTTTGGTCTCTGATCTAAGGCAAACCGGTATGAACTGCAAACAGACAGATGAGCCTTTGCAAAAAGTAGGATAAGATGGGCGTTTGGAATAAACAGTGGTCTCCATACAAAAATAAGCAGTCCAGTCACTGTTTGGATCCCTCAGGAGTGGGACTGTTGAAGCATTGGGACTGAGTGATAGCAGCGCTGTAAATCGGGCCCTGCTTACATCTGAGGACCCTGGGATCACTCGAAATTGAAAAGATTGAGTGCCTAACAAATTGCAATAGGGAGTAAGGCAGTTTCCATTTGGCTGGAAACTGCTTTTGATAATATCTCTATTTTTAGTATCCTAATGTGACTTGTTTCATTACTGCCATCAAAATTATTATTCTCCTATTTTTCTCTTGTGTGTGATACAAACTATTCATTTCTACTTGACCAATTGGTATTTAATTAGTATATCGAATGTACACTCTTCTACACTAAATTCCAACGTGGAATGAATTATCATCAAATTTTCTCACTAAGTGGATTTGAATAAGGCTTACACATTATTGGCATTTTATTATCCATTTATACAACAGGACTAGATTTGAAATAAGTAGGAGCTGGTTGTTCTGGGAGTACACAACATCCATGGCCAGCTTGCTGAGTTCCTTGCTTCTCCTGCGTCTCTCAGACATTCGTACATGGACGGAGAAGCAAGGGAGTACACAACATCCATGGCCAGCTTGCTGAGTTCCTTGATTCTCCTGCCTCTCTCAGACATTCGTACATGGACAGAGAAGCATGGGAGTACACAACATCCATGGCCAGCTTGCCGAGTTCCTTGCTTCTCCTGCCTCTCTCAGACATTCATACATGGACAGAGAAGTGGAACAATTTCCACCCATCCAAAGCTTGGTGTCCTGATGTGACGTCATAGGTGACCAATCGCTACTGGCGTCACATACTGCTTTGGTTGACACCCTTGCTCAGTTCAGGCAGACTGTAACACTGGACAACAAATTTTTACAAAAGTCATGTTACTGAAATAAAATTAGTCAATTCTTATCAATTTTTATGTGCTGAACACGAATATGACAGTCAAATTGCAAAATTGGCTCTAGTTTTTTTGTAATCTGCAAGAAATTAATGTTTACATAACGAAATGCATTCCAATAGTAAAAGGTCAACTGTAATAGCCTACCTATAAAAAATCAAGTCATTGACTACATCTTAGATTTCTTCGCCTGTCTCTTGTACAGCTGTTCGGGAGCATCTCTGAGGAGTGTCCAGCAGTAGTCAGCCAGCATTGTAGTGGACCATTTTCCCTGGTATCTTTGTTCCATTGTTGCGATATCTTGATGAAAACGTTCGCCGTGTTCATCACTAACAATACCACAGTTGCTAGGAAAGAAATCCAAATGGGAATGAAGGAAGTGAATCTTTAGAGACATATTGCAGCCAAGTTTCTTATACTTCATCAACATGTCTTCTACTAGTTCCTTATAGTTTTCTGCCCTAACATTTCCGAGGAAGTTTGTAGAAACTAGGCGAAAAGCATTCCATGCTTGTTTCGCGTCACCTTCCAGCAAGTTGTTGAACCGGTCATCTTTGAAAAGCTCTCGAATCTGAGGACCCACAAAAACTCCCTCTTTAATCTTTGCTTCGCTGAGTCGAGGGAATTTTTCATGCAGGTATCGGAATGCTGGCAAAGTCCGGTCAATGGCTTTCACGAAGTTCTTCATCAAACCTAGTTTGATGTGAAGGGGTGGTAGCAAGATTTTCTGAGCCTCAACCAGAGCTGGGTGTTGGATATTCTTCTCTCCAATGGCTACATTCTGCCTGTGAGTCCATTCCTTCCTCATGAAGTGCATTTCCCTTGCTCGGCTATCCCACTCGCATAAGAAACACATGTATTTTGTATATCCTTGCTGCAGTCCCATTAAAAGGGCAACTACCTTCAAATCACCACAGAGGTGCCAGCTGTACTTGTTATACTCAATGGAATTCAGTAGCTGCCTTAAGTTATCGTATGTCTCTTTCATGTGGACAGCATACGCTACTGGAATAGATGGAAGAATGTTTCCATTGTGCAAAAGCACAGCCTTGAGACTCAGTTTCGAAGAGTCCACAAATAGTCTCCATTCTTGTGGGTCATGAGTGATTTTTAAAGCATTCATGAGGCCCTCAATATCGGAACAGAATATCAGATTACTTTCCTTTCTGAAGAAAGGCTCCAATTGCTGGTGGCGCTTTCGATATGCAGTAATTGTGACATCTTCTTCTAGAAGATTCCATTGTTGGAGTCTTGATCCTAGCAATTCTGCCTTGTTCTTTGATAAGTCCAAATCACGAATCAGGTCATTTAGTTCTTCCTGTGTTATTCTGTGTGGGGTTGATGATGCACCACAGTGAAAATCTGGATCACTGCATGCTGATGGACCAGGAGAAGAACAGGTCGACTCACCTTTGTCTTCGTCAGATGAATCAAGAGAATATTCTGCTGGAGGTTCTGGAATAGGAAGTCCCTCACCATGTGGAACTGGTCTCAATGCAGACGGAATGTTTGGGTAGACTATTCTCGACTTCTTTCGCTTCGTTATTCCGCCGGAAAGAGGAGGAACCAAGCAGAAGTAACAGTCATTTAGGTGGTTGCTTGGCTCTCTCCACACCATTGGGACTGCAAACGGCATTGATGACCTTTTGCAATTCAACCACTGTGAAAGCTGTGTTGTACATGTAGCACAGCATATATGCGGAGCCCAAGGCTTGTCTTGGTCACCAACCTTGCATCCGAAGTAAAGATGATATGCCTTCTTCACTTGAGAATTGATACTTTTCTTCTGGTTGGCAAATGTCACTTCCCCACAAATATAGCAAAAATTGTCCGCGGTATTAACACACTTTCGAGGCATTACTGTTCTTTATTGTACGTAAATGGATAAAATAATAAGTTTTATGTAACAGTAGCTTGAACTGTCTCGCACAACGTCTAAAATATTTTAAATGCTGAACCTATCTGATTGGGCTTTATATAGTACACTGCTTACGTCAGCTTCAGCAGCCGCCTGGCATTAGTATAATAGGCCTACACATGTATAGTACACTGCTGACGTCAACTTACTTCAGCAGCCGCATGGCATTAGTATTGCATTGCATCAGAAAATGATGCAATCAACTGTGGATGATGTGAGCATGATGGTATTATGCAATGTTACATCATTATTCCGGATGCTGCTGCAGTCCTACTAGAGAAATTTACACAGTGAAACATAGAAAATGAGGTATATGAATATCTTCAAAACGAGAGCCAATACAAATTTTTCACGGTTATATTCGTGTTCGGCACACCAAAATACTACAGATTAGGGCCTTTTCAAGTCAGTAATGATTTCACTGTTGACCAGTGTAATTTGTCTTTGAACATGAGTGCATGTTGGGTTCATTCCCACTCATGATAGCCCTTCATTCAGGTCGTTAGGGACTAAATAGTCCTACAACCTGACGGCTCAATCAAACAGTGTTCTGTGAACACATAAAAGCCGGGGAGATGAGGCTCTAATTCCTTCCCCCAGGAGTAATCAAACTGCCAGCCATGCTGGCATAAATCGTGATGCATGCACAATAGTGCATTAATTTAAATAATCAATATTTTAATTGATTAACAATGATATTGATCTCAATGGTTAGTCAGTCCAATAAAATTTTGGAGGACCAAATAATTTAGTATTGCTATTATGCAGGGCATCTCATCCTGCTCAACCCACTTTAGATTTTCCAACCGTTAATTCATGTGCAGTAATGTTGTAGAACAAAGTTACCAGCATTGCTGCCAGACAAAAGAAAACCCTCTTCCCATGCCAGTTTCATGGATCAAACAATTTCCTGGTCTCCTGTCAGAAAACAAAAGACATCCACCAATTACATGTATAAACAAATGGAAATGCCAAGACAATCAGCTGTCCAAAATCAAAGGTGGAATTGTTGTTGTTGTAGGATTTAATGCCATTTTTCAGCACATGATAGGCTATACATGGCGGCCAGTATTAATGGTGGAGGAAGAACTCTGGAAAACCCCGGAAAGAACCACCGACCCACGAGAAGCTACTGGCAAGCTTTCTCACATACCCACATTAGCCAAATCCGAGACTCAAACCCATGCAGACAGAGGTGAGATGGCAGTGATCCATAATGGAGAGCGCTTTGGACTACTCGGCCACTCGGGGCCCCCAAAGGTAGAATAAATACTGTGTTGACAGTTATAAATACGTGTTACGGTAAGCCCAAATACAAAATTAAAATGTATTAATGATGAGCAGTTATGTGAATAATTAAAGATTTGTGTTATTTTATATGATTTACATCATGTAGCTGGATCGCTTATATCCATAAAAATTGGTAACTCTTGAGAGCATAGGTCAAAATAAATAAAATAGCAACTGATGTCTTTTTTAAATGTGATTTGAAAGAATGAGATTGGGTCAAAATGATGAAAAACACATACAATTTACACTGTGTTATGTACTGGTCTATATCAAAACTTATAGATTCCATTAATGTTTTCAACCCACCCATAAACATGGTCACATTTTAGACTGGATTCTTCATAGACCTGATGATAACATTCTACGGTCCTTGACCTTGGATCATATCACCTCTGCATTATATGCCATCTTGACGTATCAGTCCCTAACCCTCCACCTTTATCTGCTACTAAAAGAAACCTCCGTATGATAAATAGAACCAAACTAATGCACGACATCCAAGCTAACCTAACAACCTGCTTACCTCCTACCGCAGAACTCGATAACTGTCTGCGTTCATTACTTGACAAACATGCCCCAGCTACCAAGTGCAGAGTATCAATTCAAGTGTTCTCCATGGTATAGCAGTGTTAAGGACCAGCTTCGCAAAGCTAAGAGACCGCCGTAAAGCTGAGAGGCTCTGGCTTTCCACCAGACTCACTATTTATAAGCAAATCTATGAAGTCGCTAAGAAGAATGTCACAAATATAGTCCATGTAGCGAAATCAGCCCACTACACTACTAAGATCATGGAAAGTTCCAGCTGCAAAGAGCTCTTCGAGATTACTAACAAGCTAATGTCAAGGAACAAATCAACACCACTTCCAACCACCTTCTCTCCAGTCGACCTTCCGGACATGTTTGCAAATTTCTTCCGTGACAAAGTACAAACCATTAGAGATAAGCTTGACACCACAATTTCAATTGACTCGTCATCACCATACAGTTGGGATACAGAATTTGAGCAGCAACCATTAGCAGCATTTGAACCTGTCTCTATGGATTTTGTAAGTACAATCCTGATGAAGAGTGCACCAAAGTCATGTGAACTTGATCCAATTCCAACATCACTGCTGCCTGAGTGCTTAGATCCAGTATTGCCTTCACTAACTGATGTTATCAATACCTCTCTCTCATCCGGGGAATTCCCATCATTTTTCAAAACTGCCATTGTAAAGCCTCTGCTGAAGAAACCAACACTAGACAATAACGATTTAAAGAACTACCGCCCATTTTCTAACCTCCCATTCATATCAAAAATCTTAGAAAAGGTTGTTCTATCCCAGCTTGTATCTCATCTGAATTCTAACAGTCTTTTTAGCAATGTACAATCTGCACATCGCCCTTGCCACAGTACTGAAACTACTCTTCTGAAAGTAGTTAATGACATTCTCTCTGCGTTGAATAGCGGAAAGATTAGTCCTCACCCTCCTTGATTTGTCTGCAGCATTTGACACAACAGACCATGATATATTACTTCACTGTCTCCAGCATGTATTTGGCATTCATGATACAGCCTTACTGTGGTTCAAGTCCTACTTGGTCAACAGGACATAAATTGTATCTGCAAATAGAATACACCCCAGCCCAGTTGATCTATGTTGTGGTGTTCTACAGGGGTCTGTTCTCTTCATTCTGTACACTCAGATGCTCTCAAGTGACATAGATTATCATCCAGTGTCTCACCAATTGTATGCTGATGACACCCAAATATACAAATCTAGCCACCCAACTGAAGTTGATGCTACCATCCACGGTGCAGAGAGGTGCATTTCTGATGTGAAATCAAGGATGACATGTAACAAGCTGCAGATGAATGATGATAAAACTGAGGCCATTCTGATCACAACATAAGGACTTTCTCATTTACATCCTTTACCTCAAACAATAAATATCAGCAACACCATCATTAAATTCACACAATCAGTATGTAACGTAGGTGTTACTCTGGACAGTACTCTCACACTGCACCAACATGTCATGAACATATGCAAGGCTGCATATCTTGAGCTGAGACGCATCAGCTCATTTCGCAAATATCTTTCAGTTGATGCCACTAAAAGACTTGTGTTCATTAGTACTTTCAAGACTGGACTATTGTAACTCAATTCTGTCTGGTTCATCTCAATATCTACTCCAGAAACTTCAAAAAGTTCAAAACACAGCTGCTCGGATCATACTTAGAGTACCACGATCAGAGCACACCTCCCCGCTGCTCTGTACCCTATACTGACTATCCATTCGATCCAGAATCAAACACAAAATTTGTTCTCTGTGCTACGTTTCACTGTCGGACTCTAGTCCAACATACCTATCCGACCTCACCCATGTGAAAAAACCAGCAAGATATTTATGCTCCTCTTCTGACAATCGTATACTCATTATTCCCACTATGAAAACAAAGTCATATGGACAGCGTTCTTTTGCATACCAGGGCCCAGCAACGTGGAATGAATTGCCCACTGAACTTAGACACAAAGACACAGTGATCACATTCAAGAGGGCTCTCAAAACTCACTTATTTCGACTGCAAGAACAAACTTAAAGATCTAATAATGTTTCCTACCTGAAATATTCTCAGCATGTTTTTTATTTTTTAATGTTTTTCTAATTTCATGGTGTTTGTTTTTGTAATAATATTATGTTTTTTTATCTTATAGGTGTTATATAATGTTGTAAAGCGCTTAGAGCTTCTAAAGATTAGGCGCTATACAAAGTCCTCATTAGTATTATTATTATTATTATATACTATATTATAGTACTGATTGCCCAGTAAAGGCCCCATGAATTATTTTTATTTACTTTTATTTTATTTCATGTTGGAAAAATCGGAAAATATGCACAAGCAAAATAAAATAACATAAATACAATCATAGTAGTTTATAACAGTTGCTTGAAGTAGTAAATGAACAAGAGATGTTCACTGCTGTGTGCAATATGGCGATATTGCCAATTTTGTTCAGACATTTTTTACATTTACAAGTGTTGCAATGCCGAATATGCTATAATTTTTAAATGTACATAATTCTTGGGACAAGAAAAAAATAAAAATTACTTTTTCATGTTCCATGACTAACATTCATTACAGTAGAACAAAGTAAACATCATAAGGGGGTTTTCTATTCAATAGTGTTGCAGCTATATCTTAAACTATGTAACAGAAAGAAGCCAAACGAATTTACTAAAATCAACAAATAATTTATTTCTCCATGTTACAAGGTGAAAATTTAAGACACATAGTACTGTGAATTAAATCCCAAATAATTCTAAATGTCCTATCACAAAGTCCAAAAATATAAAAGGTTCCAAATGAATTCTCTGATCGAGTTCTCAAAAATCATAAAATAGTGTTTTAGTCCATAAAGTCAATGTACACTTTCTATTTCCAATGAATAATTTAAATTCATAATAGCTCTCATAGTGAATATGAACATAACTGTACTTAATTCCAGGCCTGCCAACCATAACAAGACCATTTCAGAAAGGCAGCTGTTATTTTCCCCAAAGTCTGACCAGTTTTCAGTAAGGTGTAACAAAATATCATACAATGCTATCATAAAGTTGAAAACATGTATTTAAAATGTTTGGTATTTGAAACATGCAGTGATGGCAAACATTATGTTGAACTGACGTAAAGTACACATAAACCTTATTTGCCTCACTAACAGCTGCAAAAATTTAATTTCCAATCTGGACACAACGACTTGTTGCTTGGAATTTGTTTTCCATTTCACAAGACAACAGCAATCATATCACCCACACGAGATACTCAAATCAACATGAGATGTGCAAAAAACATAATTGTGTCCCTTACAGCTTTTATTCACAGGAATCTGAATATTCCTTTTTATTCTTCTGCATTGGTTATTAACACTTTTAATGGGTTTAATTTCCCTTTCATCTTCAACATGCATCACTTGCTGGACACTATTTATAAAAACATTCTATAATCAATCCATAATCAGGCAGAAGCTTTGCCTGAAAAAATATGTGCAGTTTAAATCATCCGAGGTACTATTGTAAATGGTTCGCTAACCCCACTAAATCTAATATAATAACTGGATTCAAATAAAACACATATGAGGTAATTACCCGGATTTTACCAACACAATCACAGGGCTTGAAATTAGCGGTAGTCCGCTAGCCCAAGGCTAGCAGATCTCTTGTTGGACTAGTAGCTTTCATAATGTTAATAGTCCGATGGGCTAGTAAGTTTTGGTTATCAATAGTCAGCGTTTGTTTATGCCATTCCTCAGCAGATGTTCTGTAGAATCAAAGCAGTGGCCATTGTAAACACAGTCATAAAATATTAGCATCAGGAGATGAAGTCAATTTTTGCCTCGGAAAGGTGCGTTTCTATAACAAGAATCCATCCGATTTTGTGCATTTCACTTAAATTATGGTCCCATCATTAACAACAGATGTTTGCTAATTGATCCTAATTAATCTGATAATGAATTAAATGAAAAAATGAAGTGGTATTACACTTTATTCAGTAGACCACAGTAACAAACTACAAAGCTGTATACCACACAGAACAACATGGCAAAAAGTAGTCAAAGAAATTAGTTTGCGAGTTTTTTCTTTGTTTAAGTTTCTTATTTTTTGCTTGCTACCCAAACGCTCCAACAGTCACGAACAGGAAGCTAGATATTTTACATTTCCATCGAAATAATTATAAGAATTAGATCAATTTATTACGATTATGTTATTGACACATCCTTTCCATAGAATTACTTTTTTTCTATGATGATACGAATAGTTTTTATATTTTT
This sequence comes from Sinohyriopsis cumingii, assembly GCA_028554795.2. NCBI lineage: Eukaryota > Metazoa > Mollusca > Bivalvia > Unionida > Unionidae > Sinohyriopsis > Sinohyriopsis cumingii. The sequence goes on from CM068825.1 coordinate 33,974,685, forward strand.
CCCTTACAAGAATGAACAAATAATAGAATACACGTGGAGATATCCAAGCAGAATGCCGTACATTTGTTGGGAATTAAAATCTCTGAGCATGGACATCTAAGATTTGAAAATTTTCCGCCTTATTATTAATTTCAACAATACACTGAGGTTCGATTAATTAGGAACAATTACCAAACTTAAGACTTGTGATACCATAATTGAAGCTGTTAAATACAACGCGCCAAGTGTCAGATGGCTTCGTTTGATGGGAACACACCTTTTCCAAGCTGAAACTAACACCATCTTCTGATGCTAATATTTTATAACAGTGTTTACAATAGCCACTGCTTTGATCATGCTGAACATATGCTGAAGTTAAGTCTTTGTTAGGCAGAGGCCATTTAATTGTGGGAGGGGCAAAGACACGTGCTTTGAAACACGTTTCTTGGTCTGACTTTCTTATATAAAGGACCTTTTCTTGCTTTAAATAATTCGCGTCAGCTATACTATAACATCGTTTTTCAAAACAAGGCACAATTCCCTCCTTATTAGACAGGCAAAATGTGGTAATTGATAGAAGGTGTTCAGCCACCGGAAAAAAAGCAAAAGTTGAATGAGAATGATGAGGAATAATTCTTATGATAAGGAAAAGCATAATGGAAAATTTCATTAGAAATGGACAAAAGACAGGGAATGGCTGAATTATGATGAGGAAAGGAACGTTATGTGGTTTAACTGGTGCACGCAATTCGCAAAAACAAACACACAGAAAACATCCAGTTTTGTTGCGGGTTGTTCAAACTTTAAAATTGAATCAGTAAACATACATGAAAGCTGTGTGACATTGTTTTGTGAACAGGACTAGTAAAGATTTGGCAGGACTAGTAAATTTCTCAATATACTAGTCCTTATGGCTACAAAGAAATTTGTGTTAAATTCAAGCCCTGCAACCATATTACTGTAGTTTTTGCTTTTATTCCTCAAGTCCATATTTTAAGGGTCATATTCGTAAGACTTATGGCAAAATCTTAAGGGATGGCAGGTCTGTCATTCCAATGACTGATCTTAAAATGGGAAAGATCAATTGTTAACCAAACCTCTATTTATACATATTTCAACTGAACTTCATCACAACAGTATGTTTCGGAAAACTTAACTTTTTTCCATGGAAAGTAAATCAACCCTTCAAGTAAACATCTTCTTTACTGTTATAATCAGGACAAAGTCATATGTGCTCATGTATGCAAGAACACTCTCCACAACCCTCAGTCACAATCATGACAAGAGTCCAGTACGCTAAAAAACATTCTTCACAAACCTCAATCACGGATAAAAGTAAAGCACACAACAAAAAATATAAATAACAGTAGAAGTAACAAGATTTTCAAGATGGCAAGTGCTGGTCATAATGGATGTCAAAATGGCACCATTTTCATTGAGGCTCAATTATAAATCACAAGTTTTTTTTTTGTGAAAACCCAATGCTGATGTAACCATATAGTCAAGATAGACCTGCCAACCCTGAGGAGTCTGTCTCAGTAAGGCAGTTGATTTTTCTGTAAGATTGACCAGTTTTCAATAAGGTGTAACAAAATATATAAATAACTGCTATTGTAAAGCTGGAAAGTATATTTAAAAGTTCAACTCAGCGACGATAAATATTATATTCAACTGAAAAGTTTGCAAAGTATGCGTAGACTTTATTTATCCCAAGTACAGCTGCATAAACTTTAGTTTTAAACCATATGCAACTCAATGCCTTGTTGGTATCTCTTAACTTGATGTAAATTCTTGGAAATTCTTTTTCCATTTCACATGACGACGGCAATCATATCTCCTGCTGCGAGACACTCAAATTGGCATGTAATGTCCAATAAACGCAATTGTGTCCTTTCCTGCTTTTATTCACAAGAATATGAATACTCCTTTTTATTCTTCTTCTGTGTTGCTTAATAAAAAAATTTTAGAAGCTTAATTTTCCCTTTCATCGTAAACATACATTGCTTTCTGGGTGCCAGTTAAAAAAAATTATATAATCAACAGTCTGATCATGCAGACACTTTGCATGAATAAATAGGTGCAGTTTATAGCATATGGAGTGCTGCTGTAAAGATAGTCTGGTTCCCTGACTTATTTAACTAATCCTAGTATGAAACCTGGATCCATATCAAACATGGATCAATTGATTATCCAGAATTTTTGGCACCAATCATTTTTCTGTAGATTTTGCTTACATGCCGTAAGTCCATATTTTAAGGGTAATTTTTGTAAGACTTATGGCAAAATCCTAAGAGTTGGCAGGTCTATCAAGAGTAGCAATATCAAGATTTACTGAGGTATCTATATTGCATATCCAAACTTTGTACCATTTTCCTTTAGGACCAACTAGACATCAGAAGTCTTGTGGTGGAAATCCCATGCTGATATCACTTTCCATTATCGATGAGTAGCAATACACCTCTTCCTCGATAACTCATGCACAACATGGTCCACAAACACAGTCCGCACTATAATCAAGGTGCAAGTTACCGAGGGGCCTCCAAAAACTGAAGAAAAAAATTGCTTTGACATCAAGAAAACCATGGGGGGAGCGGCATTAGGGAACTGGTCTGTTTATTGACTAAATCCTCATTTTACAATCACATCGATAATAATTTTTAACAATGCACTTTTTCAAATGAAGTTGTTCGTTATTCTGTTTAAATAACATTTATTTTCAAAATATCCAAACATATGAAAGACCGTATCCAACTGATTTCAACAACCATCATGTGTACATGAAAAAATCTGTGCATTACGTCACTGCTTTTTTGTTTTCTTGAAGAGTCTGGTTCCCGTAGAGGTGTTTAATACGATCCTGCCAAATCGGGACTCCACAGAACTAGACTAACTGTTGATACACCAACCAACAAGATTTTTTTTTAAACACACGACATTTTTTCATGCGACACTCGTCTACGTTAAAACTCAGTTTTGTGTATTGTTCAATGAGTACAATATTGATGTCGTGATTTCATTGGCAGTAATAATGAAACTTCTTATCATCCTTGAGGATATCTCTAAATGCCAGTTCAAGAATTCTCTGAAACTCACTTGCCAACAATGACCCGTATCTGTGAAATCAATTTCTTTTCTTTACAAAGTATTCATTTCGCTTGGCTACCTTGTTATCTTGGATCACAATTAGGAAAGATTCGGTTAATTTAAGGTAGTTTATGTTATATACACAACAGCATTTATAACTGTTTGATTGATCAAATGAAGTTGAGTTCACCTGACATACGACCAGGGCCACTAGATTTTAAGTTTGTATGATTTTTGTGCCTTTTAACATTTCTTTTATTCCACCGCCTTTATTTGATTCAAAAGACATAATTAACATGGTAATATAATGGAGGCCAGCTTTTAATTCAGTGCAACAATACAACAAATACTTCCGGAAATCAGTTATCAAAACACGGTCGGTACTTAATTATGTTCTCAGAGAAATGCTAGCAGACATTATTATGGTAGATTGACGCATTTTATGTTTAATTACAAGAGGACACATTGCATTTATAATAATTACTCTTAAAAGGAACTAAAATATAGAACTAGAACACAAATTTCAATTGATAAAAAATTTATTTAATTTGTATTTATTTATTAAAGTACTGCCTCCACTCGGCGTAAGTGACATTTTCACTGATCAAGAATTCCTTACATTTCATTTGGAAAGAAAATGTAAAAAAATTGTATGACCTATTTTTAAATTTGATATTTCAGCACTGATTACAATTTCCAGGTCATATCTACTGTTTTCGATGATAAAACGAGCGATACATCAAAGTTTCAACAAATAAGGATCAATTTGTGGGGTATTTTCTGGTTTTAAAAAATGGGAGCCATGCCTGACCCCCATGTTATAAGTGGGTTTGTGAGTTATTATGGCGCGAGTTATCGAGGGAGTGGTGTAACAAGATTTTCAATATGGCTGCAATGGCAGCCATACTACACATCTAATACTTCTCTTGCAAAGTTATGTCAACCTATCCTCGGAGATAAATTTTAATAGTTTCGTACCAGGATGCTTTGTAACATGTCTTGTTAAATTCTGTTCTGCAGGAGGGAGGGAGACACTGTTAAATATCCTATTTATTTAGCCATAAATGATAGTGGATGGCATTATCTGTGTACCTTAAATTCCTCAATGCAAGGATGCTTTCCATCAAAGTTCAGTCTAATTTTGACGAGTGGTGTTTAAAGAGAAAGAAAAACCAGTTTACACAATTTTTAATTTTACAGGATTTTGATTTTACTAATAGAAAGGTCTTCCTTCCAGGATGTTTGCTGTCAAATTCTGTTCAGCAGTATCTCAAGTCATTTAACGGATTTCTATTATTTTATTAACAATGACCATATCTTAAGTCAGGCTGGCATCATTTGTTAAAATGTGAAAACATTACACTAGGTTCCTCCATGCCAACTTTGGCCAAAAATGTTTAAAATAGCAATTGTTCACTGATGCACAATGAACCAGACACAGTGGGTCCAGGACCATGCCATAAGCTCATTCAGCCTTGTAACTAGGCAAGTAAAGAATAAAAAGCATTTTTGGAAGTTCTAACCATGGGAAGATTTAAGACCACGAACTCAGAAAGATTTTAGACTAGGAACTCTATAGAGGGAAAATGTGATAGAATGAAAGAACTCTAAAGCACCTTTTCTTTATCTGTCGATGGTAACACTTTTCATACTTATTTAGACTAGAACTTTCAAACGTGGGAGTGTTTATATTGCTAGAATACCATTTTGACAGCAGCCCCCCTACTGTAAAGTAGAATAAGTATGGTATAGGTATCTGCATGCTCATGTTGCACATTATTACCAGAAGGCTTAAGTGTAAGTAACTAGCACTCATCTACAAGTGGCAACATCCTATGAAAACATGGGTCAACAGGTCAATGTTATGTAAAGAATTTATGTTTGTAAACAAGTCTCTACACTTACCATAGGAGTGAAGTTATTGTCAATCATGACTAGTACAAATACATACACAAGAATTCCACAGAATGCTATGACTGGTTTCTCCAGCTAGGCATATTCCAAGTATGAAGCAAGGTCAATGGAGTGTGAACATTAAGACACTAAACAGACACCAAAGCCAATAAAGCCTGAAAAGTTGGTCATTGTGACCACCTTAGGTTGTGATAAATAAACATCATCCTCTGCAATTAATACTGTGATCAAGTTTCATGACTGTAAATACTTTGCAAAATGCTTATGCCATCAATAACAATGCTGCCAGAAACTTTGTACATTTTGCTTATGCTTCACAGGCAAAACAAAAACCTACCATGGAACCTGGAAAAATATAATAACATGTAAACCTATGTTGCTATGACCACGAAAGCAATAACCATATTTTCAAGATGACTTCCAAGGTGGTTATATTTAATTTCTTCACACAATTTTCATTTAGAACAAATCAGACATCACAAAAAAAAATGCTGGTGACCCCCAATGACCCTCCAGAATGTCCTTGCCACCATGATTTGGGTTGCAAACCTGGGGTTGGGAACTACTGTGTTAGACCATGAGCTGAAACTGTGTACAACATTCCATGGCAATCCTTTAAGTAGTTTAAGAGTATTAGTGATACACTTGAACTAACAGATGAATGGATGATGGATGCAGGTCATCCCAAAAGCTCTTCTGATGACCAGTGTAGCTAAACAGAAACAATCAACTGGATATGCATTTAATCAATAGCATTTTACACTACCTCAGCACAATGCTGGATATATGGTGCCAAATAAATGTAAAGTTCAAAACAAATTTCAATGGATTGCACAAATATTTAAGATAAATCCTCCCAAATAAATGTAAACATGAGGTACATGATAAAATATAATATAAAAATGTTAAAATTCTGTAAAATGTACATAAAATAACTCATGAAGGCAACAAATAAAATCCCTAAAAAACTGATAAAAATATGTTATCTGCATTTCCCCCACCCCCCCAAAATTTAAGATTTTCTTGTGTGGTATATCATCATACTTTCTTTGTGCAGTTTACACCAAAATACTTATCACATGCAGTGAAGACGAACACTCTTGACAAGACTGTTCCACTGTTCACGGTTCAACCTTCAGGAGAAGCACATGAATTTGATGTGTGTGGGATATGTGACCCATAATACCATCTCATCTCTGTTTTGCTTTATATGACCAATGCGACCCTCCAATAATGGGTCTGATGTTCTTAAAGTTAGTGGAGATTGCCATCCACATATTATCCCCAGGTATGATGCTGCTAATTGATATAATATTCAAAGTCAGAAACATAACTTCAGGGCAGCTTTATCTGCCCTTTCTTTAACTCTTTATACCAGTGCTGATTTTAAATGGCCCACCAGAGCTCTAGCAGCTATATAGTCATTGCTTTTCAGTTTTATGCTGCGGCCCTCTGCTTCAAGAAAAACATTTTTCAATGGCCCATGGTGTCAAAAAGGTTGGACAGCACTGCTTTATACCAATGTGATTAGGCGTCCAATAGTAAAGTATACATTTCCCAAAATGTATTTAGTTTCTGTAACATCTGGAATATTAATGGGTTTACAGAATTCAGATTCTGCAAGGATTTCAATGTGGAAATGGAATCTGAAAAGATGATGAGGTTTTGATTTAGTTCATTGCAATCAGTATGGTTGTAACTTCTGAAGTGAAAATTGTGGCTTTGTCCACCAACCAGTTCAAGATGGTGCCATGGGATGCTGCAATGGCACACTAAGAAGAAATGGGAAGGTAATACCTATCCTAACATCAGTTACTAAGAGAAGGAGACAAAATAATCATGACCATTTCAAAAGATAGGTTTCATGTTATTTTAAAAACTCAAACTTTAACAAGAAAAGACACAGATAAACAAAAATTGTATACTGTCTGAATAATAATAGTAATAATTGAAAGTACACATCTGTCTACAGAATGCACCAAAATAAGTCATAATGAGAGGCATGTAAGAACTATACAAAACAGCAGGAAAAGGACAATGTTCAGAATGGTGGAACCTATCAGTCTTGGAACATGTCATTTTTATTCCACACACCCAATTATTAATTGAAGGAGGAAATATTCACCTTAGACTGCGGTCTAGTGCCAAAAAAGAGACAGCAATGCAATACTAGCATGCAATACATAATAGCGCTTAAAACACATGGTCACCATCTTGATAATTAAGATACAACCTAGTAGGGAATATTAATGTTTTGGACTTTCCATAAAATGCATCAAATTCTGTTCCAATATAAGGAGTACAATACCAAATTTGTTAAACTGTCAGCTAAAACTCTGTTGGTGATGTGGTAGCAGCAACTGGAAATGGATGACAGGCACTGAAGCCGAGACAATGCACAATGCTACAAGTGATCTTTGCAAGGCAAGAAAATCTTCCAAGCATTAAGGTGTTATCAGGATTATGGTCAAAGCTGCTTTCAGTCATACTAATGTTGCCAATTTTATACAATTAAAAATCTTACCTTCTGAAGACTGGATGGGTTGAGTTGTGTCTTGTCTATGATTTTTATGGCCACCTGAAACAAAGATAATAACCCTCTTAAACGACTAAAAAGTAATACATAGTTATGTAAATCCTTTCAACAGAAGTGGATACATACATGTATGGTGACAAGATAAGCTGGCTTCCTGAAACACACACACACACACACATATATATATATATATATATATATATATATATATATATATATATATATATATATATATATATATATATATATATATATATATATATATATACATATATATATATATATATACATATATATATATATATATATATATATATATATATATATATATACACACACACACACACAGTAAATATGAAGCCTTTATTTACTACAACTGAACATACAATATGGTCCAAGATCTGTCTTTATACATGTTAAGGTGACAAAAAATTCAAATTGGCTACTTGACCTACAGAACAGGTGATATCAAACTGTCACTTGTCTTACATGAAGATTATTTGTCCTGCACTGTACATGATGCACAATCTGATTAATTAAAATTTCACACAACCAAATGGATGAGTATCTTAAAAAAGTCACCAACTGTTCCTCAGGGACCATTCATAAATGCAAGCACACACATGAATATTTTCAAGCCCTTATGTTGGCACCTCATATCAATTTAAAGACTGAAATTGGTCCTACCTCATAAATAAGTAAATATATTATCCCTCATACTTATGCAGAACAAAAAAGGCTAAACACGATTCTTCTCCTTTTGATTCTTAAATGCACCTGACAACAGTTATGTAAAGTACTGCATCTTGCATATGGTTGCACTAGCATTGGTTGCCACGATTTGACTGCAAGTAACATTGAAACTTCTCATCCCTATGGAGTGCCAATTCAGCAATTTAAACTACAAACTCACTTCTCACCAATAAACCGCATGTGAAAAAAAGCTACTTATTTACAAAGTATTCATTTCTCTTGGCTGAGTTACTTTCATTACATTTATGAATAAGCAGGTTAATTTAACACATTAACCCCTGGTGATGAGTTTATGTGGCATAAAGGTAGTAGCCTACCGAAATGTATAGTTCCTTAAAAGGAAGAGACTGCAAACGTTTCTAGTGAAATTGAAATTCCCTGACTCGGAGGTTTGCTCAAGGATAAGTGTATGTGTCTGTGTGATTTTGATTTTTAACAAAGCTTAAACAATTTTCCAGTCATATCACTACGATGTCTACAGTGTGGCAGTTTACAGTGATGTCTAGTACTGGGGTAGCATGCCACAGACATGTAGCATCATGTCCCACCCAGTCACATTATCCTGACACCTGGCCAACCAGTCCTAACACTAACCTCTTAATACTAAGCACCAAGCAAAGCAGCTCGTACTACCATTTTTAAAAAGTTTTTGGTATAACTCGGTCAGGGTTCAAACCAGCAACTTCTCCCATCCGAGGTCGATGCTCTAACCACTAGGCCACCAGAACAGTCCTCAAGGATCAGCAGAAATGTCACTATTGCTTGCAATGAAATCACAACTAATAAAACAATAAAATCTAGTTTTGCTGCTGATGGTTGTAGTTTATAAATAAACTTTTGCAAGAAGGAAATTTTGTTTTGGTGTCAATCAACAATATCACTTTAATGTAACCACCTTCACATGCAAAAAAGCAGCAACATAATTTTATTGTTTTTGCAGGTAAAAATGTGATGTGTGAAAATCTCACTGAGTAATGTTTATGATGATCTTTCATAGGTTGGTCATTCTGAAAATAAAGGTACTTTAAACAGTAAAGCAACAACTTCATTAGAAGAAGCATTTTACAAAGTATATTAAAATAAGTATTAAACCATTAAATAGTACACCTCCACCCAACCCAACCCAACCCAGTCTTCTCTCCCACCCCAATTAATTTTTCTGAGGTCCCGCAGTAACTTGCACCATTGCTCCTAATACTGTCATTTTTGGACCCCACTGAATTACTGAGGGAGAGGTGTATCCAACTGTAAATCACTCTTGATGTACGTCTTTCCATGGACGATCTTAATACACTGGCTATTCAAATGTCAGTCAGGAATGCCCATAAGCCTCCTCCACAGTGGAGTTGCCAAAGGTATTCAGCAATCAAATTATTCACAAAAAGAACATGTACTATTCCTTTTTAACCAAGTGTCAGTCATAATCCTAGACAAGGCCAATAATTTGGATGACTCATTCATACCTCCTACTGCCCAACCTGCGCTCTTTCTTTATGGTTCTGACACAAATAATACTAAAGATACAGCCGTTTTCAAAATAAGTGGATTAAAATCAACAATATGTATATATATTATAGGACATTTTCCTCCAATAATAAACCCATGTTATTAAAAAAACATATCTCAGAGCCATAACTCTCCCCAGCATTGGTAAAGCCAGTGTCTGATTACAAGGGAACTCTGGCTTTTTTCCAGGCAATTAAACATCTCTATGATTACATGGTTCATTAGGATAATAATGACAACAATGATGGAAAGGAGTGGGGTGGGTGGAATGATTCATGATCTGTGCAAATTTCAAACAAAATATAAAAGCATATTCACTGGGTATAGGCAACTTCATCCAGGTCACAGGACAGATAAGTAATTTTTAAAACCATATCACAGATGTAAATTAGAGGATAAAACCAGCTATCAGGTTATATTTTGCCCACCCCTGACATATACTAGTGTTAACACATTAACTCCTGGCGACAAGTTAACGTGGCAGGAGGGAGTAGCCTACTGCCGAGCTCTGTAGCGTCACAGTCATGCATGATACACTAAAGTGGGTGGTAATTATAGAAAGGTAGACAGATGTAGCTCTACAATGATGCCAAATAATTTGGAAGTTCTAGAGGGAAAAACCTAATTTTTTGAACCCGATTTTTTTCTACCCAAAATTCACTCGTGGTCGTAATCTGATTTTGTGTCTGGATTTTAGACTTTTTGGTCTCAGCTCTAAGTCAAACCGGTATGAACTGCAAACAGACAGAAGAACCTTTGCAAAAAGTAGGATAAGATGGGCATCTGGAATAAGAGTGGTCTCAATATGAGAATAATGGGTCCGTTAAGCAAAAAAGAAAAAAAGAACTCCAACTTTTACCCTTCTGCTCATGCGCGAGCCAAATAGCCAATAAAAAACAATGTTTCTAATACAACTAGGCAGTATGTTATTGGATGATCACCTGTAAGTTGGTATTTTCTGATGTATTCAGAAATAGCTTTCAAAATGTGTTTCCTACTCGAATTTCAGGCGAAAATGACAAAAACCTCCAGGGGTTAAGTGTTAAGCCGGTCTATGTGGTCTGTTCAGAATGTTACAATCTGAGGTAAAGTTAAGCTACTGGACCAGTAAATGAACTGGAGGTCTGTGAACTTTCTAAATGTTGCTGGTGCTTCAGATCATAAAAAGATTTAGGAAATGAGGAAACACTAATATACATTAACCTCTAAATTACACATGATCTTATCAGCATAATAAAGAGGCATCTATATCCAGATCAAATGCCTCTAATCTCATCAATAAAAGAGGAAGAACTACCTAATAATTTATATCCAAACATGCACAAATGCTTCCATGGCAAGGCAAGAAAATACTTCCTTCATTACTGAAAGCACAGAGAATTCACGTTTCTAAATTGTTAAAAACCAGTTTATGATGATTGGCAAATGCAACTGCTAGTGAATAATGCTTAACACTGTATAACCAGTCAATTACTTTACATGAACATCTCTTCACTAGAAGGGATTAAGTAATAGTCTAGATTAAATAAGAAGCAAATTCACTACCTAATTTCTACACGAAAAGCTTTATGATCATTAAACATGACAAGCAAGCCAAAAAACATGCACCCTACTGCGCTGGTTTTAAAATTAAGGTAGATAGGTCTTTTTGTTTTTAAACACCACGATACATGTTTAATTTTTTTTTATAATTATTTTTACCAAAGGGGAAAAAGTACTATTCTGTATTTTAAATCTGCATTCCCAGAAAAGCTAAAGTATAATCAATAATTACATAGCTCACTCCTACAAAACTGCTGATAGTATCAGTATGCACTGTGAACACTGTCATGCAGAAAATAAATAGATCCAGACAATGAATTGTTGACCCCTTAAATTGTAATGAAAGTTTTTATTCCAATTCTTTTATCTTAACATTAACATCTCAATTTTTTTTATATTTCTGCATAGTATTACAGTGTTTATCCCGAAAAGGATGCAATATACTGAATAAAGCATTTAACAATGTTCAGATTGTTCTTGGTTTTTGGGGTGTTGTTTAAACAATCCTAACAGAACCATTGGCATATTTTTGTTCATCAAATATTAACCCTTTACCTCATAGAGCATAGTGACAAAGTGCAGCTCGCTATACATAGAACACAGGTTACCTAGTCGACCGCATACGCATAGCTTGCCTGTGAACTATTAAGCAACGTAGTGTATGTTACATTTAAAAGCAATTTTAACCATTTTACATTTTTGGTACACACCTATTACATGTGGAACAATTTAAGAGTAAAGTCCGATTGTTATAGCTGTGTAATTATTTATCACGGAAGAATTTGTTATGTGCTTTAAAATCTGGAGAGAATTCGTTCACCGTCATGTCAGTGAGGCCGTGTGACCAACCGTAGAGCTGCCATTTCTCATACTCGAAATTTACAAGTTTTTCATCTGTGTCTACATCACTAAGTCATCTAAATTTGATAATTTATAAAAACTAATTGCAGCCTATATCAATATCAGAGCCTTTACCTAGGTTATTGAATCTTTCATAGTTGTGATTCTAATCATGAAAACTTCGTAAGTACTGAATGAAATCCGCGACCGCCATTTTGGAGAGTGGAGATTACGACCCAGTTACTTTAAATAGCAGATATCGACCAATACATAAACAGTGACTATGTGATCTGACGTAATTGTCATTCACAGAAATGAATGTAGTATCTAATAAGGGGTTTTCCCCAAAGGTGGCGCTACAAAAACCGGCTTAAAATGGCTGATGTTTACAGTAGACGTCAAAAGGCGCTTCTATGCGACTTTTGTAGAGGCGTCCAAAGACGGTTGTATGAGGTAATGGGTTAAAGAACAATAAACGCAATTGTGTAATTCTGATATAAAATATACAGTCAAGCCTGTATATAGTGGTCACTCATATGAAAAGGCAAAATTGACTGTTGCCCAAAGGTTATAACCGTGCACAGGTTCACCTTTTAAATAGAGTTTTTAACAAATATCATTATTAATATTTTTTAAAGTATTATTACTATTATTATTACTACTACAACAATATCACGTTTTATGTGAATTGTACAACAAAACCATAGTTATGAAGACCTGCCAATTCTAACAAGAATGTCTCAATAGGGGAGTTATATTTTTTCTGTAAGTTCGACGAGTTTTCTGTGAGGTGTAACAGAATATCATGTACTACTATTGTAAAGTTGGAAAACATGTATTTAAAAAGTTTAGTACTCGAAACTTGTGCAGTGACGGTAAACAGTTAAACTGAAAAGTTTGTGAAGTACACAGTCCTTATTTACCATCTGTACAGTTGTACAAACTTCAGATCCAAACACTAAGCAGCTCAAATGCTTGTTGCTATCTCATAACTTGATGCAACTCCTACCTTCTTTTTATATTTCAGATGGCAAATCATATCTCCTGCCACGAGATACTCAAATCAACATGTGATGTCCAACAGATTGATTGTTGCCCTTTCTACATTTATTAAAAGAAATCTGAATATTCCTTTTGATTCTTCTGTACTACTATTAAGTTTTTAAGGGGCTTATTTTCACTTTCATTTTCAACATGTATCGTTTGCTGCATTCCATTTTTAAAATTCTATGATCAAAGGTTTGATCATACAGGGGGCCCCAAGTGGTCTAAAGCGCTCTCCGTTACGGATCACTGCCATCTCACCTCTGTCTGCGTTGGTTTGAGTCTAGGATTCGGCCAATGTGGGTATGTGAGAAAGCTTGCCAGTAGCTTCTCGTGTGTCGGTGGTTCTTCCCGGGTTCTTCCTCCACCATTAATACTGGCTGTCATGCATAGCCTATTGTGTGCTGAAAAATGGCGTTAAACCCCACAACAATTTGATCATACAGATGCTTTTCATAAACAATATGCCATTTAAAGCATCTGGGGTACTACTGTAAAGTTAATCTGGTTGCAAGAGAAACTCCAAAAAATCTAATATGATACCTTGATCCAAACCAAACATGAACGAGCTAAGGTCACTTCCATTTCTGTGGCAACAACACAACTACTTTTCCACATCATCCAGCAAATGAATTTCTTCAATCCTTTACTGTAATAATAAAAAAAGTCTTGCTTTTGATGCAGAGAAGTTGACACCTTCAAGTTAGTTTGACAGTATGACTAAATTATGTAAGTACGATCAAGATATGAAGCACTTAAGCATCAATTCAGATGACCGGCCTTTATCAAAACAATCCCTTGATCATCAAACAAAACTGTCTAATTTGCACATGTGATGAAATCACTGATGTGCTCCAGTGACCACTATTTGGTTAGGAAAACCTGGCCCCTGATCACCCATGGCAGGTGACAGTTAAATACAGGGAATTTACGCAAAACACAATATTGTTTGTCAGTGACTTTCTGTGCTAATTTTATTTATTCCATCAGTACCTTCATTCACTGGTTAAATATCTCTACATAAAAAGAGACATTCCAAATCTGTTCCCCATGTACAACTGAAGGATAGGTGCTGTCAGGATTTTATCTTAAGGAAGATCTCCTCCTTTGTCACTGATGATGCTGGTTGTCAGTGAGTTTTATTCAATATCTGAGGCCATTTAATGGTGGCTCCATTTAACTCGCTTTAGCCACAAAGCCCTTTGTTTTCCACAACATGAATGATTTGAAAACATCTTATTAATAATCATGTCTCACTAAAAACTTGGAAGACATTATGATGTTATCTTCAAAACAGAAGAAATAATGCAATCTCCTCAACACAGCTGCCAACCTTCCAGCCTCACAATTAGTGAAAATTGGGATAAAAAGTCATGAATTTGGACATGAATTAGTGAAAAATACCATGACAATAACTCCATCCATTCTGACATCAATACCACACTATATCAAGATCGCAATATAAAACTAAAACACTACATATATGCAGAAATATTTATTTATCAAGACTTGAACTGTTCTGAACAGTTCAAACTTCTTGCCTGCTGGTTGATCTTGCTGACTAAAATTGTTGACAAATTTTTCTGCAGCTATGGAGGCCCTAAAGTCTGTCTTATTTTTCCTCACTAGAGAAAATACTCTTTTGCTGACACTGTTGCTGTGAGGAATGCACAGGAGCTGCAACACTTTTGGTTCTTCCACAGGAAAATTTGGAAGCGATTATCGAGTCCGGGAACATTTGTCGGAACAAATGTTTAGCATGGTCTCCAGCTGATGAAGGTAGATTGTGTTCGACAAGAAAAGTCACAAAAAATAATGCTTCAGCATTGGTAGCTTGCAGGTCTTCGCTGATGGCTTAAAATATTCCAGAGCTGAAATCTACGAATTCTTAATTTTCCCAACTTCTACGTGTTTTTTGCAACTGATGTGCTTCCTCACATCGTCTCTGTGACCATGCACAATACTAAAACTTGTGGCACACTGAGTGCAAAAGCATGATGTATATCAATGTTTAATGGCAGAATGCATGGCCAATTTTTTTTAATGTTCCAAATTAAACTTCACTTTTTGAGCAATACATTTCTTCTTCCTTGGTGGTGAAGCCATTTTCAAGATCTTACATGCGATGCTGAACAGTAACTCAACTCAGTGTTGGTGACGCATTCGCAGAGCAAAATTCCGGTTAGGCCCCAGTTTCTCTCAAAAACATTTGTAAAACTACTCTTATACATATACAGTAGTCCCCCTCTTGAACGGCCCCCCTGACCAGCGGCCACCCGCTCCTTACGGCCAGAATCTGTTGGCACTGACGAGTTTGTGTTCAAAAGTACCCCTCGCGAAAGGCCACCCGGCTAACGCGACCAGCATATTAGTGCAAAATTATAAAATTTACCCCTCACAAGCGGCCGCATTTTATTTGAATATGTATCCAGAACCAATATTGTATTCATAACGTGTGTTAAGTAATCCGATTTCTGTTTCCCCGATGTCAGGTTTTCGTTACTAAAAGAAGTGTTGAGTAAAGTACATTTACCACTAAGGTTAATATTATATCATTTACGCCTCACGAGAAGCCACATTTATTCCATAAAAACCGAGAAAGACTCAAATTTTAATCCATACAAAAGGGTACGTGCATGTAATCCAATTAGCCTTACTGCTGTGTTATCATAAGATGTCCGGTTTAGTCACTCTGATAATTGTTAAGAATACAATTATCGAACAATAGAAACAGCTGAGAAGTGGCAGTATCGATGTACAATACCCAAGTCAGCAGGAAAATGGTTTAATAGCCTTTATGGCTTCCCTTAGTAAGATGTTGAGCTTGTTCACTTTGGTAATCAATGGCTATTACTACTAACAATAATTGTCAAAATTACGAATCCTAACGGCTGCGAGGTCAAATTTGCATGATGTTAATGGTACATATCGAAGCCGTTTTGGCTTCTATCACTTAGTTTCAAGATATGTATAAAAACAATAGGGTACCAGACTGCGACTAACGAATCACGTGACAAGATCACTTCCTTTAAAAACACACGGCAATTTGTTTAGATGCATACAAAATTGTTTTATCAGTACTGTAGTTGGCAACATGAATAACTTACTGCAAAAAGATCAACATGTCATCGAGGAAAATAAAAATTCTCAGTTTAGAGGAGAACGTGAAAGTAATTCAACTGACGGGGTTGGGGGAGGTGTGGGGGGTCGTCGAGAATCCTTGCAGAAAACTAACTTTGGGAAGACTCAGATAAACAATATCGTGAAAGATAATGAAACAATTCTGCAGAAGTGGAAAGGTGAAAGAAATGGACGGAGAAAGGAAGATTGTTTGAGCCAGGAGACGTTTGTATCCTGATTTTTGAAAGACAAGAAAAAGCAAAAATTTTGTCAGTTGAACTGGGATATGACGACTTTACCGCAAGTAATGGATGATTGCACAGATTTCAAGTGCGACACAATATCAAGTGTTCTGTCATTAGCGGCGAATCAGCTGATGTTAATAATGAAGTTGTCGAAGATTGGAACAAAAGACTAAACGATATATGCAGGGGACATGACAGCAAGGATATTTTTAATGTGATGAGACTGGTTTGTTTTTTAGACTGTTACCAACAAAGTGACGTGATGTGAACTGTAACATAATTATAAAGACAGTTTTAAAACTGCATCAATGGTTATTCATAGCATTCTTTTGCAAATGATGACAAAGTTTGTTTTACATTTATTTCACATCATGCATGTAATTTTTTATTTAAAATATTAAATATTTAAAATTAAATGTACTATTCGCATTTGTCATCCCCCTCTAGAAAAGCCACCCGCATTATAAGGCCACTTCCCTGCTGCATTAGGGGTGGCCTTATAAGAGGGGGACTACTGTAGATTAAAATAGGCTAAAATACTTGCTACTGGGCCAACTGTACTAATCGGCTGTAGTTCTACTAATATCGCGAAAAGCAGTTCCGGACCGTTTTGGCAACTGCGAATATCACGACTAGAGTTTAACGGGAAATCGTTTTTTTTTTTTTATAGATTTAAAACAACAGAGAATTGGAGAATTCGTGAATTTTTGGTTTGCGGCATGAATCCGTGAGTCACTGAAAAAGTCGTCAAATTCATGCCAAATTCGTGAGGGTTGGCACCTATGCCTCATCCAAATAAAATCTCATCTATAACAAATCCAGGCATGGGGATGTTGTAGCTGTGTGGTGTGGGCAACAGCTACATTGGGGAATTTGCTGGTAGAGCACACAAACAAACATCTAGGTTACATATTTAATTCAAATTCAAAAACTCTCTCTAACCATTTCTACCTCTGTATATATATCAGCCTAGCGGACTTCACAGGAGACATCCTTATATCATATTTCTACAACTGGCTTCATTGTTTCTGGCGCACATATGTGTTTCCTACATTAAACGAAACATCTGATATCTCACTAAAGAGTTGTCTATAAGTTGATTTGAAAAAATATAAATGATTATAAAATATCTGATCAGATTCACACTCACTTTCAACCTCTTCCTCAAAATATAAATGTTAAATAAATGTAGTTTAATTGTACGGGTTGGCAAAGATTGTCAGAGTTCAAGTATAAATTATCTATTTCTTTAAAATCTATATTTCATTAAAACTAAATTCACATAATGATGTTGTTGTTGCATGGTTTAACGCCATTTTTCAGCACGGTGGCCAGTATAATTGGTGGAAGAAGAACCCTGGAAAACCCCAGGAAAAACCACCAACCCACGAGAAGCTACTGGCAGGCTTTCTCATGTGCCCATGTTAGCCGAGCCTGAGACTCGGACTCACGCAATCAGAGGTGAGATGGCAGTGATCTGTAACGGTGAGCGCTTTAGACCACTCGGCCACTAAATTCACATAATGAAGTAGCAATTTCATTGTCAGCTAAATGTCAAATGAAAATACAATGTATCAAATTATTTAATTCTTTTGCAAAAGAGAAAAGTGAAAGGCATTATGCTCACAACAGCCAAAGACATGTAAATCAATACTTCTATTTTCATAATACATCCATTCCCCCACCCCACCCCAAAATATAACAACACTGTCAGTGTATCCCCCAGGGGTGTAAAATTGAGGGTTTAAAAAAAAATTCATGTCAGAACTGGGGGTCAAATAAAAATAGTGGGGGTCAAAAATGTCCTGACAAATTCTCATCTGACCCATACTTTTTCAGCTTGAAATAGGATATTGCAACTTGCACAACATACTCTCTCTCTCTCTCTCTCTAAACATACAAATAAACCAACATGCACGATTAACAAACAAATGCATCATCCATTCAAAGATTAATTGTACTCCTTGTTTTTTCTTTAAAAGTCGTACTTTTAACAGTCTCTTTATAATCTTTTTTGAAGCAATATTATAGACCTACACATTACAAATGAGCCAATACAAAAAGCCAAATAACTCTTTTAAACCAAATGGCTGTTAATTTACTGCCTGTCATAAAATGAACGCTATCATCGGTTTCATTGTACTTCGTCCTAGAACATATTTATCAAAAATCAAGGAGGCAAACGATTTATTTTCTTTCTAATAAGTTACACTTGAACTTTACAGATCTTTCTTTTATTGCAGCAAAGTTAAAAATCAACAAAATCTGTAATGACCCCCTGACTTTGTAATCCAAGTAAAGCATTTGTCTTGGCAAGTTTACTGATTTCTTTGTTGTAAAAGAATGTCTTGGGTTATAATGTGTTTTCCAGATATCTTGTGGCAGATTTTTTAAAAATTCTTAAACCGTCACATGAGGATAATTCACTTTTGCAGTCTTCACAATCTTGCAACCAGAAGTCACACCGGTAATCCTAATGGATGTGCTGTATTCAAATATACAAATCTAGCCACCCAACTGAAGTTGATGCTACCATCCAAAGTGTAGAGAGGTGCATTTCTGATGTGAAATCATGGATGACATGGAACAAGCTACAGATGAATGATGATAAAACTGAGGCAATTCTGATTACAACACAAAGACTTTCTCATTCAGATCCTTTACCTCAAACAATAAATATCAGCAACACCAACATTAAATTTACACAATCAGTACGAAACCTAGATGTTACTCTGGACAGTACTCTCACATTGCACCAACATGTCATGAACATATGCAAGGCTGCATATCTTGAGCTGAGACACATCAGCTCAATTCGTAAATATCTTTCAGTTGATGCCACTAAAACACTTGTGTGTTCATTAGTACTTTTCAAGACTGGACTATTGTAACTCAATTCTGTCTGGTTCATCTCAATATCCACTCCAAAAACTTCAAAACACAGCTGCTCGGATCATACTTAGAGTACCATGATCAGAGCACACCTCCCCACTGCTCTGTACCCTATACTGGCTATCCATCCGATGCAGAATCAAACACAAAATTTGTTCTCTGTGCTACGTTTCACTGACCGACTCTACTCCAACATACCTATCCAACCTCACTCATGTGTACACACCAGCAAGATATTTATGCTCCTCTTCAATCGTATACTCATTATTCCCACTATGAAAACAAAGTCATATGGACAGCGTTCTTTTGCATACCAGGGTCCAGCAATGTGGAATGAATTGCCACTGAACTTAGACACAAAGACAGTGATCACATTCATAGTGCTCTCAAAACAAACTTATTTTGACTGCAAGAACAAACTTAAAAACCTAATGTTTCCTACCTTAAATATTCTCAGCATGTTTTTTCTCTGTTTTCTAATTCCATGGTGTTTGTGTTTGTAATCATATCATTATATGTTTTTTATCTTATAGGTTTTGACTAATGTTGTAAAGCACTTCGAGCTTCAAAAGATTAGGAGCTACACAAAGTCCTCATTATTACTATTCCAGTCAAGGGAATTATTTTCTCCATTTTTCATTAAAGTTAGATCCACAGTTACTCTTGTGTTCTGCTTCTTTCACTTTCTTCGCTAATGATTCTTAGTGCACGCTGTTTTAATCTGGAGATCACTTTTTAGTGCAAGAAGCATTGAGAACCGACATCTTGCTGAGCTCAATGGAAATCGTGAGAGCTTGCGAGATATGGGGATGCTACTTATTCATAAAATTGCCTTTGCTCCTTGCACTGCACTCCCACTATATGAAACACAGAGAGCAAACAAACCAGGGAACCAATCAATGCCTACGTTCAAAGTATATACAATGCCATCCCTCATCCAAAGCATTGGATATTAAATAAATCCTGATTGCATTATGCGAAAACTTTCCTTCAAAAAAATGCACAGCAACAAAATGTGTGCATCAATTTTCTCCAGCGTGTGTCCCTCGTGCGCAAATGTGAATGAAGGGAAACAATGTACATCAGACAAGGACGTGTGATGAGCTGCCAATACTAAAATAAAAGATGTATCAAATTTGTAAAACATGGCTCTCTTCAAAAGCATGTATGTCTGAAGGAGACATTTCAATAGAGAGTCCCAATGTTAGTTGTTGTAGGGTTTAATGCCATTTTTCAGCAGAAGATAGGCTATTCATGGCAGCCAGTTTAAATGGTGGAGGAAGAACCCGCAAAAACCCTGGAAAGAACCACCGACCCATGAGAAGCTATTGGCAAGCTTTCTCACATACCCACATTGGCCGAATCCGAGACTCAAACCCATGCTGACAGAGTTGAGATGGCAGTGATCCATAACAGTGAGCACTTTAGACCACTTGGCCCCCTGCCCCCCCCCCCCCCCAATTTTATTAAAGCTGTTTTCACATGTATACCAATACATTTATGTGGATATATTTTTTGCTATAACAAAAATACAAACCACAGGCTCATTTCATAGCATGGGGTGTGAGTAAGCTGTGTGTAATCTCTAAAAAGGCACTGCTGGATATATATGTCCCTATTTTAAATTAACCATGATTAGGAAAAGACACAAAGTTAAACTGCACAAGAGAAAGGGAAACGAGTATGGAATGGGTGCAAGTTGTCTGAAAAACACAAAATAAAATATTAAAAATGAGATTCAATTATCGTCTGAAAGTCAACTGAAAATACCAATTAATCCTCAAATTTATGAGAGAAAGAAAGAGATATGTATGCAGAATTGCTAAACACAGGAAACTACACTAAATGACAGTCCTTATTTTCACTAAAACATGACACAAGGTATAGTACATAAAACATTCCACAAAATCTGGCAGGAATTTTTTGTTTGCTCAGAGATTCAAGAAGTATGCATGCAGATTGATCAAATCCAAAGCCTGATGATATATTTTCTTTGACAAGTTAAATTTTCCATGGTGCAAGGCTGAGACAACTGATTTTAAAGCAAGTTCGGTGAGCATTTATTCTGATACTTTAATCAATTTATCTACCTTTATCTCGCATACTGAATGCTTGAATCAAACTACGTTTATTCATTTACATCCTGTGATACTATGACCAGTAGTGCTTTAAACAAAACACAAAAGAAAAAACATGAGCATACATAATTCTGGGTTTGTTCAAGGTAATTTGTTAGATGTTAAATATTCAGTGGAGAATTCAAAGGAAAAAAATTACAACTAATGTGCAGGGAAAATATGATGTATGTGTTTTTTGAAGCTTTCACTCAAGGTTAAAGCTTACAAGAGATCTCACAAATGGAATTTAAGTGTACATAGCAAATGGAATTATTTCATGTGTTGAAGATTTTTAATTTCTTTTGAGTAAATTCATACTGGATTTTATGACCTATTAACAACAAGAGGAAATTTGTTAAGTAAATCTTTCTTTTCATCCATGTGCAAAAACTTCTGGTAACTTGTCTTGCATGAAATTTTACACCAATATGCATATAAATTTTAACACATCTAAAGGAATACAAAGCCAAAAATGTATTGGATATTAGCTTGACTTAAGGTCATCATGATCATTCCTTGAAAGGGATTAGTCACAACATTACTTTTAAGACAGTCATCATGGTAGCCATAAATAATGAACGACTGTCACAGTTCTGATTTAGAAACAATACAGTTCTGATTTAGAAACAACAAGGTATTATAAATATACTGGTTCCCATTTTCAGCCCAATAGGCTATTCATGGCTGCCAGTGAAATTTGTAGAGGAAGAATATGGGAGCACTGCGAAAAGAACCACTAGCCCACAGAATCTAATGGCAAGCTTTCTCACATATCCACATAGGCCAAGCCTGAGACTCAAACCAATGCAGTCACATGGCAGTGATAAAGTAAAGGCGAGGATTTTTGAGCACTCTGCCACCCTGGCACCAAGTCTATTGGTGAAAACTCCCATGTTGATGTAGCCATCCATTTGGAGATGAGTTAATATAACATTTAATACTTATCAATATTTATTGATCATTGACACTTATAATTCTATTGATTTTGCTTATTTTGTACTGTAATACTGAGCAATTTGCTTGCAAGTAATAAAATCTGAACAAGAAAATAAAATGTTGCTTTTTATTTCATCAAAACACCCACTAAATATAATAATTACATAAATGATTTGGCAAACAATCAACATTAGTGTAAACTTTGAGCAGGAAACAAAAATTTGCAAAAGAATTGTAGTATTATTTTGCTTATTTATAGAAGCTTTTGCTCAAGAAAGTAAAATGAATTAAAGGTTCATATCCTGCAATACAATCATGGCAAAATGCAGGGAATCATCATCTTCACAGTTACAACTGTCTACCTTTGCGCTAAAAAATAATGAATATAGTAAATTATTAACATCAATCATTCCAAACCTTTGTTTAGCGTCAACATATGACCAACTGTCAGTTGTTAATGCAATCTGAGATGCGAGGGACAAGGGAGATTTTATGTCCTCTTCGACTTTTAAATACATATCTGGGATAATTTTCTTAGAAAACCTGTCTAGCCATGTTTAAGAACCCCTTTTTTGACAACTTCATATGGACAGTCATGAATGATGAAACTGGCAACGCAATAGCTGTGGCTCTTTGTGATGAAGATTTGTATTTAAGCTGTGCAACTAGCATACCCGCAATCGTTGGTTGCCAACATGAAACAGTGGTATGTCTTTACTGGAACCTTCGGTTCTTGTACCAGGAATTGTCTCGCATCATTGTTGCAAAGTAATGATGGACCATAAATGAACGGAGAGGTTTGCAGTTCAACCTGCGTGTTGATTTTGGTTGTGATTCCATCCCCATGTTTGATTTCCGTGAAAACTTGTTCCAAATAAAACCATTTGCTGATAAGTTATTGGGTTCTTGATGAACTCATATTGAGAAGCTGCAATATTGGCAAAGATGCTAAGCCTAATGGAAGACAGTGTTCTGCTCAAAGTTATTTCCAGACATTCTAGTGTTGGTAAAGAAAATATCCAGTACACCGGTATATCCATACTGTTATAATGACATACTGCATTTGGCATTTTGTATTGCAATTTACCAGTATACCATTACATCCTTAACAACAGCATTTTCATGATGGCTGCTGTGGTGGCATATTGGACATCAAATCAGTATCATTTTCACTGAAGACCAAATGGACAATGTAAGAAGTAATCCAGTATTTAAAAAAAAATGAATATGACATTCTGTTCAAGTAGAGTTGTTACAAGAACATTTTTAAGCTTGCAGCCTTTGTAGCCATATTGAATATGTTATACTGGCCTAATTTTTATTTAGGACCAACAAAACATCATCTGGGTTCACAACAGATTTCAAAACTTAAGCTTCTCATCTGACCCTTGTCACCAAGATCACAAGAGTCGAAATGAAAATCTCAAGTCATTTGTTTAGAGTTATATTCTTTAATCTGGATTTTTATTTACATGGAGCAAAATGATGAATAAAGGAAAACTTTTACAGTAATTTGAAACTGATGCTGATGGTTTCTTACAATTTTCATTCTCACAATTGTTACAGACACGCCAGCCCCAGAAAATGTTCCTGAGGGACATGACCACCAAAAATGAGGGACAGAGCATGAAAATGAGGAACATAAGTACCTTAGCGTGAATAAGCATAATAAATTCTCTCAAAACGTCATCAAATACCAGTAATGCATATTTATAATAAATATTTATGTATAAAACCCAGTACACACCTATTTACAAAATGTACAAAATTCAAATCAGGACTACTCAATTCGTCCTAAGGGACCTGTAGTAAGCACTTTTGAGGTCCTGCAGCTCAATTTCAGTGTAGACCCTAGTCTACATTTTGAAATTAAAAGTGCCTCTACAGTCTCTGTACTCCATTTACTCCTGAACTTTCTCTGATTTTTTTTCTCACTCTGGAAAAAACTTGCTCAGTGTGCAGATGAATGAGGTATTGTCATTAATAAAAGCATTATTTTCTGGCAACATTTTGAAGACCGCTGCTTCATCTTCCTTCAACTGGCTGATAACAACCCAGGTTATATCAATTCCATTTCTCAGACATAACTGAATATCTGTGGACTGATATTGTGCCATTTCCAATTTCACATCTGCTGCAGTCACTTACTCGGGTAATAACAATGAACATCTTTTAAAGAAATAATCCAAAGATGCCATTTTAGCTTCTAATGGATCCAAAATGTCAGCATGCTTTAATAAATCATCTTTAAGGGGCAACTTGTCTCTAATATATTTTGCTGATGTTGCAAAAAACTTTTTCCCCCCTTCATACAAATCTTGAGCCTCTGTTCTCTCAGGTGGACTTCATCTTTTCCAGCAAAAAGGTCTGATGCAGGCTGTCCAAGCAAAATATCTTGATCCTCTTTTTGATGGTAGGGTTCATAAAGAATTCTGAACGATAAATTCAATGACTTTTCCTAAACTTTCAAAGACCACAGAGATTTCCAAGACCTACATTTGCTAACATTTTGTATACAAGTTATATTACATGAGAAAACAATGAAATTATGAATACAAAATACTACAACTTTGTTTAATGATGAAATTCAAACTATAATTAATCTCCTAAAATTGCTTTATAATGATCTGGAAGATAGGTTAACATTCATTGTTATTTCAGAAATATGTAAATTATGCATCAGATTTAATACAAAATA
The DNA here is from genome assembly GCA_028554795.2 of Sinohyriopsis cumingii. Taxonomy (NCBI): domain Eukaryota; kingdom Metazoa; phylum Mollusca; class Bivalvia; order Unionida; family Unionidae; genus Sinohyriopsis; species Sinohyriopsis cumingii. Next base: position 33,999,891 of record CM068825.1, read on the forward strand.
AATTGTTCTCTTAACAGACATTAGCACTGCTTTATATGTATTATTATAGTCGTTTTTTTCTCTTCAATCAATTTGGAAAGAGAAGCCACCACTGTGATTATGGAAAGAAATTAAAATGTTTGGGTTTATTTTAATTTTCAAAGACTTTTAAAGACCTCAGGATAATCTGCTCGATGGTCCCAAACTTTCAAGGCCTTGAAAGTACCTCATTTTTCCAAAACTGTCAAAGACCATAAGAACCATGATGGTGCTTAACTTCAAACTGAACTTCTGTCAGTGGCTGATAAAGCATAGCTGAAGGCTTCACATACTTCAAAAGATTGGTTCTAAGAAGCTTTTCAAGACATCTTTTTAGCACATGTATTAATGGTGCGTCACACTGTAGTTCTGTATTCACATCATCAAATGGTTTTAGAGCATCTATCAAGAAAAGACATACAAGGCGATTTGCTGGAGAAGAGAAGGTGTGCTCAGCTTACTCTTTCTTTTAACTCATTCAGCCCCAGTACTGCTGCTATTCCCCAGAAGCACTAAGCTGTGTCTAGCTGCTTGTGCCCAGAGTTTTTACCTGTTTGCGAAGTTTTTAAAACATCGCGCACATGGATTCATTCTTATCTTAATTTCTCTTCTTATATCCAATTAAAATCCAACAATTTTCACCATTTACTCCAAATGAATTTGTCTACACAGTGATGTATTTTTTCCCTATTTGTCCAAGTCTTATTTATACACAGAAACTTCTATGTCCAAATCTAAATCTTGCAAAATGTCCACCTGCCGAACAAATCTTTTGTCAGCTTAATATTTTCGAGATCAAACCTGAGAAACTCCTCATTTTTGCTCTCATCAAAAATCACTCTTACGTCCGCCATCTTTTACAATTTTTCATGAACAGAACATGTGTAGTGAAACTGCTCTCAAACAGTAACCCTTGGCTTTTGAATAATTCAAATTTCCACAAATGAAAGTAAAATCATTTCTGATTGGTTTAATAGTTGTTTAATTCTTGGGAAAAAACCGATTTGTAACCAATCAGAGACATCATATCTAACACACATTCATCACACCTGGAGACAGGGTGGGCCACTGAATGCAGAAAACAATCTACAACTACAAGTGGGATCAGCTAATGAATGCAGAAACCGGATCAGGCCTAGATGGGATTAGGGCCAAATGAGTTCAAGATCTGGATGATGCAGACTTCTCTTGCTCTTTGAATAATTCCGAGGATCCAGTTGTCCTGAAGTCTTTGTAAGCACCAGCTGATGCTTAGCCATCTAACTGAAACATGTTTCACAATTTTATTTGCTTTTGAATCATGTAGAATCTGCTTATCTTTGAACACTGCTTGCCATTTACTGCTTTTTTCCAAATAACATACATCAATCAAAAGATGGTCAACATTAAGTAGCAAACATGCAGCACCATTTTCTGTTGATATATGTATCAGATGACACAGCCTGAAAGATATAAATGCTCTTCAATCATAAACCCACAGACTCATCAGTCCTTCCCAACCATCACAGGCAGACCCAAGATCCAAGCAATTCTTCCAAGAAATGTCATGAACTTGTAATTCATTCTCTATCAGACTGAATATTTCTTCACCTGTTGCAGACCCTTCACAAACAGTGATTGAGAAATAATGACGATACTGGATCAACAGTTGAAGTTCCCTTGATCATTGCTTCCATCTGTAGAAACAGTGAACGGGCAATTCCGCATTCTTTGAGCCAATTTTAATGTAGTATTTATAGGTTATTGCATTTGTATGGGAAAATATGAACGAGTTTTCGGATAGAATACTGCACGAACTTGTGAGTGCTGTATATCTTTCCGACAGAACGAGTTCATATTTTCCCATACAAATGCAGTAACCTTTTTATTATATGCTCTTTTTCTTATTCTACCTAAGGTTTAATCATATAAACAAAATACACTACAAGAAACAACGTAAATGAATGAATGCCGTATTCCAAACTAAATACACAAGCGCAGATTTGACATTACAAAATGAGATCATTATTAATGCACACATAGTTCCGCCCAGATAAATTTGAACTTAGTCGCGCGGTTGACATAACTTTCGAAAGAAAATGGCGTGTCTAGTCAAAACTGAAATTTGCAGTCATATTGTGAATGAATGCACATTGCAAAGACTTTTCCATTTGATCTGGAATTAATATATTTTGGTATTTTGTTTCGGTTTGACGAAAGTTTGTGATTTTGTACATAAAATACATCGGATTGAAGTGGCGCGGAAGAAGCGTGTTTACGTCTGCAAATGTGTATTTCATTTTGAGTGCAGTAAGGAGGATGCAATTGCACTTATCATCGAAATTACAGCACACTTTCGAAATGTGTAATCCTGATTGAAAACCCACGACATGACTCGTGTAATTCGAATTTGCAGAATTAAGAAAAAACATTTTGAGGAAATTCAGGATGTATTTTATTTTGCCATTCTTATCACCAGATAAAGAAGACAGTATATGCCTTGTCACTTGTATCTTATTTGTAAGGACATAATCGTCCGTCTTTTATATAATGTAGCTAGCCTAAATCCGTAACATTGTATCAAAACGGAATGTGCCAAAACAGCTGGGTTTTTTTTTTGCAGTCCACGAAACATGTTTTAGTTCATTCAGAAACAAATTTAAATAACCACAACATAAAGATCCTCTTACACGAGTGTATATGATTTGTTTACAAATCAAAAGTGCTGGTGTCTGCATCTTTGTTTGTTTACAATAGAAAGTAGTTCCTTTATTCATGTGTAGGATATGGTGGGCATTTGGAATAAAGAGTGGTCTCCATACAAAAATGAAGGGTTCGTTAAGCAAAAAAAAACCCAAAAAAACAATTCCAACTTTTATCCTGCTGCACATGCGCGAACAGAATAACCTACAGAAAACGATGTTTCTAACACAACTAGGCATTAGGCTAATGGAAAAACTCTTGGAAGTCGATGTATTAGGATGTATTCAGAAATAGCCAGCAAAATGTGTTTCCTAATTTCCAGGGGATAATGAGTTAAGTAATATTATCTACTAATACAACTTCAGCTCTAACTACATCAGACTTGGGCATAGAGGATGAAGTCACATGTCCATGAAGCACCATTTTCATTAGGACCCTCTATGTAGTTTAGAAGTAGCAATAATAAACTTGTGCTAACAGATGACCAGATTAATGAAAGGAAACCAACAAAAAAAAGAGAACCAGAAGTTTCTTGCACATAATGTTTTGTATTTTAAATATGATACATGCCAGTGGACATGGAAAATAACCAAATTTAGGATAGATGAAAATATTACAACTATCAAAATGATACGAGTACTTGAGAAAAGTAAATATCAAGCCACAGAATTTATTTTTCTTCTCCAAGTTACATTACGACACCTGACCTTTTGAACCCAAAATTGTATCCATTCATCCTTACTTGACACAATGGATGGAGAGAAAGTCACCACAACATGAAACATATGCTTTGCTTAACCCTTTACCTCATCGAGCATAGTTACAAAGTGCAGCGTGTTATAAATAAAACACATTACCTATTCGACTCCATACGCATAGGCCTGCCTGTTAACTGTTAAGCAATTTTAACCATTTTACATTTTTGCTACACATCCATTATGTGTGGAAAAATTTAAGAATAAAGTCTGATTGTTATAGCTGTGTAATTACCTTTCAGGTAAGAATTTTGTATGTGCTTTAAAATCTGGAGAGAACTCGTTCACCACCAAGTCAGTGAGACCGCGTGACCAACCGTAGCTGCCATTTCTCATACTCGAAATTTACAGGTTTTTTGTCTGCGTCTACATCACTAAGGCATCTGAATTTGATAATTTATAAAAACTAATTGCTGCCTACATCAATATCAGAGCCTTTACCTAAGTTATTGAAGCTTTCACAGTTGTGATTCTAATCGTGAAAATTTAGTTAAGTACTGAATGAAATCCGCAAACTCCATTTTGGAGAGTGGAGATTATGAACCAGTTACTATAAATAGCAGATATCGACCAGAATATAAACAGTGAACACGTGATCTGAAGTAATTGTCATTCGCAGAAATGAATGTAGTATTAATTAGCGGGTTTTCCCCGAAGGTGGCGCTACGAAAACCAGCTTAAAATGGCTGATGTTTACAGCAGACGTCAAAAGGCACTTCCATGCGAATGGAGTAGAGACGTCAAAAGGCGCTTCCATGCGAATGGAGTAGAGGTGTCCAAAGGCGCTTGCATGCGGTAAAGGGTTAAGACAGGTGCATAAAAACAAACCCAATGTTTATTTCTCCTCTGATGGATATTGGAAACACAAGCGAGACAAAACTGGATATCACATGCAGTTGTATGTAATTAGAAGATCACTGTAGACTTTGGGGTCATGCTTGTGATTTAAAAAAAAAAAATATTTTTGGACATAATGATGCTGTACTTTTTACTGCAGCAGTTTTCCATCTCAGTACCAACTGCAAACAACCATTTGTTCTTTAGAGTTACTTTCTTAGTGGAGCTTCTTTTTAATCCATGATAATTTCAAGGTTCATAAATCAAAGGGAATAAAATATTAATCTCTCTTTACCAAACACTAAAGAAAAAAAGCATAAGTTTTGGTTTTGTGGGGTTAAACAACATTTCTTCAGCATGATAGCCTATACATGGCAGCCAATATAATCCTTGGAGGAAGAACCCTAGAAGACCCCAGGAAAAAACAATGAACAAGACAGATGCTACACTGGACAACAAATTTTTACAAAAGTCATGTTACTGAAATAAAATTAGTCAATTCTTATCAATTTTTATGTGCTGAACACGAATATGACAGTCAAATTGCAAAATTGGCTCTAGTTTTTTTGTAATCTGCAAGAAATTAATGTTTACATAACGAAATGCATTCCAATAGTAAAAGGTCAACTGTAATAGCCTACCTATAAAAAATCAAGTCATTGACTACATCTTAGATTTCTTCGCCTGTCTCTTGTACAGCTGTTCGGGAGCATCTCTGAGGAGTGTCCAGCAGTAGTCAGCCAGCATTGTAGTGGACCATTTTCCCTGGTATATTTGTTCCATTGTTGCGATATCTTGATGAAAACGTTCGCCGTGTTCATCACTAACAATACCACAGTTGCTAGGAAAGAAATCCAAATGGGAATGAAGGAAGTGAATCTTTAGAGACATATTGCAGCCAAGTTTCTTATACTTCATCAACATGTCTTCTACTAGTTCCTTATAGTTTTCTGCCCTAACATTTCCGAGGAAGTTTGTAGAAACTAGGCGAAAAGCATTTCATGCTTGTTTCGCGTCACCTTCCAGCAAGTTGTTGAACCGGTCATCTTTGAAAAGCTCTCGAATCTGAGGACCCACAAAAACTCCCTCTTTAATCTTTGCTTCGCTGAGTCGAGGGAATTTTTCATGCAGGTATCGGAATGCTGGCAAAGTCCGGTCAATGGCTTTCACGAAGTTCTTCATCAAACCTAGTTTGATGTGAAGGGGTGGTAGCAAGATTTTCTGAGCCTCAACCAGAGCTGGGTGTTGGATATTCTTCTCTCCAATGGCTACATTCTGCCTGTGAGTCCATTCCTTCCTCATGTAGTGCATTTCCCTTGCTCGGCTATCCCACTCGCATAAGAAACACATGTATTTTGTATATCCTTGCTGCAGTCCCATTAAAAGGGCAACTACCTTCAAATCACCACAGAGGTGCCAGCTGTACTTGTTATACTCAATGGAATTCAGTAGCTGCCTTAAGTTATCGTATGTCTCTTTCATGTGGACAGCATACGCTACTGGAATAGATGGAAGAATGTTTCCATTGTGCAAAAGCACAGCCTTGAGACTCAGTTTCGAAGAGTCCACAAATAGTCTCCATTCTTGTGGGTCATGAGTGATTTTTAAAGCATTCATGAGGCCCTCAATATCGGAACAGAATATCAGATTACTTTCCTTTCTGAAGAAAGGCTCCAATTGCTGGTGGCACTTTCGATATGCAGTAATTGTGACATCTTCTTCTAGAAGATTCCATTGTTGGAGTCTTGATCCTAGCAATTCTGCCTTGTTCTTTGATAAGTCCAAATCACGAATCAGGTCATTTAGTTCTTCCTGTGTTATTCTGTGTGGGGTTGATGATGCACCACAGTGAAAATCTGGATCACTGCATGCTGATGGACCAGGAGAAGAACAGGTCGACTCACCTTTGTCTTCGTCAGATGAATCAAGAGAATATTCTGCTGGAGGTTCTGGAATAGGAAGTCCCTCACCATGTGGAACTGGTCTCAATGCAGACGGAATGTTTGGGTAGACTATTCTCGACTTCTTTCGCTTCGTTATTCCGCCGGAAAGAGGAGGAACCAAGCAGAAGTAACAGTCATTTAGGTGGTTGCTTGGCTCTCTCCACACCATTGGGACTGCAAACGGCATTGATGACCTTTTGCAATTCAACCACTGTGAAAGCTGTGTTGTACATGTAGCACAGCATATATGCGGAGCCCAAGGCTTGTCTTGGTCACCAACCTTGCATCCGAAGTAAAGATGATATGCCTTCTTCACTTGAGAATTGATACTTTTCTTCTGGTTGGCAAATGTCACTTCCCCACAAATATAGCAAAAATTGTCCGCGGTATTAACACACTTTCGAGGCATTACTGTTCTTTATTGTACGTAAATGGATAAAATAATAAGTTTTATGTAACAGTAGCTTAAACTGTCTCGCACAACGTCTAAAATATTTTAAATGCTGAACCTATCTGATTGGGCTTTATATAGTACACTGCTTACGTCAGCTTCAGCAGCCGCCTGGCATTAGTATAATAGGCCTACACATGTATAGTACACTGCTGACGTCAACTTACTTCAGCAGCCGCATGGCATTAGTATTGCATTGCATCAGAAAATGATGCAATCAACTGTGGATGATGTGAGCATGATGGTATTATGCAATGTTACATCATTATTCCGGATGTTGCTGCAGTCCTACTGGAGAAATTTACACAGTGAAACATAGAAAATGAGGTATATGAATATCTTCAAAACGAGAGCCAATACAAATTTTTCACGGTTATATTCGTGTTCGGCACACCAAAATACTACAGATTAGGGCCTTTTCAAGTCAGTAATGATTTCACTGTTGACCAGTGCTATTGGAGCCAGGAAAAAACAACCCAGACAGAAGCAATTGACAAGTTTCCTCATATACTGATGTGGACTAGCTTAAATGGAAACAGTGATGTGTAAGTGACCTGTAAACATAACTGCATTAGACCTTTCTGCCACTTAAGCTGCCAGACCACATAAGGAAAGGAAAATACAGATCAATGAAACAATATCAAAGTTCAACAAAACCATAAGACAAACTTCTGATTACTTGAAAATAACAATCATCATATTATATAACTTCTGTCAGGATAAAGGTTAACAAACCAACACATTTCTAAACATGTGTAAAAGTGAATGAATTCCATAAAGCACAATTTTCTTTGACCTTTCATCTCTTTTCCAAACAAATCCATTTGCTGATTTTCTTGCCTATAAAGATTTAACATCTTGACAAATTCAGTGAAGAATGAAAATGGTTGCTATGTAAAAACTGAGATCCTGGAAGTATAGACTTGTTCTATACTGTACTAAGATCTCCTCCCTCTCTCTATACATTCAAGCTGAGGATCAATATAATCCATTATGCTGTGTCACTGTTGCCTCATCTGTGGTATCCATTACCAATGAATTCAGTTTAATGAGGTTCTCGAACAAAACACACCTGCTTTGGTTATTTGTTGTAATTTTAAGCAATCACAAAAATTACGCTGCTAATCATTTCAGATAATGACACAGCAAGAGTAATTAATATCATTTAGCAAGAAATGGTTGTGTGGCCTTCGCCTTCACCTGCATTAGCTTTCCTCAACTCATTATGACCACTGCCTTTTGCACTTAAAACATTAAACCCTTCTTTTTGCTATACAGGATGTCTAAGCAACAACTGTTGTTTCATTTAATACAATCATATCTTAAGTGCATACCCATCTTTTTTTTTCCCTCAACCACACCCAAAATCCTCTTATCACGTATTTCATAAACCTTGTATGCCTTGTAAATAGGAAGCATCTGCTAAAAACCTGCACAAATTATGGTTTCCTTAGAGACATGATTTTGCTCTTCCACAAAAAACGCAGAAAAAAATATAAGGGGGGTTTGGGGGTCATCTCCCAACAGTCTCAAGGGGCAGTGTCCCTGATCCAGGGGACCAGAGTCCCCCAACCAAAAACGCATTTTACACTCATAAAAAACTGCCCCTGGTGCAACTTAATGATAACAAAATGAACTCAAAAAAATAATTTGATAAACTAATAAACTTACCAGAAATGTTCAACTTTGACCTCATTAATTTAACAATATTTATCATCATACGAATTTGTTCTCCAATACTATTGATGCTGAAGTCATTTCATGTGCATGTCAGTGTTCAAATCGTAATTAAGTCACAATAATTTCTCAATTTTTGCAGCAAATAAATTATACTTTTCTCTTTTCCAAACAAATCTGTGAAAGAACACCAAAGTACATCAACTATACTATATACAAATAATCCCATGCATTCACTTGTCTTTTTCTCCAATGGACACATTTAAGATATGGGGGTGGGGGAGAATCTCAGAGATTAATGTGGTTAGATCTATGGGAAAGTGATTATCACCTGATCATTCACATTTCCAAAATTTACACATGATAGTAATAAATTCTGACTGGTGACAACTAAAACTTTATTAGCCATCAGACTACCATATTTGCTGTATAAATTGGGATACCATAATGGCTGGGACTCAATAAATTAATTTTTGAAGTAGTTTTTTGGTGCACCAATGTTCAGGGGCACATCATTTTTTTTAAAGTCACAAGTTGTCAGAAAATGCACTCAACCTTCAATTTTTTTTCTTCTTCAATTATTGAACTGCGTACTTGAGGTAAAACTCTTTAATCCACTGTTGCATCACCTCGTCAACACAAACCTTCGGAACAAGTACAATCCATCTTTTCAGTGCATAAGTATCTTTTAGACCCCTAATGCTGTGAAAAATTATTAGGAGGCAACACATCTGCTGCAGAAACTGTCAAGGAATGTGATCTAGGTACACTGGAGTCTCCTACATGTTAATGATCATACTGTTAGTAAAATAGTCTTCTCTTCTGTCCTTCACAAATTCTTCAAATGATTTTTCCTCCAAATTTATGGGATATACTGAGTCATCGATGTCTGTGCACGAAGCACTAAATTGGGCCACTTTAAAAACTGTTCCATTGTTTAAATTTATTTTCAAAATTACCATGAATACCAGTATAAAGGAACCAAAGTAGGCTTCCCTATGTCAGCTGACTTCATTTAATATCCTACCAATTAAGTTCAAACAATGAGTTTATTGCTCGCTACCAGGTGTATTTATTCAACACCCAGACATCTATCTACCATCTGTAATCACAACTGATACAAACAGGCATTAATGTCCACAAGGTAAATAGTACACACAGCATCAAATTGCATGAACAGTACTTTTTGTAACCCATGCAAGCAAAACGATTGCCATTTGCACTCACAGTGCATGTATTTTCTAATAATGATGTTCAACAGCAAGATATTGTCATATTGTTAACCTAGATATAATACACTCTTGGTTATTTTACACCCTGCACTATGCCATGAGTGAATAGCAAGAGCCTTCAAGCAATGAGCTCAACACTTTGCTCGCTCTCGCATTTGTTATTTTCTGGTTCAGATTTTCAATCTGATAACATTCAAACCTTTGAGAATATATTTGTACCTTTAATAAAATGCACAAAAATGTGAATAAATGATCAGTAAAATGTTAGTTTTTTTCATTTTATTATCAAACAAGTGTTTTATACATCTATTTTATTGTAGCATGGGGGTGGCAGGTAATCTGAACACAATTTATTCATTTGTGAAGTCTTGGGACACATGATCTAACTGAAACAAAATTTACCGTAACTCCTGAGACAGGAAAAAAATTATTTTATATCCCAATATACTCAGTAAATACGTTATTCAAAACTAGTCTTGGGCTAGGGGATGAATGCTAATTTAGAGTGTTGGTTAAAAGTGCCATTTTAAGAGGATAACTACCATGACCTTTTTTAATTCTAAGAGAGACACTTTACTAAACCCAGCATTGTTGATTTCTAAAATGATCACTAAACCTATATGGTCAAGTAAAACTAATTTTGCATTTCCTTTAATAGGAGTTAATGAATGAAACAAATGAAACTGTACGTCTTCCAAGACCAACTTTCCCCAGTCTGAGCGGTGTTCTAAACTGTGAAGGATTATTACATCTTCAAATAAAGCAGGATCAGTCAAAACAGATTTGCACACTAGAATAAATTCTTTCATATGCAAATGTTCCAAAGTAGAAATATCTCAAAAACATTCTTCTCTCTTCAGACAATGCTCTGACGGAAAGATCAAATGTTAACTGACATGCAAGAGATTTCAGCCCTAATACTGATATGTCAATATTCATGACTGTTTATTAAACAGCTCTCTGAAATGCAGTATCAAACACAAACTGGATGACAATTCAAGAGAAAATGAGCAATCATTCTGAAGCACCATTATATGCTTCTCCTAGTAGCATACCCATTTCCTGATCCTATAATTGCTGAGCATTACATACATGCAAGAACAGTAGGGCTGTCAACGGGTACTCGGGTACCCGACCGTATTGAAAAACCCGGGTATTGAAAGGTAAACGCGGGTACCCGTAAAAAAAAATCGCCACACAGCTATGGCTTTAATTAGAAACCAGATCCCTGCTTAATATAAATAAACAATACATCAGAGAGTCTGTTTGGATTAATAAAATTCATTGGCATTGTGCAACAGGACAAACCGTTATCCCCGAGGCATTATATACCAAGGTTAAAACATAGCATTGTTCTACAGGTAATAAACCTCTCTGTAGACGATAACTATTGATTGTGGGTGCTAAATGATCGGTACATTGCGTGCTCTTTTAATGAAATCCAGATGGATACCTTTGATTTCCGAACACACATGTCGAAGAAATCCCACAATTTATATTATGAACAATTATCACCTAGACACCTTGAAATCTTCGTAATGCCTCAAAGTAATCTTTGAGCTGCTCGTTGTTTTTCTAGTCGACTAGCGCTGCTAATTTTTAAAGTTAGCCATCATACATATACCGATATTTCTACTTTCGATACTACTACGTTTTTGTCATAACTATCTTAAGAATTATAATTCCAAAATAATATCACTTGAATTATTATTATTGTGTAGTGAATACAGTTTGTGGTCTTCTCTCTCTCTCTCACTCACACACACACACACACACAAAGACGGTTTTAACGCATTACTCTTGACATGTGGTAAAGCTGCTTTACACGCATGCGTGGGTAATTCAAATCTGCGGTCAAAAGCCGATGAATAAACGTGGTCTGTTCTAACAAGGACTTATACTTTAAAAAAAGGTGAGTGTTCTAAAGGATTTAACGCGGCTGGTCACAGTGATCATTAAAAGCTGGATTATACCTACCATCTGTGTACAAAGGTCATTCTAAATAAATTTATTAATTAATAGCGTGCGGTCAGATCATTCGCAGCTACATCGGTGCGGACGCATCAGACCGAGTAGTGCATTACACGGTTAGCCTCTATCGCCTCGCCATACAAATATTAAAGAAATGGGGATAACAATTAGTTGGTCTACGGTTGTACATGTCATTCATGTGCTAACGGGTACCCGGGTACTCGTTAAATTTCGCAACGGGTACCCGGGTTGGTTTTTCGTGATTTTTGACAGCCCTAAAGAACAGTTATGACAGCCTTACAATTTTTTTAATTCATTTGACTCCAAATATTATTTATAAACGATGAGCTTAGTTTCACTTTCTTTTCTCTTGTCTGATTAATGGTTCTGCAAACAAATGGGGTCACCTAAATCTATAGTATGTAAATAGCATGATGAGATTGCCAAGATGTCTTTTTTTAAAAAAACAAAAACAAATTTTCCTTGCAATTATTCAGAATTCCAAAGTTTATTAACTGCTTTGCCCATGGTCTCAACACCAGCTCGCGATTTCTGGCAGTGACTGGCATCCACCCACACACAAAAACATCTGATGCACTGACATATCAGCATTTTAAATATGGGCAAGTATGATGCTGCAAGCAATTATTTCATCACTGATAAAGGATCCTATTCTGGTTTAGTTTTTGAACATGGAATGATATTCTGTACATTATTGTACAACAAAAACAAGAGCATCATATTTTGCAATATAAAATGCACACAAGCAATGAAACATCAGGGATCATCCGAGGATTTGCCAATGTCGCAAATTGAGATTTTTTTCCCTTAGTGGCAACAAATAATACCATCTGCCAATTTTTGTGGCAACAGCCTCTTTGGCTGTTTAATGTGTACATAGAGTCATGGAACTGGAGTGGAGAAATTCAAAGGGACCACAAAAAGAAGCCACAAATTTGGATACACCATGCATTGGAATCTATTTGTTAAATAAACAAATCCTTTGTTTGCATTGACAAACCCATCTTTACAGTGCAATGTTACATCATAATCCATTTATGTTGACATCTAGCCTGAGTACTGTATGCTGTGATACGCTCAGTCATGCTATTGGAATATACCACCAATCGAATGACCTCTGAAAACGCGAACAGAAACTGCTACAATTAATTGAACACCAGCTAATCCTTCTTAAGTTTTTTTTAAATGTACCAATAAAATAGTTTTGCTGAAACTTCAGAGAAAACTCATTACTTCTGAAGTACCGATTGCTGTGTACAAATACAAAGCAAATGCAAAAATTTCAATCAGAATTATTAACTGTCAACAGTGCAACTTTATCATGGGTAAACGTGAGAGTAAATTAACAAAATTAACTGCATTTGGATTTCGTGCAAATTCAACAGACCACAGTCACGGAACCTGATGGTCTACCTGACATTCTAACATCATCTGCATGTAGTGATGGTAGTAATGCTTCAAGGGCAACACCATCACATCATGATGAATGTGTCGAAATTTCCCGAAAATTTCTCAACAGCTGGAAACTTCGGTGGTTGTGGCTGAGATATGATATAAAGTTAAAGCAGATGTTCTGTGATATGTATCAAGGCACAAGTCGTCAAATCATTTACAACTGGTTGTGATATTTTGAAGAATGAGAGTGTCACCAAACATAAATCCAGGTGAGGTAATATATGTTAATTTTGCTCACTGATCTTTTACTTTTGCCATCAATCCTGTGTTATGACTCCAGGGACTTAAACTGTGTAACAAGAATTATCAAAACAAACAAGCTGTGCATAACTGAAAATAATTTATTTCTCAAAATACAGGAGTAAAAGAATTAACTTACAGCATGGGGCATGAACTTCAAATTTTACTAAATATTCTCCAATGTTTTGGACCCAATACACGTGAAATTCTCAAAGGACATGACGTTTTTCCCTGTGGAGTGCGTTATTCCCCACCCCAAACATGTCCCCAATTCATATTCTGGTCAGCTGTGCCCAAACTACACAACACTGAAGATTAGGCTCAAGCCTCTTGCCTGTTCTACAATGAGTGAAAGCACTAGCACTTGATTGACAAATAAATAATGCCCTTTTTTGTTATAACTAACAATGCCTAAAATGGGTGTGAATTTATGTTAATAGTTCAAATGTGGTCTCAAGCTACCATATAGGTGATAACTTTTTCCCACATTTTATATCCCACCTTAATTCCATATTGTTAACTCACATATGCACATAACACTGCTTACTAAATAACATTTATTCCAAATTAGTTTTTGGGGGCACATATGCTCTGTGATGTGTTTCTTCATTCCTTCTTTTAATTTAATGATCGTAATTAATTCTTAAATATAAGGTACATTAATGCCAGGTGTTGACTCGTGTAAGTTTCATTGGTGAGAATGGAGATCATAGTTTTCTTGTTAAGAAAAAAATCAACAGCATTCAGTGATCATTCTTGGGATTTAGGAAGCAATTCACTACAAGCAAAGCATGTAAGGCGCAGGCAAAAATAAATCTCTAAACTCCTGGTTGAGGAGATGTAATCTGTGAAGCTAGTCATAAGGGGGAGGGGGGTTACTTCCTGAATGCATGAAATCGACGGTCGCACTATACGTCAATTATCTTACAGTGCAAAGTACGCTCATGGGGTTTTAGTATTAAAATGTTTTAAACTAAAATTCCTTTAAAAAATATTATTTGGAAAATAATATACATAATATAGATTTGCTTAATACCTGATGTTTCTATTAAAAAAATGTGAGATAGAAACTGTAGCTGTCTGAAAAGTAGATATTTTATATTTGATAATGCATTTATTTCAGGTGACAACAGTCATACATATGCTCTAACAGTGATGGGGGATGCAAAGAACATGGAAGCAACGTTCCCTCTAAACTGCACACACACAGAGCCGCGCAGTTGCTCAGACATCCCTGTGCAGCAGATCAAAATTACCAAATATTCAATCCAACATTGATACTCAAGTCACCATAACGCTTGCACAATGCAGCATGCACATCTACCATTCACTTAGAGGGAATGATGCATGCAAGTAGTGTAAAACAGTAATGTAATGATTTATTTTGTAATATTATAGCTGTATTGCTTGTTGTCAATAAAGTAATACCTATCCCATCTTTTTCAATATTCATTGCCTATTACATTAATAGATTTGGAAAAATACTCATCACTTGTTCTGGCGATATATTTTGAAAACTGGTGACAAAATATTGAGGTTGGCGATTTTTTGGGCAACAACTTTTTAAAAGCCAGGACCATCCCTGAAACATGATATAACCTTCCTTATCATCTCAGCTTCTTAAAGCAAGTACGACCAATGGTTCTGCAGAAAGCCATGTCTAACACGTGAAACGTCCTTGTATGTGGCATCCAAAACCCAAATGAACAAAATCTGTGCCCAAGCCAATGATGATACTATTGTTTCCAAAAATACAGTTAATATCTTAACATGTTTATTACAGGTGAACAGAATAAGCTGAATGACATCATTGGTTATGTAATTTAAGTGTGAACACTGGAAGATAAATTTAGCAAAAGCAATATGTGGTATGCCTATCCTGAACTGTGCACCCACCCACCCTATTTGGAAGGGAACAATTACAGTTCATTGGAAATTCTTACGATGCTGGTACACAAAAACAGGTCTTTCAGACAGCAAAAAAAATAACATTCCAGGTAAAGAAGGTCAAAGAAAAACAAAGAAATAACGGGCACATTACAGAGTACATAGTGGAAATGAACTGTCATGTACACTGTCAAGGTCAATGGGAAATCGACTGTCACTCATGCATGAACAGTAATCAAACAAAGCCTTCCCTTGATCGAGTACTGTGCACATTACTCACCTCTCTTCCTGTTGGAACATGCTTGGCAAGTTTAACTTTAGCAAAATTGCCTTTTCCAATGGTTTTGATGAGCCTGTATTTTCCAATGTGGGGTTCGTCCGTGCGAGCCCTTGACGATGAAATTCTTGTATTTGCATTGTCGTCTTTTCCCTAAAAAATAAAATAAAAAACGAGAACTGAGCACTTTATTTATTTATTAATCACTAAATATACCAGTAAACACAATAACTAGACTACTTACGTGATGGTGATCTATTGCAACTGACTCATGTACTGTCTGTAAGGGTGTTCTCGTCGACATTTTGAATTAGTAATTATCACTTTGCTCAATAATCGGCTAGACCATTTGTATTGAAAAAGCACAACCGATGAATGCCAAGAGGGCAGACGCTCGCTTTCTGAGCTTATCTGGTGAGATGAACCATAAACGGACCAAACGCCACACTAAAAGCTGTTCATATCCGACCGATAACAATTAAACTTGACAAGTTTGTAGGTGGAATGGACCTGGAACATAGGATTTTGCCCATGCAACGACACTTGACAGATTGGTATTTCCGATTGCAATATGTCTCTCTCCATTTAGATTGGTTAATCTAACAGGACTTGTTTCATTTTGGCCAAATCCAGCAACCGGCCACTTGAATTTTTCTTAAAACCACCATACACCATTGAATGTACAAGTATTTTCAATGTAATATTCGATCAAGATGGCCGACACCCTTTCCACGCCAAAAACCTACCGTCTTGCGCACTACGTCAAAAGTGGCCTCGTTTGATTGGCTGAGAGCTTTCGTTATGACATCATTGTACCTGAAACAGCTGATGAGGATACCAAAAGCATGACCTGCAAAATCTAAAAGCATTGGAAATCGGTAATAGGATTACCGTACATGGAAACTCGAGCCAGTGGTTTGATGAATTATATAATACAATGTTTTTCACTATGTGAACGCCCCTTCTTCGATCATTATATGCAGCAGAAGGAAGTAAAGGAACGCGCAGGTGCACGTTTGCTAACCTAATACGATAAAAGCTGAGACCTGCACTAAGTGTGTCTAACGTCTAATTATTATCAGAAACATTTCAAACATATAATAATCTACGACTCTGTTAATGTAAATCCGATGATTTAATATACACTGTAGCAGTGTTGAAATTTAGAAATACAGTTAAAACCTCGTTTATTTATTATTGAAACTCTTGTGTATGCTTTTGTTAAAAAGCCTTGAGACATATTCGGGTTTACTGATCTAGTGCCTGAGGTGAGTTTTACAAATGTTATAGTACATGCACACAAGCTTATGAATAATATACATGTATGTACAGAAAGTGGTATTTGCTATCTGATAATATTGACTGGCTTGTCCTGAAGGCTATGCCGATTTACCTGTGTTGTCATTATTGCAGCATAATCGAGGAATTTCTTGTTCCGGGCAAGACCATCGGCGATTAGATGTATTTTTACATATGTACGTGAAAACGGGGCAAATTAGACGCCGGGTTAACTGAGACACCTTTAAATTTTGTTAATAACATCAAAGAAACTGCACCAATGTCTTTTAAATAGCATTACATCATCAAATCTAAAGTCGATTTTCATCGCGTTTTGCTAATAAAACCTCTTCTCGGCACGTTAAGAGGAAAATCATTGTCATGTATATTCAATTACGTACTTAACTTTTGCCCATGATTGTAAGTTATCCTTCAGATAACGTAAACACAATATTTACGTCGCTAACTTTTTTCTCTTTATAATTGCAAGTTGCAAAAAGATTGTTTACATCACATTTGAGTTCGGAAATGTTTGGCACAGTCTTGTTTGCAATGAGACTTGTGCTGTTCATTCGAGTGCATCACATGTAGGTCAAGTGAGAAGATATATAAACAGGGTTTTGATAAATAATTAATTCCTGCTTTAGATCAGTATGTCAGGCATAATTCAAGTTGATTTTTTAAAATTTAAAATAATCATTGGAATTACTAACGTACCCATTGACTTTTGTATTTATACACACAGCTCTCGATTATTGGGAACTCATTCAAAGACATTCAGATTTCTGGATTATATCACTGTCTTACATTCTGACATTTAAGACTATTGGAATTCATTCGGAACATTATATATTTTTGGACTTGTCATATGACATTTAGGATTTTTTGGGATTTAATTCACAATACTGTAAGAGAGTATAGAGAAATACATTGCTTGTTGATTTTACTTTATTTGTGTGATTTTAATATCTTTATTTATCGATACTTTCGGATGAAATTAGAGTTTGGGTATTGGAAGATGATTTAGTTTGTTTGTGTTTGTGGGGTCATTTAAAAAAATGTAGCTTTAATAATTTGAGTCATATCGCTACGATGTCTGCATCGTAGACGTTTAAAGTGATGTCTAGCACCGGGGCATCATGCAGCAGACATGTAAGTAATATAGTGGGATACCGTACGGACAATGGGATTTTACTGTTAAATGTGGTGTGTTGTAACTTGTACCATACGGTCAAGACTTTTCAGTTACGAACAAAAGGTTGGGACTATATACGAACAAAAGTTCGGAACTGTATACGGACAATAGGAACGGAACAGGTAGGGTGACGTCACGGTACTGGAGATTGGCAACGACGTGGCAAGTGTCTGCACTGAATACGCGCTACTCTAGGTAAAGACAAATACAGTAGAGACATACACATATACATAAAATACACTTAAAATATAAAATCGACAAAAAAATTAGGCAGAGAGCAAATCTTTTCGAGGCAATGGAGTGGCCCTGAAAAGGGCGGATGGTTTTCTCTTTTTCCCTTCTAATTCCTTCTTTTCTTTCACCAGCTTTTTATTTTCTGTCCGACACTTTCTGTGTTCTTCTCATTCTTTTCCTCCTCCCGTTTCTCCTTTTCCTCCCCTTTTTCTTTCTTCCACTTTTCATTTTCTTCTTCCCTTTTTATTTTCTCATTCAATTCCCTCATCCTCTGTTTGTCCTCTTCGTCCTCCTTTTCTTCTTTTCTCATTTCCCTCAACGTATCCTTTGATTTTCTCTGATTGTTTATCTCCATCTTAACTCGATAGGGACTGTAATAAAAATCATCATCTAGTTTCACTAGCATTTCCTCTGTTATTCCTAAATTGTCCATGACATCTTGGAACATCTTCATTTTATCAAGGTGGTGCAAAACCGTTTTGATTCAATGTTGAATGGCGCGAATATTAATTGAAGTTAGGACGCTTGCACCCATCAAGACATGTGCGTCCAGTTAATGTCCGATACGGACTATTTAATTAATCCTGTGGGAAGGAATTGGGCCTCATCCCACGGGCATTACTGTGCTCTTAGAGCACTATTTAGTTTAGCCGTCCAATCGTGGGTCTATAGGGCCCCGAACGACCTGAGTGTATGGCTGTCGTGAGTGGGAATAGACCCAACACGCACTCATGTGAGGACTGTATGAAGTGTCCCGAGTCTGGTTTACTTCCCAAAGAGTGGGTTATTGAATTAGTCATGAGGCGAGGAAAGGTGTCTCACCCCTCACGCCTGATGTGTGCGTTAAGCATATTTATTAATATAATGAATGGCGCGAATTTGATTGATTGATTGTTTAATTATAGTGGCGTGCGTACAAATAGTACATGTGCCACTGGATTATGTCCGCAAAGCGGACTGATAATTGTTTCTGGGGAAAGGAGTTAGAGCCTCATTCCACAGGCGTTTATGTGCTCAAAGAGCACTATTAATTTAGCCATCAGATCGTGGGACTAAATGTCCCTAACGACCTGAATGAAGGGCTGTTACGAGTGGAAAGGGACCAACACAACTCATGTTACAATTAGATGAATTCCAGTCTGCTGTCAATTGGTCCAGGTGTCAACCAAAGCAGTATGTGACGCCAGTTGCGATTGGTCGCAACTATGACATCACATCAGGACACCTGGATTAGACGGGTGGAAATGGTTACACATCACCGTCTAGGTACAGGAGGTCGGGGAGTGGCAAGTAAGGAAAGGTACCCAGAAACACGCGCAAACGACACAGAGCACTCAAACGCCAGCCCGTACTTAACCAAATTTAGTCCAGTTATTTTAATGGACAATAAAAAATACCAAGTATGTGTAAGCCACCTGTGCAGTTGTTCAAATCAACTAAGTCCAACAATTTGAAAACGATTCAGTTATGAAGTTGGAATTTTGTGCACAAAGTGTACATTCGATAAACTAATTAAATACCAATCAGTAAAGTCAGAATGAGTTATGCATAGTTTGTATCACGCATAATTAAAAATTGGACAATAAAATTGTTGATGGTGGTAACCAAACAGATCAAATAAGGATACTGAAAATAGCGATATTATCAAAAATGTTTCACAAGCCAAAATGAGAACCATATATATTCAACCAGGCAATATGATTGCTGCTCGATCTTTTCAAGTCGAGATCAGGAACGTTGTCCAGGCAGGTCCGGAAATGATCTACACTGCTACGCGGATTGGCGGGTTCCTCATCTGTAGGCAACAACAAAGGTGCACTCCTCCAGACGAAGTCCGCCATTACCATTTCGCAGTCATCAGTACTCTTCGGTCTCATCGTTGATACTGGACTATTGGGTATAACCGGTTAGTGATAAATCCGAGCTTAAGTCTTCGGACCCGATGACTAGGTAGTTGGGTCTCCGCGGGCTGCTACACGTGTATATGGCCGTGCTCCCTTTTTCTTCTGTTTTGTTGGATAGTCACGGCCCACGTTCAGCATGCTTTTTCCGCTCCCTTCTTCCTTTTCGATTTAGTGACCAGCGCTCCGGAGTATTTTTCCCTGTGACGTGCATTGTCTTCCATTGAAGTTATTCTTCAATACTCGTTGCTGTCCACTGCTATCGTCGGTACTTGTAGGTCTGGTGGCTCATCTTTTTTCCTTTAGGTTCATTCATGGCCAGCACGTGGACGCTTGGTTGTAGTGCTCAACGATGTTCACTGGACGACGTTCCCTGGCTGAATGGGCTGAATGTAAATGATCACTGTTTGGCGCGAATCAATGAATCAATCATTCAGTTTCATTAAAGTCGTTTTCGCTCAATTGGGCATGAACGACGGGGGGGGGGGGGCTGATAATTTTTTTTGAGGCGGAAGGAAAGAAGCCACTTTCCCCCAACTCATTAATGCACTCATAGAGCTGTTTGTTTTAATCTAACAGGTTGTGGAACAATACGTACCATAAGACATGTATAGTGGGCTATCATGAGTGGGATTGGACCCAACACGCACTCAGTGTAATTTAGTGTCCGTATACTTCAGGTAAGACGTATCGCTGCACTGGGCACAGCTCTTAAGACGTCACCCCGGTTCCGTGCGTACACGCTCTTTGGGGCACCTGATTTATAGACGAGTGGGAATCGGCCCATACACTCGCCTTTTTAATGTCCGAGGTGGCAGAGAGGTGAAGGACCCGGGAGGGAGACCAAACGTCGCCGGAACGTACCTAAAAACTCCAAAATTAATATTGCCGAATTCAACCCAGTTGTTTATATATTGGGTACTCCCTATTACCAATTCTGTGTTAGCCAGAATCGTAATTAGAGTCTCGGATTTAAGTTTTATATTTTCCTATCTTAATTTAATTCCAAAGTACATAGTGTGCATTAAATTTATTTAAATCTAAAGAAATTTAGGTCTGAGTGACATTGAAAAATTTTGAGTGTCCAGTTAGGAATTATGGTTTTAATTTTGAATGGTGGCCAAAGGATCGTATTAGGTTTACAGTAGTATTACTTCTCTTAAACTCTTGATTTCTGTTGTATTGTCGAATTCAGTATACAGGACAAATTGAAATCTCTTGATAAGAGGCAGTGATTAAGTAGCTCTAAAAAGGACTGAGGTTAGTTAGTTAATTGAATTATAGAGGCTTGGGCACGAATTGGCATGTGCCTCTGGTTTATTCCTGCACTGCAGGATGACACTTGATCCCGAGGGAAGGAATCAGTGCCTCATCCCTCAGGCTTTTATGCCCTCAAAGAGAGCTGTTAATTTAGCCGTCAGCTAGCAAAACATGATGTTTCATGCTAGCTGAATGGAAGGCTGACACAAGTGGGAATAGACCCAACACGTACTTATGTATAATATTTAAATAGTTCTGCTTTACTTGATTGGATAAGTGGTAATGGTGCCTACACTCTTACTGAAGTGTGTTTTGTTGGAATATTTATGCGCGCATTGCACGCTAAAATTTGGTGTCCGGCCGAGGCAAGGAAAGAAAGGCGCGGGAAGGCTGATGTCTGTCTACAGTAGGTGTCCGCTGGATCCAGGTTGGTGTCTCAAGATATATTTTGAATTTTGATTTACTCATATTATTTGCCAAAAGAGAAACGTAGAGTATTCTGTGCTGTCTTTTAATGGTTAGTTTAGAGTAGGTAAATGGAAAAAGAGGAACGAAATCGGATTTTTAATTTTTTTTTTTTAATTAAATGGATATTTGGTTATTAGTTGGAGGTTTAACTGAGCGGCCGGGGAGGGGGGGTACTGGTAATGTTAGGGTTAATACTCATCTGGAAAGAGTAGTCCCTTCAGATGTTTGGGCGTAAACTTCTGACTTCTGTCTCGATGATATCCGGAAGATGATATCCCCGATGGTCAGGTGTTCAAATTCAGGTGATGATTTGAATTTTGTGATTTCTATGCTATGTACTTTAATCAGTTCGACCGGTCGATTTTATATTAGTCAGGCACGGACATGAACGAAAACA
The DNA here is from genome assembly GCA_028554795.2 of Sinohyriopsis cumingii. Classification (NCBI taxonomy): domain Eukaryota; kingdom Metazoa; phylum Mollusca; class Bivalvia; order Unionida; family Unionidae; genus Sinohyriopsis; species Sinohyriopsis cumingii. Next base: position 34,022,070 of record CM068825.1, read on the forward strand.
TCCCTTACAGTCACTTCACATATTATGTACTATCCACACAGAAGGGAGGAAAAAAAAAACCATTATATTCTGTCAACACCAATATCTACTATTAACACGGAAGGGAGGGAGGAAAAAATAGACACCCCAAATCTACTATCCACACACGGGAAGAGGAAAAATAAACCCTAAAATCTACTGTCCACACACGGGAAGGGAGGGGGAATCTACTATCCACACACGGGAAGAGGAAAAAACAAACACCAAATATACTATCAACACACGAAAGGAGAAATGTTTTTTACTTATCCACACGCTGGAAGAGGTAAAACCAAACCCAAAGTATACTATCCAAACAACGTACGCGCACGCATACAAACACACACACACACACACACACACACAAACATACGCTAACCCATACAAACCACACACATCAGGAAAGGAGTGCGTGTTTATAGTCACACTACTCCACATTCATATCAATTGGCAACTTGAACAGTCTCTTTTCAAGAGACCTGGGTAGCCCTGGAAAGGGCTGTTTTTGTAACTTAAGATGCACCAGCTTAATGCTGGCACCTCCCAGGCCGGGCACCACAGATATATATTCTGCTCCAGTCTTACTCCGAATTTAGTCTTGCTCTTGGAAATGCAGAGCGGGGTTCAGCTGCTTCAGCACCCCAATCTTCCGTTTCTGGAATTATGAAGTCTTCCCTTCTTCTCCTATGCCACACCCGTGGATGATGAGGCTGTGGTGCTGGTAGTGGTTGTGGAGTTGGTAGAGGTTGCGGTACTGGTAGTAGCTGTGGTGCTGATACTGGTTGACGTGCTGGTTGGAGACGTGAACTCACCTCAGACTTGATCTCACACGGATGTCTCAGTATGAGGTGAGACAGAATACCTCTCTTCTTTTTCTCCTCTTCTTTCTTTTTCCTGTCCCACTCCTCTTTTTCAACCCTATCTGCTGCTAAAATGCATCTAAAATGCGTCTGGCATACTCCAGGTGCATTTGGAGTTCCAACAATTTTGCTACTACGCTCATCTTCTCAAACTTGATACGTCAACGTTGGGAAGCCAGACTGACGAACGCTTTCGATTTATATTTGTGAAGCGCGGACGTGAAGGATAACATTCATGTCACCTAAACGTACAAGATCCACATTACTATTCATCATATCGAACGCGCAGACCTAAAAAAAAACAAGCACTTTTTACCTACAATCGTTAACTAAAATAGAAACACTATTTGACAAGCTACGGAAACGAAGTGCTTATAGACACAATTCTAATTTTTTATACATAAGAAAAACAAACGAAGTGCTTATAGACTTCTTTTCTTAACGTACATACAAACACAAATACGCAGATTTTGGCAGTTGGACTAGTGTCTCCTTTCTAGACTATTGGGGTAGCCTTGAAAAGGGCAGTTTTTATAGACGGGGAGTTATGGCAATATTTTATCGTCTAAGATTGTGTCCCCGTCTGGCGGAAGGCTTTCCCACAGGATATGATCTGCTTCTTCGGAAAGAGAAGGAGAACTCTTTCGTGTCTACACGACAGTCGACAAAACCTCTGTCTGGTTCCTGCTGTTCTTGCTGCTGCTGTTACTGCTGTCTCTGCTCTCTGTGCTTCTGAAATTGTACTTCTCCGTACATTCTTATTTCTCCTTGTTGTTTTCCTCTCTGAAGACCTCTTTTATCAGGTCTTCGGCCACTTTCAGCATCCCGACATTCTATATCTTTTCAGGCTTCGGTCTCAGGCTTTTCGTGACACGAATCAAATACACGTAGGCTTCGTTTAGTTTAGCTAAATTAGAAGGCATCTTCCTAGGTTGACGAGTCAACAGTGGGTGGTCAGACTGGAGATTGCTTTGCTTTATACGGTTCAAGCGCGGACGCGATAGAAACAGCCCTACAATTTTTGGGGGGTCGGAATACGATAGAGTTTAGGGTGAGGGATAGAGAAAAGTTCAAAGAGCACGTATAATGATAAAAATTGAAAACAATCGACATACGCATATTTTGCAAAACATTTTTTATTCAAACAACTGACAACCAGCAATCAACAATAAAACAAACTATTTTTGACAAGGTTGACAACGTTGTGGAGTGAAGTTAGATTTCCACCGATAGAAATCATTGGGTCATTGATGTACACGTTGCCTGGCTAAAGATAAAATATGACCATAATGGTCACATAACCATCGATCTACTTTGTCATTGTTTCTAGAAGAGTTACGATCAAAATAAGTCACTAAATGTTCTAAAGAATATCCAAGACTGCGTTGATGAAGAAAATACACACAATATTGTCCACACGCCATGGAATATGTGCCTTGTAATTTCACATTATTGAATCGTGTTGTCTGGGCATTTCTTCTCATGAAGTCACTGATGTTGTCTTCCAATGGCGGTAATCTATGCGAATCAAAATACTCCACACAAACCTCTTTAAGGAAGTAGACGGATACCCAGTGGGTTCCTGGGAGATGACTGTCGTCTGTGTTGATGACATAAGCTAAATGGTCCTGAGGATTGTGTTGAGGCAGTTCATCTTTAGCACACATGACAGGATTCAAAGAAGCAGTGTACTAACTGTTGTTCAAAAGCTAATAAAGTTCCCATGTATCCATTTGTTTGTTGTGTTGTTTTTTCTTGTTGTTGTCACGGGTAATGACAAGTCATCAATTCAATCCTGACTTATTGCTTGAAAATCTCTGATAAGTAACTGTTTCTTCGCCTCGTCTCCCCGCTCTGAGCCAAGAAAGCTTCGATGTGATGGATCTCTAGAGAAATTATCGGAGGAGAGGAATGACCACGCAAGTCTTTAAACCACTGACGCAACACCGCTTCTTCCAAGTTGAGACCCCAAGCGTCCTCCAGATACACGTCTAATTTTTCTTCCTGACTCATCATCAGACATTTATCTTGTTGAAGTTGACTGGGATGATCGTTTTGACATCCATGGTAATCTTTCTTGATCAGCTCCGTAATTTTTTCTGCCAGGTATTTGGAGAAAAAACAGGAGACTAAATGTTGTTCTTGTTTTGGCCATCTGGACATCATCACTATGTCCTCCGCGGCTCCTTTGTCTTCCATGACTTTCACGATATCCTCCCACTCCATATCCAAAGAGTCTCCATCATTCAAAGAGGGATACGTGTCTTCCATAGCTTCTAAGAGTCTAGAATGACTTCTCTTAAACTCTTGATTTCTATTGTATTGTCGAATTCAGTATACAAGATGAAGTTTGCCGTGTGGTTTAGAGCTTCTGCAAACTGAAGTTCCACGCAGTTGACCAGATTTTATAGGGTGGAAACGTCCCTCGTCGCTGCCTTGATCTGTAGTGAAATCAAAGGCCCAGAAAGTGTAATCTCCTACATAATTTTCGTACGAAATGCCGTGACTGGTGTTGGTCCCTAAATGTCCCGTGGCTTTGTACAGAGACAAAAGTACGACCTCAAGTAATTCTGCTGCGTAAAGTTAGGTTCGAAAGGTCCGGTACACAAGGTCTTGCCATCGTGAATGACTCTGATTTTGGACACTCTTTGTGCTTAAACTGGAAATGATTTTGATCGTGGGCTCCGTTGAGGGCTGCATTGCTAATGATGCCAACGATTAAACGTTTGGGTAACTGTCATTGAACAGATTCGATCTTGGATCGGAGTCCAGAGGCAATGGTGAAAGTTTTCACTTCCACTCTACGTATCGGATACTTGGCAGTCGTTCTGCTCAAAGTGTGACTAATGTCGTTTCCTGCTTTAGGTGACATTTCCACACGACGCACGTAAAGTCTGGCTTCTTGGATGATGGTTTTGTACTCGTTGACATGTGCAATAAAATGGAAAATGGGGACTGATGAGATTCAGTCTCAGACTGATATCCACTCCGTTCAGCTAATACATGTCTTGCAACCACATGTCCAAATGCAAAAGTTCCATCAGTTCTAAACTACACCCTTGCAGGATTTTGTTTCGACGGTTGTTAAAGCCTACATTGTGAGGATTGTCAACTTCTGCTGTATAAGGTTTCCATCCCACGCAAGCATCCAGATGACTGTTCTTAGCCTCTTTTCTGTACGTCAAGAGATTTTCCAGGTACGCTTGGTAAGCATAAGTATCAATGCCACTGCTGACGAGTTTGTTATTCAAGTACAACTCCACTTCAGTGAACAATGAATGCATGAAATTGATGACGGGAGCTACTCTAGCATCGGCTCCTGGAGTGGTGTTGTCCGTTTAGATTACTTTGACTTTCAGGTACACATAACTGCTATTCATATCGATGTAATCGTCGGGCTGTCCTTTGATTTCAAACTCGATGGGAGCTGAATCCGTCAAAGAGGAGACGAGATAAAATTCTACCGATTGGGATTCTTGCATCGTCATCATGGTTTGTGGCGTGGCAAACAGATCCAGTTCCGACTTGCAACAGGCACAAAACTCTCTGTGCGTCATTTTTGTTTTTCTCTCTCAGTGATTTAATAATCAAAAACATCCAAGTCTCTGGCGGTTCTTCTTTTCTTTATAGATCTGAGGGTATGAAGTCCTCACTATGAGTGTCTTCCTATCCTCTTTCAGCCTTGTCCATGGTGTGCCGTCAGGGAAGCAGAAATGCCTGACTCGGCAGCGTCCAGAACATTTATGGGATGTTCTCGTCGGAATCCACTTTGAAAGGAATGACACGCAGTAACGGTACGGAGGTGTGTCCCACCACGTTGTACTCCACCACATCAGAGTACACAAAAATCAAACTGAGTTCTTCATTCATTTCTACAGGGATTTAACATACTTCGCAAAATCCAAGTTGTTGGTGATGAATGGTACGGACTCACCTGGCTTAGTCATCTTGACATTCCCACCCAAAATGTAAAACAATTCGGGCCAAAATTGAATAGCCAACGTTTTGTTATCCGGAAATTTCATCAGTAGGCGACGTGCTAGTTTATGGTACTCCAGGGTGATACTTTTTTGTTTTTCTCCCAAGACTTTACCAAACAGTGCACTGAATCTGTAAGCAATCGTGTCCACCAAATGTTGACCGCTAAAATAATAGCCTGCCACCATGTTCACAGTATAGTCACACGTTGTAACTCGGGTAAGTAAAAAGTTCCTTTTAACACTTCCCTGTTCATGTCTTCCAAATTATCGACAGCAGAATGACGGCCACGCACTCGTACAGTGACACGAAACGATTCGGGGGTCCAGTTAGGTAAGTAACCTTTGTCGAAAGTGCGTTTGGTTATGCCAATGAACACCCAATCTCCTGTTACCAACACTCTACCTTTCTTGGGGACAGCCACCGTGGGGAACATACAAAACAGGCGCTCAAAAAGAGTCACTTCATTGTCGGGAGGCACTTCTTGGGGGGGGGGGGCACACACTATGTTCCTATGGTAAGATTGGTTGTACGCTTGTACCGGGTGCGGTAAGATATTGATGTACTTGCGAGTGTGTTGATGCGTAAAATATTTCCACATACGTTCTTTCAAGGTGAGTTGAAAACATTCCACGATGCTGACTTTGGTTTCAGGGTTCTCGTTGGTGAAAAAAAATGAATGTCACGTATCTTTAATTCTTTTTGGAAAGCTTGGTTCAGAAATTCGACGCCTTTGTCGGTTAGCCATCAAAGAGGGTGACGACCACTTTGTTTCAACACCAGTTTGAGGGCTCGCACTAACTCACTGCTCGATTTGGAAGTCAATGACATGACCCAGGCAAATTTAGAAAAGACGTCCATTACACAAAACAAAATATTTGTAGTCACGATTGTAGGTGGCCAGATGAGAGACATCAGCTAAATCGGCTTGTCATTGATGACCGATGCCCCCCAATCGGGTGCGACTTATTTTGGTTGAATGAGTTTGTGTAAGATGTACGTGGCTTGTTCTTGTAACCATCTTTGCAATTGCGGTAAATGGACTCTTTTCACTCGGGTTTTGGCAGAACGATACAATGTCTGAAATTCTCCGTAACCTGCAGAACGGTGTGGATCGTAGTAAATGCTGGCTAACACCTTCTCCGTTTTTTTAATAATTCACCCACTCTTTGCTGATGCTGCTATGGATGGGGCGAAATGGCGATTTGGAAACGGCTTTACGTGTCAGACATGCCACGGGAGTAGAAGTCGAGAGTAGTGGTGGCGGTAATGGGTTGGCTTTGGTCTTATTTTCTTTTTTCAGTTCTGGTTTCCCTTCTTTTTTTTTCACTTCTGTTGAAGGAGGAGGGAACATCATCTTTCTAACCCAAATTTTGAGTTCTTTTCATTGAAGGGTGGTGGAAAGTTTCAACAATCACGCTGAAATATTACTAGGTATGGGAGCTGCTGGCGGTGTTTGAAAAACTTCTCGTGTCTCTTCTTCCTCTGGCATCCGTGGGGCTGCGTCTGTCTTGAACACTGGTGGTGGGGTGGGGGTGATGAACTTTTCATCAGGGCCTTACATTTTTTAGAGATGGCAGAGCTGTTTTGCCTAAAACTTTCTGGTTAAAGACTTGCAGTCGTTGCAACACTTGACCGTACCGTTGCGATTTTTCCATTTCTGACAAATCGCTTCGATCCATCAACGATTGCAATTCTTATCGTAACTAGGTCAAATGTAGATTGGGAGGTAAATACGGGGTAAATACGGGGTCCGTTGTAGCAGCAGGAAGGGCGAACAGACCAAAGTCCCGTTCACAAACAAAGGCTCCTACGAGAATTATCCCGCAGGAGAGCTCTGTTTTCCACTTTTAAGGCCCTCTACGAGTGTCATTTTTCGCCCGGGCAGACCAGCGATGCTTAGTGAACCACCTGGTGGTCGCCCCTTCCTGCTGCTCCTCACAGTAAAATTTGGTTGGATTAATATCGCTAAAAAAAAAAAAAATACCTCACAGTAAAATTTGGTTGGATTAATATATTTTATCAAGTCCAATTCGATATCTACAACGTGGATCGTGCAAATTTATAGTTATAAATCCGTGTGGAGTTGACTGAGCGCGACTAAATAGATTCTTGAACTCATTTATATCCATATCACCGGCGCACCAAGTTTGGTGAATATTACGTAACGTGTGCGTATCTACGCCGTTAAAAACAGCCAGAATATTACAATTATCTCTTATTACTTTAGGAATTTGAGTATATCGTTGAGTAACATAAATAACATCAGTGTTTTTGTGTCGGCCTCGAGAGAATATTCTGGCCGGGTTTGATTGTTTATCTAGCATCACATCATCGTACACGACCAAATTATTCTTTTCCCCGTCAAGATCATCCACGGACGGTGTCTCTTCGATATCTGTTATAAATTTTATAATATCATCGCTGATATCTGACGTATTATCACTAAAATCTTTAAGTACCTGATAACAACGCTGATCGTCGACGGATGGTGCAACCAAATATAATTTGTCCCATTTTAGCCATCTCATTATCAGATTCAACAATAACTGAGTTTTACCTGACCCAGATGGTCCGATTATTATCATTCTAATCGAATTCGGTAATACCGCGTGATGTTTTATTTGTTCGCGTTTCTTCGTGGCTGAAAAATCAATTACATCCATGTTATTAATATATTATGGATTTATATTGTGTAAAATGTCGTGCGCGCACACAAACCACGAACATAACCGAGGTTAAAACGCGCAATAACAGGAACGCGATTTCTGGAATATGTGCCGAGTGTGGTACAAAGAAATTTAAATTTATAAAAAAAAACGTGGAGGTGACATTGCAGCAAGTCTCCGAGATCTCCCCGGATTACCCTGGGCAAAATATCCCGGAGAAAAACACCTTCCCGGATATAATTATTGCGGACCAGGAACACGATTAGATATCCGACTCGATGAAAATGATCAACCGAAACCTAACGAAGAGCCAATAAACGCTATCGATCACGCGTGTTATATTCATGATCTTGCATATCGTAGTAAAGACCTGCAACAAAGACATATCGCTAATATAAAATTAATTCACGCGATAAATGCCATTCCTAATAAAAAACTCAAAGAAAGATTTGCAGCGTGGGTAATCAAGGGCGGCATGAAAGGCAAATTATTATTCGGTGCTGGTTATAAATAATGGAAGAAATATATTATTCGCCGCAAGGATATTGGCGAGGGAAATCTGCCATTACTAAACTCGCTAAAGCCGCTAAAGTAAAAATACCCACTGCAGCATCTTGGTTATCGAAACAAGCAATTTGGCAAATTTATCTTCCTCCACCTAAAAAAATTCCCCATGCACATTTCGAAGTTAGTGTTCCTAATGAGGTTCATCAGGCTGATATTATGTTTCTTCCTCACGATACCGTTAACGGGAAAACATATAAATATGTGCTAACGATCGTCGATATTGCTAGTAGATACAAAGAAGCAGAGCCATTGGTAACTAAAACGGCTAGAGAGATCGCTGATGCATTTAATAACATCTATGCGAGATCTCCACTAACATGGCCGAAATTACTTCAAATTGATCCTGGGCGGAAATTTCTTGGTGCGGTTTCATCACTTATGAAATCCAACAACGTTAATATCAGGCGCGGCCATACTGGAATTCATCGCGATCAGGCAATAGTGGAACGATTCAATAAAACGCTCGCTGAAAAATTATTTGGATATCAATACGCGAGGGAGTTTATAACTGATGAGCGGTCTCATGATTGGGTATTAAGATTGCCAAGCGTAATTAGCGCGATAAATAATGAGATAACACGACCAATAAAAATGAAGCCAGTCATCGCTATTACAAAAACAACCATGCCAGTAAGGCGAGATTTCCCTGTGCAGCCCGTATTAGGTAACCTTATAGTTAGATATTTATATAAGCAGGGCGAGGCTGAAGGTGGCCGAAAAAGAGCGACTGATCCAAATTGGAGCGTCACATCACATAAAATATCGTCCGTGCTAAGGTCAACCGGAAGGCCTGCAATATATATGCTAGATCGATTTGCTCCTCAACGCGGATTTACCCGAGAAGAATTACAAATAATACCCGCCGATACTCAATACCCACCCGTGTCACTTAAATAACGCGTCTATTACACTCTAGACACGATAATTTAATGTTTTTCTTTGTGTGGCCGAGATTATTATCTTTTCTATCCACGGTAAATTGTCTAGGGTCATTTTTCTGATATTTCCACAACATAATACAATTACAAATTGCACAATGTTTTTTTTTTGCTGTTCCCGCAGCATTATTACAGTATCTACATCGAGATCAAATTCATACTTATTTTTTTTGTCATATTGCTTATAACTTGATAATTTTCTTTTGATTATTCCAATGCATATTTCATCGCTATTTATTATAGTGTCTGGAATGATTCGTCCCAACTGAGATATTTTTCTGACCCTAGAAACAGCTAAATAAACTAAATTTGACCACGATAATCTATCATCGACAATCCAAACAAAATTCTCTATGGTCAATCCCTGCGAGGAATGGATCGTCATTGCATAACCTAGCTTCCATGGAGATTTTTCCTCATTTAGCATGTCATTGACAAAATTAATATCAACATAAACAATATCATTTAACACCAAATTTTTACTTTCTCCACAAACATCCACGTCAATATTTTGTTTTCGCGTATTAGCTGGCCTATAACATAATGGTATCTGCAATAACGGAAATTTTTCACAATGCAACTTAAATAATTTTTCTTGAAGATCATCACGGATTATTTTTCTACAAGCTACAATCAAGTGATCTGGGCGCCATAAATCAAGAAAATCACTCATAGAAGTCTCGTCGATTATTTTTCTCATTACATTACACTGAATCTCATCTGGTTGTAATCGAATTAATTTTTTAAAATCCGTCAATAATTTATCCGTGGATCTATAATCGTCATTGATTTCTTCATAATAATCAACAAAATCTTTGAGCCATTTATGAGGAGATTCCCCTGCTATCGGATTCGGTTGGCCATGATCCCCGCACATTATTACCGCGGTATTTTTTTCTGATAACCACTCCAGAAACAACTTCAACGTGGGTAAATTCACAGTGCAAATTTCATCGATTATTATAATTTTATTTATATATTTATCTCCCATTCGCGCGGGATCCCATACACCACCGCTATATTTGAAATAACTATGATACGTGCAAGATTTTACCCCACGTTGTTTCATTTCACGCGCCAATCTGTGTGTTGGCGTTAACACGATCATATCAGAATTTAGAAATAATTTTATCGCCCTCGTCGTTTTGCCACTCCCTCCAGGACCATTCAGATACACGAATTTATATCTTGAAATCGGATCACTTACGGAAACTTCCCCGGATACCTCCGCGATTTCTCCATGATGATATTCCTCGCGATCTTCAACATCGGCGTCCTCGCAATAAAAAAGAATATTCTCGTCTTTTTTTCTCCAACTGCCCCATGGTCCATCCTCGATGACATATTTCTCCACCAAATTCAAGTATTTTTCCTCGATATAAAACGAATCTGTGGCCACTCGCACTGCAATATCCGGGAATCTGTTTATCATTGAAAGTAAATTTATGCTCGCATAAGCTAACATCGATGATCTCAAATGCGTATACTGCGGAGATTCTCCCTCAAGATAATTAACCACGGTGCCTAATTTCAAACCATCCACGAATATATTCTCCCTATTACAAAATACACCTGTCGATGCCGTATCGGCGATTATAAAATCCAACTCGGCAGCATTCATTATTAATCTAGCGTGGCGTCGTTTGTGATCAACCGAACCACCTTGAGTAAATTTACCTATTATTTTTCTTCCTATATCTTTAGCGTTATCACAATCTGTTGGTAGCCACACTGAAGTCTGTTTTTTATACGATATAATCGCCTCACTGACCGTTAATTCCGTCAACATCGCTGAATCTAGCATATACTGCAACAGCGCTGTATGTGTCCAACGTCGCTGTGATAAATGCCTTCCAAACCAAATATAACAAATTTTATGTAAATTATCCGCGAATTTGAACGATGTCACACGGGCGAATCCTGTCAAATAATCCGGCAATGGTCCGTTTATTGCCACCCGCGTCATTTCGTTGCAGGGATGCCCGTATTTAGCAAAATATTTAGCACAGTCGCCATACCCCAGGAAACTTCCCGGATAACACGCCGACATATCGATGGATACCATATTATTTGTAAAGTCGTATTTGGTATTCCATAGTCCTCCGTGGCCATATTCTACGCAGCTCATTTGCACATCTTCGAGGAATTCACTCCGTGTTGGCTTCCACGAATTTCTTTCTCTAGCAGCGTGGGCAGCAACGGATGGAACCGTGAAACAATTTGTTAATAACTCCTCAGGGTTTTTCGAGTATTTATACGCTAATTTGCTCATTGAATCATGAAGACATTTATTTCTGTAAATATCACCGCGCGGCAGAACAAATTGATCATACTTATCTTCGCTCGAGAATAACCAAACTGAAATAGGGTCTAATTCACTCAATTTACCGATAAATTTAAATATATCCTCGTCGAAGAATTTGACCGTACGAGTCCGTGGGAATATCGTTACCGCGCTCGACCACGCATGAGAATTATGAACCACAATAACCATCGACGATCCGCGAGATTTATACGGTGAATCATATAATATCTCACCCGATAATGTTTTAACCGCGATAGGAAACTTCAATTTCCTCGATAGCGCCGCAACATCCTCAATCGACGCACCATTAATCACGGTCTTTGCCCACGCATTTATGCATGATAATCTTAATTCGGTTAACCCCGACCCGCGTTTTGAGTTTTTCATGTGCTCGATCACACGCTCGGCAACGCAATTTAACACCGTCGACGATTTCATCGGAGGTAATTTTTTTATATCTGGTTTATCATTTAACCGATATATTCCATAAACGACCGCGCTAACCGGGTATGCTCTAACATAATACGGCCCATCGATACCTAATAATAATCCGGGTCGGCTATGCGCGTCAAAAACAACATTTTTCTTCCCTCCAATAATAGGATCTCGTTTGTCACGAATAATCCAAGTGCCGTCCGGTACCTGTACGATAAATTTTATTTCGAATATAAATTTCTCGTTGGGATGATTTTTCTTGATATAATCGATTATTCTGCTTGCTCGTTCAATCGTCATTGTATTGTCGATGAGATTTGTCTTCCATGTCGACCATACATGAACCGCTCCATCCTCGAAAAATTCCTTTTTTGCCTGATCAGCCTCGGGGATCGTGTCTTCAGCTTTATCAAGGTCAAATAATTTCATGTTATATTTTAGACGAATATTTAATACAATAATGAACCATTGCAAATGGCTACCAGTCGGTGATATAAATTATTGCAATAAATCATGCAAAAAAGAATATTGCGGCGCTCATATGCAATCTGTTCGACGTGGAAGTTCCGGACCAATTGCTTGTATAATATGCCAGGTTGGTATACGGGGGAAGACTCGATTATGCATAAAATGTGGTGGGAAACGATATCGTGATCTGAAGAGTCATTACGATAAAAAATCCGTCAATGACGTAATAACTCGCGAAGAAGATTATATTAATAGATTTCAAGCTAACAATGATTTAGACTAATAGATATTATATTATGAATTCCATATTTAAGTCTCATCCGACAATTGATGGCTACGAAGCGTCGGAAGATGGAATAATTAGAAATATCAAAACGAAAAATCCTGTTGGTAATATCAGTCAATTTGGTTATCTACAATTTACCGTCAATGGGGGGGGGGGAACTTATTTTAACCATCGATTTATTTTCGAGTGCCATAACGGCCTTATCAAAGATGGTCTTGTGATTGATCATATCGATGGGAATACTTTGAATAATAAATTATCTAACCTTCAGGCGATTACCCATAGTGAAAATAGCTCGCGTGGTAACACCGGTAAAAATTCAAAATATCCCAAATCAGTCAAGTCAGTAAATTTACACACGGGCGAGGAAATAATATTCACGTCAATGAGGTCCGCAGTTGAATACTTTGGTATTAATCGCGCGTTGGTTCGTTATGTCGCAGAAGGAATACATAATTCGACCTTTTCGTATAAATACTGCGAGTGGATCAAATTCTCCTATATTCCGATAATATTCGATTACAGATATAATATTACAATATGAACGACGAAAATATCACAATACTCATCGAAGCTATCGAGGATTTAAAAAATAAAAATATAAATTTACACGAGGATCTAAGTGCGGATAAAATTATATCCGAATACGAAATTCTCGCTCAGAATAAAATTGATCACAGATACACACTGCCGTCCGAGTATAAACTCGTAAAAAATATTCAATCGGCGATGTATCAGTCGCTGACACTCGTCGAGGCAGCACAAATCAAAGATTTTATCGCGCTATCTACGATTATCGAAACGATTAGATCGAAGTTATCTGACGAATACGAATCAAGAAAAATTATTGGTACTCGCACCAGACAACTAAAAAAATTGGTAAATGAGATTCCATGCGAGAGATCACCGCGTAAAAAAAGTCCGTGCGAGAGATCATCACGTGAAGAAAGTCCGTGCACGAGATCACCTGTGGAAAGTCCTCGGTATGTATTTGGCCTTCGGGGTTGAAAATTAAAAAATCCAAAAAAAATATATATTTTACCCGCATTTTATTTATTTTTTTTATGTTTTTTTTACGGGGTAGAACTTCAAGATTTTAGTAGTAAATTTATGCTCAGTGTTTCTCCGCGAATATCAAGTAAATTTCCAGATTGATTCGTTAATCTGAAATTAATTCTCGACAATAATCGATTATGACATCGCAGGAAAAACAAATTAACTGGTTCTTTCACGATCAAAGATCCTGGCGGTGTTGTTGGTGAAAACGAATACAGAACATATCCTTGTTGAACTCGCGCTGATATATCTGCGTCAACGCTGTAGCTACCATCGATAATATCCGCGTGGAGATTAACTGCGACAACATCAGAGATATTCACGATGCCTGGTGAAATATGCCTTCCTTGCCCGTTTGGATCATTATCGTGTTTAAGAATTACCGGTGGTGGTATTTTTTTCGTCCATGCTTCATGTAATTTCGGGAATAACTCATCGATGGTATCGGTGACGGATTTTCTTAATTTAGGAGAGTTATAACTGGGGAATGTGAAATTTGGCAATGTTTCCTTGGTTATTTTGTATTCAGTCATAAAAGTATAACTGAAATCGCCGTCGCTAAGTAGCTTGCGATTTATATCATTAGGGTCAATGTCTTCATATTCTAGTTTTTTAGCAAAAACCTGAGTTAATCGATGATTAATATATTCCATATCAGATGCGAGCTGATTCAACATTTCTATGTGATGAATAATTTCATCGCATGAAGTTGATGTATTAAAAATACAATCTTGAAAATATGTTCGTAAAAATAATATTTGTATTTCATGTTCTCGACTAATATCATCGAAAATCATTGTTACGTCGGTCATGTATAATTCTAATTTTTCCCCAACCCAATTGTATAAAATTATCTCCCCTCCCGGTCCCGTTTTTATATTATATTTTCCATCACCATAAAATTCAAATAAATAATCACCACTACTCCATCCCCCAAACATATTAACCACATAATCATATTTTCTCATTTTATCTATTTTTTCTGCGTACGGTGGTATAATTTCATAATATTTTTTTTTGTCGGTGATATAATCAGATTTTTTAGGTTCGGGAGGAATCTGTGAGGAAAGCGGATTGTTCTTAGGCCAACCTAGCACGGATCTAATCGAAGATTTATAAATATCTACGATATACGGTGATTTTAACTCAATCACTGACGTTAATGTTGGTTCATGCACGGATATTTTTATTCCAGGCTCGGCATCACCGGTTATATTCGTTATCCTGTAGGTGAGTTCATCGTTAATTTGTTCGATTTGATAACTACCTGTTGGTAACCCGACCATGGTCCAATCTGGTTCGCCGTCGGGTTTATTCTTGTTAGCGAAAATTAATATATTATTTGATAATAATTGTCCGAATGACTCTGATCTGATATTAGGCCAGCTGTAATAGACACGTAACTGCGATAGCGCGATCTCGTTGACGGGTATCGGTGTTGGAAAATTAATACTAAATTCTGGCTTGGTCGAGCTCGCCGATATCATTGACGTTGTTGGCGGGGTTGTATTTGTTGCAATCTGCGATAACTCCGACATTATTATCATCGACAACCTTTAACATCAATGAAAATTCATGAACGGATATAACACCGTTATTGAGACTCTCGGAGAGCAACGTTGATAATTTTGTATACGCGGCCGTTGCGGTATTTAGTTTATTCATGTACGAGGCTAATTTCGCATGAGAACACGATGATAATTTTTTTGCAACGATATTAGCAACACCAGCTACCACCGTTGATGCTGAAACCGCAATGGTTACGGCGACGGGCGCCATCATTGACACCGCAGATAATATTATTCCAACGCCGGTGATAATTGCGCTTATCGTATATACGGACACGTCGATGGTCATCAATCTTCGCTGATATTTTTTTACCTTTGCCGAGAATCCATCCACGGACAATTTTAATGAATCTTGCCATGCTCGAGCTTGATTATATCTATAATCGGACATTATTAAATTTGTGTCCAACTAAATGATGAAGGTATCTCAGCGATGAATTCCGCACACCACCAATATTCGGTCGGCGTTGTTATTGTGCGATCTGACATTTCTAGTTCAAGTTCCTCATCGACGTTTTTTTCCAGAGGGATATTTAAAAATCCAAGAAATCTATCCGTGGAATGCCTCCGTTTGTATCTTTGGGATATTATTCTAAATCTCAACTTGGATAATACGTATATTTGATAAAGGCCCGTGATTGGCGCTCTGTAGGAAAATTTATTATTTTCTGGCGTCCATGTTCCAATTCCCGTCGTTGTTGTGAAAGTTAAATTTATAATTTGATCCGGTGTTGTTGCTGATGGAATTTTAACGAGACTCGTCTTGGTTATAATTGTTGGAATAAACACGTTAATGCCAGCAAATAAATCCGCGGATTTTTTAATTTCGGTTATTTTTGTGTTAATTTCGGTTACTTTTGTGTTAAAATCGCGAATTTCTCCATCGTACACCGACATATCAACCTTACCGCGTATCAGCGCGCCGAGATCGGTTATCAGATTATTTAACAAGAGAATATCATCGTTGAGTTTTTTCTTGATGGTATCAAAATCGGCGATGTGAGTATTATACGATGTTTTATCAACTTTATCTTGCTCTAACGCGGGAATATTCCTGAATTCGTTTACGTGAGCGTCATATTCATCTCGCTTGATTATATCGCCTATTTTAACATTACTAGTCCGTAATTTACCGTGTTGATCTTGAAAAATAGCGACATCATTAGCGTCTATGCCAGTTATCGACAGAAGGTTATTAAGGTCGGTTTTAGTTGCGTATTTGGATAAATCGATATCAGATATACCGGTTTTTACTCGGAATAGCGATCGTCCGTAAATGTCAACCATATTTATTTGATGTATATTCAAGTACAGTTTTATGGTATGGATTTGTTGTGCACGAAATAGCTTCAAGAACATTGAGCGACTCTGGTCCGCATATCGGTGGATCGGTTAATGTTTGCGTTGGCAGCGTTGAATACCAAATCGGAATTTTTAACTTTGATGTGTACTTGATGAATTCGTTTGGTGGTGCTAACCCGTACGAGTCAAAATAAATGACTTTGCGAGGATTAATCGCGTAGGAGACCCAATGCGTTCCCGGGCCGGTACTTGAATCGAGATTTATTATTCCCGTCTCGTTGATATTTGGTTTATCTGGGAGTTGATCTCGCATAAATACACCTCTGAAGAATTTTATTTTTCTACGAATTGCCTCGTTGGATAAATCAAAATTCGACATTGGAATTATATTCGTCATAGTCCTTTGCCTAGATACGTCCCCGGTAATCTCAGGCCGTTTCCTTGTTTTAGCCTTCTTGCTAACAACGATGTAAGTAAAAGCCGTACTATTGCCCTTCCCGGGATGATTCCTCCTTGTTTTCTTCCTGATCGCGATAGCATCGCCGCCGTGAAGGCCGCTATTTGTTCCGGGCTGAGTCTTCCTCCTTTTATTTCACCGTATTGTCCTCCCGTTACTTTTTCTAGTATCTTCTTAGTTCCAAATCCAGCCGCGGCACTTATTACACCCGCCGCTAAGGAATAAGGAAAGGTAAAATTCCGCCGGTTTTAACCATATCAGCGATGGCACCAGGACTAAGTTTAATCTGAATACCTGAATTCGCTGATTTAGTCGCATTAAAACGTCCGTGTTGCGTTTTAGTTAACGATAATTTATTTGGTCCGCCGTGAAGTTGATCGTGCTTCAACGTCAACGTTGTACCACAATTTTTTGTCATTGACGATTGAAGTCTTTTTGTCTGGCCAGGGGTCAGTGTAACACCAACATGATCGTATGGCATCCTATATTTTTACATCGATCTAAATTTACATTTGTTCTACGGGCGCGTCTATTACCCTCATTCTGCCGCTAATTCCCTCTAGGATCATTGTTCTGTCGCTGAGAATTATCGCGTATGCTCGGTGATTTGCGTTAGCTGTGTTAATTCTCGCCTTGAAATGTATATCTACGACGGATTGTTTTACCAGATCGAGATGTTCCAGTGAAAAATAATAGATAGGATAGAGTGTGTTGAAATCTTTCTGTGATATTTGCAGTCCGGTATCTACATTTTGATCCCTTCCCATGAAACTTAGCAAGCGATGATATGCGCGAGCCGTCGAGTAGTTTTCGAAATCTATCGATATTTCCTCGGTTGGATCTTGTTGTCCGTTTATTCTCAGTGATATTTGCGTTGCAGCAACTCTATCAAATATCATATGGCTATGAGTTTGATCGTATCTGTTTGCGTTTTGGATAGCAATAAATATATGTCTTGGTGCAGAAACGCCCTGCTGTGAGGCAATACGCCATGTAAAAATACCGTTGATATTTACGTCGATGTTATCGGTGGTGGTGGTCAGCCATGACATAATTGATTTGCCACCTTGATCCATAAATGACATTAATTTTTGTTCTTCGAGTATCGATGGCGTTATCGCTGGCATCCAGAGGGTAAATTTAGTTAGTATCACTTTACCGCCATCACCAACTACTCGCCAGATAGCTTCATCGCTGTTATCTTTTCTAGTGAGGACAATTGTATGTTTCGCTCCGAATATTACTTTCCTAAAATGCCTGCAAAATCCAAATATATGCGATAACGGAATCGCGCAGGAGAATCTTCTGCGTTGACCTTCCAGCATGGCTTTTCGTGTGGCAAATCCCAAATTATAATCGTCGTTGATATCAGAGACAACCGGTTCAATAGCGGCGTCATTGGCAGCACCAGCAGCGGTTTTAGGTTGTCTTTTAACGAGATAAATATTGTTGGGAGAATCCGAGTTATCTTTGGCAAACATCATACTAGGACCGGCCGATCTGGTAAAATCATCTGAATACCTTGCTAGGCCAATAATTGTCGTGGCTATATCAACGTTATTATTAATTGTCTCAATTTCTTTTCCATCAATCAAATACTTTGCACCACTAAATAACGCCATAATACCGTTGTTGACAAATCCGACTCTAAAGTCATTAGCGTATAAAGTGTCATCATTTTTATGATCTCGCCGGTAAATTCAATAAAGGCCTCAGACGGAAGAAAATATCTTGTAGTATCATGAACTTGAATTTCAACACGACCAATAGCATTTGGTGTTACCGTATCGTACGAATAATATTGAAAATCACGGACCGGAGAGTCCCTACTCACGGGTTCGTCCATGTCGAAAACTTCGTTGGACACTTGTGCGAACATTTATTGTAAAGATCATCGTCTAAAACGAAGACCGCTACCCATAAAACTTGTATTAGCTATCTCTTGACGCACTATTTCCTTGTTAATTTCCTTGTTAATTCCATTGTTAATTCCATTGTTAATTTCCTTGTTAATTTCCTTGTTAATTTCTTGATCCGCTAATTCCGCTAGTTTTTGGTTTGCAGCGCCATTTATTATTTTACTAACGTCGCTGGGCATTATTTCCGTACTGGGCAATACGACCGGTGGAGGTGGTGGTGGTTTTTTCTTTCGAAATAAACCCGATATTTTACCTCGTAGAAAATTTATTCCTTTACTGGCCAAATCACCGATTCCAGAGGCGGCTACCTCTCCAATTTTCCCTATGGCTTTCATTCCAAGTTGTTTAGCGACGGATCCGACTTTGGGGGCTACTCGTGTAAAAAGAGACACGATAGTATCGCCGATTCCATTGCCGTGAACGTATTTATATACGGGTAATCTAGAATTTACCACGCGGACCAGAGTCGGTCTACGTTGATATTTATGAACTATCATTATTTATTTACCATGATCTAATCGATTAGTTCGTCAATGAGTTCTCGGTATTCATGGACGCTCATAAGACCACCACGGAATAGTCGCTGGCAAATATCTGATGCCTCGTTGATTATTTCGCGAGAGTTATTTCCGGCTCGTTTCCCTCCAATAAGTACCTCTAGCCGAGATACGTCGTTGACAACGCTATTTGGGCAGATTGTATTATAGCCGCTGCTGGTTTTTCCAGGTGATTTTAATCTCTCTCTTTCCTCGGAAACTTCCTTAAAAATTTCATATATTCATGATCGTACATATTAATTTTTTTCCCCGTGGAAGCAAAATACACAAATGCATCCCATATTGATGGATTAATTAAGCGTGAATATTCCGGTTTTACGTAACGATCAATATTTTCTTTATCAACGGCTATTTCGAACCTTTTCTCGGGGTTTTTGATTAATTCAAGCACATCATCTTTAAGGACCGCAGAGGGATTCGCTAAAACATCTTGAGATGTTTGCAGTGAAGGAGGGGTTAAAGATCCTATTTCTGTAGAAGGTGGCCTGCCAAGTTCGCCAAATACACGAATTTCTTCATCCGTCATGGGAGTAGAGGGTCGTTTTCTCGGAGTCCCAACTCCACTTTTGTATGAATCCACCTCTCTACTAAATTTCTTATATTCCTGATCCTTAGGATCGGCCTTTTTGTTTTTCGAAGCAAAAAATACCGCTTGTTTCCAATTTTTTTCGTTCACCTTAGTTGAAAATCCGGGTTTCAAGTATTTATCTTTATCATCGTAGCCATGAGAGGCAATATGAACCAAATAATACTCGTCCTCGAATTCCTTGAGAGCCTCTCTGGTAAAATACTCACGTGGATTAGGTAGTACTTTTCTGGGTGGTATTGGAGGTGGTTGTTCCTCTTCTTCAGATCTTTGTGGTGCTGGAAGACGATATTCCTCCTCGATGGGTATTTTTCTCATTGTCTCCTCGCTTTCTTTAATCGGCAAAGGTTTTATTCGTTGTTGTTTTAAACTTTTAAGATGTTCTTGCTCTATCTTAGCTCCGCTCAATACCAAATCATAAATCGGATCAGATTTTGTTATCATCGACTGATTCGTTTTTACTTTATATACCAATTTATACCAGGCATCACGCGATTTAACTTTTTCCAAACTCTCCTCCCGTAAAAAATTATGCCGTTGGTTAAAAGAATCCTCCATCCATGCCCCAAACTCTTGCAAATTTCCAACATCTTTAAGGGGAAGATCTTGTATTTTTTGTAAACCACTATCAGTAAAATTTGATTTAAGGTCTACAATTTTATCTTTTCTAGAAACAGCGACCGGTATTTTTTTGACCACCTTTCTAACTCTCGGTGGTGCAGGTGGTACAATTTGTGGCTGTGGGCGAGTTTGTTCTTCAATTTGTTTTAATACAGGAAGAATTCCCCGCTTTCTCATTTCAGGATCCTCGATATCACCGAGTAATACTCGTTCGGTTGTTTCGGTTACTGGTTTGAGTAATTCCGCGGATAATTCACTAAATCCACTCTTCGCATCTTCGTATGCTTTAATTTTTTTCTTTAGTGATTGTCTCACAGGAATATAAGTTTTTAGTACAGATAATTTCTCTCGTGCTAATCTGGCAGAATGCGGCTCTCCAACACTCATTATTTATTTATATGTGAATAATTTGATATTTTTTTTTTTTTAGCGATATTAATCCAACCAAATTTTACTGTGAGGAGCAGCAGGAAGGGGCGACCACCAGGTGGTTCACTTTGCATCGCTGGTCTGCCCGGGCGAAAAATGACACTCGTAGAAGGCCTTAAAAGTGGAAAATAGAGCTCTCCTGCGGAATAATTCTCGTAGGAGCCTTTGTTTGTGAACGGGACTTTGGTCTGTTCGCCCTTCCTGCTGCTCCGTTGTTCTTGGGAACGATGGCATTCCATCCATCATTTGCAAGGCCCTAACGTCAGTTTTCTTACCTCCATCGGATTTCAATTGTCACGTCTGCCATCTTTTAACTCCAGAGGTCCCTTTTTTTTTCTTGGCCCATTTTATCTTAGAAGCATGGATAAAGTACCTCCCAGGAATCCCAACTTGGGCCCTATTATTGCTTTAGCAAGAGATATTAACTGGGGGGGGGGTAAATATCCTCCGCGTTTGACGAACATCCTTTTTTTGTTGTTGACGGATTGGGATTTTATTTTGGACCATTTGGCGAAGAACGTGTCGATGTTTGGCTAAGCATTTTTTTCTGCTCTGGATAGAAGGTATCGGGCTTTTCAAGACATTCAGACAACATTCGCTCACGGTATCTATGACACCTTTGGAGGCTCTTTGAATCAGTTTTTTTTTCAGTTGGTGGAGAAGCTTAGGACAGGACGGACGAGAACATGTCACATTGTTTGACTAAACGAGGAGCAGTTCTTTCCTTTTCTTTCCTTTGGGAAGTGAAGAAGGGTGTTTTCAGGGGCTGATATCTTTGTTTGTTGGTTCCGGGGCACACACCAAACATATAATGACGTTGATGACTTGCCACACGCTCTTTTATCTTTTTTTTAAGTATCGCTTCCTCAAAACGTGACGAAGTGTTTTCCGAAATCGCCAAAGAATCATCCACTTTTGGCTGCTCCTCGTTTTCTTTGGACGATTGTGTCTTTTCTGGGGGTGACGTCGATGCATGTCTAAGCGTTCTTTTGGTTGAATTCACTGTCTTTTTCTTTTCCCTTTTCCTTTTTGGGCAGGAGAACGACGATGGCGACCGTGTGCATTTCTTTGAGGGGATATCTTTGGGCGTTCAGGGGCGCACACGAAAATGCACTGAAGTCCATCGCTTGACGTGCGTCCTTTTATCTTATTTCAAAATGATCTGCTTTTTAATTTGAGTGTCGATGCGAAGATTGTCCAGTTGCGGAAAGGATACTTTGTTTTTGTCAAAAAAGCGTTTGGTTTGATGTGGAATGCTAATGATGCCTTGCAATAATTAACGTGCTGTCACCGTAAACCATCGTAAGACTTCTCTGAGACTTGCTTCTAAGACAAGAGCACGTATTTGTGATTTTTTTTTACGACTGATGCTGTACAAGGCACGAATCAATTTGACGGGAAGATGAGACTGAAGGGAAGTCATGTTGACGCTGTATGAGACGGACCCAAAGTGTCCGAGGTTTTTATAGATTTTTTTTAAGTCGACGGGGACGTGTACATGACAGGCCCTCCGTATTGGCACTAGGGGTGAAACAGATGGGTACGAAATCGCAATAATCGGGGTTGGTAGGTTTTAAATCCACGTTTAAAAAGGTGTGTAGGGTTCGAGTGGCATCGTCGTACGCATGAGTCAGCCAAGGCGTTCCTAACTGTTTGGATAAGGCATGCACTTGCGATTTATCTCTAGCGCTTTAAACATGACCACCAAAATGAGCATTGGTACTGATGGTGCGATAGGCTTTAATTTGTTGTAACAAATTTTGAGTGATGTAAATGACTCTGGCACAGCTTAATTTCTCCTTCGCCAGGAATATCTTCCACAAACACGATGAAATCGCCTTGACTTTCTCTCAAGAGACTTTACGCCAATTGCCACTCTTTGTAACACCACACGATACGTTGAAATGGACGATCGATCAAATGCTGTTTATGTTGGATCACACGTTTGACAGGTTCGGTTTCGCCTTAACCGCTGGGTCCGGCAATTAACATGTTAAAGGAATGGCGAAGATACACGGCCTACAAACTAGCACGATCTAAGTTTTCGTTGATGACTTTGAAAGTGCAGGAAGAGGGAGCAGAGACAGCAGAGGTAGCCATATTAGTGTAGGGAATGTCACTTTTGACACAAAGAGAGAAAAGACAAGAGTTTTTATTCGATTTTCAAGACACGTTTATTGTTTTTTTTAATATGAAACAACACGAAAGACAAAAATACATAAAAGTTAAATTGTTAAGTACAGCAATAAAATACTCATCAAAACGATCAAAGTAGAGTATAAACAAATCTCTGAACAACATGTGTTTGGTTTGTCTCTACAATGGGTACAGTTACACAGGTGCCCAAGACAGTCCTGTCGTGAAGTGAGTGGTTAACTCGGTGACGGGTTCTTTTTCTGACACTGTCACTAACACATGTTTAAAAGTTATTTTTTTTCACTGGACTTTTGAATTTGGGATCACATCTCTTGGGCATAATTGGCCACTTCTTTGGTAGAAGCTTCAAAACTCCAACTTTTCCAGTCACCTACATCTGTCCAGTGAGGGTGTAAGTCATAAGCTACACACACACATCGTCGTACACATCTTCAGTACATAAAAGTTGACGAATCTTTTTTCCCGTACAGGTCGATAAGTATCCAGATGAAAGTGCAAGGCTTTTAACAGAACGAGTCTCTCGTAGACATTTAAAGGTACCACTTTCATGGTATGTTTTGGCGGTACCTCACTGCACAGATCATACAGAGAGCACAAGGAATCGGCTGGTAAACGAAATTCCAGAATGCAAGTTACTAAGACACACTTCATTACGACCCTAATTCATGGAATACAGTGCTCGTTGTATCACGTGGCATGATAGTCCTATTTGTACACCTCTTTGTCGGAGGTAATAAGTGTACTTTTTGCACAAAATTGATCGTATTCTGTCGTGGTATCCAAAACATTTAGTCACTAGCTTACACGTCAAACACCGCACAGAACTTTCCTCTACAGACAACATTTGATAACGTAAAATAGTTTGGTAATCCTTTAATTCTTCCGTTGGAATTCGATGTAGTACGACCACCTTGTAAGTAGCAGGATGAGTAGCAAACAAAGTCTTCTGGTCCTCGTTCAGTTGAACAATGTCTGGAATGTTTTCAAATGAATCAGTCCTCTTATACTATTCAGGTATCAGCGATCTCAACTTAGGTAACATAACGGATGTAATTTTTCTTTGCGTTGGATTTGTATTTTGACCAACTCTCGGTAAATACGTTCTCTCAGTTCCAGAGCTAGATTCTGAATGTCCTCTTCTAAACTAGACATTCACAACAATGCCTTTCATTTGTTTGAGGTAATAAGCATACTTTTTGCACACAATGTATCTTACGCCAGTTGCGAATCGAAATTTTTCAGTCACTAGTTCACACTACACATCGCACATAATTTTCTTCTACAGACAAAATTTGATAGCGTAAAATATTTAGGTACTCCTTTAACTCTTCCTCCGGAATTCTTTGTAGTATGGTCACCATGTAAGTAGTAGGATAAGTAGCCACCCAAATCTTCTGGTCCTCGTCCAGTTAAACAATGTCTGACCATTGGAACGCTTTCAAATCAGTCATCTTATATCATTCAGGTACCAGTGATTCCAACACTGGTGACGTAACAGATGCAATTATTACTTGCGTTTCACTTGTATCTTGACCAACTCCCTGTAAATGCATTCTCTCAACTACACAGGCAAACTACGAATGTTCCCTTGTAAAGTGTTTATCCAGAGATTATTGAGGTCGTCCCACTAAAGGTAGGTAATGACAATCCGGAAACCATGTATCATGTTCCACGAATATTTCTGTTCCCATTCGTGAAGTGACACACTGCAACTGAAACACTTGACTTTATCCCCTTTGCCCAAGTCGATAAATCCGGCTCTGGCCCATTCTTCGGGGGTATGTCCTCCTAGATATTTAGGCCATATTCCTCGGAACGTTTGGAATCGATTTTCAAAGTCGCAGTATTCAGACAAACGCACAGGGAACGAATATTCGTCTTTCACAGGCTCATTCCAATGAAAGTACGGTTTGCTTAGGGTTGAATGACATCCGTAGGGTGGTAGTTGTATGGTTTCGCGTATACGTTAACATCCACCATGAAAACCAGTTGAGTCCACGATAATGAGTGCCATCGCTTTCGTATCGGTCAGGTTTGACACGCACATCATCACTTTCCATGGTAGGTGAAGCGGTAGTAGTAGTCATAGCAAAGTTCCCATGATGTGCTGCTAACGAAGCCATAGCAAAGTTCCCATGATGTGGTACTGAATCGCTGAGGTCACAGCATATGGCATCCCTGTAATCGCAATGCACAGCATTACACTCAAGTTTTCTCTCGCTTGATACTTGCTGTTTAAAAGGAGTCATCTTTCTCGCTTGCTGTTGGTAGTTACAATGAACTATCGGCCTTGGACGTTTTCCCTTTTTATACTAGTCTTAATCAAGTCTCGAGCTTGTACATTGTTCCTTTTATATGCCTAGTTTTGGAAGTCTTCCTTTTTTTTCTTCCTGGACGACGTAAACTACATTCTCTTTTTATACCGGCATGTCCGTAAGGTAAAGTGATGTGGTTGGCAAGCCGGACTTGCTTGTGGTAAACGATTTGATAGACTTTTTCCAAAGGCCGACTGACGATTTGGTTTGTGGCTAAACGTACAATCTAGTGAGGTTGGTAGGTGTTCACTTTAAAATCTTGATCCTTTCTAGACTACAAGGCTTCTTTTAGTACACCAATGTTCACCACTTGACTGGTGCGATAATTGGGAGTCAATTCTTTCACTTTACACTCGGTGTGCACTTCTCCTTGTTTGTCCCGGTATTCGTAGCCGTAATTTTCAGGACCAACACTAGCAAAACTTAGAATCTTCTCGTTGGGGTGCTTGTCCATCCATGCTCCTAAACCGTCTCCTTTGATGTTAGGGTAACAGCGACCCAAGCGATTGATGTAGATACAACTGCCCGTGTCAAAATACAGCACACAATCTCCTATTTGGTTAACGATTCATACAATTTTAAGCGAGCATGGGCTGTCACGTAAGTCGCAATGATGTCATTTCCTAATTCGTCAGCCTCTCCAAAGTCCAGTTCTTCGTAATTGACCAAAATCAAGTCCTCACGAAGGACGTCCTCGTGTTTCATGTATTTAGTTTTGTCGTTAATCATCTGGAAGTAACGGGAAGGATCGGACAAATACTCTGTCTTGAGTAAACAAGATCGTTGTGTCGTTTTGCCCTATAAGCAATTCAACATCACTTTGGCAAATAATCACCTTCCTTCGTTTTTCTCGATGTGGTCTAAAGGGATGTCTTCCTGCTCCAAGTATATCTCTTTGAATTTCTTTTGGTCAATTCTGTCACTCCAAACGTTTTAGGCATTCTGCTCAATGGCATGGCTAAGTAACTCATCGAATCTTTAAACTGTACTTGTCCCACTTGCATAAAAATGATTTTGACTCCGTTCAAAATCACTTTAGGTCGTTCGGTACTTTGCTTCGTATAGTATCTGAGAAGAAACTTTCCATCGTAGCCCGAGAAATTGTCGATGGGGGTAAGATCCATTGGGCGAAATGAGCCAGTGTGTTAGGTCCCTGAAATATTTTTTTCACGTCCTTCAGGAATCTTGCTGCAGTGAGGGCAATGACTGAAGATAGGTTCTTTGATGCACTTCTCACCCACTCGATGAGCCATCAGAAATTAGACATGTGAATATCGGTCTCTTGCATGCATTCGAAATCGAAAAAAAGATTTAATTGCCTTTTCATCTGGTCATCTTCATCTTCATGTTTGGAATGGTATTTTTGAATGAAGCATTCGTGTTCCAAGTCCACGATTTGGTGACAAATGTGGCATCGCTTCTTTCCTGAAGATACGTGATCCTTGGCATTATTGGTAAGTATGTCTTGTCCACAAGTTGGGCACGATGTTAGCAGCTGACAAGCACATTTCTGCTGTGAACCTTGCGTCTTCAGATGTAGCTGGTAACAGGTAGGACTAACAGAAGTGCGCTGGGAAGACATGGTTGAGAGGCCAAACATCCATTAAATTTTGATCCACAATACTTGTGTTTCTCTCGATTATTATAGATATCGTCACATTTGTCTCGTAATAATAACTGTGTCCCAAGAATGTGGTGATACTGGTAATGGTATCGAAATGTTCATCGTGGTGATAGACTTAATTGTATTTTTCGTCTTTGAAATTGTACCTTTAAGTTGTAGCGTGGAGCCAAGACGTCTTACATTTTGTGCATTTCAGGAACGCCATAGGGTATGTCTTTTGATATACCCGCTTGCTGTAACACGAGTTCTGCTTCTCTTCGTTGTTTGGATCGGTCCGAGTTTTGAAAAGTTTGTCAGGCTCCTTCCATTCTGCCATATCGTTCTTGTCGGCATACGTTTGTCCCACCACGGTGGCCCTGGCTAAACACATATGGTCCTGAGGAAATTTAATTCGGACGAGGCGACGCTTGCTGCTGGAAAGGCCGTCCACCAATAACACCTTTTTACGTCCGGTCCCTTTGGGAAGAGAAACGTTGGTTATGAACAGTGTCGCTTTTCCGTCGTTGGTGTGGATTGTTGCACGTGTTGAATCTTGTCGATGGCTTTGGAAGGTGTCAATTCTGCCAGGCTGCTAAACTCGATGAAAACGGACACTTTAAACTGTCGTGATGAATGGAAAGGATCAAACGATCGTCTTCTTTTTGGCTTCACGTTGCCGTTTCAGTGTGGCTAACAAAGAATTCCACACATCGGTGAGGATCTCTTATGCATTCTCCAAAGGTACGTCGGACTTGAAATCTTTAAACTTCACCGTGTACGTGAAGGCTGTGATTCTAAAGTTTCTAGAGGAGCGCTTTTCCGTCTCTCGAATGTGGTAGAACTTTTCAGGGTTTACTGGTGGTAGACTTTGGTTGGGTGTAGACTCTCTGGGTCTGGATTCTGGTTCAATCATGTCATCTTCAAAATCGCTGGCATGAATTTGAGCCAAGACTTCAGCTACTGTGCGAGGCGATAAATCACGTTTCTGCCTCTTACTTTCTTCTCCTTTCTCCACGAAATGATGCGATCGTTTCATCTTGACTGCAAATGGTCAAATGACTACATTTTAAATGCCATGGTCCCCTATATATTCATGTCAAACTAGTGTATAAATAAAAGCCAGTATCTTCCTTCACAGTATTCATTTCACTCTCAAACCTACCAGAACGATGGAACAATCCAAACAGATGGAACGTCTGATCAGAGCTTTGCTAGGTGTCATTCGAAAGTTTTCTTCAGACAAGACGACGGACTATTCCCCCTCCTTTCAAGATAAAAGTCAAGATTCTTGCTATATCTGTCAGAATAAAGGGTATTTGGGCTGCATATTGTCCAGACCGTAAAAAAAGCAAGCAAGGTGTCAGAAGAGATACAAGTCAAGATACCTGTTATCATTGTCAAGAGAAAGGACATTTTTCTTCAGACTACCCTAAGAAACCACAAGAGCAAGAGGAAGAGAGGGGTTCGGAACAGGCAGAAGAGGTACCCTCCTAAAAGGAAGACTCCCGACACGTCCAGAATGAGAGAAAGAGAGAAAAAAAAGCCGGGGAAAAGGCGTGGAAGAATGGGAAAAATCTTGTGAAAGTGAAGAAATTCAAAAAAGGAGAGAGGGAAGAAAGACAGAGAAGAAGTTGATGAACCTTTTAAAGTGTAGTTCTGTGAATTGGATTGTAAAATTTGTACCAGGAACAGGACGTAATCAGCCGTAACTGCCTTATGCCTTTGCCACGGCCAAGGCCTACTTCTGGACTTGCTCCTGTCGATGATTTGGTAGAAATCACTAGGGCTGGTATTTCAGGTGTAGTAGCATGATTGTGCTGTTTGGCTGAGGAAGGTCTTTTTCTCTTAGGTCGTATGAAAGAAGTCTGATACATTTGTTTCAGACTCCTTAACTCTGCCAAAATGTCTAAGAGTACCGTCACTGTTTGACTTCCACTGTCCCCCTTCTCTACTAGACCTTGTTGCTTCTCTGTTGCTTGTTCTTCTTCTTCCTGTTGTTTCCTTCTACTTGCCTCTTCCTCCTCTTGCTGTTGCTTTTAAAGTAGAAAAGCGTGTTCTTCTTTCTGATGTTGCAAAAATTTCTTCTTCCATTCTCTGTTTAAAATCCTCGACGTGTGGTAAGTAAAGAGAAGATGGCAAAGGTG
Source organism: Sinohyriopsis cumingii (assembly GCA_028554795.2). Lineage (NCBI taxonomy): Eukaryota > Metazoa > Mollusca > Bivalvia > Unionida > Unionidae > Sinohyriopsis > Sinohyriopsis cumingii. The sequence goes on from CM068825.1 coordinate 34,051,308, forward strand.
CTGGTACCGGAACAAATTCTTGCAAAGAAAAGAGAAAATCCACTAAATGACAATTAAAATCGGTCTCTTCTGGATGTAGAACTGTGATGACTTTGGTAGCCGCTGCTATGCCATCGTTTTTCGTCTCCACGGTCGGTACACCCCAGTTCATCATCTTCTTAGTTTCCGTCATGTTTGAAAACTCTGTCGCATTGATTCACAAAGCATAGACGCTAACGCATCTATATAGGGAATGTGACGTCACAGTCAGCTCCATTCGGATTGGAAGACAGACTCCACACTGTGAATGAATTTTGTAACGCGTATTGTGATTGGTTAAAAAACCCAATCAGTTTCTGTCTGCTCTTCCACTATGAAATAACCGCGGTTTACTTTATTCCCTTTACCTGTTCTCGTCACAAGATGTGGACTAACGTTGAATCATCAACTCTCGAATCGTTGATGCTGTTCCGTACGGACTTACCCACATATGTCAAATCATCATGTACGATGCGGATCACCAATACGAGCGTCCGGAAAAAAGGATCTATATGGAGAGACAAGGCTGCATGAGGAGAGTCCTCATCTACAGTCCAGAAGTCAGAAGACGTTTGAGGAAGAGAAGAAGACCTATGCGCTGATCTCTGTGTTAACGGAATGATGTTAAGATAAAACCAAAGGCCTTTTTAAGGGCTACTCCATTGCCTCGAAAAGATTTACTTTCTGGCCTATATTTTTTTAAAGTATATTTTATGTATATGTGTATGTCTCTATAGTATTTGTCTTTACCTAGAGTAGCGCGTTGCCACATTGTTGCCAATCTCCAGTACCGTGACGTAACCCTACCTGTTCCATTCCTATTGTCCGTAGACAGTTCCAACCTTTTGTTCGTATATAGTCCCAACCTTTTGTTCGTATCTGAAAAGTCGTCCGTATGGTACAACACACCACATTTAACAGTAAAATCTCATTGTCCGTACGGTATCCCACTACACTACTCATGTAGTATCATGACCCACCCAGTCGCATTATCATGACATCAGACCAACGAGTCCTAATACTAACCTCTAAATGCTGAGCGACAAGTGAGTTGTACCATTTTTATGTCTTTGGCATGACTGTGCCGAGGTCAGAACCCATGACCTCCCGTATCTGGGGGGGGACGCTCTAACCATTAAGCCCACCGGTGCGGTCCAAAAACATTATTTGTAAAAGTATGATTGACAATCCCTGGGTAGGTATACGCAGGTGAATGTCAATATGGTGAAAGGATAAGAGGGTGGGTCCTAGTGGGTATAGTTGAGAAAATAATTATATGCATATGCTGGTTTCGTGCATAAGTTGTAGAAAAGCTAACATGTTACATATACGAATTTTCAAATGTTTGTGTGTGTGTGTGTGTGTGTTTGATTTAGATTTTTAATGTAGATTTGACAATTTTAGTCATATCGCTACACTGTCTGCAGCATGAAAGCGTATAGTGATGTCTACTAATGGTCATCATTCCGCAGACATGTAGAATCATGTTCTACCTAGTCACATTATCTTGACACATGTCCGACCACTCCTAACACTAACCTCTTAATGCCGAGTGGCAAGCGAGGCAGCTGCTAGTACCATTTTTATATCTCTCTGGCATGACTTTGCCAGGGTTAAAACCCACCACCACTAAGACCACAGCATGGATCAATTTTCAAATGACAATTAAAGTAACATCAACACAATCACCACAACATCACAATAACAATTCGTCCTCCACCACCTCTACTAATATATTGATGACATGAACAGTAAAGCAACAATAGCATCGATATGTTAATGAGAGTAATAATGTGGGGTACCGGGGCATTTAATCGAATTAACATTACGCTGTAGTTTGGGAGAGGCACTCAGAGCACAAACGGAAATTTCAGACTGAGGATATAACGAGGAAATATATGCTATAGATAGCAAATTGAATACATTGTGATATTGTTCGAAGTTGTTGACCTCAAGTGGGACCCTATGAAAATTTAACACGGAACTACATTGTTACATTGTTAGAATTTCTGACCTCAAATAGCACACAAGAAACCGTGTGTACCAATCGATACTCAGTAATCTACTATCCAGCACCGCACACTATACCGTCAACACGCCACTTGTACTTACCAATGCCCAAAGCTTACTATCCAACGAACCTTACATATTCACCAATACACCATATTTTCTATCCCAACACACCGTGCATAGTGACCAACAGCCAGTCATCGATCTCAGACTGGACATTATACCATCAACGCACTCTATGTGGTGAGCAATATCCTACAGTTTCTATCCAGTACACAATTTCTAGTGACCAACACACTCAGCTGCTATCCAGTGCCCCACATTCTACCATCAACAAGCCATGTGCAGTGACCTGCTGCCAAGTGATTATGTGCACGTCAAAGATCTATATCAAAGGCATTACATATACATCAGATAATGTCGGGGGTGTCATTAAATTTGCATTTTTTATACTGGTGTTATAATTATCTTTAATCAAGGATCCGTGTAATAATAACATTAAAATGGAGGTGACTAAAACGAGTGTTAAACATCCGAAAGTGTGACCGACTTAAGCCGAGACTGAAATATAAAAAAATGAAACAAGTTATAAACAAAATTGGCCTAGACTGAAAGTAGAACCCAAATTCCGAAACTCTCATGATGGACTGTAACAGAGGCTCAAAAGAACAAAAAACAATTTTTAAAAAATGCCTAGACTAAAATTAGAAGAACAAAATCAAAACCTTTCACGGATTTCAGCGGAATCTAACATGTGACTGTCTGGAAAAAAAAGTCAAATATGCCGAGACTAAAGGTAATATTAGCATTCATAAACTAGTCCGGAATTTAGCAGAGATTTAAATGAAATTTTCCAAAATATAAAAATGTTGAAGAAAAAAAAAATTGGTACAAATTTAAGTGACATTTTTCATAAGTGAAAAATTTACATTTTGTAACAAATCAAATAAATATGAACTATACCGAACTTAGCGAAGACTGAGAACTGCCCAGATAAATTTAAAACTTTCACAAATCTAATACAAATTCTAAAAATAAAATTGAAATTGTTAACATTTTGATTTTCCAATTTGTAAGAGATATATATATACAAAAGTCACGCCGTTTAGCGGGGCACACAAAGTCATGTTTACTAAACGAAGAAAACTGAACAACGGAATTGAGATCGTTAATGGAAACGTCCATATAAAAAATTATGGGATCGACAGAGAAAACGTGAAAGACCATATCCAAAAGAATTTTTTTGTTTCTAGTAAACGAGCAAACACCACGATTTCGAATTCAACATTTTTTTTAAATATTAACTCCTGTTAATTGAGACTTGAACAAAACCAAAGAAGAGGGATGATCAGGGCTAGTCCCTTCCTCATCTTGTACAAATGCCAAACACTAAATGTAAGACCAGATTTCAGGTGATCTAGTACAGTGCCGCTTAACGATTGATACAGACACCGAGTTTATGTATAGAATAAAATATATGGCCACAATGTTCTCAAAACCACTTTTTATTTTGTCATAGTTTCTGGAGAAATCATCTTCAAAACATGCCAGTTCGTGTTGTAATGGCAATCCAAGACTATCGGCTTGAATGTCTTGAGTTTTGGACGAGGTAGCTCGTGTTAAGCACACACTACTGGATTCCGAGAAGTTGTGTACGAACTGTGAGTCAGAACGTAATAAAGCTGCTAGATATTCATTTTTTCGCATGTAGTGATGAGTTCACACATGACCTTTTCTATGACAATGTCTGTCTAATAAGACGATGAACGGGCAGTCTCTATTCTCTATAACAAGACAGCTTTTATGATTTTCGTTTCCAAAGAAGTAAATGAAGGTAAGGAATGGTCATTGAGGTTTTTATATCACCCTTTCAAAACCTTCTCTTCTGAGATGAGAGTCCACGCGTCTTCCACACACTCTTTCAACTTTTTTTATTGACGAATCAAACATTTCTCCCGTCGTTCCTAATATGTTCGATTTGACAACAACGACAATCTACTCCTGTCAGTTGTGTGATTCTTTCAACCCAGTGATGAGCAAAACAGGAGATTAATATTTGCTCTTCTTCTAGCCATATTGACAAAACGTCTGCATTGTTCTCTTCATTTACTTTTTCTCTTCTGGTTTGTGACTGTTGTTCTGGATAGAAAACACCATCATCGCCTATCTATGAATAGTCATCTTCCATCTTTTACTAGTCTCGGATATACAGCAAAGGAATTGACGCTGTTTAGGCTTACTTTGATATTTTAGCAGTGCGAAGTATTTTTGGTAAAGTAAACAATAAGTATGGCAAAGTCATTAGAAACCTCAAGGATAAAAATGTGGGGCCGTCACTTAAAAATGGAAGAAATAGGGAATGATTTTAAAAAAAACAACAAGATGTTAACAAGCATCCTGGAGTAAGGAGATTAAATTTATCTTGATCAGCAGAAACAACGGCAGCTTGCACAAAAACCACAGCAGCCAGAGACAGGTATACTCAGTGGATTGACATCACGGATTTCTAGACATAGGAGAGAGGATGAATCTGAAACAGAAGGACAAGGCATCCATGGCGGTAGTGTCGGTGACGCCAACATCCGCAATGGAAGTACCCGCTACTACAAAATTGCTGCTGAGATCGTTTCGCGGTTAAAACTACTGATCGCGTCTGAACAAGCGGGAAATGTCGGCCTGAAAATCGATAACGAGATGGTTGATAGCCTCAGTCATCTTTTGCATTAAAAAAAAAAACTGGTCACATCTGATCAGCATCAGATTCTATACGAGTACCTGATCTAAATCAACAAAGTTGCTCAGTCATTTGTAGCAATCAGCTTCCTTAGACATGGCTCTCGACGTTGTTCTTTGATTCGCGTTCAGTCACTTCTACGGTTCGGTATAATCCCCCGTCGGTATTAGAATAGAGGCATCGTACGAGATCACGTTGATCGCCGCCGAAATATGGAACAGGTTTTTTTCACGTAACCGCGAACAACAATCAGTTTTCCAATTTGTTCCTTAGCTCAGTGACAAACGATCACGATCTCACCAGACAGGTACAACATCACCGACATCGCCACGGCAATCTAACGTGTGATCTCCGACAACGGACATACCCCGCGAACATCAAAATCGAACCCAATTATTCCACGTTGAGAACCAGAATCACGCTTTCGGGAGGTTATTGCGTCTGATTTGATATTCCCAATTTGATCGACTCCATCCTCAGTTTTAACATTGGCACTGTCTTAGATGGCACGATGAAGATCTTTACGTGAATATCACCGACGTGAACAGCCTCCTTATCAACTGCTCTATCGCTCAGGGATCCTTCTCATCGGTCTGTTTGGCCTCCAATGTGATTTATTCGTCGGTGATTAGCGTCCTTTGGGATTGCTCATGCAAATTCATCATGATCCCTTCATTTATTATCCCAGCCTGAACACGTACGCGATCTTTGAAATCACCATGTGGCTCACCGATCAGTCTAAAATGCCATTGATAATAACATTAAACAATCACGTATTACCTGCATGTGAGACACAAGGCGTCTTAGCGAAAAGCCGCATGACGCAAGACGTAGTCCGCATAGAGACGTTTAAAATATTGCTCAGATATAAAATAAGTATTCTTGAGACGAACACGTGTGCAACGTCGTAAAATATTTGGTGGATTTTTATCCACGCTGTTTTACTAGGTGCGAGGAGCGCATCCAAGAATTGCTGATAAAGCAGCCCCGATTTCCCTCAAAGCGGCAGAAGCGGAAGCTACCGAAGTAGCCTCTGCCGCTAGAACGGCCGTGGGCCAAAAAATACCCAGCAAAATCATGCCCGTGGCTGTGTTACTGCCAGTGACAACTCCGTTTTCGACAGAAGCAACTCTAATGTCGACTACGCCTGAAATGCAATTTCCCAATCTTTCCAAACAGGTCAAACAGGTTCTTCAGATAACATCAGCGGTCCTAAGAGCATGATTAAAAAGATGGAGAGAAAGGCTGGTGTACAAACTTCTCTTGGTGCCATCATGTCCGGTTAAAGATTAAAAAATAACGTTTGATATAACACCATGTCGTACATCCGGGTAGATTTATTACTGTCACTTCAGCAGAAGAAAGTATCGCTGTGGCAGCCACGCACAATGACTCTGTATCAATCAGGCTTAAGGCATCGGCGATTACAGGACTGGACCGAATAGTTTTGACGCATCGCCAAGCCACCTCGGTCGCCAAACATACTGCTGCAAGGAACAAGGCAAGGTATCGTTCTAAACTTGTCAGGAGGATTCATCGGTCCACTGCTACCGGGGATCACTAGAATGTTATTGCCAGTATTACTCGGCTCTGGAAAAGGACTTCAACTTCCTTGAACCACGCGTGGTAAAGGATGTTTCAGCAAAAGCAAGAATAATAAAGGTTTTAACGCGAAATAGTTGTTGCATGAGACTACTGCAACGCTTACCCCGCTATCCAATATCGTCAACGACTAATAATTAGTACCCAGCTTTGCAAATGTCAGAGGTGTCTTTTCTAAGGATCGCTTCCCGAACACGTCACACCCGACGAGAGATGTGTGTTTACTTGCAAAATTATTACGATGGATATGGCTCTCACTGGGTCGCTATCGTCAACGATTCAAGCTACTGCGACGTCGAGTATTTCGATTCGTTTGGTTTTCCTCCTCCCGATTAAGTCGTGTGTTACCTCAAACAACCACACAAAGGAGCCGTGTACAACTCGTTAAAGCTTCAAGACGTCAACGATAGCACTTGTGTATGGTATTGCATCGATTACATCCAACATAGGTACCATGGAAAATCACCCGTTGAGACTATTTTATCACTAAAATGGTACACGCCATAATATAAATATGAATTTGTGGTGTTTTAAGTGCAAAATCAGAACGGAGACCGTTGACCCTGTCGAGGTGGTCACGAAGATTCATCGCCTTATGATCAAATCGAGGTGTGCCGTATGTGTTTTAAAAAATCACACATCGTCACAGCGAAGGTCAGAGTGACGCTGCAACACTTAGTGTCTTGGCTCTAAAAAAAAATATATCGTTACAGACACTGAGCTTGACAAGAGCATGGAGAAAAATCTGTGTGTGTGGCGGGGGGGGGGGGTCTGCAAATGTTGAGGAGAACGAGAAATTCTCGGTGGCGTCGTTGACGTCCATGCGCTGATCAGAAAACTTCCAAGACCTCGTGGCGGATGGACGTTACCAGGACATAAATCTGCAGGGCCGTGGAATCTTTAGAACAACAACTGGATGAAGATGATCATCCGCTGCCCGGTCAAGAGCCCTAGAACTGCGTCGACGCCATCGCTATGCAATACGATGCATGTTACACAGATCATCCCGACCACAAAGTGGGATGCGATAGAGCCATGCTGAGGTACTTAAAAGAACTCGAGGAGAAAAGTTTAAGAGCGCGTATAAACCGAGCTCCTGTGCGTCGCATCATTGGCACCAAACAAAATCTGGGCATAGGTGTACGCAGTACACCTAGTTTGCTTCGCATCGGTGTTCCAGGTAAAACGTTAGCTGATCATTCTGCACCGGCAACGGAACGTAATGTTCTGGCAACGGAATCGCAGGAACTTAAATTTCTCGCAGAAGAACTGCATAAACAATCGCGCAAGCATTTTCCATGGCGCAGAGTCATCGAAGTCGTGGCAGACGATATATGGTTGGTTGATGCCGTCGACATGAGAGATTACAGCGTGTACCACGATCATTACAGATATTTAATGGCGGTCATCAACGTTTCAGCAAACATGTTTGGGTAGTTCCTCTCAAAAGGAAAACAGGAAAGTCTTTTCATTGAAGTTTTTGATAGCATATTAGGTGCATGAAAACCACAACGATTATGGGTAGATCACGGTAGTGAATTTTATAACAAAACTGCCATAGACTGGCTTCAGCGAAACAATATTATCTTGTACAGCACACACAGTCCGATCAAAGCAGCTGTTGTCTAACACTTTAACAGAACTCTTAGAAATCGCGTGTGGAAGAGATTCACCAGCGACATCACTAACCGATGCTTAGATTTTTTGCCAGAAAAATGTCACATGTCACAGACGACTTATTTCCAAATTCAAAGTATTTGACCACGACAGAGTCAGCAAACAGAAAACCACGTTCAAAAAGGGATGTACCCTCAACTTGACCAATTAAGTCTTCGTCGTTGATACCATTCAAAAACCATTCCGGTCATGTACACGCTCTAAGATTCCCCAGGAGAGCCCATCCAAGGTTCTTTTTACGAGCAGGAATTACAGAAAACCAAACAAGACCTGTTCAGAATCGAAAAAGTCATCTCTATCCGAAGTAAAAAATCTCTACTCAAGTGGTTTGGCTATCATGAGCAATTCAACTCGTGGATTCCCACAGCACCATTGACTCCACTATCTACTATTCCGACGACAGCGCCTCCAAACTAATCTTATCATACTCCTCTTCAATACTCTTTCCTGAGACCGTCTAACATTTCGCTGCATGCTCGTGAAGACCCATCCTCTCAAATATACGTTAAACACATACTCAGATTTGATAAATTTTGCACGACCCACCAACTGAATCGAGTCACCCTATCGAGCCAATAATAAAAGTGATCTCGCTGCGATGCTGTCAGATTAAAACGCTTCGCTTATTTTTTATGTAGTATTGCTGATTATACCGCTCTACCGAGGCACCAAAACAGCTGACAAAAATTAAATTGCAGGAGAATCGTTGGCGGGACCATCATCGTCGCCCCGGACGCTATTTACCCGTAGCATGCTACTGCCGAGTTCTTCCACCAAATATGCTGGATGCCATGTATAGCCACCATATCATTTGCTAAAAAATGGCGTTCAAGCCTACAAACCAGTCATAATTATCATCATCGTCGTCGTCGTCATCACCACCACCACCACCACCATCATCATCATCATCATCATCATCATCACAGTAACGGCTCCAGTGTCGCACTTGAAGTTCAAAAGCATTAGCATACGGTACCTTACTGCAAACAGCGTTATAAGAACAAGCAAGTAACGCAGATTAAACAGAATCTACTGAGAAAAAATTATCTTTAGCCCAATGTTAGGGAGTACATATGAATATCCATCCAATCCCCATGGAATTCAGGGTCTCTGACTGATGTACCGTATATACTCATTTGTTATAGCTTTTCGGCTGTAAGCATTGTTTACTAGTATCACTATCTTCAACTGTGCCTATGTATATCTTCTTTCCATTTCGCTTTTATTCTGTACTTTTTGTAAAGCTCTGACTAGCTTTTATCAAAAAAGGTTTGGACTTAAATTTGAGTGTAAAATGCAGGAATCTGAGTGGCTGGAAGTTAAGTCTGGCTCATTACTGATCAATACAATGTCCTAAATTATTACTTTTTCGTTGGTTAGATTGAACTCTGATTTGCTGAAAGTTAAGTTCGACTTTAAATTCAGCTATAAAATCCCTTATGTATAGACTCCGGATGTTCGTAAGCGCCCGTTTTCGTTAGATCACTATTTATATAATTAACCTAATGTACGCTTTAGTACATAAAATCTAACCCGTCAACTTCCTGATTTACCAAACAGTAAACGACCCAGCGAAACCGGAAGCTATACCAACAATCAAAGGCCAAAATAAATACAATACAGTGATATACTTTACATAAATTATGTTTGTGAGAATGAAGTTTGAATGTGCTTTCGATCAGACTCATTGGAGTATTCACTATAAGTGAAATATTACACGGTAGCAACCGGATCAGAGTTAACCCCAGAAAACAATAAAAAATAAACAACAACAACATCAACAACAACAAACGTCCTCAGTATCGTGTGTTAACGGTATATCTGTCGTAACGAGACTCGGGTTATTCCAGTTCGAGTATGACCAATGAAATGACTAAATGATTGAAAGAATCAATCAAGAATTTTTTTTTCTTTTTCTAATGCATCTTGCTGTTATGAGCTGGACAGGTCTATTCAAAGAGTTTTATAAGTATGTTCAACACAAATACAACACTTTGGTAATATTCAGTCAAGGATATTATGTATTGGATGTAACTTCCTTGTTTTTTATTGTTTGTCTTTTTAGCTTTTTTAAAATTTATTTAAAAGAAAAAATACTTCTCTATAAATGGCTACAATATTATACCTAGATGAATTAAGGGTATTTACTCATATTAGGCTTGTAATTTTGAACGCAGATTACTGAAGTTACTGCCCCTGCGACGTTTCAGACACTCCAATATAATTTTTGTAATGCTAACTAAAAGCAATTACTTGATGTAAAAAAGCAAGAAAAATAGTTACATTTTCTTCAAATGAAAGCGAGGATGAACAAGGAAAAGAACAACTGTTATGTATATTTGATTTAATTTATATTTGATTTAATTTAATTGTTTGTTAGTTTTTTTATTACACGGTGTTGTAATTTAACTTTATTTACTGGATTTGATATTGTTCAGTTCTGACAGAATTTTTTTATTATTTTTCAAAGTAAATAACTAATAATAGAAACTTTGTATCTAATGCTGACCTAGTTCCTGACCTTGATTCAGAACCAGTAAGGGTCTTAGTAAACAACTATTTTGTATAAATGTTTTTAGATTCTTTCTCAGGGTAAGATTGATAAAGGGGAGTCAAGGCCATACATGGAGTACGTGACAAATAACACGTGTTTATTGCTACAAACGTTTGGTTTTCGCAGAAAAATGAACTCCATCCGAGAATCTGTTTTCCGTTGTAGTTAGACTTATTACTGATGCTTTGAGAAAATATTATTTACACTTGAGACGTTCAGGTGTTTCATGTTGTGTCCAGTTTGTGCTAATTATTTTATCTTCTTCAAATTATTTTAAAGAAAAGTGATTCTTTTCACTGGAAATACTAGTGCTCTCAGCTAATTCTTGGACAAGGACATTTAACAAAATTTGTACAGAATTCAAAAACTGGATGAATATCTTCTGTGATTCAACAAGAGACTGTTGACACAGCAACACTTCACAGGTTACAACAGACGTCATCGTCTTCCATTTTCGAATACATTGGGATTTGAACTCATTTTCACTCAGGACTTTTTAATAATAGGACATCAGTTTTTTAATTCTTTGATTAATTTGGGATTTGATTCGTAAAACCAATGTTCTTTTTCTAATTTTTACCTTGCTTTATAGGGAAACAAATTGTTTGTTATATTTTACAAAAGCTTGTTGTCTTCACTTTTTTCTTCTTACGTTTTGTGAGAGCCTAAATACTTAACACATGAAATGGAAAATTAATGAATTTAAAAAGGTATGCGCGAAGGACTAATCAACAGAGAAGGTTCGTGCTATGTGACGTTGTCAAAATGCATGAATGTTTCTTTTTACTTGCTGGTCTTAATCGCACTTTTAAGACAGTGCTAACAGTATTGTGCCGAGGACATAAGAGCCAAGCGCCTTGCCAAGGACACAACGAGGCTGCCGGTCAAGATTGACCTGGGCGGGTATCGAACCCATGAGCTTTGAATTACGAATCTGACGTTCTACCAGCTGAGCTACGGAATGAATGAATAAATGAAATCATTTATACACCAATTATCGAATAAAATAACAAATCGAGCACATAATGAAAGAGTGAATAACTCGGGTAAACTTGCGAATGAACGAATGGAAAGAATAATCAAAGAATAAATAAATAAGTAAATAAATAAATATATATATAAATAAATAACAGGGAATAACAATTTCTATTCTTCAAAACTTTCATATAATCAAATAATGAGATTGTTCTCATGCACTGTAAATTTAAGTAATGTATACGGGCAATCATGTACCTTCTTAAATGTAATTCAGTTCAGTTCAGTTCTTTATTGTACCAAACATTTGTATGAATAGACATTATAACATTCAAGAAAAGTTACGAGTCTCGTAACATCATGCCTAATGAGATGCGATTTACACGTAGTCAGGGGGACGGAGATAGGGTAACAAACATGGACATACGCTGACAATGGGAATTAACGCTACAGCAGCCATTTTGAAAATATGCCCCTATGCTGACGAGGGGATTTTAACATTAGTCCATACGAATAACATTCGATTGATCCAGTTTTGACAAGGGGAATTTAATACAAACACATTTGAAAGGGTTTTAGAGTATGTGTTGGTGTGTCATTTGAAGGAAAAAAAAACTGACTAATTTATATTAGGGCAGACCATTTAGTTTTGAAGGTAGGGATGCTGGAATTAAAAAAAAATATTCTGGCCTTAATTTAGAGAAGAAAGAATCTTTCGTATACATCGTGTTATCTTGAGATAAAAGAAAGAAGGGAAAAAAAGATTAGGCCCTTATGTAACCTAGGAGTGAAATCAGTCTGGATATGGGTAACATAAAATAGAGTATATATGGGTTATGCTGACCAAGATTGGTTAATAATGTAAGTTATGTTTTAGGAAAAATAATCTATTGAGAGCTTATCTTTGTTGTAATTAAAAAAAATAGAGACATCGTTTTATTGATGGAATTTCAGTCTTTTAACAGTCTTGAGTTAGGAACACTCATTTCTAAAATTAGCACCTGACTCTTTAGTGCGGAATTGAAAGCACATGTTTCAAACACGCGCAGGTCCAGAAAATGCCGCGGCTCATAGCCTTTCCTCAACACAGAAGCTGACATCCAGGTTTCATCTATACTAATAAATATAGGTTTGATATGAGTACTAACATTTTTTAAGTCATTCAGTTTTTCAATATCATGGTGTTTGCATATGTTTACTATGGGAACTGAATTAGTACCGTGAGTCCTTTACTGAACTGCTGCTTAATATGCACTGGCAGAAGTGTGTTGCAAATATCCAATGTCAATACAACATGATGCAAGTTTGGATCTTTCCTTTCTTACAATGTACTGTTTTGTGTTTGTCGCTCTAGATTTGATATGCTCACCAGGGCACGGCACATAGTTCAAAATGGATGAGTTGGAACGATCGTATGATGAGTTGTTGAGATTGTAAGGTGAGGTGAAGTAATCGTAGGGTCATCTGGAGTAATCGTAGGTAAACTGGAGGAGACAAGCTGGAGACACACTGTATCATAGGGTAAACTGGAGGAGACAAGCTGGAGATACGCTGTATCATAGGGTAAACTGCAGTAACTGTATGGCGAGCTGGAGTATCGACGCTGTTGCCTTTTGCGTTAAGTTAAATGTGGCGCTATGAGGTGCCGTAGCAGACAAAAGCTGGTCCAATCAGAATGCTGCCGTTGAAATTCTGCTGTCATATATTCAGAATTCCAGTTTCACTTGTTGTATCAGAAACCCTTGTCCTTAAAGTTCCATTTTCTAGGTCGAGATTTTAGAATGTATCTGTTGAATTAAACAGTAGTGGTTGAAAGTTATATTTTCTATGTCGAGATTTTAGATTGTGTCGTTTGAATTACACTGCAGTGGTTGAAATTTCAATGTCATACGTCGAGAATTCCTAATTTACGTATTGGTTCACAGAGTTTATGTTGAAAGTTCCATTTCATATGTAGAGTATTTAGATTTCATCTGTTGAATTACACAGCGCTGGTTAAAAATTCGATGTCCAATGTCGAGTTTTTAGATTGTATCTTCTGAAATACACGGCGATTGTTGAAATTTTAATGTAATAAGTCGAGAGTTTCAATTTAACATGTTGAATCATATTGATTGTGCTGAAAGTTCCATTTCATATGTTGAGTTTTCATATTGCATCTGTTGAATTACACAGCGGTGATTGGACATTTTATTGTGCTTGTCAGAATTGTTATTTTTATATGGTGAAATGATGTGTTAGTGTTAAAAGTAACATTACACAATGTCCACTTAAACAATTCAAAATAATATCGAGTATTAAGATACATCATTCATGTATTCACTTATGAGGTGCCATTACATTTCATGCATTTACAGTTTATAAGTTACCATTTACATGTCGAGAATTACTATGAATTTCTTCGCTAGAGTTCGCTCTCGTGAACGGACCGTGCTATTTGTAAACAAGTAAGCTGCTTCTCGTTGCTATAAAATTCAACAGATGAAATCTAAATACTCGCCATATGAAATGGAAATTTCATCACAAACAGTTACATACAACGTGTGAATTAGGGATTCTTGACATATGATATTGAAATTTCAACCACTGCTGTGTAATTCAAAATATACATTGTAAAACGTTGACATAGGAAATAGAACTTTAAACCACCACTGTATAATTCAACATCTAAAATCTTGATCTTGAAAATGGAACTTTAAGGACATGCAATTTGTTACAACACGTGATATTTGATTTCTCGACATACGATATCGAAATTTCAACTGCAACTTTCTCATTGGACCAGCTTTTTCCGCTACGGCGCCTCAAATGGCGCATCATTTGAGGAGAAATTATGATGGGGAAGGGTTTGGGGTCAATTGCATGGTTCACCTAGGGCGCCAGTTACTGGCAGCTTTTCTAGGGCGGCCCCTTATCGTAGCGTCAGCTGGAGTAATCGTAGGATGAACTGGCATAATCGCAGGGCGAGCTGGAGTAATTGCACGATGAACTCGTACGATGAGCTGGAGTAATTGCACGATGAACTCGTACGATGAGCTGGAGTAATTGCACGATGAACTCGTACGATGAGCTGGAGTAATTGCACGATGAACTCGTACGGTGAGCTGGAGTAATCATATGGTTAGCTGAAGGGATCGTAGGGCGAGCTGGAATAAACGTAGGGTGAGCTGGGATAATCGTAAGGTGACCTGGAGAGATCGTAATTGTGAGGTAGAAGTAGTGTAGGGTCATCTGAAGTATTCGTAAGGTGAACTGGAAACGACGAGTTGGAGAGACCATAGGTGAAATGGAATAATAGTAGGACGGGCTGGATTAATCGTAGGTCGAGCTGGAGAGATCGTAGGCTCAATTGAAGTAATCACAGGATGAACTGGAGTAATCGCAGGGCGAGCTGGAGTAATCATTCGGTGAACTAGAGTATTCGTACGAGCTGAAGTAATTGTAAGTCAGCTGGAGAGATCTTAAGGCGAGCTTGAGAGGATTTTCATGAGAGGACGAGCTGGATCAATCGATAATTAGTTGTAAAGAGGAATGAAATAATGGATTATTCTATAAAGAAATATTTGTCCAGGTCATCCAAGAATATCATAAAACTGACCTCGCTGAACCAAGGTAAAATTCACTTTATTATTTCATGTAAATGCACTCATAAATCATCACATGATTTCGTGCAGTATTAAAATGTGCTTTTTGTTCTGCATTCTTCCATTTTCCTAGACTCCACAAGCATTAGAGAAGTACTATGGTGTGTTGACTGCGCATGTTCAGGAAGTTGGGCTTTTGTCGTATAATAATATTCAATTCGGAAGATAGTTCTAATTTTTTGGGGGTGGGGTGGGGTGGAGCGAATTGATAATGCTGGCGGGGACATTTATTATGGAGAGATGAGTTGTGCCACTTTGGGGAAGTGGGGGTGGGGTTAAGCACTACGTGACTTAAGTGAATTTAACTTTATGGAAGTCACTCTGGGGGTCGATATAAATTTAACGTCACGTTTGAGGCTTCATGATTCAAATAGTACGAGACTATTTCTAGGATTCCTCCTTGCAATATGATTAATTTAGTAAAGTTTCAAGAGTTAAAAAAAAAGACAGAGTTCAAAACATTCAAAGATATTGGAGCAGATTCGCTGCTACGCAAGCATCAGTTAAACTGCCCAAATTCTCGTTGTTTTTCCAAATCTTAAACGAAAATTTGATGAAGATAAAAGGAGTAACCTATAACCTGTCATCCCTATAGTACAAATAGTCTCATTCCAAACAGAGTATGTGGCTCATTAATATTACCGTGAGTGAATGATTTTCAAGCACTCCCAAAACTGGTTTGATCAGCCACTCACCTACTCAGAGAAACAAAAAACACTCGAAGGACGAACGACTACATTTAGTCATGATATATTCAGACCCCCACAGAGTTAACTACTGTTTATCTATCTCTTTCTTATGACGTCAGATGACGTATACTGCTCCGAACGACAACTTGGAGAAGTTTCCTGAGATGCAATTTCAAATTTATGAAAGACATAAAGATGTGTAAGGTTGGTAGATAAGGTTGTTAAATGTTTGCAAGTCATAGTTCATCAGCTAAATAAAATAGACACAGATGTTCGCACTGTTCTTTCGTTAATTAAAAAACACAACATTTCAGCAGCACTAACACAAATAAACACTGAAGATACGTTTTAATCCAAATGTGCAAACATCAAATGCTATTTTTTTAAAATAACTTGTGAAAAAGAAATATGCTTGACAAACCCAACAGGAAGTATCTAAGCGCACGAACAAACATAGATTTGATATAAATAACTTTTGGATCCATCCTTTTGGTATAATGTCTCCATTCCCTTTAACGACGGCATCCATAATTTACAAGATTTTTCATATAAGGTAATCTATGATTTAAACAAGAAGAATGGTTTTAAAGAAGAAAGTATAGCACTACAGTGCAAACACTTAGCGCTCAGCCATTCACTTACCGGCGCATGGAGAAAAAAAAAAGAGTGGTTTAGAAACTAAGCGAAATGACGAACCATCAAGAGGTAATTACAATATTTAATATATTTACAGTTGATCTAAGTCATTATTCAGCTTTAATTAACAATACTTCCGACCATAGAATTGTTCTCTCTCTCTCTCTCTCTCTCTCTCTCTCTCTCTCTCTCTCTTACCTTTGGTCGGTTTGACCTTACTTTAACCGCCATTCATAGATCCTTAGACTAGTAGAATCTATGTTGGGGTTGCACGAGACAATAAAATCCCAGTCGCATTGTTAGATTATATGTCTCCCAACTAAGTCTCGTGGGGACACGTATAATGTTACCCCTCGACTGGGATTTCCTTGTCTCGGTACAAACCCCAACGTAGATTGTTTATCTCACTCAATAA
This sequence comes from Sinohyriopsis cumingii, assembly GCA_028554795.2. NCBI lineage: Eukaryota > Metazoa > Mollusca > Bivalvia > Unionida > Unionidae > Sinohyriopsis > Sinohyriopsis cumingii. The sequence goes on from CM068825.1 coordinate 34,068,262, forward strand.
TTTCTTCTAAAGTGAAAAGAATTCTTCGCTTTTGCAATATAGATCAAGCGCAAATGTGTATAGGCAGCGCATTAATACAAATACGTTAATGTGGGCTGTTGCGTGTCTGTTCCATTCGAAGTACACAATTTTTAGGTGTGACTAAAAACATAACAACATATACGTTTGATAGTATTGAGGTATTATCACATTTAATATATGGATGTTATAAGAAATTAATAATAAATGATTATTATTTAGTAAAAGAAAATGTTTAATTATCATCAGTTCCAATTTAGAAAAGTTATATTGTAAATAATGAAACGATACTGGCTACACTGCCAGATACAGGCCATACATGTAACTCATGTAGCATGACTGACCGTGATTGCATTATTCATGGGTAATTAGAGATCTGCGTCATTATCATATATAGCTCTCCTTTTCTTTTGAGGAGGTGAAACTGTTTGTGACATACTGGTGTCGTAATTAATATTGATTGTAAAATTAACCCCGTGTATGAAACACCCTTCAAATAAAGACCATAGTGTATAACCGTGTGCGGATCTTAGTATTGGAAGGATATGCTACAGGGAAATCTGCTTGTGGAATAACGTGTGAACGGATAAATGATTCCTTCTGACTGGTAAGTGCATTATTTGTCATTAATAGTTGCAGGTATATGTTTGATTCAACTGGGGCACATGGTGTAAACATTTACGATGTTTGCTCTCCAACCGTTAAGAGTCGAGATGTTCCCTAGCTTGTAGTCTATTGTAGTCCATTTTCTTTTTGTTTTATCTTTATTGGGTTTGTTTAAATCTTAATTTTGCAAGTCATTTGTTTCTCTCCTCCAAAAACTATTTTGGTAAATTTCCCTAAATGTCGGTGTTTGTTTGATCGGAAAACAACTCCATCAGGCCAAGCAGTAGACAACAATGATTGCGTCCCTTGATAAAGTAGTCCCTACCGCGTGGACATGACTGAGACGACTGGTCTAAGAGATAACCCGACTGAGATAGGAAACGTAAGGTCAACAAAACAGGAAGATTTCTCTGTCGCATGGGTGAAATATCGTCGTATGATACAAGCGAAAATCCTCTACGCTCGTCTTTTCATGGATTCTCGCCCGTATCTTACTACGATGGTCCTCTAATGAATAATAATCGATTTTGACAACATTATAAAAGGTTTAAGCAACAACAACAATAAAGCATTAAATACATTAGAGTATGTGTGCCTTGTAATCAAAAAACTTTACCGCATATTGTCGACAGGATATTCCAACTTTGTCTCATTGATTTTATTAACACTGTAGATAAATCCGTATGTTCTAAAAATAAATAAAAATGTGTATCTATCTACACCGCTTCCGTTGTTGGATATACTTGTACTATCGCTATTAACGAAACTCCTCAGCCCACTAGATGCAGTGCTGCTTATCACTTAGCATTCAACAAAGAAAGCCTAAGAGAATCCGGTTGTTTCACATCGTGCGAGATGAACTATTTTATATCTGAAAACTTCTTTATGAAATTTTGTTGTGTGTGACAGCTACAGCAATCATTCGTTATTATATTCTGTCTTTTGTGTAAGGATGAGAAAGCCTGTCCAACAGAGAAGTACTCTTGTGCGTATAGAATAAAAACACTCCAATAAGAACGGCCCCAAATCAAACCAACCAACAGAAACCAAATCTAATAGAGGACACGTCCTCTAATAAAAATCGGCGTAGTACAGCCTCCTGCTTGCATTGCCTTCTCGTTTTGTTTTAATCTTTATTCATTATAACAAAGACTGAAAATTGAGGCAATTGGAGATTACATACATACGCATTTATTTTTGGGAGAATGTATAAAAGGAAAAATATTGACAAGGTCTGAAGCACGTGCAGGTACTATTAAAATGATTTATACATTACTGTATAGCACTGAGAGTGTACTTTAACAAGTAATCTCTTATTATAGTTATCACAACACTGTAGAAAATTGCACATCTAATCTAGGACAGAGAGATAATATAACTTTATTTAATAAAGTATTTTAAAAAGTTGTTTTTGCACAAGTAAAATAAACGTTCAACATGAAATAAACAAAAGCCATTACGTTATGGGGATGGAGTCAGGTGGGTTAAGAAATACTGGGAATTCAACTGAGCAATGTGAAACTAATCAGCAAAAAGACGAGAAACTTCCGCTTATAAGATTACTTTTTTAATACGAACTCAGAACGTTGAACAGTCGTATAATTTGGGTTTGTAGTGAATCTGGTTGAGAGCAGATTTGAATCCAGATAGACAGTATTCAATGCAATAAGAGACAACTTACATGAACGTGCAATGGCGTTTTTAATTGTGGCGCAGTATTCATAATTGTAATAAACAGAAAGTACATTCCCTATACTAGGGTCCCCATGGAGCAACTAATAACGTGATTACAAAATGTGTACGTACTATTTTTCTGATATGCTATATCACTAGCCATTCTACACATTTACAATGGCAGATATTCAAATGACAGATAGCTGTTGCACTTTGCAAGCGATCTTTTGTTAAGTGCAAACTGTCCCAAAAGATCATTTATCCAAAGTAAACATAATAAAATGCCAATCTTAAATGTCAACCCTAACAATTTCAACAACCTTTTTCTCACATTTGAACAATATGGTTATCAGTCTAAACAAACATTCTTTTTCTTAACCGATTTGATCTGCTTGTTTGGCAAATATTCAGTTTTAATTATAATCACCTATATCACCCATTCTGTTGCAGGGACCTATTGAATTATTCATTTAAGTTACATGGTTGCTCATACAGCCTTTTGAATAAATGCCGTGTAGAACAGACAATACCGGAATCCCGTCTATTGTCTAACGACAATGCCAATCACCGGAAGGAACGGATGTTTTGGTGCTTGGACTTGTACCGGGACGGTAGAGACGGCTTCGTTACTGACAGATGGTATGTATACGTTTTTCTCTTCAGTCGCCACGACAAATTTAAATCATTATAGATACGAATGACATAAATGTTGTTACCTTCCTTCCTTTGTTCTTTCATTCGTATTGACTTTATTATGGAGTTGATTGAATCAACGAATACAAATATCAAACATGCAACGTCAACCGTTCATTCTAGAGAAATTTCGTAATATATGTAACAGAAAACATAAGAAAAACAAGCAAACCTCGAATGTATCAGGCTGATGAAAGTTGAGTTGGTTGTTGCCGGCCTGTCTCACTCTTTCGTATGCATATCTATCTATCTATCTATCTATCTATCTATCTATCTATCTATCTATCTATCTATCTATCTATCTATCTATCTATCTATCTATCTGTATAATATCTACATATAATATGATAGTATGTTTGTCGTCCCTTCTATCCATGTCTTTCTCTGAAGTGAAGTTGCGCTCTAACAGGGGAAAACGAAATAAGTCGAAATGAATCATGAATTCTCGTTATAAACAAAATATGTTTCATGGTATCCTGCATTCGAGTCAATAGAGTTTATTTATTAAAATGTTCTTTCTTTTCAATCAGGATTTTATAACATTTTTAGAGGAAGAGGAGGAGAGGAAAAAGAAAGAAGAAAAAGTGGAAAAAAATGAAGAAGAAGAAGAAGAAGAAAAGGAAGAAGAACCCGACTACTGTCAAATGTATAACCTGACAGAAGAGCAGGTAGAAGGTACCACAGGATCTTCATTGCTACCTTTATTAATGATTTTTATCATCATCAGCAGCATAATTTAAGTTTCCCCTAACTTTGAATTAATCACTTGCAGAAAGTACGTTATCTTTGAGTTGTCATCGACGCCGTCGCCAATGATGTCATCAAATAGCGCTCCTTATCGATTCGAATCAGTACACTTGTATTATCATCTTCGCTAGCCAAGGTGCCGATATGATAACCCTATCTGCACCTTGGCGGATCGAACAGATATATTTGATTTCATGCGTTGCCTCCCAACTAACCAATTGCATATATCATGGTGCATTGTGCATCGGCCGAAAATGATAGAGACAATTGTCCTAAAAAGGATAATTTGTAAGTTAAACCTCGAAAGTTTGACTACGTACCAGAGGGAAGCCATTATAAGTGTATTTGAATGAAACGAACACGGACCGGTAGTAGAAAATTGCTTATGTATCAGTCCATTCAAGTTGTGTGCTCCCCTTGTCTCGATCATGGAGGAGCAGTGTTTACATTTGGACAGCTTGATTTTAATTGGGTGTGGCGCATCAATGAAATTCACAGACCCGAAACATAGAAATATCTGTTCGATCCGCCAAGGTGTAGGGTTATCATATCAGAACCTTGGCTAACGAAGATATTATATTGCATGAAATGTAAAACTCCTGGTTATCATTGCCGCTCACGGTGTAAATGCTTTTTACTTATTTTAGAGTGTTTTAAAACAAATAAATTATGCGTACGATCCTGGAATAAGAGTAATGGAAAGCGAACGTTTTACTCCAGCGGGAGGAACCACGAAGCTGTTTCCTAATCAAAATCAATAGAACAATTTTTTTTTTAGGAAACTGAAGTGTAGCGTCTGATTTAGTTCATGCATGTAACTTGAGCTTTAGTAGATATAATTTTGCAAAGTTTGATACGCGTGCTTCTGTTAACACAGTATAACAGTTCATTAATAAAGCCAAGGCCAAAGCAAATCTTACTAAATATAGTTTCACCTTTGAAACGAATCTTACAGCAGCATAGGTTATGATTTGAAATTTAAATTGATGTTGGTATATTGTTTCTCTCAGATTAGGGAAGAAGGCCATTTATTTAAGGATATGTAGCTTGAAGGTCAATAGGTTCACAATGACTACAAATAAATTTTGCAGCTGCTCCAGTGGACATATTTCAAGAAATGTTTGTATGTTAATTCTGTTTTTCGCCAGGCAAATAAGAGCTATACTGATTTAGGCGTCTCTTGAAGGTCAAGGTCACTGTGATTAGAAGAATTTTTACCTGTGCGTGTAATTTCGGCAAAAGTTTAAAGAAAATGTGACATTTCTCTTTCTCTAGGGCAAGCAAAAGGTCTACTAAGTGTAAAGGATCAGTGGCTTGGAGATCAAAGTCACTGTTACCAAAATATATTTTGCCTTAATGCCTGTTTTTATCACAGTTTAATCTATCGTTTGTGTGGCCTGGTGAACCATTTGCTTTACTCTATTTTTCATTATCTTGATCGATGAACATTTTTAATTCACTTTATTTTGGTAGAGTTTCGCGAGGCTTTCCGACTATTTGATCCCGACGGCGATGGAACCATTACGTCACTAGAACTGGGGATGGTGATGAGGGTGATTGGTCAGAATCCGACAGAAGCGGAGCTTCAAGACATGATTAACGAGGTCGACCAAGACGGTATGCAAACCTTGCAATCGATATTATATTCCAATACAGTTATTTAATACTTCGTCTTCATATGAATATTTAGACCTGTTTCAATATTTGAATCCACAAGTTTATGAATTGTACCGACGACATAAATCGATCAGAAGAATTTATTTTGGTCATTAGAACAAATGGCGTACTAAATATTTGTTATGTCAGTTTGAAGCATAAATGCAGTCCTTAAACAGCACATTTGCTTTGTCTTGGGGAAAATGTGTTTGAAAAGCAGAATAAGAATTATTTCTGAGCTATAGATGAAATGATTCGGAAATGTTACTAATGTTGAACGCCGAAAATTTGGCTCAACACTGTATGTTTAAGTATGAGTTCGAGAAAAGAAACTGGGTCGTAGGTGATGGGTAGCCGTAATTTGGTAATCACTACGATGACCACTATCTGCAACATAATGACATTTATTTGTGCATTTTCTAAACTGTTTAGTTTTCTGATGCAAGTATTAAAAATATTGAGAATAGTAGACTATCCATGATTTTATATTTTTAGATACCGTGTAAGTTTAACCGAGCTTTCAAAATCAAAATTAATAAAAAGCTAGAAATTGACACACAATTGAGACGGAAACAGACAGACAGACATAGACAGAGACAGAGAGAGCTTTGAATATGGCAGGCATGGGAAGCATAATTCATGATATTATCATGGACACACATCCAGATTCGTCCCAGCAAGAATTTGTTTGTACCTTACATATATGCACAAAATATACTAACCAAAGGTTTCCAAAGGACTGGATTGCATTAATGTAATTAACGATGCCTTTGGTAAAATTGTCAGAGTATTTTATGAAGAATTAAGACATACAAATGCAGAACCTCTTGTGTTCAACGATGACAAGCAAGTAAATTTGCAAAATACGTTTATCTGTGAGAAATAACAATTGAAGATAAAGTTTGAGAACAAGATAACAGGTAAATCCAGCACACATCAAAACCAATTTGAATGTTAAACATCCAATACGCATGCCCTTGTTTAATAATATATGTTCTGGTTATAACCATTATCTTGTTCATTAAAACTTTTGATAAAAGTGATCCAGCTGAAGAGTTGACAATCATAAAGAACAACTATGCAAATATATTTAAGTCAAGCGCAGATTTGACATTGAGTAGGTTTATTGCACAAGGAAAGAAGTAGCATCTAAAAGGACAATTATGTTTTTATGTAGCTTTAGCTTCCTGAGAAATCTATAGAACAGTTGGCTTAAAGCTGTAAATGATGAAACGTTTGCGGAGACACCGAAGCATTATAAAGACTGACACCTAAATATTTAAAGAAAAACATTTACCCATATAAATAAATGAAGCTTTGAAACGTTTAAGTAAACAGTTACAAAATCAAAATAAAACTTTGATTCCAGTTTACAATACTCAGACATATAAAACGACAATTATCTGTATGTTCAACATCTCACAGAAGCCTGAAAACACTACACGACTTCTGAGTGCTATGTAGCATTTTTGATTACCTTAGGAATGTATGTATGAAAAATGACCACCTGAACTCTACTCACTACTATAATAGTGCACCAGAACTAACTCATGATGGAAATTGAAAGATATCAGGGTTAGAACGTGAAATTTTATCATGTTTCTGATGAAAGAGAGGTGAATAAGAGGTGGATTCAGTAGAATATCATATACACACGCCAAAGCATACAACGAATTATACTTGCTCAGTCATGGAAAGATAAACGATGATGACGAGTACAGAAGGTAAAAGTCAGTGATTATGTACCTAATTTCAATGACCTAATTATATACTGCCTGTGCAAATTAAGATAGGTAACTGACGAACAAATTAGATTTGTAGAAATCATGTACGACTATGATAATTTCTTGATCTTAGAAGTGGATTTGGAGACACCATTACAGTTGTATGACCATTTGATTTCTGAATCTTCAGTTTCAAGAAGTTTCTCTTTAATAGCTTCAATGATCTACATACATTATGTTCAAAAACTCGTTCAAAAGGACAAAAACCTAACGATTCTTGAAATAATATCCCAACATCAGATAACAGCAAATGAACACACTCATTCCATTCTTTTCATGTATCAAAGCAATAAGACAGACTCGTTTTCTTCAATGTTTGATGAAATCTTTCCAAAGCCCCCGACTTTAAGGAAGATAGGCACAAGACTTAAACTGCTTTACGCCTAATTCATGCATGACTTGTTGAAAAATTCCTGACAAAATTTGACCCTTCATCGGAACTGGACAAGTTTGTGTAGACCAAAAGGTGTACAAAATTCGTTATCAAATCTTTTACTCTCGTGATTGTGCAATACATACTCAAGTAATCATATTGTACTGGAGACAATGTTTTCCAGGTCAATATCTTCATTACAACTTCTGCCTCTTTAGAGGCCTTTGAAAGTGTTATATTAAATCTGACATAATGTGGATCAGCTCAAGGATATAACTGTAGTATCTAGAAGTCCAGTCGAACCTTTTCATCATATTCCACGAACAGTATAACTTGAGGACTAGTAATACCGATACGGTGGCCCAGTGGTTAGAGCGTCCGTCTCGGATGCGGGAGCTCGTGGGGTTCGATCCCCGGCCGAGTCATACCAAAGACATACAAAAATGGCACTAACAGCTGCTTCGCTTGGCGCTCAGCATTAAGAGGTTAGTGTTAGGACTGGTCGGCCTGGTGTCAGAATAATGTGACTGGGTGGGACATCATGCTATATGTCTGCGGCAGGATGCCCCCGTGCTAGACATCACTATAAACTGTCACACTGCAGACATCGTAGCGATATGACTGAAAAATTGTTAAAGCTACGTTAAAAATCTAAATCACACACACACACACACACTCAGGACTAGTGTTTAGCTCATTACCTACCCATGATCTTAACTTGAATAATTTGTAATTCATACAATCCTATTAGTTGTAAGCGAATTCTGTGCATCGTGAAAATATTAAAGTCATTTAACTTGAAAATATAACCTCTCCTGTAGGATATGGTGATGGACTTTTACAAATTATTTACCTCTGCGTCTTCATTTACTTTCATATTAAACGATACAAAAAACTACCTGTTGCAATCATTATAGTAATGCTTAGCCTTAGAAAATTTGTCTGTAAAGTTAGTTCAGATTTCATGTTGCGATAGTATGATGTGTTTCATTAAAGTAATGACCTCCCTCTAGTATCTTTTCCTACTTGTTGTGTGTTTAATGTACGCTAAAATTGTATTATTTGTCTTGTGAAAAATAAAAAAAGGATGTGATACACATGTGCCATATATCGTGTTAAAAAGTTATATACAAAAACATAGTGCACTTTCGGTGAAACCTTTTCTCTCCAACAATGCCGGGGACTTTCGTAGACGAAGACCAGTTCACACGGAACCCGATAAAAACTTGTAAAAAATAAAAGTACAAACATCCATCACAATTGAAATTAATATGTTCTCATATTTGTACTTATTGATAGAAAGCTGGTAAAACTCATAAAGTTTAGACAGTCATTATTCTTCAGTTTTATCCTATTTCAATCAATATCCATGCAGACAATAGTCTGATTTTCTCTTCGAACTCCATTTTGTTTTTGTCGATTTCCTTTTATATTTAAAAATTCTAACACCTACGGTAGCAATCATTATACCCACTAGTTTCTTCGATTTAGTTTTATTTCTTTTTATGTATTCTTTATTTTGTTTCAACTCTTTAATTCTGTCACTTAATACGGGAGACTTTCGTATTTATTACAGTTTCACCTACTGGTAAAAGTTTTCTTTTACAAAATATTTACTGACAGTAATTTTATTCTCCGAGTTATTAGATTGTTAACTAAAACAAACTGGAATTATATTATTAGATATATAACATACTGTACACCCATGCTTCACGGCGAATCAGTGACAAGCCCCACCCCACCACTATCCCCACTCCAAAAGAGCTTTTTCAAAAGCATACTGTAGTACGAGAAAATTGTAATGTTATTTGATGAGTTGTGTTGATAATGTTGTTTTTGTTGTTGATTTAGACGACAGTTTCGATAGCTTTAAGCGATGTTATTTATCTAGAAAATGGTCTGTTTTTCGCACACGCTGTTTATTTGCTAAAATATTAAAATAATTTATCAAATTAAAGTCTGTCAAGTGGTTGCTTGTGAACAGAAGGTGAAAATGGAACAACTTGTTTTAAAATGTTCCCAGTCTCTGTAACGGATGGAGGACGAATCGACATCATAAGTACTCTCTTGAAAGCATTATATATGCAAGCGTGAAAGCCGAGTTTAGTGTTGCAATGTAAACCGATATAGTAATAATTTCTTTATATTTGCTTGTAAGCAAAATCGTTGTTTTTCATTACCTGGAAAGTTAAATTATATTTTGTATTGTGTTGCGGTATTGTAGCACCGGCACACGTGTACAGCACAATAAATACATGGTTTGACCTTGCTGGTGTGTTTTTTTTTTTCATTGTTCTTTGTTAACGTCAACATCATTCATGGATATTTCTACCATATTTACAAGATTAAAAATACCCACTATACTGCCACCCATCAAATATTATATTTTATTTGATCTTTGTAAATATTCGTCTTTTATTTGACATTGTGTGCCCTGCACGGTAGTTGCAACTGTAATGTATATTTGATTTAATTATATCTGATTTAATATATATTTATTTCAATTTAATTTTTTTTCAGTTTTATTTTTTATTTTTTTTCATTACATGATATTGTAATTGATTCACTAGAGATGATACTTTTTTTAGAAAATATTTTGACCTTGTCTGTTAGTTTATTAACACGACGTGTTGATCTAAATCCTGACCTTGCTTCAGAATTTGTAGCAACCTTCGTAAACAAGTTCTATTTTATTTTCAAATGATTGGTTGTTTCCATAGTAATGATGGGACAGTGTCTTTATGGTATAAACGATTTTTATTTTTTTATTTCTTAGAGTAAAAATGATTGGTTTTCGTCAGGGTCACACTGGGTAAACGTGATCTGTAACAAGTACTTGTTTCTATAAACTTCCAGAAGATGATCACGCGACCCTTGTTTACGTTTTAGAAAGCCAATATAACCAATGTTTTGGAGAATTAATCTCAGTAGAAGCTGGGCTGTTAAACTACTAGTTGTATGTTGTGCTGTTTAGAGTTATTTCAAATTACTTGGTTTGAAGTATTTCAAATTACTTGGATTCAAAAGCATTAATTCTGTTATTTTTCTGGAAAATGCACGTGCTCGTGTGAGATTCTTTATCAAAGACAGTTCTTATAAAAAAAACTATTTTGATTTCCAAACCGGAGTGATAATTCTTGTTTCTACAAGGAACTGTAGACTTCAACACTACAGATTGCAGCATACGTCATCGTCTTCCATCTCTTCCATCTTGGATTCTTCGTCGGGATTCGAACTTGAAATCAGTAGAACATTTTGTTATTAGGACTACTAAAATTTTATTCTTGGATTATTTTTGGATTTGATTCTATAAAACCGTAAGTTCATAGTTTTTTCATTTTTACAGAATTTTTACAGGGAAATGAATTATTGTATTTTTCAAAGCTTGTTGGTTTCACTTTTTCTTGTGTTACTGTTTATTCGAGCCTAAACAAGTGACATAAGACAACATAAGCCGAATACACTTTCGTCATTTTCTGACGTTTCAGTTCTTTATTCTTTGTTCTTCAAAAGCTCAGCTTTGGTTTTTGATTTTTTTTAACGTTTTTGAAGCTGCCTGCTAAGGCAATCTTTATGTGGACCATTTTTTGCCTTTTGTGGAGTTTCTTTCTGTTGTGATTGCACCCCTAGCTCACATTGCCTTTGGCATTCTTTTGTGAATCGTTTATTCTTTAAAACTTGAATGTATTAGCTAAAAGTATGGAAAGCTAACTAAACATTATTTCTAGATGTTAAAATGTTATGTTTTGATTCATGTTTCTATGTTATTATGTCCCGAGCATATGTCCCCAGACAAATATGTGAATTTTATTTCCCTTTATTTTGTTGAAAGGGTATTATAGACTAACTTTAGTCTTTCACATTGTATTTGTTTTTGTTTTCAGCTTTGTTTAAGACTTCATACCTTTGAATGTTACCTTTTTAATTTCCTGTTTGAGGTCATTTTTTATCCTACTATAGGGAACTGTCTACATCGCAGTCGGGTTGTCACATATTTCGTGTGTATCATTTTTTATTTACTTGTAATATTCTGGGACGTACTTTCTTTGTACCCTCTGACTAATAGACTGGGGTTTTCTCCAACATATACCACAATGCAGAAACTCGTTATGTTTCAAAAACTCAGAGTTGTCGTACTCCTTGATATTGTTATTTCTGCACTCTTTTTCTTTTGTCACGGATGGATAAGTGTCTTTTTGGTACATCATTTATGTTATTACATAGTGTTTCCATCTGGTTCCCGGATGATATTTATTCATCATATTCCTTAAATTGCACGTTCACCTGCCTTTTACAGTTCCCTTTTTGTCTTCAATTTGATTTTATCTTATCATTTTAATCTGCTTGCGATATGAAGACTTCGATTTACCAGTTCGTGTCTGCATGGAGGTGTTCCTCTTTGCATCGCACGTTTGGAGGGCTCCACGCGCAGCAACAGTTGCCGAACAGATTTCGTTCTCCTCTTGGTTTTTATTTATTCTTCTTTCTTTAAAGGTAACGGTACCATCGAATTCGAAGAATTCGTCGCCATGATGGCCACTAGGGCAAGACAACAGGAAGATTCAGACGATATTATGCGGAAAACCTTTTCCGTATTCGACAAAGACAAAACGGGTTATATAACATCTAACAACCTGAGAACGGTGTTGAGGAATATTGGAATGCGCTTCTCGGCCAAGGTTGTCCAAGAAATGATCAACGAAGTAGACAGCGACGGGGACGGAAGAGTCAATTATGAAGGTGACCTGATAGGAATGTGTGCAAATGGAACTTTTGTAGTGCGTGCAGTGGTTTATTCGTCACAAACTCCAGGAATACACTCTAAAATGGAGAGGTTTACTCACATGCTTACTGAATAACACACTGACTAACACGATGCTTATTATTGGACTGGCTGACCGACACCCACCTCCTTCTCTCTCTCTCTCTCTCTCTCTCTCTCTCTCTCTCTGCATGTCTATTATGACTAAGCTAAATAAGCACCCTTTTTAGTTTTAGAAACTTTTTTCATTTCATCATCATTGCTTCTCACTGCATTGTTCCCCGGTCTGCTTCTTCCCCTCTTGTTCGATTCGATTCCAGATCAATGACATCTTACCTTTATCTGCGCTGGTTGTAGCCTCAGGCTCGGCTAGCGTGAATATGGGAGAAACCTTGGCGGTAGCTTCCCGTGTCCCAAACTGTTCAATCGGTGGCATAGATAAGCGATTCGGAAGATTCTTGTACAAGAGTTTATGATATATAACCGTACTGTCAGGTTTGTATTACACTAAAACAGTGAAAACATACGGAAAGTCTATCATGCGTCTTCCGCCTGGCATTTTCTATATATATCTGCTGAAGTTCTAGGTTTAGTTTAATTAAAACTTAAACTGAAGTATAGAGTCCAGTTTTCTGAAGTCGAATTTAAATGTAGAATCCAGTTATCAGATTGGCTGAAATTAAAGTCTGACTTAAAACTGACCAATGCAATGCATTACGTCTAGACTTAACCTAAGACTTGTGTTGGTCAACTTGCGGCCTGATATGCCTACATTTAAGTCTGACTTACAATTGACCACGAAGATAATTGGTTAGAAATTGGGTCCGAGTCTTCAATGCCAATCGCTATTGTTGATGATGTTTGACCTTTTATCTCACCATTCTCTATAAACAACATCTAACCAAAGTATGTGGTTTGGATAGTATTCGGTTGCTAGTTCTCCGACTATTTACATTGCTCACCAAGGGAAAAAAACACGAATAGAAGACAGTCAGCTAGGCCAAACCGGACGAGGTTACTCTTGCAGGCACATGCAAGCACATCCATCAAAAGGAACCAAATAAATTTTTTTATACAATTGGTCTTAATACTATCCAATCGAAAATGGGATATCACGTGTTTTGAATCAATCGACGAATATGAAACTTTGGCGGGGGTCAAAATACAACTGTGCCAATATTCAAAACAAATTGCAAGGTACCATCAAATTTAGTGATAGGATTTAAACCATAAATATTCTTGTAATCAACATTTTGTCTCTCTAAATGGAAGACTGAAGGAAAATCTTGTTCCGTTTCCGAGCAGCTATATTTGGCAGTTTTTGCCTGATGATCTTACCAATGTTTTCTGTTATATAATACTGTAAACTAGAAAAGCAATGAAAAATGCATACAATTTGGTTGCTTTGGGATTTTTGGGTGGATTTGTGTTTTAATATTTATCATGGATTTATACTATATATAGATTAATTTAAAATGGTTCTGTCTGTCTAGGTCTGTTTAATTGTCTTTTTATTCCTACCTCTGTACTCTCGTGGCATCGCTGTCGGTCTGACCGTTTTCTTGTGTTTCTCTCTGTATATCTTCGCATGTGTATCTGTCTCTGACTTATTTCTCTACTTAGATTTCCTGTACTCATTCTCTCTCTCCCTTTCCCCGTTGGGGAGGTTATCTATGGATAAATTATCACATTTTAAAATGCAATCAAGGTGAATGTATTAGTCCAGTAGTTTCTTATTAGTTCCATAAATCAAACTCCAAAATTTGTATGTTTATGTTGCTTCGTTGTCACCATTTTCACCGTACGAAGGGTTCTGGGAATTTTATTTTACTAGTTTATTTTTGTACCATCATAATTGTTTTCTCAAAATTGTGTTTGCAATCTCTTTCAGAATTTAAGGCTATGATGACATCCAAAGGAACGTATTTGAAGAAACCGAAACAGGAAAAGGGAGGCGTTGTTTAAAAAGCAGACGACAAAAGAGAAAAAATGGAGAATGATGACTAATGTTGACACCGTACTTTTATTTTTGATTGAAAGAAATTAGTCTTTTGAGACTCGAATTCTATCTGTATATAGGCAAGCCCATATAAATACATTTATGCAATATAATTTGCCATGGGAAGAAAATAAAAAATAAACTTAGTTCTTAATGCGTCTTTATTACGTATCTTTGATCTTTAGATATCTTTCTTTTAATGGACGAAGTAATTATTGAACTTAATTAAAGAGATACATCGTTGTCGAAATTTTCATTAAATTATAGCATAATTCTTTTCAGAGTTTCGCTAATAATATGAGAGAATGTTCGGAATCATTGAATTTTTATGATTTTAAACGATTAAATTACCGTCTGATTTTAATTTAACAAGATAATAAATTTATAAGAAACAACATGGTGCCTCTTGGAAAATTTGATGACCTTCTTTACCAATGATTTTTCTTGCCCTGATAAAAAAATTTCATTGTGCGACACTGTTATCAACGACCGTTTTGTATATCAAGTTTCTAAAAGTAAAATATATAAAGCATGACAATGTTTCTATTGTTTCTTTTTTATTTCAGGTAATCGATTTTATTATATTTTCCATAACGAGAGTAGTGAATGGGGTGAGATTAGCGACAATGGGAATTAGCATTAAAAACACCCCCTGGGTAAGATTAGCGACAATGGAAATTTAACATTAACCACCCTGGGTAAGATTAGCGACAATGGAAATTTAACATGGGCAAAAAACCCTGGGTAAGATTAGCGACAATGGAATTTAACATTGGAGAAAGGAAAAAAAAGGAAATATCCATTTTAGCGACAAAAGCATTCGAACAATGGAAAAAAATATCGATTCTAGGGACAAAGGCAATTGAACATGGGGAATAGAGTTTGGGTCTGTCTAGGGACAAGGGGAATTGAACATGGGAATAGAGTTTGGGTTTGTCTAGGGACAAAGGGGAATTGAACATGTTAGGAAGAAAAAAAACTACTTTAGGGACAAGGGGAATTGAACATGGGAATAGGGACTGTATAGCGTCAAAGGAATTTAAACAGGGTGGGACTGTATAGCGTCAAGGGAAATTGAACATGGGATTTTTTTTAAAGAAATAATTTTTTTTAAAAAAAGGGGTAGGCAATTGAAAGTCATTCTCTTTTCGAGAAATGTGGGTGGCCCTGAAAAGGGTCTTTGGGTTTCTTCTGCTTTCTTCTGCTTCTAATTTCTTCTTTTTCTCCACCAACTTCTTATTTTCTCTCCTACACTCTTTCTCTTCTTTTTTTTCTCCTCCTCTTCTTTCTTCTCCTCCTCTTCTTTCTTCCTCTTCTCATTTTCTTCTTCTTTTTCAATTTTTTCATTCCATTCTCTTATCCTTATCCTTTCCTCTTCATCCTCCTTCTCCTCCTTTATTTCTTTCATAACACCACTTATTATGTCCTTTACTTTTCTTAAGTTATTAATCTCCATCTTTACTCGATGGGGACTATAAGAATAGTGGTCTTCATTGAGTCTCACTAACATCTGCTCCATCATTCCTAAATTGTCCAGGACGTCTTGTAATTTTTGCATTTTGTCAAGGTGGTTCGAAGCCATCTTCTTTGTAGAATGGTTTGAACGACGAATACTGTGGGTTCTTATACGAAAAGCGCGGACGTGAAGAAAAACGTCCCCTAAAAACATAAAATTGATCTTACCTAGATCATGACCAAACAACGCGCGGACGTGAAGGAAAACATTCCCCTACTTTTCTCATTTCATATGATATACTATCCACATAAGTGAAGCAACAATAAACAAACCCCAAATCTACTATTTACACACGCAAATCATTAAAACAAAAACCATAATCTACTATCTACACAATCGTACGTGAGCGGTTACAAAACCCAAACTGTACTCTCCACATACGCTAAGAAACAATAAACAAACCCATAATCTACTATTCACACTAACTTACGTGAGCGGTTACAAACACAAACACACAAACACATACACTCGCACTATGAAAAAAGAGTCAGTGTTTATATTCACACTACTCTACCTACACACATTGGCAAATTGATGGTTATTTCTTTTCTAGAGTATTGGGTAGCCCTGAAAAGGGCTGTTTTTTGGAACTTCATGGACACCTGCTTAATGATGGCACCTTCCAGGCCTGGCGCCACATACACATCTTGTTCTCCAGTTGCTTTTTTTTATTTGGGGAGATTGCAGAGGGAGGATAAATAGCTTCAGAATCCCAATTTTCTGTCTCTGGGATTCTGAAATTTCTTCTCTCCTTTTCCTCCTCTTCTTTGTTTCTTCTCTTCTCCTCCTCTTCTTTGTATCTTCTCTCCGCCTCTTCTTTGTATCTTCTCTCCGCCTCTTCTTTGTATCTTCTCTCCTCTTCTTTGTTTCTTCTCTCCTCTTTCATCCTTCCCTCTTCCACAATGGCTTCCGCGGCCAGTTCGTTCAACAGGCGCCTGGCATAATCCAGATGCACATGAAGTTCCAACAGTTTCGCTAGTCTGGTGTTCATTCTGGTGTTGATCAATCAACAAAGGTAGCTGGACTGCCGAACGAGTTTCAATTTATACTAAAAGTGCGGACGTGAAGGAAAACATCCCCCTAAAAACATAAAATTGATCTTACCTAGATCATGACCAAACAACGCGCGGACCTAAAAGAAACACTCACTCACTCTTTTATACTACCCATTCCTATTCTAAAAAAATTTTCATTAATCACTTCAATATACTATTCACATACGCAAAGCAATCCAATCAAACCCCCCAAATCTACTCTCCCCACACCTCAAACAGCCAAAAAAAACATGATCTTAATCTACTATCCACACAAACGTACGTGAGATGTTACAAACACAAACACACAAACACATACACTCGCACTATTAAAAAGAGTTAGTGTTTATATTCACACTACTCTACCTACACACATTGGCAAATTGATGGTTATTTCTTTTCTAGAGTATTGGGTAGCCCTGAAAAGGGCTGTTTTGTTTTGTCTTTTTTTTGTTTGCTATGGCAATCTTTTAGTTTCTAAGAATGCGATGTCCTCTGAGGATAGACTTTCTGGCGATAGGTCTGCTTCTTCGGAAAGAGAAGAAGAACTCTTTGGTGTCGATACGACAATCGACAAAGCCTCTGTCAGGTTCAGGTTGCTGCTGCTGCTGTTGCTGTTGTTGTTGCTGTTGCTGCTGCTGTCTCTGAAGTCTGTACTTCTCTGTCCATTCTTCTTTCTCCCTGTTCACTTCTTCTCTGAAGAGCTCTTCTATCAGGTCTTCAGTAACTTTTAACATTCTCACATTCTCTATCTCTTCTGGCTTCGGTATCAGACTGTGTCTGACCCTATGCAAATTCACGTAGGCTTCGTTTAGCTTAGCTAGTTTGGAGCACATCTTCGTAGGAGGATGAGTCGACAATGGATGGTTAGACTGGAAACAACCCGGTTTTTAAAGTTAAAGCGCGGACGTGAAGGAAAACATCCCTCTACGGTTTTCGAGCCGCAACGTTCAATGAGTGTCATGAGAGGGATAGTAAGAAGTCAAAGAGCATAAATCAACATTCTTTTAGCCAAACAAACCACAAAGGCATTTTTTTCAAAACACAACATTTTTTATTCAAAATCACTTAACATTAACCAACAACTCTAACATTTTTAACAATAATCCAACAATATAACATCAAACATTTTTTTTCAAATGACAAACATTTTTTTCAATTTACACTCTACTTTAAACAGGGTTGGTAAAGTTGTGAATGAAATTGTGATTTCCACTGTTGCAAGTCATTGAGTCATGGATGGACACTACGTTTCCTAGCTGAAGACAACAAAATAAGCATACTAGTCACAAAATCAACGATTTACTTTCTCATCGTTTCTAGAAAAAATCATGATCAAAATAAGTCACTAAATGTTCTTTTGCTGATAATAAGTGATCAATTTCGATCTCGACTTTCTCTTTGAATTTGTCAAAGAGGGCTTTGATGTAATGGATGTCTCGAGTCGTTAATGGAGGACAGAAATGTTCACGCAAGTCTTTATACCACCAACGTAACACGTCTTTTTTAAACAGACTCCAAGCTTCGTCCAGATATTCGTTGAATTTTTCTTCTTGACTGATGTTTTGACATTCATAGTAATCATGCTTCATCCATATCGTAATTGTGTCTGCCAGGTATGTAGCACAGTAGGAGACCAATTGCTGTTCTTGTTCTGGACATCTCGACTTGATCACGATGTCCTTTTCGTCTTTGTGTTGGGATTCTCCTTCCACGGTCTCCTCACATTCCATCTTCAAAGCTTCTCCACTAGGTAAAGAGGGAGAACAGTCTTCCATGGCTTCTAATAATCTAGAATGACTTCTCTCAAACTGTTGATTTCTATCGTATTATCGAATTCTGCATACAGGATGACGATCACTGTCTTGTCCAGTGGTTCTGCAAACTGAAGTTCCACACGAATCTGGCCGGATTTTATAGGGTGGAAATGTCCCTCGTCGCTGCCCTGGTCTGGAGTGAAATCGAAAGCCCACAAAGCATAGCCTCCTGCGTAATCTTCGTACGTAATGCCGTGACTGGTGTTGGTTCCTAACTGTCCGGTGGCTTCGTACAAGGACAAGTACGATCTCAAGTAATTCATTTTATTGGGAGAAGAGTTAGGTTCCAAAGGTCGGGTACACAAGGTCTTGCCATCGCGACTGACTTCGATTTTCTTCACGTTGAAGTGTTGAAAGTTGAAAGGATTTTGATGGAAGGCTCCGTTCAAGGCTGAATTCAGGACCATACCAAGGATTAAACGCTTGGGTAACTGTCCTTGAAACAGATGATCTTCGATCATGGAATGATGGCTAGCGGGAATGGTGAACGTTTTCACTTCCACGCGTCGTATGGGATACTTGGCGGTCGTTCTGCTCAACGTTTGACTGATGTCATTTCCCACTTTGGGTAACACTTTCACGCATCGTACGTAGAGTTTGACGTCCTCGACTTGGCTTTTAGGATTGCCAGCAGCAGTATCAGCCAACAAATGGAAAGCGGTACTGCTGCGATTTAGTCTCAAGCGAACATTTACCCCGTTCAGCAAATATTTCTCTTGCAACCACATGTCCAAATGCAAACGATCCATCAGTTCTAAACTCTTCTTATTTAAGATTTTGCTTCGTCTTTCCTCAAAGCCGTCATTGTCTTTATCTATTTCGTCAAACTTGCCCGCTTCGTCAGGTTCCCATAGCACACAAGCATTGAGATGAGTATTCTTGGCATCTATTCCGTACGTCAAGAGATTTTCTAGGTAGGCACGGTAAGGGTAAGTATCCATGCTGCTGCTTACCAGTTTGTTATTCAAGTACAAGTCCACTGAGCTGAACAAGGAATGCATGAAATTGTTGACGGGAGCTATATTCTCAGTGTCTTCTACTGCACCATCATCCTTATCTAGAACTTTGATTTTCAAGTACAAGTAACTGCTATTCAGATCGATGTAATCTTCGGGCTGTCCCTTGATTTCAAACTCGATGGGCGCGGAATCGGTCAGTGATGAGACGGGATGAAATTCCACCCATTGGGATTCTTGCATGGTCATCATGGTGGGCGGCATGGCAAACAGATCCAGTTCCGACTTGGAACAGGCGCATGACTCTCGGTCCATCATTTTTTTTTTGTTGCTGTGTCTCAATAATCGAAAACGTCTAAGTCTCGAACGGTTCTTCTTTTCTTGGCCTTTCTAGTTTTAGAAGTGTGAAGTCTGGTGAAAGGGTGTATTCTTCGTCGTCTCTTTCTGCCTTGTCCTTGCTGAATGCCTGACTCGGTAGCGTGCAGGGCATTTATAGGTGTGTCTCGTTGGCCCAAAAGGTCTTTACCCGTTTGCAGCAAGACATTTTTGCCTGCCCTCATGAAAGCTTCTTTAGGGTTTTATTTGTCGATGATGACATTTTGGAGAAATTCTTTGCCTTGCGTCAGTGCCGCATCTTTCAAGGCGTGCAATCCGCGTGTCACCATCGGTTTCAACACCGGAGCCACCGAACGAAAGGCCGATTTCAGCATATCTCCTAAACCGTGTCCTCGCTGTCGAGCAACCCCTCGGTACACTGGATACATGACTTACGAGTCGTGAGAGAACCGTTTTCGAAAATGGAGTTTCACCGTGACTTTTCCTTTGGTGAATGGAATATTTTGTCCCAAATCTCCTTTTATAGCAATGTTGACCGTGTCCAAATACGACTTACTGACAGGCAAATAGTGAGGATGAACAAATTCGCGGTGGACGTGATAAGTGTTTCCACCTTCCTCGTCAGTGGTCGTGGCAGAATTTACTTTGAAAGGAATGACACGCAGTAACGGCACGGAGGTGTGTCCCACCACGTTGTACTCCACCACATCGGAGTACACGAAGATCAAATTCAGTCCCTGGTTCAGTTCGACCGGGAAACGAAAATACCTCGCAAAATGCCCGTTGTTGTCAATGTCTGCTATGTGAATCTTTTTGGTCTGCTTATCCGTGACCATATTGAGGTCTCCACCCAAAATGTCATACAATTCTGGGCAAAATTTAATACGTATACTTTTTCCCTCACTTTCAAATCTGATGAGTAGACGGTGAGACAGTTTGTGGTACTCAATGGTGACACGTTTTTTTAGTCCGGTCAGAACTTTGTCAAATGCTGCATAGAATTTGTCAGCGATGGCCTCCACCAGATGTTGACCACTAAAATAATGGCCTGAGTTAATTTTAAAGTGATAAATGTAAAAAGGAGGAGAAGTGTCACTGTTGAGTATTGGGGTCTTGGGAAGTGATTTATGTTGAGAAGTGGTCGTCATATTTTGCTGCACTGTTGGGTCCAGAATTTCGACGTCAAAAGTGTTTTGAGTTTCAGTGATGTTTTTGATTTGTGTTGGGTGAATCATTTCTACCAAAGCCACTTCCCAATGGGCTTCGTGATCTCAGGGGATGGCCTGAGGTAATTTGGCCGTGTAACAGCACGTGTTGTGGGGAAACACCTCCATGTAACTGTCACTGGGTAAGGTTAAGTAAAATTGGTTTTGGTGACTCATAATTCCAGAGTTCTGTGGCTGTCCAAGGGGTTACTGGACGTCAGAGGCGTGTCTCCGCTCAAAATGGGGTTCTGGTTGTGGTTGGAGTGGTGACTGGCACTGGCACTGGACACAAGGTTCCCGTGGTTCCCGTTGGAAGAGAATTTCAGGGAGGGATTGGGAAGCAGGTAATTGATGCAACTGCTCAATAAAATGGTCCACAATTGTTTGTCTTCTTGTTGCAAACTCAAATTGGCAATGGCTGCCCCGATGACACAATACACCACGAAGATTTGGCAGAAAAAGACGATTTGCGTTTTAGGCACACGTTCTCCGCACCACACCCACAAGGGTTGTTTTTGTAAATCTTGCAGAGAAGAACTAGGTGAAGGAGTGGTCGACGTAGCTGCGTCTGTGTGAAAGGGCATGATGGTCACTTCTTTTTATAGTCGATGACTTGCGAAGCGTCGATTCAAGAATCAAAACTGGGTGGATATCCTTTCCAACGTACTTTGATTTCTTTGACACGTCGTTTGCCCACTTCACGGGTTCTGCGTTCGAGAATGCTTTCGATGTCGTACACGTCGTCTTCTTTTTTGGTGACACGTTGTAACTCGGGCAAATAAAACGTTCCTTTGAGCACTTCTCCGTTCATGTCTTCCAATTTATAGACGGCAGGATGACGGCCATGCACTCGTCCAGTGACGCGAAACAATTCGGTCGTCCAGTTAGGTAAGTAACCTTTGTCGAAAGTGCGTTTGGTTTTGCCAATGCGCACCCAATCTCCTACGGTCAACTCTCCACTTTTCTTGGGGACAGCCCTCGTCGGGGACGTACCAAACAGGCGCTCAAACACCAACACTTCATTCTCGGGAGTCACTTCTTGCGGGGCACGTCCGATGCTTCGATGGTAAGATTGGTTGTACGCTTGCACCAGGTGCGGTAAGATGTCGATGTACTTCAGAGTGTGGTGATGCGTAAAATATTTCCACATGCGTTCTTTCAAAGTGCGTTGAAAACGTTCCACAATGCTGGCTTTGGTTTCGGGATTCTCGGTGGTAAAAAAATGAATGTCACGTTTCTTTAATTCTTTTTGGAAAGCTTGGTTCAGAAATTCGGTGCCTTTGTCCGTTTGCCATCGAAGAGGGTGACGGCCACTTTCTTTCAACACTCGTTGCAGGGCTCGCACTAACTCGTTGCTCGATTTGGAAGTCAAGGGCACGACCCAGGCAAATTTGGAAAAGACGTCGATGACACAAAACAAATATTTGTAGCCACGATTGTAGCTGGCCAAATGAGAGACATCGGCTAAATTGGCTTGCCATTGATGATCGATGCCTTCCACTCGGGTGCGACTTCTGGCAAACTTGCGTCGAATGGGTTTGTAAAAGTGTAAGTAGCTTGTTCTTGTAATCATCGTTGCACTTGAGGTAAACGGAGACTTTTCAATCGAGTTTTGGCAGCACGATACAATTTTTGAACTCCTGAGTAACCTGCAGGATGAGAGGGATCGTAGTAAATGCTGGCTAAGACTTTTTCCATTTTTTTTCTTTTTTTTTGTGTTTGTGTGTTAATAAGGCACCCA
This sequence comes from Sinohyriopsis cumingii, assembly GCA_028554795.2. NCBI lineage: Eukaryota > Metazoa > Mollusca > Bivalvia > Unionida > Unionidae > Sinohyriopsis > Sinohyriopsis cumingii. The sequence goes on from CM068825.1 coordinate 34,091,179, forward strand.
CTCTTGGAAGATGCTACTCTTTTTCTCTTGGGGTACTTTCTTGGATTGCAATGCTTTGTGTGTGCGACCGGCAATAGGTGTTGAAGAGGAGGATGTCTGAGCGGGGGATATCGGTTCTTGTTTCACTTCTGTCTTCACTTTCTTTTTCTCTTATGATGAAGAAGGGGTGGCCATCATCTTTTTAATCCATCCAATTCTGGAGGTAGGTGGTGTTGTTAACTTGCGTACATTTTCTGGTGGAGTTTGAAACCCTTCTTCTTCTTCTTCTTCTTCTCCTTTTTCTGTCTTGGTCACTGGTAGTGGTGGTACTGGTACTGGTACTGCTGATGGTGCTGGACTTCTCATCAAGGTCTTAAAATCTTTCAGAGTGGGTAGAGCTGTTTCGTCTAAAGCTTTCTGGTGAAAGAGTTGCAGTCGTTGCAAGAGTTGACCGTACTTTTGCGATTTTTCTCTTTCGGACAAATCTTGGCGATCCATCAAGGACTGCAATTCATGTTGTAACTGGGACATCTCGCTCAAATGGGGATTGGGAGGTAAATGTGGGGTGCATTGTTCTTGCCAACGATGGTATTCCATCCATCGTTTGTAAGGCACTAAAGCTAGTTTTCGTCCTTCCATGGGGTTGTCAGCGGTCGATTCTGAGATCTTGGGACTTCCGAAGGCCTTTTTATCTTGCTCCCACCAGTCCTCCCAACATGGTTCCCAAGACTCCTTTCAGCAAGGGACCTAACAAGAGGGGTAAAATGCCTCCACGTTGGACCAACATCTTCTTCTTTTGACGAATGGGAATTTTCTTTTGAACCATTTGGCGAAGAACGTGACGATGTGTACCTAAGCATTGTTTCTGGTGTTTGGACAAAGGGATCGTGCCTTTCAAGACGTTCAAACAGCATTCGCACACGGTATCGATGACCTCTTTGGAGGCTGATTGAATGAGTTTTTCTCGTAGGGGTGGAGAAGCTTTGGACAGGACAGATAACATGTCCCCATGTTTAACTAAACGAGGAGGCAGACCTTTTCTTTTCTTTCCTTGGGACTGCTTAGAAGAGGGATGTTTTCTGGAGGGTGACATCTTTGAGTCTTCAGCACCAAAAACACTGATACCCCTACTTGGTCACAGACATTTTTTTATACTGGAACGCGTCGCCACTGATTGTCTTTACGTCGTATCAGTTTGAGGACAGGCATGACACGTCGTGCAGGGGTACGTAACGGACTAAATCGAGCCAGTTCTTGCTTGGACAAATCCAGTAAACTTTGTAACATGCCCGATCTTTCTTGGACTTTGATTTTGGGAGAAGGTACTTTGTGAGCAGCAGCCACTGCCGCTAAATTGGAGGGTCCTGCCACTGGGGAAGTTCTTTTTGGGGTCATCAACGGAGATGTTCTTGGTGTGATCAACGTCTCCAAGTACTCTTCAGTTCTTGGTGTCATCAACGGAGAAGTGGATGAACGTGAGGCTGCCGGAGACGCAGTCACCGCCGTGGCAGGTCGTGGTTTGCGAGTGTAAAGTTGCGTCCTGGCCGAAGTGCCTCTCTTGCGACTAGTTTTCTTCTGTGGACTTTTCTTTTTCTGGGGGCTTCTTTTCTTTTTCCGGGGTGGCGTCTGGTAAGAGGAGGGTCCCGCCACTGGAGAAGTTCTCCTTGGGGACCTGGTCTTTTTCTTCATCTTGGGGCTTCGTTTGACTATTTTCTTGGGGAGAAGTTTGGGGGCATTAGGATCCCATCTTAAGAGAGAGCGAATGATGACCCCTCCTAGAGTACCGCTCCCTCCAGGTTTCAAAATGATTTGTTTTTTGGTTTGAGTGTCGATGCGGGGATCGGCCAGTTGGACCAAAGCGACTTTGTTTCGATCGAAAAAGCGTTTGGTTTGATGAGGAATCTGAATGATCCCTTGGAGTAATTGACGTGCCGTCACCGTGAACCATCGTAAGACTTCTTTGAGACTAGCTTCTAAGACACGAGCTCGTGTTTGTGGATTTTTTTCTCGACTGATGCCATACAAGGCACGAATCAATTTGACGGGAAGATGCGACTGAAGGGACGTCATGTTCAAAATGTGTGTGAGACAGACGAAAAGGGTCTGAGGTTTTTATAGATTTTTTTGTGGAGTGAAATTAAGTCGAGGACGGAGACGTGTACAGGACAGGCCCTCCGTCTTGGCACCAGTGGTGAAACAAGTGGGTACGAAATCGCAAATCCTCGGGGGTCGTAGGTTTCAAATCGACGGGTAAATAGGCGTGTGGAGTTTGAGTGGCATCGTCGTACGCCTGAGTCAGCCAAGGCGTTCCTATCTGTTTGGCTAAGACTTGCACTTGCGATTTCTTCTTCGTCTTCTCCTAACATGTCGCTAAAAATGACCAAATGGGTTTGACGGGAGTCAGAGACGATGCCGTCGTCTTCTTTAGGAATGCCTTCCACAAACACGATGGAATCGCCTTGACTTTCTCGCAAGAGGCTGTACGCCGATTACCACTCTTTCTAACACCACACGATCCGCTGAGGTGGTCGATCGATCAAATGATGTTTATGTTCGATCAAACGTTTGACGAATTCGGTTTTGCCTGAACCGCTAGGTCCAGCAATGAGCATGTTAAAGGGATGGCGAAGATACAAAGCCTCCCAACTGGCACGATCTAAGTGTTCGTCGATGACTTTGACAGTAGAGGAAGAGGGAGCAGAGACAGCAGAGGTAGCCATAGTGTCTGGAATGTCACTTGTGACACGAAAACAGACAAGACGAGAGTTTATATGCTTTTTTTCAGAAACGTTTATTGAATGTTTCAAACATGAATACGAAAGACAAAAATATACATAAAAGCCAAAGGCTTAAGTATAAGGATAAAAGGCACATGATAACCATCAACGTGGAATAAACACAAGTGTCTGTCCAACATGTTTTGGGTAATGTTCTGACCAGTTCTATAGGGGGTAAGGTCACACAAGTGTCCTCCCGAAAGGGTCTTTCAGGCCTGTCCACGACAGTCCTGTCCTGGGTGACGGGTTCTTCTGGCACCGTCACTAACACAGGTTGAAAAGTCGCAAGGCTCACAATCGCATTCCACTTCAGAAGCCCCACACTTGAATTGTGCCTGTCTAAACTTGTTTTGTGTTTCTTAGAAAGTATTCATCTTGTTCGCTCGGTCTTGGTAGTCACAATGAACTATCGATCTTGACCATAGCCCCTTTTTATACTAGTCGCAATGCAATCTCCAGCTTGTACATCTTTCCTTTTTTATGTTTTTTATGTCTTGTTTTGGCAGGTACCGTCTCTAAGGTACCGTCAACATTGTACCGTAATGTCATGGGTGGAAAGGCCATAGAAAGGTAAGGGCAGTGCGGAGACCGTCGAGTATGTTCCAGAATAGCTGAATCTTTGTAGATACATAGATCCATTCGTAACTTCAGGCCACAAGCGAAACACTGTACTTCGTATCCCAATCCTGACTCAGGTCCCAAGTAGACAAATCCTGTTCTAGCTAAAACATGCGAAGAAGGTAATCCTTCCCTATCCGTAGGCCATTTCTGAAACGTGTCCAATCGACGGGCACAATCACAATAGTCAGGTAAGAAGACTGGAAAATGGTAGGGTTTGAACTTGGAGTTCTCATCGGGTTTCTCACTCGATTCTTGCTGTGGCGAAGTCATCCTTCTGGTGGGTGGCTATCCTCTTACAACCAAAGTTTTATACCAACGTGTCCATACGGCAATGTAAAGTGGTTGGGTAGTCGCACTCGCTTCTGGTACACGATTTGATAGACTTTTTCCAAGGGCCGACTGACGATGTGGTGAGTGGGTAAACGTACAATCTTGTTCGGTTGATAGGTGGTCACTTTAAAGTTTGCATCCTCTCCCGATTGCAAGGCTTCTTTCAATACCCCAAAGTTCACCACACGACTGGTACGATAATTCAGAGTCAGTCCTTTCACTTTGCACGTCGTGTGCACTTCTCCTTGTGGGTCCCGGTATTCGTAGCCGTAATTTTTGGGACCGCCACTGACGAAACTTAGAATCTTGTCGTCGGGATGTTCGTCTGTCCAGGCTTCTAAACGGTCTCCTTCGATGTCAGGGTGCTGTTGACTCGGGTGATGGATGTAAATGCAACTGTCCGTGTCAAAGTACAGGACACGTTCCCCTAACAGTTCTAAAGCTTCGTACAATTTTAAGCGAGCATGAGCTGTCACGTAAGCCGCAATGATGACATTTCCAAAGGGGTCGTCTTGTACAAAGTCCAGATCTTCTTCGTAATTGACCAAGATCAAATCCTCGCGAACGACGTCCACGTGTTTCATGTATTTGGTTTTGTCGTGAATCATCTGGAAGTAGGGGAAGGTTCTGTCAAATATTCCGTCTTGGGTAAACACGGTCGTTGTGCCATTTTACCCCACAAGCAATTTAACATCACTTTGGCAAACGATCGCCTGCCTTCTTTTTTGTCGATGTGGTCTAAAGAGATGCCTTCTTGTTCATAGTATTTCTCTTTGAATGTCTTTTCGTCTTCGGAAGTGTGACACCAGGAAGGATAGCCGCTGGCTTCTTGCTTCAGTTTCAAAAAGGCATCCACGTAGTCGGCGAAAATGCCTTTCTGCGTGGGGTCACCCTTGTGGTATTGTTCTGTCTTGGGAAAGTGACAAATTTCGTACACTTCTAACAGTTGGTATCCCATGTCCAGAGCTTTGAACAATTCTACGATGACCCACGTCCCCGTCAAGGCCCGTTCTTCCTGGGTGTGATGGCAAGGCTGGTCTTGGTAGCACGTTTCGGCACAAGTACGGCACAAAGGAAACATCAGTTTGCCTTGGCAATGGTGAGGTAAGACGGGATGGTACAAGTCCGTGGGCGGTAAAACTTTGCACTTGATCAGACCTTCGTATTGTCGAATGTTTTTCAGGTCGATGTGTTCCGTCAGCAATTGCGGTTGCCCTGCAGGAAAGCGACAATATCTGCACACGTAGGGATACAGGGAACACACGTCCAAGTATTTGATTTCTTCTCCTTTCTCTTCGCCGGCTTGGTACAGCAAACAGGTGGCATTGGTCCTTCCTCCGTACAAACTATCCCTCGGGTTCAGCGGGTCCATGAACTGGTAACTTTCCACGAGGCGTTTAAACTCGGGATCGGTTTTCATACGGTGATCGTACTCGTGTTCCCACATTTCCACCACTTGGTATCCTTCCTGTTCCAACTTTAGGCGCCGCTGACAAGTGTCCTGGTACAAGTCTTCCATGGTTCGTTGTAAAAACTTATTTTTAGTGCTACGGTCAGGGTAACAGACGGGACATCCGTGAAATAAGCAACCGTTAAACTCGTACACGATCTTGGGGTTTTCTAAGTCTCAGCCATCGACCGAATACGTTCCGATGGTCTTTTCGCCTCCTCCGTCGCGGGCATGCTGAATCCACTTGTCTTCCTTGTCGCACAAGTAATGTAACCAACGTAGGGCTTTGACCGAGTATTGACGTTTGACATAGTGGGTCCTTTGAGGACTGATGACAGCCACGGTGTTTTCAGGCATGAATCGTTGTCGATACACTAAGGAACACGCTTTGGCAATGGTACAAGCTTCTTTCAAAGGATCGACCCCTCCGTGTTCCATGAACAGTTCTCGAAATTTTCCACAGCAACGCCGTAAAATGTCCACGTCGGAACGACAATACTTTAGCATTTCTTCCTGAATGTCGAAAGGGTCGGACGCGTGAGTCTGGTACCAAGCATAGAAAGCTTCTCGTTGTTTGGTACGCATGTTGTCGGGGTCGTAATAGTGAGCCTCAGGCAAATGGGGTAGAACGGCGTGTTGATTGGCTTCCGTATTGAAAAAGTGTGGAAAGTACCCTTTAGCCATTTCTGTCATTCCAAACGTTTTAGGCATTCGACTCAAAGGCATGGCCAAATAGCTCATCGAATCTTTAAACTGCACTTGTCCCACTTGCATGAAAATGATTTTGGCTCCGTTCAAAGTGACTTTAGGACGCTCGGTGCCTTGTTCCGTATAATATCTGAGAAGAAACTGTCCATCGTATCCGGAGAAATTGTGAGCCATCACTGTGGCATGACGATGACAATCTCCGTAACGTTCGATGTCCTCTTGGCTCCACGTCTTGTCGATGGGATCTAAGACCTATTGGGCAAAATCGGCTAACGTGTTCGGTCCTCGAAAGATTTTTTCACGCCCTCCAGGAATCTTGCTGCAGTGAGGGCAATGACTGAAGATAGGTTCTTGAATGCACTTCTCGCACGCTCGATGAGCCACGCAGAAATTAGGAATGTGAATGCCAGTCTCTTGCATGCATTCGAAATCGAAAAAGATGAAATTGCCTTTCTTCTTGTGACCGTCCTCTTTCTCTGGTGGGGGTTGGTATTTTTGCACGTAGCATTTGTGTTTCAAGTCCACGATGTGATGACAAATGTGACATTTTTTTTTCCTGAACATACGTGTGTCTTGGTACTGTTGGTACGTAGGCCTTGTCGACACGTAGGGCACAATCTCAGCAGTTGACAAGCACATTTCTGCTGTGAACCTTGCGTCTTCAGATGTTGTTGGTAACAGGCAGGGCTGACAAACGTGCGCAGACAAGCAGGACAATGTACTCTTTCTTGTCCTTCGCTCAGACAGGGTGGAGAGGCCAAACATCCTGGGCATTTCCATCCGCAATGTTTGTGTTGCTCTCGATTGTTATAGCCATAGTCACATTTCTCACAGTAATAACTGTATCCCAGGAATCCAGTGATGGTGGTAATGGTATCGAAATGGTCATCATGATAATAGACATGAATGTATTTTCCGCCCTTAAAGTCTTTCCCTCGAAACAACAGAGGTCCGCGCATTTCTTGAGGGTGCACTTTCAAGGTGTAGAGTGGAGCTAGGACATCTTGCAATTTCTGCATCTCAGGAATGCCACAGGGTGTGTCTTTGGACAGTCCGGCTTGTTGTAACAGGAGTTCTGCTTGGTTTCGTTGTTTGGCTCGGTCGGATCGTTGAATAGTTTTCCAGGCTCTTTTCCATTCTACCGTGTCGTTCTTGTTGGCATAGGTTCGTCCCACAACGATGGCTCGGGCTAAACACATCTGGTCTTGAGAATTGTGAATTTGGACGAGACTCTTTTTGGTGTTGCGAAGGTCGTTCACCAATAACACCTTATTGCGTTGTCCGGTCCCTTGAGGAGGAGAGACGTGGGCCATTTTCAGTGTGGCTTTACCATCGGTGATGTCAAACTGGTCATTAGATTGTTGTACGTGTTGAATCTTGTCCATGACTTTGGAAGGGGTTAGTTCTGCGGGTCTGCTAAACTCGATCCAAACAGGGGATTTCAAGCTGTCGTGATCTATGGATAGTGTCAAGCGATCGTCTTCTTTGGGTTGACATTGTCGCTTGAGTGCGGTGAGCAAAGAATCCCACATCTCGGTAATAAACCCTTCTGCTTTCTCCAATGGTACGTCGGACTTGAAATCTTTAAACTTCACTGTGTAGGTGTAAGCCGTGGTTCTAAATTTTCTAGAGGAGCGCTTTTCCGTCTCTCGAATGGAATAGTACTTTTCAGGGTTGACTAAGGGTGGTGAACTTTGTTTAGAGGGTTCGGATTCTGGTTCACTCATGTCCTCTTCAAAATCACTGGCATGAATTTGTGCCAAGACTTCAGCTCTGGTACGAGGCGATAGATCACGTTTCTGCCTCTTACTTTCTTCTTCTTTCTTCTCGAATGAATAGGATCATTTCATCTTGAGTGCAAAACGTCAAATGACTCAAGTTTAAACACCATAGACTAATTTATAGTCATGGCAAACCAGCGTATATAAAAAGGGTGTGTGTCTTGTCCTTTCACTGTTCATTTCACTCTCAAACCGAGCACAACGATGGAAGAGACTACCCAGATGGAACGTTTCATCAGAGCTTTGCGAGGGGTCATTAGAAAATTCTCTTCAGACCAGCCGACGGACTACTCTCCTTCCTTTCGAGATAAAAGTCAAGATACTTGCTATATCTGTCAGAAGAAAGGGCATTGGTCTTCAGAGTGTCCAGACCGTCAAAAAAGAACAAAAACAGGGGCTAGAAAAGACAAAAGTCAAGAGACCTGTTATTATTGTCAAGAAAAAGGACATTGGTCTCCAGATTGCCCAAAAAAGAAACAAGAGGAGTCGGAAGAAAAGAGGGATTCTTCAGAAGAAGAGAGAGATTCTTCAGAGGAAGAAAGCAGCCAGGTGAAGAAAAAGAAACAGGAGAAGAAAAGAAGAAGGGAAGAAAGTGAGGAGGAAGAGGAGGAAAAGACTGTGACGGTGAAGAAATTGAAAAAAAAGAGAGAGTAAAAGAAAGAAACAGAAGAAGTGAATGTAATTTATAAAGTGTTCTGTTGTGAATTGTGAATTGAATTGTAACTATGGAGAAAAGAATACATTAATTATATAAGGTAAGTGTCTTTGAGTTTTGATTTTAAAATAAAAAGCTACACTCACGCACTCATACACAGACATGTACTATAAGGGTAAAATGGGTTTTTTTTGGTTGATTTTTGAGTTATTGGCAAATTGAAAGGCTATCTCTTTTCGAGAGAAGTGGGTGGCCCTGAAAAGGGCCTTTTTTGGTGAAGGGGTGAGTTTAAGCAATCAACTTTAACTGCCTTAAGCCTTTGCCACGGCCGAGGCCTACTTCTGATGATGATGATTGGGTTGAAATCACTAAGGGTGGTACGATACTCTTAGTCACAGGGTTGGCGTGTTTAGCTCGGGAAGGTCGTATTCTCTTCGGTCGTGATAAAGAAGTCTGATACATTTGTTTCAGACTTCTTAACTCCGCTAAAATGTCCAACAGTACCGTGGCCGTTTGATTTTCACCCTCTTGTTTCTTTGCTGCTACTTCTTCTTGTTGTTGTTTTTTTTTCTTACCTCTTCTTGTTGCTGTTGCTGTTGCTGTAGGAGAAAAGCTTGTTCCGCTTCCTTTTGTCGTTGCATAAATTTCTCCAATTCTTCTTTCTGTCTCTGTCTAAAATTCTCCACTTGCGGTAATGAAGAATGAGACGAAGGTTCCGGAACAAATTCTTGCGAGTTAAGAAAATCCACAAAATCCCAATGTACCTCTTCTGAAAGTAAGTCCGGGTTCCCTTGGGCGGTCTCCACTGCTGGTGCACCCCAATGGATCGTTTTCTGAGTTTCCGTCATGTTGAATTACTGTCGCATAGATTGACAGCACACAGGCGCTAGCGAATCTATATAGACCACATGACGTCACAGACTGCTCTCTTCGGATTGGATGCGGACTGACTGAATTTTGTAACGCGTGTTCGGATTGGTGAATGAACTCAATCCGTTTCAATCCTTCCTCTACCTATAAATAAGCGCAGTTCACTGCATTGATTCACCTGTTCTCGTCGCCTCACGATGTGGACCACAGTTGAATCATCTACCCTTGTGTCTTCAGTGATGTTTAGGACGGACATGCTCATGTATGTCCGGTCCAAGTGGACTGTTGTTGATAGGACAGATACTAGTCTATGGATGAGAAGAGTTTACATAGAAAGACAAGGATGCCTCAAGAGGGTACTTGTGTATGGACCTGCAGTTAGAAGGAGTTTAAGAAGAAGAAGATGTGACAGATGCCGTCTATGTTAATATTAATATTAACATAAACCCAAAGGCCCTTTTCAGGGCCACCCACATTTCTCGAAAAGAGATAGCCTTTCGATTGCCTACCCCTTTTTTAATTTTTTTTTTTAAAAAAAATCCCATGTTCAATTCCCCTTGTCCCTAAAGTAGTTTTTTTTTTCTAACATGTTCAATTCCCCTTTGTCCCTAGACAAACCCAAACTCTATTCCCCATGTTCAATTGCCTTTGTCCCTAGAATCGATATTTTTTTTCCATTGTTCGAATGCCTTTGTCGCTAAAATGGATATTTCCTTTTTTTTCCTTTCTTCAGTGTTAAATTCCATTGTCGCTAATCTTACCCAGGGTTTTTTGCCCATGTTAAATTTCCATTGTCGCTAATCTTACCCAGGGTGGTTAATGTTAAATTTCCATTGTCGCTAATCTTACCCAGGGGGGTGTTTTTAATGCTAATTCCCACTGTCGCTAATCTCACCCCATTCACTACTAACGAGATATTGAAAAATATCAGTTGGAGAAAAATGACATTGCCACAAAGGCGATACAACTTTTATCGCCAAAGTGGCAAGATTACAAATGGAACTACTTTTTTTCCCATTTAAGAAATATATCTGCCTTTTGTATGTTGCTCAAACGAGCATTTCCATATTTACGTCTATTTCATTTTTGTGTTCTGCTCCTCCCGATGCCCACCCCAATTAGGATGAACGGACCTTTAAATGTGTGAAGACTGCAAACACTCTAATATACTTTTTTGCATTTCTGAAGTGACCTAAAAAGTACTTCAGACAACAAAATATTGGGGTTTTTTTCCATTAACTTTTTCTATATAGTTCCAGAAGTATCATGCAACATGTCAACTATTATGCAACATGTCAACGACTGGCCTAATATGACCTATATTCAATATTAGGTGTGGTGTAATTGTTACACTAAGACAAACGGTGCATATAATTTAGACGAACGCTTTATTAAATATAGCGTTATCATTGTGTAAGTACCGACTTTATCTCTCATCACAATTATGATCATGTCCGAAAACGATGGAGAATTTGGGCATTAGTCAGTGTTGATTGCAAACCGAAATTAAGTGACAATTTAAATTTATGGGGTGGGGTGGGGCGTCTGTTACCTCAGATTGCAGACTTGCCAAGGCCCAAAGGATATCACGTTTGAATGCAGAAATAAACAAAATGAAAGAAACAAAATAAAGAACTAAAATCCTAACAAGTAAACTCAGAATCATTAAACTCTTTTCTTTAAAAATGTTACGTTCTAAAGCCTGTCGAATATGAGGACTGAGATGTTTCTTCTATACCCCTGTAAATTATATCGTCACTCGTAGCTTCGCGACTCCAACAATATTCACGGTATCAGAGCAGGAAATGTGTTCGCAAATTAATCAGTTCGTTATTTTATTCGGTCATTATTTTTTGACCAAATGCACAATCTGAAGCATCATATGTACAATCAAAATTTGCACTATTAAAAAGCTGGCCTAAAATTATTGAAATTTTTCCAAATGTTTTGCTTTTAAAAATAAATAATATAAATTTATAGCATTGTCTGAGTAAGTACATGGAAATATTTTACTCGTGAAGTGAAAACATTTTGAAATATCAGTAGCAACTTCGCAACTCATGACAATACAATACAATGTTCCCTCTGAACTTTTTAAATATCTCCTTATATCCACTTAAAACACGTATAAATCCTCTTAGGATTTTAAAATCATTGGGGTAGGGGGCATTTACAACTATTGCAGTTGTGGATACGCTGGACATAGATTCCCAGGTATAGTTTACTCCATTATTTTCCGATTCCAGCCTGAATTGATATTTCAGATTCATATTTATATGATAGCAAGTTTGTTTATTTAATACGAAGATGAATATTACATTATTTATTTTACAATTCATTTAAATTCAATTCAGTTAAATTCAATCAGGGCTGGCGCAGGGGTATTTGGAGCCTTACGCGAACCTTCCACCTTGCCCCCCACCCCACCCCCGACACCACTCATTATTAACTGTTCATTCGGCTTGATAATTTATTAGTTTCATTATTTAGACTACATATTTATTGATAATGAAGAAATAACCGGACAGTGTTCTTTGTTTCTGCTCCCCCCCCCCTCAAGTCTTGTTGCCTTAGGCCAGGGGTAGGCAAACTACGGCCCGCGGGCCGCATACGGCCCGCCAAGGGCTTTCATGCGGCCTAGGAACAAGGCATCATTCGCACTGACTCTGTTTATGTTACTGTTTATCAAATAAATGTGCTTCTTTTGAAGTTTAACTTTAAGTTTTCAAATATTAACAACATTTTTACAACTGAAAATTAATTAGATGTTATTTAGAAAAACCTTTTGTTTTTGCTATTTCAAATATTAATTATTTTACTTAATGAACTATGGGGCCCGCGACAAGGTGTAAATTTGTGTATGCGGCACTTGTACTGGAAAGTTTGCCCACCTCTGCCTTAGGCGGAAGCTTATTTTGCCTATTGGGTTAAATCGGACCTGAATTTAATTTATTTTCAACTGGTCCGGGAAACAACATTAACACACAAATTCGAAATAGAATAATATAGCAAGAATTGAATAAAACATTAAAGTAACATACACATGCTCGTTTTTCAGTGTAACATAAACTATTTTTTAGCGTATTCTAGATCAAATGAAACATTTCTTTGTTAATCAAAGACCAAAGTACCAATATTAAACAATACAAGAAATCAGAGTATGACCAAGTGCATACAGTTCGTTATACGTTTTGTGCCATGACTACAGAAAAATAGGGACTTGATATGAACACATGACCAATGTATCAGCAAAAGCTAGAATTAATAGACAAATCAATAAATGGCTAGATTTGACAAAGACAAGTATAACACAAACAGTACTATATCTGTCTCTGGGTTTAATAACTATTCCCGACTCCAACATGTTAACATTTAATATGTAAGATAGTATATGCTTGATTAATGTAACACATTACTGGGGAATATTGAAATAGGTTTGATGACTATATCTAATTACTGACAGAATGCTTAATATCTTATTTGAAAATAAACACAGATCAGCTTTCTTTTGTGTATTTATCTCCACGTGAAAAAGGTCAAGAATATCAATTTATGGAACAAGGCGTCCATATTGAACGACACGTTAGAAATGCTTAACAGCTCTGGTGATAGAGTTTGGTGGCCTTTAAGCATGCAAAACCAGCGAACTCGCGAGGGATTCATCAACTTCGAATGGCGGTTACATAAATTCGCACGAAATGCCTAATGGAATTAAATATCGGGTGAAAACTTACAGATGGCGATGTGAAATAGAATAAGTTTTACTTAGTACAGGTCGGTGTGGTATTCATGATATATTATGAAATAATCGAACAATAATATCAACGCTGTTTGCCACCTAATCCAAGAATTGGTTGGAATTGTATACCAGTTTGCAGTTGGTTCTTATGCATTTCAGTACATACACATATTTCATCCAAAATTCTTAATTTCGGTTTGGTATATCTATAACAAATTTCCATGAGTGAAAATAGACACGGAGACAGAAGGAGAGAAAATGTAAGATATACAGAATAGACAAGCTGGATTATGATAACACAAACAATGTTCAGTGAAAAAATAATGTAACTAACACGTAGGAAAAGGAGCGCAAGGATCGGTACATGACTAATACACACACACACACACACACACACACACACACACACACACACACATATATATATATATATATATATATATATATATATATATATATATATATATATATATATATATATATATATATATATATATATATATATATATCAATTTAATTGTTTGTCAGTTTTTAAAAAAAAAATATTTTTCATTACATGATATTGTACTATAAATTAATTCACTAGAGATGATACTTTTTTCAGAAAATAGTTTGACCTTGACTGTTCTTTTTATAAACATCAGGTGTTCATCTAAATCCTGACCTTGTGTCAAACTTTGTGGCAACCACGTTAACAAGTTCTATCTTTTTTGTAAAATGATTGGTTTATGTCGATGTCATAATGGAAATTCGTGTTTAAGATGTAAACAGTTTTTTATGTTTTTTATTTCTTAGAGTAAAGTGATTAGGATTTGTCAGAGCCACAATGGATGTGCATGACTTTTAACAAGTACTTAATTTCTCTAAGTTTCCAGAACATGACCACGTGATCCCCTGTTTACGTTTAGAAGACGATATAACCTCTGTTTTGGAAAATTATTCTCAGTAGAAGCGGGCTGTTAAACTGGAAGTTGTATGTTGTGCTGTTTGGAGTTATTTCAAATTACTTGGATTCAAAAGGATTAATTCTGTTATTTTTCTAGAAAATACATGTACTCGTGTGAGATTCTTAATCAAAGACAGTTCTTATAAGAAATTTATTTCGATTTCCAAAACGGGAGTGATTATTCTTGTTTCTACAAGGAACTATAGACTTCAACACTACAGATTGCAGCATACGTCGTCGTCTTCCATCTTGGATTATTCGTCGGAATTCGAACTTGAAATCAGTAGAACATTTTGTTATTAGGACTACTAAAATTGTATTCTTGGATTATTCTTGGATTATTTTGGATTTGATTCTATAAAACCGCAAGTTCATATTTTTCACTCTTTCTTGTGTTAGGCCTACTGTTTATTCGAGCCTATATGCAGGAATAGTCTCATTCGTGAAAAAGTTTAAAGTACCGCAAAAAATTAGTTAAGTTGAAGTCATCCAACATGCTAATAATACATGGTAAGGAAAAACGTCACAATCAAAGAGAAGAAGGTCCACATAAAGCGAGTAACACAAATGCAAAGTTGAAATTATAGAAAGTCTAAAACTATTATTAATAATGATGATGATGAAATATCGGCGTCGTTGCCATCATTATCATTGTCATTATCATGATGCAACTGACATGATCTGTTTAATACTCAACACGTAGCATCTGTAATTGTTCTACAATTACTGCAAAATAGTTAATTCAGACATGTAACAGAATACATTTTTATTACGTGATACAGATAGAAGAAATTTAAACCAATTTCCATTTCCTCACGGAAAACAAAATTTCAATTTCAAATAAATTGGAAACCATAAGGACATTTAGCAATTTTTCTCCTAGAGTTAACAAAGTACGAATAAAAGTGGATATTTCTATCTCTTCTTGTTATAATTCTACTTTCTTAGGTAGAAACTACATTTTGTTAACATATTGTATTATATGCACTAACAAAACAGCTAATAAGTTTACCCTCTCCTTTTTATTCTTGCATTAGTACATAACATAAGTTACTCTTATTAAATGCATATAATTATACAATACCGGACAAATTTGACAAAAACTAAGGGTATACTGTGGGCAACACAGTTACTGTAATATACATGTACATACGGGTAACACAGTCTCTGTGTTTGTGAATCTACTGAGAGAGAGAGAGAGAGAGAGAGAGAGAGAGAGAGAGAGAGAGAGAGAATAAAAAATATTTATGTTTAGGTTATTCCTTCAGTAATGACTGTGCATGGAGAGAACATCTTTTCATATGGCTTTCCGTTTCACAGGAAATACGATGATGAATCTTAATGGTTATACATTCCAATGATATGACGCCAATGGTATGTTCCCTTTTCACTTCAATATCCTGAGAAATTCTATAATAAAAAAAAAACATAATATATTCATTAGATAGAAAATAAACGCGTTTGTTTGCTTGTGTGTTTTGTTTTTCACTGAGATATTCTTCGTTGAAAACACTTGCAAATATATAAAGTGCGCTATTGTATGTGTAATTAAACTCGAAGTCGAGATATCCGACTAGACGACTGTTCGAACAAAACGTGTACAATTCAAACCTTTTGGTATAAATTATAATGTTAGACATAGTGATGCTACTATTAATGGATTTGGTTAGGCACATCCCAATTTTTATGAAATGAGAAATTGATCTGTTTCATTGATTGTTGAAATTCCACGTATGCGTCGTCCCCAATGTTATCAGCCTCAATGTAAGACACATATTACCAAAAGATCGATGAACTAAGACTTACGATACAAAATGAACCCAACCTTGCAGTAATTGGACTATGCGAAACATTTCTAGAATGAAATGTATCCGACTACGCTATCTCTATTAACAACTTTGGTTTGGAAAGACCTGATCGAGCACAAGGCACAGGAGAAGGGATAGTCATGTACGTTTCAAATAACTTTACATGTAAGAGAAGAACAGATTTAGAAATTTCTACTATAGAATCAATATGGATTGAGTCAAGTTTCCTCAATAGTCAATCTATCTATATCTACTCAGCTTACCGACCTCCAAACTCCCTCTCATCATGTAATGAACCGTTTGAACACGAGTTAGAGGCTGCTTTATCTTCCAACAAGATAATTATCATGGGAGACTTTAATATTGACTTCCTATCTGATACTAACGTTAAATGGCTACATATGATACAACTACACGACCTTACACAGGACCTTCCAACAAGAGTAACAGCCTCTACTTCTACTCTGATAGACCACATCCTTCCAATCTCTACGAGATAAGCATACCATGTTTCCCTATTAGCGATCACTATCATATATGTGCAACTCGTAAACAACAGAGCGCAAAGAAAAACAACTTACACACTTATATGCAATACAGATGTTTTAAAATCTTTGCTGAAAATTAATTTCGTGCCTAAATATCATAAAACATTTAACTCAATAACTTTCCTAACATAGACCCACATTATGACTTGCCTATCTGGAACCACTGTTTTCTTACTATCCTAAATAAAAACGCCCCCCCCCCCATACGCATCAAAAGAATTAAATGATCAAAACAACCAGAATGTTATACCAATGAAATCGCACAAAGCAAACGAAACTACTATCATAATTATATAAAGACTTTACAAACTATCGTTTGTGGCGGAACAAAGTCAAATCAATCATGGTAAAACGAAAGAGTCCCTTTTTCAAAGAAGCCATCACCTAAAACTCTGATAACAGATCCATCTGGAATCGCTTACGAAATCTAACTTCAACAAAACCTTGGTCAATGAAACCCCTAGCTCAGTGAGAAATTATAGTTGATGACACTAGTTATACTGATGAGCTCGATATTGAAAACCAAATGAACCTCTTTTCTTTAAGTCATATATCCCAAACTCTTCACAGGTCTAATCTTACAGTGCCTAATTTAAACAAACGTACTAAATTCGTGAATGAAAGGGTAGAGTCAACATTCCCTTAATAACAACAAATTACATTTTTGATATTCTCAATAAACTTAGCACAAACAAATCAGCTAGTCTAGATAGAATTCACCCAAAAACTCTGAAAATGTCGGCTTTATCAAACTCGGAGTCGTTGAAAGAAATAATTAACTGTAGTATCACTTCCTGTAAATTCCCGGAGTCATTGAAGTTAGCAAAAGTATTCGAAATTTATAAGGGAAATGAAATAAACGACCCATCCAACTATCGACCCATATTTGTTATATCTGTACTTTAAAATATCATCAAAAAACGTGTCGACAAACATATTTTCAGATATCTTGATAAGCACCAACTCCTCAATAAATCACAATCAATATATCTCCGAACTAAGTCATATCTCAAGTGGTGTTCCTCAAGGATCTATATTAGGACCTTTTCTTTTTCTAATATTTATCAATGACATAGCCTTGTATCCAGCGCACACTTACACAGATGTTTTCGCTGACGACTCTACATTGCATTTATCTGGAAAATCTCGAGACTCCATTAAAAATAAACTTCAAATCGACCTCGGTTCGGTGTCATCAAAACAAAATGCATATTAATATCTCTAAAATGAAATGTATGACAAACGGAAGAAGGTAGCGTCTATCTATTAACATGGATTTACTTCTAACTCAAAATGGCTTAGACGTATCTATTGTCAAAAATCAAAAACTTCTTGGTATCTACAGTGATCAACACCTCAGCTGGAATTGCACATACCGTCACCTATGTGCAATGGTAGTCAAAGGAGTAATTCTGTTAAATTTGCTTCCGAAATTTCTACCTCCCGAATCACTTGAACATTATTTTTCGGGTGATATACTACCACTAATAATTTACGGCTGTACATATCATAGTCACCACTTTGATGAACTAGCCTTACCAGTGAGTACACATTGTAATAACTGAGTCCAATGCTCCCTAGGCCATTTCAAATTTTCAGCAACCTTTTCAAAACGAGTAAATTATTTGTCTACTTCTTTTTCACTGAAAGGGGGCACTAATCTAATATTCTTTGCAAGATCAAAACGTCAATATGGATTTGAAAGATGAACGTACTTTTCACTTGCCAGTTCCATTTCATTCATTCTACACTGATATTCCCTCTCTTCCTTCCCTCTTTGCATTTGCATTTGCATCTCTCTCTCTCTCTCTCTCTCTCTCTCTCTCTCTCTCTCTCTCTCTTCCTTTTGTATTTGTTCCTTTTGTAACTGCATTTATCTTTCTTTCTCATTTTCTTCCGCTTGTAATCCAGTTATAATCTGTCCAGAATTGTTTTGTTTTCACGTCTGCAGTGACTACCTATACAAAAACGTATTCTTTAATTTCAAGGAACAATGACATATAAGTCTTTAAACAGTCTTTCTCCAGATTATATCTCGAACCTAACTGAACTAAGATCATCAAATACTGAGCGTAATCTCAGATCGACGACTAAAAACGATCTCCAGATTCCGTGGTCAAAAACCAATCATTACAAAAACTCATTTACTGTATCAGCACCTACTGTATGGAATTTCATACCACTGAGGTTACGTAATTCAAATTCCCTTGCTTCTTTTAAAATATCATTTGAGAAATTCTTGACCAGCTGGAATGACATATTAAAGGCTCTGAATAGAAAACTGATATCCATACATAATATGTCCATATCTTATTCGATATAATTAACACGTACGACTTATGCTGAAATGTATGTACCTGTGTATAGAATATTGTTCATATGCGTATATGTTTCCTAGTATAGTCAAACATAGTCATTCATATTAAATATGTATGAATGAGTGTACATCGATACCTGATTATGTGCATATTATTTTTTTTATTAACATAGCCAATTACAAAAACTGAGGACCTCATTGCAGATTGGTCAGTCATGACCAAATGTGTTATCATCGTTAAAGAAAGTTGCTTGTTATTACTGTTATTATTATTATTATTATTGGTAGTAGTAGTAGTAGTATTTTTCCGGCGTGAATAAATTTCTTTTGGCGCCATTCTATCAGCTGCGAAACTCCAAACTCAGCAGATATTTTAAATGTATGCGACCTTATTATGTGAGTATGAGTTTTTAAACTATTTCCAGGATTATTCCGTGGGATTCTGGCTTACACGATGCTTTCAATTGCGGTGTGAAAAATAAACAAGGAATGGCAAGGTACAACCAATACTGCCACCGTCAACGTAAACAAAGGCACAAAAACATCAACAAGAAAGCATCCGTTGCATATTTTAGCTGTCGAATAATGACAATAGTCCGACACTTTGTAAATTAAAATGAAATTCACAGTTTGTGCAGGCACCGGGGGGGGGGGGGGAGGCATGGCAAGCTCTCACAACTGCTCCTTTTGTCTGAAACAAAAATGCGTGAACGACTAAACATTCATTCACGCATAGGTAGCTAAACATCCGTCTTCACTGTCTGCACGGGGCTCGAAAACAATCAGTAGAAGATTCGGTTTGTATATTGTATTTCCATTCTTGTTTTGTTCGCAGCTTTCGTCGGTAACCAAAATTACCAAAAACAAAATACAGAAAGAGCAAACGGTTAACCACTACCAAGATGCCCCCACCTCTCTCTTACACAGATCTATCCTTCTATTCGTTAACCAGAGACGCGTATATCGGGAACATTCAGTTTAACCACGTCTGCTAAGAGACGAGCACTTCTTTCAATCAACATGTGTAGGGGGTGTCTACTATTTCTTGTGTTGCCCCCAAAAAAGATTGTAGCCTGTTTGTACCCCAGCCCGCATGCTCTTGCAGATGATATGCTGATACACAACCGATAGACATTACGACAAATTTCACATCACTGACATAGTAGTACCGGTAGGTAAGACACACACACACACACACACAGACACACTTAAGAACAATATCGTTCATGCCTGCGCTGACAAGCCATAGTCTACGAACATAGATGCATACAAAGATTAGGACGTAACTTACAGAACTCGTCAGTGATACACAAATGTAATATCGTCCTGTTAAATTTGTTTATCGATATCCCACAATGATCTTTATTTGTTCTACTGCCAAATCTTGCACACTGTAACTCCTTGTTTTTGTACGGCTACATGTTATTGTATATCGTTGTTGACTAAAATTGTCTAATGTAATACAAGCTGACATCAAGTGTTTGCCTTGTCTACTGGCACATGACGACGTTTAGAGCTAATATCGTAATCTAACACACCTGATCTATATCGTAATATTAAGCACCTGATTTCATTTTGGATTAATTTGGTGTTTGAGTGCACATCAACACATACAGGCTGTTTAGTGCTGACGCGATTAGTATAAAGTGCCTTGCCAATGAGCAGACCACTGAGGCCAACTTAGTCTGATCTGATGGCAGGATTCCAACGCGCGCTCTTCAGACTGGGAATCCAGCATGCTGAGCTAGCATGACTCACCTAAACACATGATTAAACATGTCGGTATTGACAACTGTCTATGACCATCATTGGGTTTAAAATAATTATTTCATGTTTAGTGACCACAGATTGAAAATAAGCAAATAAAATCAGCATGACCACAAGAACTTGACACTGTTCACAGCCCAAATTAATAAAAATAAATTTACACACACACACACACACACACACGATTACTTTGCATTTAGAAGTAAGTGCTAATTTTATTTTGTCGTGGCATTGTTATCTTTACATGCTTCATGTAACAATTCATCAGGCTAATAAGTTGTAACTTGTTTTCAGATTCATCGAAAGTGAGCACCGAGAGAAATCAATAAAAAAAAAAATCATAAATAATAAGGAAATATCCAACATTTCAATTAAGCCACAAACCTACAAACTTGTAAAAATACCATAATTTGTGTAAAATTCCCTAGGGCTGAAGTGGTCAACTTGTAAAGTGACCATAAGACAAGCATTATCGTTGGTGTTTGAACGATTCAAACTTAAGGAGGCTCCCTTTAGGAGCAGGGGTATCTTTAGATAAATATACAACAAACTGTTATACTTGAATTTAACGCCTCGCCCCTTTCCCCACTCCAACGCGCTTGGCCGACAAGAGGATGGAGCAACTAGGGATACATCCCCAAGGCCCGGACCCGTAAGGGGGCCCGGACCGAACAACACTTTTTCATTTTATAAAAGAAAAAATTCGTTTGACCAAGAACTAGGAGAGGCACGGGTATTTCTTACCCCAGGGCCCGTGATCGCTCTCTACGGCCCTGCCCAGGCAAACTCAACGTAACACCGCTATTCAACACAGGAAAAGGGTTTCTACGGGCACAAGGAAGAAAAGATGCTCTTGGTTTTGATTAGTCTAAGTTTCTTGGTTCTTTTTTGCTGGCAAATTTCAGGATAAGTTCTGAATTCCTTAGTCCAGACGGTACTATCTCAAAAGCAATGAGGGAAATTACAGTCAGTTTTTACATGCTTAATCTGTCACCTGAGCAAATGTACCGCCTACCGGTAGATAATAATGAATCACAGCAAGTTGTTGTTGTTGTTGTTGTTGTTAGGTTTAACAACATTTTTCAGCACACGATAGGCTATACATGGCGGCCAGTATTAATGGTGGAGGAAGAACCCGGGAAAACCCCGGAAAGAACCACCGACCCACGAGAAGCTACTGGCAAGCTTTCTCACATACCCACATTGGCCGAATCTGAGACTCGAACCCACGCAGACATAGTTGAGATGGCAGTGGTCCGTAACGGAGAGCACTTTAGACCACTCGACCACTCGGGGCCCCCTCAACCACAGCAAGATTCATATTCGTAGGAAGGGAAGTTTGTGGAGATGAGAATGTATCGATGACAGCAGATGGTTTATTTTCAAATATCGCAAATGATGATTGTGACTGAACAAACAATTAGACAAAAAATCAAACATAACCCAAATACAAAAGTGACAGAATGTGAACTTTTGTACATCATGCAGTTGGTTACATTAGATGTCAATAACAATGTTTTATCCCTGGTTAAAATGCCTACGTAGCACTCTCAAAATATATTCTAAACAAAGTTCAGATTTGTCCGTCAAGTCTTAAAAAATACGGATTTTGCGTTGTAGCTTACGTGTCCATCGTATATGCGGAAATATGTAAATAAACATTTTTTATGCTAATAAATATCAAAATCAATCAAAAACCATTACAGTGAATAATGAAAACGTATCCCATAATACATAGATTATATATTAAGATTATTATTATTTGGTGAGTAAACATGTTTACTTGGATTTAATTTCAAGGCATTGGTTTTCCCCTCGGAAATTCCTGGTCTACCCTAATATTTGCCACGTTCTTTACTGAGATTTAATTAAGAGTCCTGACAATGTTTACAACAAAGCATTTTATGGAAATGAGCTTTTGACCTGGTCCTCTTTTGTTTCTTAGATATTAATATATAAGTTTGGAGTCAACAGTATTATTTTATTAACATCTAACTAGTGGAACAAGTCTTTTAGATGTGTTCATTTGAATTTTATTTGAATTGCAAAGTGCTTATTAATACTTTCGGACTAAATAACTCGTTGTGGATTGTTGTGAATTCATTTAGAGACATTTTGGATTATATCAGTATGAATATTAAGACTGTTAGCACATTCATACTATTGCATGCAATTGGTACATCAGCACATTCGAGATCGGAATTCATTTGGAACATCAGTTGAATTCATTTCTAATACTTTTTTACTTTGTACTTGTCATAGAACTTTTAGTACTATTTTGAATTGAATTGAATTCGCATTGTGTAAATTATTTTTAAATTTTCACTTTTGTATTCTATGGAAATAAATTATTTGTTGACTTTTACAAAATTTGTTGGTGTTTGCTCTTTTCGTTGAATTAGTTTAAGACCATAGATTCGTTACAATATAAAGTATGGAAATTAAGATAAAAGTTGTAAATCGTACGCAATGATCACTGTGTTGTCCAAAGGCGAACTGCATTGAAATACATACTTAAGAAACTAATGATGACTCAGTTTTTAAAAGCATATTGAAATGCATTTTATATTAAAAACTAAAACTTATATTTGAAACAACTTTAAGACAACAAACATGGAGTTGATCATTTGCGATAAGACATCAATACATGAGCATTATATCCTCCTGAAATAGTACGGTTTATCAGGTTTGTCCGCTATAATGAATTTTAAATTCTTCATTTAACGACAACACGTTCATTTACAGTAGCTTTCTTCGCTAACTATCACTGATTATGAATGCTTTCTCAATGAACACGTTGGAGATGACTGGTCTTCGCCGTAAACCACATATTACTACCAATTCAGATTGAGCTTAGGATAAAATGCAAATACCAAACTGGAAAATGTACAACCTATGAAGAATGCGTTGGCAGACTTGGTGGCAGTCGCTACAATGTGTTCACAGATTTGCATACAGAAAACCTATCTTGCCCAAAACTGCATCTGATATACTTTTATTTCAACTGAGCATAGTAGCAACTACCTATATCAAATTTGATGCTGACAACCCCAGGCAATCCTTCAACGTACCTGTTAAATGAGGAGAATTTCAGACAGGAAAGTCTGATTCTTAATGTTATAAACAGGTAGAACGAACTAAAACATGCCAGTTTTTCAAATACTAACACATGGAGAATCGACCATGACATAGGTACATACTGGCTGATCTAAAATTCAGATTTGACAGCGCTATGCTGGAGTGTGTCTGTGTGTGTGTGTGTGCGTGTGTGTGTGTGTGTGTGTGTGTGTGTGTGTGATTTGGATTTTTAACGTAGCTTTAAAAAATTTTCAGTCATATCGCTACGATGTCTGCAGTGTGGCAGTTTTTAGTGATGTCTATCACTGGGGCATCATGTCGCAGACATGTAGCGTGATGTCCCACCCAGTCACATTATCCCGACACCAGGCCGACCAGTCCTAACACTAACCTCGTAATGCTGAGCGCCAAGCAAGGCAGCTGTTAGTACCATTTTTGTATGCTGGAGTAAACAATGATTCACAAAGCATCTCTAGAATATGAGACGGCTGTCAATCCAGTTCTTATGAATGTTACTTTTAGCATATTTCAAAAAGATACATAATGTTTTAAGCCAATTTCCCGGTACGGGGTAAATCAGTTGCATTGAGCCAGTACAGGTAGCCTGACCATAATTGTCTGTGAATAACAAACCAAGAAGTTTAGTTCACAAAATCGTATTCACCTTCGTAATTGATATATCCATCTCCGTCTAGATCTGCTTCCTTTATCATCTCATCTACCTCCTCATCAGTAAGACGTTCCCCGAGGTTAACCATAACGGATTTGAGCTCAGATGGCGATATGAGACCATTATTGTCCTTGTCGAATACTTTAAACGCCTCTTTTATTTCATCCTCTGTGTCTGTCTCTTTCATCTTTCTACCCATCATCTGCAGGAATTCGTCAAAGTCTATTGTGCCATTACCTGGAGAGAGAAAAACACACCCTCTTCAAAATCAATTTAAATTAGTGTTTTCTCTGAAAGCATGTGCAAGACTCAGAAAAAATGATGTTACTCCTAGTTTATTTAGAGAGATGAAAAATATGCATAAATAGACACAGATATTGAAGAGCTAGTGACCTCACTGCGAACAAAAGACAAAATGAAAATTTGGAAATGCAATTTTTTCTTTAAAAAATACAAAGAATTCATTTCTAATCTCTGTGGTGGATAAATGCGATAGTTTTTTATCCTCTTCTTTTTCCTTGTTTGAACAAGCAAACTATAAAAGCTAAACACAAAACTTTCCAAATTCTTTATGAAATTGAAAAACCAAAAGTAAATTTAAGCTCTTGGTTTGACAACTGCTAATGCGGCCGTGATTGTATGTTATATCTTCAAGTTTGTCAATTTCCTTACATCCATAAAGCGCCATTTGTAAGTTTAGTTATGGAAGTTTCTTTAGACGAACATTAAAGGGCGTATTATTTTTACATTTTAGTTAAGGTAAATTTAAATTAGTTCAGTTCAGTAGCGAATATTGTTTTAAGTTAACCTTAGTGTATTTACTCTCCTAAATTGATAATAAACGTATACTTTTCAGTAGTACCATGCACGATAACTCAGCAATGGAACGGGTAAGTCTCCAGTTGTGTGGTAGAAGTAAAATAGGGGTCTCTCAAGGTATCAATACACTAATCAGGTTCCTTATACATGTTCTTTATATTTATTTTATGAAATCTAGTGCATTGTTTAGTACATTCACCGACTTGAGGATGTAGAGTAGGTCTGATGCAATCTCCTGTATTTCGTAAACAACGTTCCTACTAAATTGCGCGGGCGCGTCCGCGCAGCTGTTCAGACATCCCCGCGCATCGCAATCGACGAAGATCTAAACAATTTGCTCAAGTCACCTTAATGCTTGCACAATGCAGCGCGCATAGCGCGCACATATACCATTCGCTTAGAGGGAACGTTGGTCGTAAAATGTGACTATGGAGGCAGGAGCCACGGTGGCCTAGTGCTTAGCGTGCCGAACTCATGCCCGAAAAGGTGCCGGTTCGACCCCTAGCAGTGGATCAAACCCGAACGGCTATCGTTGAATGTCCTTGGGAAATTCACTTTACTGCAACTGCCTCTGCACCAAAATAATTACTGTAAAGTTTAACACCAAATCAAACCACGCCAATGAGATGCGACAACTCTATCTTACCTAAGTTGGGTATATGTCAGGTTTCATTTTCTAAACAAACTGTTGTGTCTCAGTAAAATTTGCTACAAATTAGAGTATTGTGACCTTTTTTCTGGAACAAAGGGTTGCTCTGTCAGCCTGTAAGTTCAGTTTCTTTCCAAGGACAACAGGGACTTGGAACAAATTACCAAAAACAATTGCAGAAGCTCATAACTTGGCATCTTACAAGTAGGAGCTTTCCAACATCTAGTCAGCTAGACATGGGTGGATGGATATATGTATAGAATCAACATGTTCTTATATGTTTATGTTTTAATGCTGCTTACTAATGAATGCAAGTAAAATTGTTCATTCAGTGGAGTAGCAACGTTTTCTATGTGGACGATAATAGACTAATATATATCTTGGCTCACTTATTTCAACTACTAGACAACTTTATAAACGAGAACCTCGCCCTCGATGAATAGAAAAATATGCCAACTAAACAATGTTAACTAGGACATATATACACGTAACTACATGATTACGATGTTATAAACCGAAAAGCATTCACTCACTTTAAAAAAATGCGGTTATTATACATTAAATCCAGTAAGTAAATGGAAACTGTAAAATGCAATAGTTATGAAGGACAGAACATTTTGTTGTTGTTTTGGGGTTTAACTCCATTTCTCATCGCTTGAAAGGATATATATGGCGGCATGAACCACCGCCCAAATTTAAGCTACTAGCAGCTTTCTCAAAAATTCACATTGGCCGAGCCCGAGATTGAAACCAAGCGGATAGAGGTGAGTTGGCAGTAATCGGTAAAGGCGAGCGCTTATGACCACTCGGCCACCCGGGGCCCCAAGGACAGAAGAAAAGAGAAGAGATGGTAAACGCAACACTGCTTGTATCAGGTGTAAGCAGTACGTATGCAAACATGAAACTCATTCTGGAGATTCGATGGCTTAATATTTTATACTAAAAGCCACAATTCATGAAAGATATACGTGTAAGTGTGGTATGACGATAAAAAAAATATAGAGTTTAACAGATGTGAAAAAGAACGTCTAAAATATCAAAATGAGAAATCTGATAATATAAAAAGGAGATTGAGAATAAAAAAGAAAAAATATATGACACGGAGAGAAAAAAGCTAAGGCTGAGTGTGTAAAGGAATGGAAAACGAACAGAAAAGAGCAAATAAGTAGTTTTACATGATTTAAATAAAATTATGAAAAAATAAAGTAAAAGTCGTGCCCTTATCGATGAGTCAGTGTAACAAGATCAGCAAAGCCAGACCTCTCACCTTTTACTATATAGTTTTGTATCTGAAATAACAAATCATATTCAGTGCATCTTCTTATATCTATTTTTAATCCTCCAAGACTGACAATCTTTGATTATTAAATAGTCTGGATGTTCTCTTTTTATCCACCAAGACTGGCAATCGTGGACTATTTATTAGTTTTGATGTTCTCTTTTTATCCACCAAGACTGGCAATCGTTGATTATTTAATAGTCTGGATGTTCTCTTTTTATCCACCAAGACTGGCAATCGTTGACTATTTAATAGTCTGGATGTTCTCTTTTTATCCACCAAGACTGGCAATCGTGGACTATTTATTAGTTTTGATGTTCTCTTTTTATCGTCAAGACTGGCAATCGTTGACTATTCAACAGTCTGGATCTTCTCTTTTTATCCACTAAGACTGGCAATCGTGGACTATTTATTAGTTTTCATGTTCTCTTTTTATCGTCAAGACTGGCAATCGTTGACTATTTAATAGCCTGGATGTTCTCTTTTGATCCACCAAGACTGACAATCGTTGACTATTTAATAGTCTGGATCACTTTTTATCCACCAAGACTGGCAATCGTTGACTATTTAATAGTCTGGATGTACTCTTTTATCCACCAAGACTGGCAATCGTTGACTATTTAATAGTCTGAATGTTCTCTTTTTATCCACCAAGACTAGCAATCGTTGACTATTTAATAGTCTGAATGTTCTCTTTTTATCCACCAAGACTAGCAATCGTTGACTATTTAATAGTCTGAATGTTCTCTTTTTATCCACCAAGACTGGCAATCATTGACTACTAAATAGTCTGGATCTTCTCTTTTTATCCACCAAGACTAGCAATCGTGGACTATTTATTAGTTTTGATGTTCTCTTTTTATCCTCAAGACTGGCAATCGTTGACTATTTAATAGTCTGGATGTTCTCTTTTTATCCACCAAGACTGACAATCGTTGACTATTAAATAGTCTGGATCTTCTCTTTTTATGCACCAAGACTGGCAATCGTTGACTATTTAATAGTCTATATGTTCTCTTTTTATCCACCAAGACTGACAATCGTTGACTATTAAATAGTTTGGATCTTCTCTTTTTATGCACCAAGACTGGCAATCGTTGACTATTTAATAGTCTATATGTTCTCTTTTTAAGCACCAAGACTGGCAATCGTTGACTATTTAATAGTCTATATGTTCTCTTTTTATCCACCAAGACTGGTTATCGTTGACTATTAAATAGTCTGGATGTTCTCTTTTTATCCACCAAGACTGGCAATCGTGGACTATTTAATAGTTTTGAAGTTCTCTTTTTATCCTCAAGACTGGCAATCGTTGACTATTTAATAGTCTGGATGTTCTCTTTTTATTCACCAAGAATGGCAATCGTTGACTATTAAATAGTCTGGATCTTCTCTTTTTATGCACCAAGACTGGCAATCGTTGACTATTTAATAGTCTAAATGTTCTCCTTTTATCCACCAAGACTGGCAATCGTTGACTATTAAATAGTCTCGATGTTCTCTTTTTATCCATATCAAAGATTCCAAATAGTTTCTGCCTCTACATAATCGACAATTTCAGCAAAATATTCCGTAAGATCTAAATTCATTAAATATATGTGATTTCTTTAATTCTTTCTGACTAGTTGGTGATCTGAATATTAGTTGCTTTAACCGACCAGTCAAATTTCCAAAGGGTGGAACTTAGGTACGTGTTCGATGGAACTCACGGGCGGATCCAAAACTGGAGGTGGAGTCGGCGCCTCTATTACCCTCCACCAAAGAATGACCGAAACAACCACAATATTTAAACGTTTCATGGAGTAAGTTTTCTTTAGAGTTCGATTGTTAAACGCTTTCCATGGAAACGCTTAAAATGCAGGAGTTTCGTCCCCTTGGCCCCCAAAGAGGGATGGGGACTTCCGTCCGTAAGATCCCTTGTCTTCTTGTTTACGCTTCCCTAAACGATATTTCTGGGTCCGCCCCGGAACATTCATATCTCAGATGAATATTTAGTCGTTAACAATTAAAAAATAAACTTTGTGCAACAGATATAAAGTTACTGAACGGTAATAATAGAAAATGAATGTTTCACGAATCGATCGAAGCAAGTAATTTTCTTACCTAGACTTTCATACTTTATGATATGTGCGTATCAACAGGACAGCGATTTTAGAACACCATCATGACAAATTTCGACCAAATTTTCGTAACACGTTAAGCCCCCCCCCCCCCAACCGATTTCCGATTTCTTCTCCACTCCACTATCCTTGTGCACCAGCCTGTCTTAACAATTGATTTCGATGGATATAAATACTTGATACCAGTAAGACTAAAGGAAAGGCTTCAAACTTTTAGATGAAAATTTCTAGCGACTATAAACTTACCATCAACATCCACCTCCCTGATCATATCTTCTAATTCCTTTTCGGAGGGGTTCTGCCCTAAAGATCTCATAACCGACCCAAGTTCTTTAACAGAAATATCGCCATCACCATCCTTGTCGAACAAACTGAACGCCTCTCGAAGTTCTGCGAAAAAATGTTCGTTTAGATAGATAAATAGTTAGGTACGCAGATAGATAGTAAGTAATACGTAGAATCATCACATGGTTACTTTTGATAAAAACAGTCGTTCTAATAAAAGTTTACCACAACATTCAGGTAAGAATATATACTATAAACGCTTAGCACACAATTTCTCTTACACTCATTTTCAGACAACTCCGGTGGCCTAGTAGTTGGAGCGTCCGTGTCGGATGCGAGAGGTCGCGGGATCGAACCACGGCCGAGTGATACCAAAGACTTAAAAAATGGTACTAACAGCTGCCTCGCTTGGCGCTCAGCATTAAGAGGTCAATATTATGGCTGGTCGGCCTACTGTCATAATAATGTGACTGGGTGGGACATCATGCTACATGTAGGCGGCAAGATGCCCCAGTTCATGATATCACTATAAACTGCCACACTGCAGACATCGTAGTGATATGACTGAAAAATTGTTAAAGCTACGGTAAAAAATCAAAATCACACACACACACACACACACACTCTCTCTCTCTCTCTCTCTCTCTCTCTCTCTCTCTCTCTCTCTCTCTCGTCCTTTTCAATATTTATAAAACATTTGGTTAACACCTCTTTGCACTGATCTGTATAGCAAACGTTGAAAAACCGAATCCAAGTTTCGATCATGCTTAATTTGTGAGTAATTAATGTTCATTATCCACATTGACTGATTTTGTTCGTACACTGAGAGATCCCTAAGAAAACTAAATTACTTCTTATCAGAAAGTTCGTTTCAGAAGTAGTAATAACCGTCATAAGTGTAGATATTCGCATGTACTTTGATACAATTGCAGGAAATAATAATCCAAAAACCATTTGAGTATCAAATAATATGTGTAAATATATTATTACATTGTTCAAATACAGCGCGACACCCCGTAGTTTGAAACTCATTAAAACATACATGACTATTCCGACTTTCTGTGTTATCAATAGTTGTTGTGTAGCTTTAAATGACATTCTGACCACATAGCATTGAACATCCCCCACAATAATTATGTACGTTTGTATTTGAATAAAATCAAGATATCATCTGTCCATGGAAGTTTGTAGTATAGCAACAGAAGCAATATAAACAAATCATATTTTTCTTGATAATAATTTACTACAGTGATCAACATAATTTTGAATGTGTAGCAGAAACATTTAGCCAAAATACTAAGATGACACATGAGGCATGAGGCTTGTTTGGGGGGTGGGGGTGTCTTAAGAAAGCATGTTGAAACCTGTATGTACCAGAATGTTAGGATTGGGTTTGCTATTCTATTTTTTTTTTCTCTCAACTTTCTCAATGACTAAGCTAACTAAATTAACTTATTATTAATAAATTTCGTTTGAATCAAGTATTCCCTCACTTTTTAAATCAGAACGACTTTACCGCAATTTAACAACTGCCCTTTTGGGACTGTATGACTGTGTAGTTTACCAAACGGACAGGCACGATCACACACGAAAACGTGTGTCTACGTGGCCCGCGATATTTCGACACACGAAAACGTGTGTCTGCGTGGCTAGCGATATTTCAATATTTCAGATAGGGTTGATGTTAAAAAAGTCACGCATCATAGTTTGTCATTCTGCTCAGTCAGCTTACAGAGTTGTTAAAAACAGATGTTTTCAATCCAATTCTGCTATCAAAACAAATAAACAAATAAATAAATAGCTTTCCTTGCTCTCTTTTCGATATAATCACAATTTTTATTTAACATCCGACAACCATCAAACTATCACAATCCGTGATTCTTACTTCATGGTTACTTCCTTTTTACAACATAATCACTAAGTGTTGGTCTCCCCATTTACACAGATGCAAACTAACTGTATATAAATATCCGCGCTTGACCGAAACGAAAGGAAGGATTTTGACTTCTTTTTTTTAAATTGCAAAACTGAAGATGCGTTTATAAATTAAATGTCTGGTGGTTGGCGTTGTATCATGCTAGTTTTGGTATTCATAGTTTTGTTTGGGAAGTCTTTTATTTCCAATGTTTGGAAAATAATTTCACAAGGCACGTCTTGATCTGACATGAATGACGCATACACTGTAAATACACAGTTGACTTTTCAGTGTTACCTCTGACCTCGGTTTCGTGTTGTTGCCGACTAGTATATCGACAATAAAAAGGGTAGAATTACATCATATAAAGAGAGACATCTAAATGCGTCTTTGATATAAAGGTAGAGGTCTTTGATATAGAAGGTAACATACCCGCTATCTGCTCGTCTGTCAATGGATCGGGCTCCACCTAAAACAATGAAAACTGTAAATTTGATACACTAAATATATCCAGCTGAATAGCAAGAAATAAAAAGATTTTTAAGCTGGGAATAGTTCATCCTTAGACTAATAGACGCAAAAATAGAATACAATTTTTGGCGGTAATCTTGCTACTATAATAGGTATAAATCAATTATATCTAACAGGTAACTGAAAAGATTAAGATCCATACATAATCACACAAAGACAAAATTGATCAAAATCAGCATAGCTTTGTTTTCTTATCTGAAATTTAGGTTTTTAAATGTTGACTACTCTCTCCTAGATGTATGACTACCATGTAAACCATTCCTTTTTTTTGTCACACGATTTGTTTGATATTTTGTGCAAGATATCATATATCTAATGTTCAGGAAGACATTCCCTTTATATATCATTTGCGATCCCAATATGCGTTTGCACGTTATATATTACGTTGTCAAGCCTACGAGACCTGTGATGAAACTGTAAACAGAAGCATAAATCTACACACCAAGGATTAGATCATGTCCGTCCGTGTTCCCTCCACAATCTTGCATAAATCCATTTTAAATAAAACGACCAGGGTTAAGTGTGAATATCGATCTGACAGGCTCTAAACAAGTCTTACAATTTTATTTAGGATAAACTTTAAGATCTTAGAGATCCGAAATCATTCCGGAGACAGTACACGTGTACTTGGATCCATTAAACTATGTAACACAATTTTTGTTATTTCGTAATTGCTTATGCCTTGAAAGTATAGAAAATGACTATTATTCCCCACAAACTTTGTATTTGTGACCAGGACAGTGATATTTTGAAATATACCTATTTCCAATGAACGGGCGAAATTGTCTCTTTTCGTTCATATAAAGTGAGAAAAAAACGACAACATATGAATCAAAATTAACATATATTTATATTAAAGTAATACAAAAATGACTACAAAAGAGTTAGAAGCGAGTAGTTTTTCGAGATTTACGATTATATTGTAGATCACTTTCACGAATCAGCCCCCAAATGTAGTCTCCCATCATGTTTTCGTTACACTGTCCTTAGTAGCGGCGTTCAAAGTCCAGTATATCCTGGTGGAAGAGTTCGCCTTGCTCCTCAGAGTACGCTCCTGTGTTCTCCTTCAATTCATCAGGATGAGCATCAAGGATATGGACTTTGAGGTGCATCCTGCAGCCCATTGTGTCGTAGTTCTTCACCAGAGCCTCATCCAGCTCCACGTACTTTTCGGCTTTGTGATTACCCAGGAAACCTCGAACCACTGCCACAAAGACGTTCCAAGCCGCTTTCTCCTTACTGAGCTTCTTGGGGAATTCAATGCACTCCAGGATCTTCTTTATCTGTGGTCCGACGAAGACACCGGCTTTGACCGTTGACTCAGACAGCTTAGGGAAGAAGTCTTGAAGGTACGTGAAGGCTGCTGATTCCTTATCTAGAGCTCTGAAAAATTGTTTCATAAGGCCCAGTTTGATGTACAGTGGTGGCATCAGCACCTTCCGGGGGTCCACCAGTGGCTCGCACTTGACGCTGTTCCTCCCCACAGAGAACTCGGTCCGCTGTGGCCAGTTCCGCCTGTGGTAGTGCGCCTTGGTGTCCCTGCTGTTCCAAAGGCAAAGCTAGCAGGGAAACTTGGTCAAACCGCCTTGGAGACCCATCAGGAATGCCGCCATTTTGAAGTCTCCGATGACCTCCCAACCATACTCATCATACTTCAAGGCGTCCAGCAAGATCTTGATGCGGTTGTAATCCTCTTTGAGGTGCACCGAGCTAGCCAAGGGAAGAGACTGGTACTTGTTCCCATTATAGAGCAGCGCAGCTTTGAGGATCCTGAATTAGCTGTCAGTGAAGAGGCGCCACTCATTCTGGTTACAGGCGATTCCGATTGCCTCGAACAGACTGGTCACATTGTGGCAGGCGCAGAGCCCATCTTGACGGATGGAAAAGCTAGAAAAAGCTTGGTGATGCTTCCTCTGATCTGAGACTTGCACACTTTCATCCAACAAGTTCCACTGCTTGAGCCTAGACGTCAAAAGCTCGGCATTGTATTTAGTGAGACCAAGATATCTGATCAAGTCGTTGGGGTCTTTTTGGTTGGAGTAATATGGGTTTATTTCCTGAGCTCCACATCTGAAATTGTCATCTGGATCTACAACGTCTTAAACGCTCTCTGACTTGCTGATCTCTTCTAAAGACGGCTGCTCTCTCTCCGGAGGAGTGGATACGGGGAGCTCAGGGCACCGGGGCGATGTATGAAGGAAGGTCCGGATACGTGATAGCATGTGCATTTTTGCCAGTCCGACGTTTGGAAGGGTCCACCATGCAGAAGTAGCAGTTGCTTGAGTGGTCAGTTCGTTCCCGCCAAATTCAAACTTCATGGCACTCTTTTCCCCCTACAAAAATAGTTATTCAGCCATTTCAGACATAGCAAAATGCGTCTGCCGTATGCATGCAGCCTCTTGATGCCATCTCAGAAAAATGCAGATATGTACCCACTTAGGCATCTGGATCTAAACTGAAATGGTGGGCTTAAGGTCCATGTATTTATATTACTATTTATATTAATGGAAAGTTCTAGAAAGTTCTAGACGTTACTCCAAGTTTACTCAGCATTGAATCTATCTTGAATGTTCTGGAAAAAGGTAAATTTCAAAATATCACTGTCCTGGTCACAAAAACAAAGTTTGCGAGAAATAAAAGCCATTTTCTATACTTTTGAGGCATAAGCGATTAGGGAATAACGCTTACTACCCAGAAACAAAAAACAACAAAATTGTTACACGGTGTTATCAATCAAACAATGTTGTATATGGTAACCTAAAGTAATATTTAAACTAAAAATCGTGTAATTGCATGCAGACATATTGCCTGCGGGCTTGGCTATTTAGCTTTTTAGAATAGGCCATTGTACCCCTACGCATGTCGTAAGAGAAGACTAACAGAGGCAGAAGCCACGGTATTTCAGTGGTCAGCGTGACGGACTCATGACCAAAGTAGCGTTATTTTTAATCCTACCAATGAGTCACCCCGCTTAGGCTACCTTGGTGCTTTCTAAGGCAAGGCAATTTGCTTCAATTACCTTAGCACTAGGAAACCTACTTACCGTAAAACACCAGACCAAAACTAAACAGTCAAAAACATAAAGTAACGAAGAGAAAGATAGATATCAAGAAGGATGGATGAGTGTATGTTTTAGTGGATATATGAACACAGATGGTAGGATAGACAAATGGTAATACAGTAGGTATGCTTGTATTATTGTATGTTTTAATGTATGTATGTATGTATGTATGTATGTATGTATGTATGTATGTATGTATGTATGTATGTATGTATGTGTGTGTGTGTGTGTGTGAGAGAGAGAGAGAGAGAGAGAGAGAGAGAGAGAGATTTGGATTTTTTAACGTAGCTTTAACAATTTTTCGGTCATATTGCTATGATGTCTGCAGTGTGACAGTTTAAAGTGATGTCTAGCATTGGGGCATCATGCCGCAGACATGTAGCATGATGTCCTAGTCAGTCATATTATCCTGACACCAGGCCGACCAGTCCTAATTATAACCTCTTAATGCTGAGCGACAAGCGAGGCAGTTGTTAGTACCATTTTCGTAAGTCTTTGGTATGACTCAGCCGGGGATCGAACCCACGACCTCCCGCATCCGAGGCGAACGCTCTAAGCCACCGGAGCGGTATGTCTGTATGTATGTATGTATGTATGTATGTATGTATGTATATATGTATGTATGTATGTATGTATGTATGTATGTATGTATGTATCTATATATGTATGTATGTATGACTTCATTTCTTCTTAAACAGAGATTACATAAGATTAATTAAATTCAGGATAATACAAAATCATGACAAAATAAGTAATCAACGTGACAAAAATACAAGAGTAGCACTGAGTAAGCTGAGTATTTGCAAAACGAAACATCGTAAAACATTCATTCATACAAATATATCAGTAGATATATCAGAACTAAATATCATTTAGTTTAGCATGGTACTTGTCTTCTTTAAACATTTGCTTGATGATGCTAATGATGCAATGGACTTTACAAATATAAAATCCTTCCTAATAAAGTAACTACATTGTCCCTCTAGATAAAAGGCAATGATTTTTAAAAGGTTCCAAGGTCAAAAATTGATAAAATAATTATTTTCTTTTACAAGGTCAAAGATTAAAAATGCTAATGTTCTTTAGAAAGTATTCAAAAGAAAACAAAAATGCTAAAAGATAAAGACCGTAAACAATATGAAAGAAAGTGCCAGATCGAATGTCCACAAATCATTGACGTACTATCTCGCTTCAAACGATGATGATGATGATGATGATGATGATGATGATGATGATGATGAAAAAGAACACAAAGAATTAATGAAGAATGAAGAATAATTTAGGACGATGATGTTTTACAACGGAATTCAGTATAAATCCAAGTCTTGGCACGATCAACACAGAGGTAGTTATTTTACTATGATAATTGAACTCTTGACGAAACGAATATATCATGAATTACCAGTAACAAAGCCATCGATGAAAATAAAAGTTTCTTAATAAAACATATGCATTAACTTGTCAGAAAATGGTATGTATACCATTCTTTCAGGAGGAATCTGGTCCGTTGATAATTATATCAGTACCGATTATAGTATGCATTCATTACCAATCAAGAGGATAGTCTTTCAAGAACAAAGGTGAGGTAGAATCCATTGGACTTAAAACATTCGCGAGTAATCCTTAGTAGAAGTTTTGTATCATGTCATAGTTACAATTTAAGTTGGCAAGAAAATGCAATTAAAATTTGGATTAATTCTCGTGTAAATAAATGTGATCGCACGAGAGCAACATTGATCTCACCCCACCCACCCACCCGTGTCCAAGATTACAGCCAATGAAATAATGTAAAGACTGCATTACACAGAGATAAATATAAATACTGATATACAAGACCCATTATTGATTTGGAACTGAAATACAGTTCATGTAGAAGAAAGAGTATGATCAGGTGAGATATGCATATGATTTTGCGTCTGTCAAAATGTGTTCTCAAGGTAATGAATAACTTAGGAGTTTGTGTCGTGACAGGGTTAAT
Source organism: Sinohyriopsis cumingii (assembly GCA_028554795.2). Taxonomy (NCBI): domain Eukaryota; kingdom Metazoa; phylum Mollusca; class Bivalvia; order Unionida; family Unionidae; genus Sinohyriopsis; species Sinohyriopsis cumingii. The sequence goes on from CM068825.1 coordinate 34,127,860, forward strand.
ATCGAACCTATAAAGTACAGCATACAATTTGTACGCACTACTCCACTACTACATTCGCAGTTATAAAGACACTCTCTTCAAACTGTTGAGATTAAATTATCAACAAAATGTAGTAAACTTTACTTACCATTGCAGATCAATAGGATATCAAATCTGTTGCAAAGTCCTTTGAGACACCGACGTATTTGTTTCCCTCCCCCTGAAGAAAACACCTTTTGAATGTTTAAGTAAACAACGCTAACAGGTAAGAATAATAAATACTGTATATCAGCCTTTATACTGATAATCTTTTAAGATAATGATTTAATGAGGGCACGGCTGATAATGGTTTCCGCTTGGTTAACCTTGAATTAGGGTCGTAATTTCAGGTTTTGAAAAGCCGCAATTTGCCGAGGCGCGAAACATGTTTAACTAACATGTGCTACTATCAAACAGTTGCACACTTACGAATTATCTGTTTAATTAATTAAAGTAATGTATAGGAACAATGTTTATGTTGTCTCTGTACAAAAATCAGATATAAATACCTTCTGTAAAATGCAGGGCATATGGTACAAAGGTAAAAAAGAGATCATATATTGGTTAAATAAGCATAATTAAAATGAAGGCTGATTTTGGGGGAGTACACAATTTATCTGATCGTAGTTTTAAAAAAAAACCCAACAAAGTTTCATTGTTTTATTCATTAATTGCTGTCAGATAATATAATATATGCATGATGTCCTAAATAAAATACTAATGAAAAAGTTCCCTGCCCTCTGTGATCCTCAGTTAATACAAAACACATGGAAGAAATGTAAAGAAAAATAGATCAAATATTAGTTAACTGGGTATTGGAATAAAATTCAAACCCAAATGGCTGATTTACAGGAAGGGGCGGACTGTGGGCGGGGAGAGAGTACTTGAAAGTATAACTTCTCCTGATTTAGTTTTTGAATAGTCGGCGTCGTCCTTTGAATCGTTTAGTTCAGTGCCATGATAATTATAACTGGGATAATTAAATAGTATGCACGAGGTAATACATTTTAAATATTAAAATTAAAATTTAAATATTTGTCAGATTATATGTTTAAATTAGTTCTCTACCCTATGTTATCTTTTGCTATATTAGACAAGAATACACACCTAAAAATCTTTGGGGACTCGGAGATGCAGAATTGGCACGATGCTTCCTTCTTCATGTAGTAGAGGGCGACTGATATAGTCAACTTTTTGTCCCTTGGATGCTTTTAGGGATGATGTTCTAGACAGCTGAGAAGATCTTAGACTTTTTAAAATAATGCGGTTGATATTTAAAAAAGGAACTGAGTTTGTATTTTAAAAACTTTACCTAATTTGGTTTATATCTTTGTTTGCATACCTTGATTTGGACTCCTAACCCTACTCGCCACTATAGAACCAGGTTTGTGCTAATATACCGTTAAACACATACATACATACATACATACATACATACATACATACAGGGGCGTAGTAACCATTAAGCAGACTACGCACGTGCTTAGGGCACCAGGGCCAAAGGGGGCACCACAAAGTTGAGAAAAGGGTGAAAAGAAAAAAAAACGAATGAAGATTTGTAAAAAAAATTGATAAAACTAGTGCAAATTGATCATAATGTTCTGTTTCTTGATCATGGTGCACCCTAGGGTTATCTTCCCAGGTGTACGTGGAAAGGAGGGGGGCACCAAGATTTGTCAGTGCTTAGGGCACCAGTGAGCCTTAATCCGCCCCTGCATACATACATACATACATACATACATAGTCTGCACGATTTGTCAGCGCAAGTTAAGTTGTACGCGTCATGGGAGGTAATGTGTGCCCTCCAATTATTTTGACTCTCACGATTACTCTCCTTCAAAAACCTAATGGAGTGCGAAAACTATTGAGCAAAGCAGATCCTCAGAATTCTGACATCAGCCTCAATAATATCATTTCATTACATACCTGAATAAGAAATGCGAAATACATACCTGTCAGGATTACAGGATTGATGAGAAAGAACACACCACTACCACCACCACCACCACCACCCTCTCTCTCTCTCTCTCTCTCTCTCTCTCTCTCTCTCTCTCTCTCTCTCTCAATAGTACAGGCAAGTGTTATGTGGAACACAGTATTTTATCTGCATCCTTACGTTGATATATCGCCACTATTTCGCACACAAACACACACATACAAATACGCGCGTATATAAACAGAGAGTACGCATTCTTATAGTGAAATCATCAAAATGCGATACCAAAACGTATTCGTATCTGGCAGAAGTAAAGAAGTCTGTATAGAATTTTCGTTAATTACACCCCTGGACTGACAAATATTTGGCCGTGTTTTAATGATATATGTAAACGTGACGTGCAAAATTGGTAAGTATCGACGTGTTTGTTTAATTGGTACAAATACATTTGAATGTAAGAGATTCACTAAGTCTGAGTTGGTATAATTCTATACTCTAACGCGTGGAAATATCAACATATGAAAAATATATACGGGAGCGTGAGAGACAGAGTTTGTATGATTACATGAGATACATAAAGAAGTGTATGATGGGTTCTTATTAATAAGTATGTGCAAAATGCTGTTACATTTTGGTTTTGATTAGCCTTGTCTTCGAGCAAATGATTAAAGTTTTCAAGCACTATTAAGCTCGAGTGGTTGTCATAACAGTGTTTGCACACAAAATTAAGACGAACGCACATTTGAAAACCATACTCCGATTCTAATAAACTCATCGAAATTTTGTCTTTATGCATGCATGCATGTAAGTAAGTTAGTAAGTAAGTAAGTAAGTAAGTAAGTCAGTCAGTCAGTCAGTCAGTAAGTATGCATGCATGCATGCATGCATGGATGGATGGATGGATGGATGGATGGATGTATGTATGTATGTATGTATGTATGTTAGAGTTATATTGCTTCATTTGCTGTTTCTTCTGAAGTCTCTTCTTTTTACTCTGGATACTATGAGGACCGATCGAGGACTTTGCTCGTGGCAAAGAAATTATTCGTCTTAGCATTTGTCTCAATACCTGTGTTCTCCGTTAATCTCTTGTAATTTATAGATAGGCAGGTGACGTGGCATCACATGAAACATTTCCGTGGTGCAGCTGGGTAAATATCCTTTGTCAAAAGGGCGTTTGTTTATACAGTGAGAAACCAATCTCATATCTTTACGCCATAGCTCTTTTTGCCATAGCGCAAGTAACTGCACAATCAAGGTATAAATCAGGGGTTCAATTTTCAATAGGACAAGCGTTTTGATCCAAACAGGGCTTGTAAGTTACAAGTGGATTAACTACAAAACTTATGACAAGCTAGGTCACCTCATATTAATGAACAAAAACCGTAAATTGGTAAAGAAACACTTTTCCGACTGTCACGGGTCCTGAGACCAAGTGTGATGACAAATTATGCACAACGGAGAGGAACATTAACAAAGCCGCACTCTAGTCCCTGAATAAGAACACTTTCGCAAGAAGAAGACTTCTCAGATAAAGACAAAATACACAAGAGTAAAAGACTCTGAGCAGCTCCTGTGTCCCTTAATTGAATATTTTAATAGTGATAGAATTGACAGAATCACATATAGGTGATATAGAACCTTTCGAAATGAATGGTTCATAATTTCACATAATTAAGTCAGACTGGGGTTTGTTTAACCCAACAAATGTATTGCTTTCAATATAAGACCGTGACCACGACCTCTTACAAAAAAGAGCATTTAGAAAAGCTTTGTCTTGATTCTGTTGCTTCTTTTTCTGTCTGTACCATTCAAAAATGATGTGTCCTTTCCTATGATAATAAGAGCACATAGGACGAGATGAGGATTTCTTATCAATCTTTTTAGAAAGTTTGATATCTTCAAGTTGTGCCAGATTGAGATTTTGAAGTATTCGTATGAGACTGAGATGGCTTTTTGAGAGGAAGACATATTAACAAATAAAATTTTGTGATCTAAGGAATATTCATCAGCTGTTCTAACAGCATGTGCCAATTTTTCGACCTTTTGCTCATCAGGGTAGTTCTTGACGCCATTATGGACGCAATCATTGAACTCTTCAATTAATATGAGCTGTCTGATATTATCGCAGTCTTGATCAAACTAAATGGCTAATTACCACCTATCAAATAGTTGTACGTTTTTCCTTGCAAATTTAACATGAGTTTGTTAATTTTCTTTTCAACAGTTCCTAAACCTTTGTGGGCATGCCTTAGGTACTAACTAGTAACTTTTCAAGATGCATTCCTTAACCATCAATAAATACACTTTGTAATAATAGAGTCCAATGCTCTCTTGGCCATTTGAAATTTTCAGCAAAATGAGGGGGAAAAAATGATCTCCCTCTTTTTCATTAAAAGGGAGTACTAACCAAGTATTTTTGGTAACATTAAAACCTGACCTTGTGTGGAAATGGATGATGCCATTTCTAATTCTTTTCACTTTAATCGCATTTCTCTTTCTTCTCTCTGCATCTGTATTTCGCTGTAGTCTCTTTCTCTTTCCATTTGCATTTGTCTCCCTTCTATTTCTTCTTACACTTTTGAATTTGCATTTGCATTTGCTTCTCTCCTTTTTCCGTTTCTTCTTTCTATCATCTTTATGACTTTGGATTTCCATTATTTCGTTTAGAAGCTAAAGGTTTTTAACTTTATTTCGATCTAGTTTTCTTATTTCAATTCTTTTAATTTCATTTCAGAGCCAAATGGAGACTTATTAATCAAACCCAAAGGAATTTTATGAACAAAATCTCTTTTCCACCAAATACTGGATTAAAACGTTTTATTTTTTTTTACTATTTTCGTTCTACCAAAGATGGATTTCCTTTCGAAATATAATAATGCCTCGCAACTTCAATTAACTCTTTCTTTTGCAACGACTATAGCCCTTCCCCTGTAGGATTTGAAACAAAATTCACCACTTTAGAAGAAGTGAAAGCTTGTGGTTTCACTCAAAATTTCTCAAAGTTTGATATTAAAATGCCATGATGAAAGGAAATATCGAAACAAACTGAATTTAAATTTCAGAGGCAAATTAAAGTTTTCTAATAGAAAAGAACAAAACTTACAAGTTTAGTATCATTCAACGAATAATTCATTGACCCAGAATAAAAAGTGAAAATTTAAAAAGAACTTACAGTATTGTGAATGAAATCCGAAATAGTTCTTAAAGTTTTATCACTAGTCCAGAAGTATAGTGTTCCAAATGAATTACAGTAGTGTTCCAAATGAATTACATTAGTGTTCCGAATGAATTACAGTAGTGTTCCAAACGAATCACATTAGTGTTCCGAATGAATTCCAATCTTGAATGTGCAGTGTGCCAAATAGGTAGTAATAGTTTGTAGTTTGATGTGCCAATAATCTCGTATATCACAATGACATAATCCAGAATGTCGTGAAATGGATCCACAATAGAGATTTATAACAACAGTATCAATGCGCACTTTGTAATTGCAATGAATAATTTAAATAAATAAATCATCTCAGATTATAAATGAACACAACTAAAAGACCGATTCCACTACTATTGATAATATATGAATTAAAAACCCTGATGTAAATAAACTTATATATATATATATATATATATATATATATATATATATATATATATATATATATATATATATATATATATATATATATATATATATATATATATATATATATATATGTGTGTGTGTGTGTGTGTGTGTGTGTGTGTGTGTGTGTGTCGCTATAACAATTTTCGGAAAAACTTTAGTCTTAATGAAAATTTTCATCATATTGTAAACAAAATTTAATTCTAGAATCTTCTGATATCAGAATCAGGGTTGTATCTAAAACTCAAACCCAAATGAACATGTTTTCAAAATATGACTTTGGTCATGCAGGTCCAGACTCCCACTCTCAATTATGGAAAAAGCCAATCACACAATAAAAAATTAAATGTAAAAAAAACAAAAAAAACAACAAGATATATGGGGGTGTTGCAGAACCTATTTTCATAACTAAATTAATTAGATAATCCATTCGGTTAAAAAGAATAAAACAACAATAAAGCGCATGATTCGTGTTCATCGATTGATTTGTCAATACAGATTGACCTATGAATGTTTATCTCTCCTTTAACGTGTCAGTACGACATAAATAATGACACAAAATAAGCCATCAATTGTTTTATGGGTTCTTTAAAATTTTAAACAAAGTCATGAAGTTATTCAACGCACATGACCGAAACAACATTCACTGATCTAACAATAGAAGCGCCTTAATCTACGCTGATCAACAATAGTATTAAATTAAATTAACAGAGATAGAGGGCAGCTGATGAGTGGCTTTTAGGAAAAATAAGCTAGAGAGCAGAGCGTAGTCCAGCCAAACCAAACCATTTATTGTGTGTGTGATTTCAATTTTTAATGTAGCTTTAACTATTGTTCCAAACATATTGCTACGATGTCTGCAGTGTGGCAGTTTATAGTGATGTCTAGCACTGGGGCATCATGCCGCAGACATGTATCATCATAGTAGTAAGGTGGGTCACCCTAGGGACAATGGGAATTAGCATTAAAAACACCCCTGGGTCACTCTAGGGACAATGGAAATTTAACATGGAGAAAAACGCTGGGTCACTCTAGGGACAATGGGAATTTAACATAGAGTTTGGGCTTGTCTAGGGACAAGGGGAATTGAACATGGGATTTTTTTTTAAAAAAAAAAATTTAAAAAAAGGGGTAGGCAATTGAAAAGTCATTCTCTTTTCGAGAAATATGGCTGGCCCTGAAAAGGGCCTTTGGGTTTATGTTAATGTATTCATTAACATAAAGGGCACCGCATTGGTCTTCTTCTTGTCCTTAGGCTGCGTCTCACTGTTGGCCCGTAAATCAGCACTCTTTTCAGGCATCCTTGTCTTTCAACGTAGATCCTACGTATCCACAGGCTGGTGTTTGTCCTGTGGACAACGGTCCACTTGGACCGGACATACATGAGCATGTCCGTCCTAAACATCATGGAAGACACAAGGGTGGATGATTCAACTGTGGTCCACATCTTGAAGCGACGAGAACAGGTGAATCAATGCAGTGAACTGCGCTTATTTATAGGTAGAGGAAGGATTGAAACGGATTGAGTTCATTCACCAATCTGAACACGCGTTACAAAATTCAGTCAGCCCACATCCAATCCGAAAAGAGCAGTCTGTGACGTCACGTGGTCTATATAGATTCGCTAGTGCTTGTGTACAGTCAATCTATGCGACAGTGATTCAACATGACGGAAATTCAGAAAACGATCCATTGGGGTGCACCAGCAGGGGAGACTGCCCAAGGGAACCCGGACTTACTTTCAGAAGAGGTGAATTGGGATTTTGTGGATTTTCTCTCCTCGCAAGAATTTGTTCCGGAACCTTCGTTACCTTCTTCATTACCGCAAGTGGAGAATTTTAGACAGAGACAGAAAGAAGAACTGGAGAAATTTATACAACGACAAAAGGAAGCGTAACAAGCTTTTCTCTTACAGCAACAGCAGCAAGAAGAAGAGGTAAGAAAAAAACAACAGCAACAATAGCAAGAAGAAGTAGCAGCAAAGAAACAAGAGGGTGAAAATCAAACGGTCACGGTATTGTTGGACATTTTAGCGGAGTTAAGAAGTCTGAAACAAATGTATCAGACTTCTTTATTACGACCGAAGAGATCACGACCTTCCCGAGCTAAACATGTCAACCCTGTGACTAAGCCTACCGTACCACCCTTAGTGATTTCAACCCAATCATCATCATCAACATTACGCAGTCCAGAAGTAGGCCTTCGCCGTGGCAAAGGCTTAAGGCAGTTAAAGTTGATTGCTTAAACTCACCCCTACACCATAAAGAAAAAAGGCCCTTTTCAGGGCCACCCACATTTCTCGAAAAGAAATACAATTTCAATTTGCCAATAACTCAAAAAAAAAAAAAAAAAAACCACCCATTTTACCCTTATAGTACGTGTCTGTGTATGAGTGCGTGAGTGTAGCTTCTTATTTTAAAATCACAACTCAAAGACACTTACCTTGTATCATTAATTTATTCTTTTATCCATTGTTACAATCCAATTCACAATTCACAATTCACAACACAACACTTTAATTAAAAGTTCATTGACTTCTTCTTTCTCCTTGTTTAGTCTCTGTTTTTTCAATTTCTTCACCGTTTTTTCCTCATTTTCTTCCCTTCTTCTTTTCTTCTCCTGTTTCTTTGCCTCTTTTAAATAGAATTGTCTTCTTTCTTCCTCTTCTTCCTCTGAAGAATCCCTCTCTTCTTCCGAAGAATCCCTCTCTTCTTCTGAAGAATTCCTCTTTTCTTCTGATTCCTCTTGTTTCTTTTTTGGGCAATCTGGAGACCAATGTCCTTTTTCTTTACAATAATAACAGGTATCTTGACTTTTGTCTTTTTTAGCCCCTGGTTTTTTTTTTCTTTTTTGACGGTCTGGACATTCTGAAGACCAATGCCCTTTCTTCTGACAGATATAGCAAGTATCTTGACTTTTATCTCGAAAGGAAGGAGAGTAGTCCGTCGGCTGGTCTGAAGAGAATTTTCTAATGACCCCTCGCAAAGCTCTGACGAAACGTTCGATTTGGTTAGTCTCTTCCATCGTTGTGCTCGGTTTGAGAGTGAAATGAATAGTGAAAGGACAAGACACACACCCTTTTATATACGTTGGTCTGCCATGACTATAAATTAGTCTATGGTGTTTAAACTTGAGTCAATTGACGTTTTGCACTCAAGATCAAACGATCCTATTCATTCGAGAAGAAAGAAGAAGAAAGTAAGAGGCAGAAACGTGATCTATCGCCTCGTACCAGGGCTGAAATTTTGGCACAAACTCATGCCAGTGATTTTGAAGAGGACATGAGTGAACCAGAATTTGAAACCTCTAAACCAAGTTCACCACCCTTAGTCAACCCTGAAAAATACTATTCCATTCGAGAGACGGAAAAGCGCTCCTCTAGAAAATTTAGAACCACGGCTTACACCTACACGGTGAAGTTTAAAGATTTCAAGGCCGACGTACCCTTGGAGAAAGCAGAAGGGTTTATCACCGAGATGTGGGATTCTTTGCTCACCGCACTCAAGCGACAATGTCAACCCAAAGAAGACGATCGCTTGACACTATCCATAGATCACGACGGTTTGAAATCCCCTGTTTGGATCGAGTTTAGCAGACCCGCAGAACTAACCCCTTCCAAAGTCATGGACAAGATTCAACACGTACAACAATCTAATGACCAGTTTGACATCACCGATGGTAAAGCCACACTGAAAATGGCCCACGTCTCTCCTCCTCAAGGGACTGGACGCAAAAAGATGTTATTGGTGGACGACCTTCGCAACACCAAAACAAGTCTCGTCCGAATTAACAACCCTCAAGACCAGATGTGTTTAGCCCGTGCCATCGTGGTGGGACGAACCTATGCCAACAAGAACGACACGGTAGAATGGAAAAGAACCTGGGAGAACATTCGAAAATCGAACCGAACCAAACAACGAAACGAAGCAGAACTCCTGTTGCAACAAGCTGGCCTGTCCAAAGACACACCCTGTGACATTCCTGAGATGCAAAAATTGCAAGATGCCCTAGCTCCACGCTACACCTTGAAAGTTCACCCTCAAGAAGTGCGTGGGCCTCTGTTGTTTCGAGGCCAAGATTTTAAGGATGGAAAATACATTCATGTTTATCATCACGATGAACATTTCGATACCATTACCAGTATCACCGGATTCCTGGGATATGTTTATTATTGTGAGAAATGTGACTATGGTTATAATAATCGAGAGCAAAACAAGCATTGTGGATGGAAATGCCCAGGATGTTTGGCCTCTCCACCCTGTCTGAGCGAAGAACCAGTGCCTTGTTCAACTTGTCTGCGCACGTTTGTTAGCCCTACCTGTTACCAACAACATTTGAAAACACAAGGTTCACAGAAGAAATGTGCTTGTCAACTCCTGAGATTGTGCCCTACGTGTGGACAAGGCATACTTACCAATAATGCCAAGGCACACGTATGTCGAGGAAAGAAAAAATGTCACATTTGTCACCACATCGTGGACTTGGAACACCAATGCTACGTGCAAAAATACCAACCCCCACCAGAGAAAGAGGACGGTCACAAGAAGAAAGGCAATTTCATCTTTTTCGATTTCGAATGCATGCAAGAGACCGGCATTCACATTCCTAATTTTTGCGTGGCTCATCGAGCGTGCGAGAAGTGCATTCAAGAACCTATCTTCAGTCATTGCCCTCACTGCAGCAAGATTCCTGGAGGGCGTGAAAAAATCTTTCGGGGACCGAACACGTTAGCCGATTTTGCCCAATGGGTTTTAGACCCCATCGACAAGACGTGGAGCCAAGAGGACATCGAACGTTATGGAGATTGTCATCGTCATGCCACGGTGATGGCTCACAATTTCTCCGGATACGATGGACAGTTTCTTTTGAGATACTATACGGAACAAGGCACCGAGCGTCCTAAAGTGACTTTGAACGGAGCCAAAATCATTTTCATGCAAGTGGGACAAGTACAGTTTAAAGATTCGATGAGCTATTTGGCCATGCCTTTGAGTCGAATGCCTAAAACGTTTGGAATGACAGAAATGGCTAAAGGGTACTTTCCACACTTTTTCAATACGGAAGCCAATCAACACGCCGTTCTACCCCATTTGCCTGAGGCTCACTATTACGACCCCGACAACATGCGCACCGAACAACGAGAAGCTTTCTACGCTTGCTACCAGGCTCACGCCTCGGACCCTTTCGACTTTCAGGAAGAAATGTTAAAGTATTGTCGTTCCGACGTGGACATTTTACGGCGTTGCTGTGGAAAATTTCGAGAACTGTTCATGGAACACGGAGTGGTCGATCCTTTGAAAGAAGCTTGCACCATTGCCAAAGCGTGTTCCTTAGTGTATCGACAACGATTCATGCCTGAAAACACCGTGGCTGTCATCAGCCCTCAAACGACCCACTTTGTCAAACGTCAATACTCGGTCAAAGCCTACGTTGGTTACATTACTTGTGCGACAAGGAAGACAAGTGGATTCAGCATGCTCGCAACGGAGGGGGTGAAAAAACCATCGGAACGTATTCGGTCGATGGCTGAGACTTAGAAAACCCCAAGATTGTGTACGAGTTTAACGGTTGCTTATTTCACGGATGTCCCGTCTGTTACCCTGACCGTGACACTAAAAATCAGTTTTTACAACGGACCATGGAAGACTTGTACCAGGACACTTGTCAGCGACGCCTAAAGTTAGAACAGCAAGGATAGCAAGTGGTGGAAATGTGGGAACACGAGTACGATCACCGTTTGAAAACCGATCCCGAGTTTAAACGCCTCGTGGAAAGTTACCAGTTCATGGACCCGCTGCACCCGAGGGATAGTTTGTACCGAGGAAGGACCAATGCCACCTGTTTGCTGTACCAAGCCGACGAAGAGAAAGGAGAAGAAATCAAATACTTGGACGTGTGTTCGCTGTATCCCTACGTGTGCAAATATTGTCGCTTTCCTGTAGGGCACCCACAATTGCTGACGGAACACATCGACCTGAAAAACATTCGACAATACGAAGGCTTAATCAAGTGCAAAGTTTTGCCTCCCACGAACCTATACCATCCCGTCTTACCTCACCATTGTCAAGGCAAACTGATGTTTCCCTTGTGCCGTACTTGTGCCGAAACGTCCAACCAAGACCAGCCTTGCCATCACACCCAGGAAGAACGTGCCTTGACGGGAACCTGGGTCAGCGTAGAATTGTTCAAAGCTCTGGACATGGGATACCAACTGTTAGAAGTGTACGAAATTTGTCACTTTCCCAAGACACAACAATACCACAAGGGTGACCCCACGCAGAAAGGCATTTTCGCTGACTACGTGGATGCCTTTTTGAAACTGAAACAAGAAGCCAGCGGCTATCCGTCCTGGTGTCACACTCCCGAAGACCAAATACAATTCAAAGAGAAATACTATGAACAAGAAGGCATCTCTTTAGACCACATAGAGAAAAACGAAGGGAGGCGATCGTTTGCCAAAGTGATGTTAAATTGCTTGTGGGGTAAAATGGCACAACGACCGTGTTTACCCAAGACGGAATATTTGACAGAACCTTCCCGCTACTTCCAGATGATTCACGACAAAACCAAATACATGAAACACGTGGACGTCGTTCGAGAGGATTTGATCTTGGTCAATTACGAAGAAGATCTGGACTTTGTACAAGACGACCCTTTTGGAAATGTCATCATTGCGGCTTACGTGACAGCCCATGCTCGCTTAAAATTGTACGAAGCTTTAGAACTGTTAGGGGAACGTGTCCTGTACTTTGACACGGACAGTTGCATTTACATCCATCACCCGATTCAACATCACCCTGACATCGAAGGAGACCGTTTAGGAGCCTGGACAGACGAGCATCCCGACGACAAGATTCTAAGTTTCGTCAGTGGCGGTCCCAAAAATTACGGCTACGAATACCATGACAAACAAGGAGAAGTGCACACGACGTGCAAAGTGAAAGGACTGACTCTGAATCATCGTACCGGTCGAGTGGTCAACTTTGGGGTATTGAAAGAAGCCTTGCAATCGGGAGAGGATGGAAACTTTAAAGTGACCACTTACCAACCGAACAAGATTGTACGTTTACCCACTCACCACATCGTCAGTCGGCCCTTGGAAAAAGTCTATCAAATCGTGTACCAGAAGCGAGTGAGACTTCCCAATCACTTTACGTTGCCGTACGGTCACGTCGGTATTGGTCTGTATATAAAAAGGAACCCTAGGCAAAATCGATAGTTCATTGGGACTACCAAGACCGAGCGAACAAGATGAATACTTTGAAAGAGACATCGTTCCAGTTTGGGGATTGTAAAAAAGTTGTATCTTCCTCTAGTGTGACTAATACTGGATGGATAAGACCCAGGCATTGCGACGGAAAATGTCCGGAAGGAAACTGCGATTGTCCATGTGGTTACCATTCTAATTGCGTAACGGAGTTTGCAGACGAGTGCGATTGTGAGCCTTGCGATGGGTACGATGCTGTACGTTGTGACCTTAGCGATGCCGTAAAGCATCATGGGAACTTTAGTGTCACTACCCGTATCATGGAAAGGGATGCTGTGCGTGTCAAACCTGAGGGATGCGAAAGCGATGCCGCTCGTCCTCTTAGACATTTTACTGGGTTTAAAGGGGAATGTTTACCTTCACGTCTACCCCCCTACGGATGTCATCCAGCCCTGAGCAAACTCCTGTTCATGTCACCCAACCCTCATCGAAACGAACCTGTGAAAAACGAATATTCGTTTCCTGTGCGTTTGTCGGAATACTGCGACTTTGAAAATCGTCTTCAATCGTTCAAAGGAAAATGGCCTAAGTATCTGGGAGGACCGTCTCCCGAAGAATTAGCCAGAGCCGGATTTTTCTACTTGGGCGAAGGAGATAAAGTTAAGTGCTTCAGTTGCGGTGTGTCACTTCACCACTGGGAACCGCAAGATTCGGCCTACGTTGAACATGCTCGATGGTCACCGAATTGTCATTACTTACCCTTAGTGGGACCGAGACATTGAAGTAACTTCTTACCATAATCTGTTCATGGATACTTTACAAGAGAACATTTGTGCTTTGCCTGTGGAGTTGAGAGAACGCATTTACCGAGAGCTGGTCAAAATACAAGTGAAACGTAAAGAACAATTGCATCCGTTACGTTACCGGTGTTTGAACCACTGGTAGCTGAAGGCTATACAAGGATTGATTCAATTGAAAGTGTTCCATCGGACAGACATTGATGAACGATCCTCTAGTTTTAAAAAGGATTGGTTTGGTATGGACGATTCTACCTACATCATTGTAAACTTACTGCATCGAATTCCAGAGGAAGAGTTAACGAATTACCAACATCTTGAACACAATGTCAACTTGGTGAAAGAGGAAACTTCTGAAAGAATTGTAATGTGTAGATTAGTGACTGAACGATTTAAATTCGACACTAAAGTAAAACCATGTTTGTGCAAACAGTACATTTCTTGTGTCAGACCAAAGAGGATTTAGTACGACCTATTCATGGATACTTTGTTAGAGAACATTCGTGCTTTGCCTGTGGAGTTGAGAGAACGCATTTACCGAGAACTGATTAAAATACAAGTGAAACGCAAACTCAAAGTGATTCATCCGTTTTTAAATTATGCTCTGTTCCAAAGTACAAGAAGACTGATTATGAGTGGATATTACATTAGGCACAAAGTTAAACGAGGCTATTGGACACCACCCAACGATTCCAAAAACAGTGTATATACTTATGGATACTTTTCAAGAGAACATTTTGGGCTTGCCTGAGGAGTTGAGAGAAAGGATTTACCGAGAGCTGGTGAAAATACAAGTGAAACGTAAAGAACAATTGCATCCGTTACGTCACCAGATCTTTAACCACTGGTACCTGAATGGTATAAGAGGACTGATTCGTCAGAAATTGTTTCAGTGGTCAGACCTTGTTGAACACTTTCAGTTTGGGGATGATGATGGACCAGACGTTCGTAATTTTGGTTACTTCGAGATTCACTTACTGCAACGTATTGAGGAAGACGAGTTAAAGGATTACCAACATTTGTTACATGGAATCTGCTTAGAAAAAGACGAAACATCTAGACAAACTCTGACGTTTCAGTTACAGTATGTAACATTTAAATTCCCTACTGGAGAACGAACATGTTTGGTTAGAAATTACCTTTATTGCTTCCGAAACAAAGACACTATAAAATCAAGTTGCCATGCCACGGATTATATCACATATCATTGAACAGATTCCGTGGAAGGTACTTAATGACCATATTCAAACCGTGGATCATTACCATCGATTATTACAAGAACTGTATCCATTCAATTTGGGACGACAAGTGGTGTGTGTCTTAGTGACTTGTTTTCTGGGATTTCGTTTACCAGCCGATTCTTTGTGGACTCTTTACGATCAGTACTTACCACCTCAATGGCCTTAAATGGTCACGAAAAACTCCTTTTGCTCAAAGCCTTGCGTTTTCATCTGGATACTTCTCGACCTCAACAGGAAAAAAAGATTCGTCAACTTTTAGCTACCCAAGACGTGTATGACGATGTGTGTGTAGCTTGTGACTTACATCCCCATTGGACAGATGTCCGTGCCTGGAAAGAATGGGGTTTTGAGGTTTGGACCCAAGAAGTGGCCCAGTATGCACGAGAGTTGTTCAAGGAAAAAAGTTACTTTTCAACCCGTGTTAGTGACGGTGCCAGAAGAACCCGCCACCCAGGACGGGACTGTCGTGGACAGGCCTGAAAGACCCTTTCGGGAGGACACTTGTGTGACCTTACCCCCTACTATAGAACTGGTTAGAACATTACCCAAAACATGTTGTTGTACAGACACTTGTTTTTATTCCACGTTAATGGTTATCATGTGCATTTTATCCTTGTACTTAAGCCTTTGGCTTTTATGTATTTTTGTCTTTCGTATTCATGTTTGAAACATTCAATAAACGTGTTCTGAAAAAAGTATATAAACTCTTGTCTTGTTTGTTTTCGTGTCACAAGTGACATTTCTCACACTATGGCTACCTCTGCTGTCTCTGCTCCCTCTTCCTCTACTGTCAAAGTCATTGACGAACACTTAGATCGTGCCAGTTGGGAGGCTTTGTATCTTCGCCATCCCTTTAACATGCTCATTGCTGGACCTAGCGGTTCAGGCAAAACCGAATTCGTCAAACGTTTGATCGAACATAAACATCATTTGATCGATCGGCCACCTCAGCGGATCGTGTGGTGTTACAAAGAGTGGCAATCGGCGTACAGCCTCTTGCGAGAAAGTCAAGGCGATTCCATCATGTTTGTGGAAGGCATTCCTAAAGAAGACGACGGCATCGTCTCTGACTCCCGTCTAACCCATTTGGTTATTTTCGACGACATGTTAGGAGAAGACGAAGAAGAAATTAAATTGTGGTTCACGCGCAAAGGGCATCACCGTAATGCCAGTGTCGTTTACATCACCCAAAATTTGTTTCAACAAAGTAAAGCCCATCGCACCGTCAGTCTCAATGCGCATTACGTGGTCTTGTTTAAAAGCCCTCGAGATAAATCGCAAGTGCAAGTCTTAGCCAAACAGTTAGGAACGCCTTGGCTGACTCAGGCGTACGACGATGCCACTCAAACACCACACGCCTATTTACTCGTCGATTTGAAACCTACGACCCCCGAGGATTTGCGATTTCGTACCCACTTGTTTCACCACTGGTGCCAAGACGGAGGACCTGTCCTGTACACGTCTCCGTCCTCGACTTCATTTCACTCTCCATAAAAAAATCTATAAAAACCTCAGACCCTTTTCGTCTGTCTCACACACATTTTAAACATGACGTCCCTTCAGTCGCATCTTCCCGTCAAATTGATTCGTGCCTTGTATGTCATCAGTCGAGAAAAAAATCCACAAACACGAGCTCGTGTCTTAGAAGCTAGTCTCAAAGAAGTCTTACGATGGTTCACGGTGACGGCACGTCAAATACTCCAAGGAATCATTCAGATTCCTCATCAAACCAAACGCTTTTTCGATCGAAACAAAGTCGCTTTGGTCCAACTGGCCGATCCTCGTATCGACACTCAAACCAAAAAACAAATCATTTTGAAACCTGGAGGGAGCGGTACTCTAGGAGGGGTCATCATTCGCTCACTCTTAAGATGGGATCCTAATGCCCCCAAAGTTATACCCAAGACAAAAGTCCAACGAAGCCCCAAGAAGAAAAAGAAAAAGACCAGGTCCCCAAGGAGAACTTCTCCAGTGGCAGGACCCTCCTCTGACCAGACACCACCCCGGAAAAAGAAAAGAAGCCCTCAGAAAAAGAAACAGAAAAAAAGTCCCCAGAAAAAGAAAAGTCCACAGAAGAAAACTAGTCGCAAGAGAGGCACTTCGGCCAGGACGCAACCTTACACTCGCAAACCACGATCTGCCACGGCGGTGACTGCGTCTCCGGCATCCTCACGTTTGTCCACTTCTCCGTTGATGACACCTGGAACTGAAGAGTACTTGGAGACGTTGATCACACCAAGAACTTCTCCGTTGATGACCCCCAAAAGAACTTCCCCAGTGGCAGGACCCTCCAATTTAGTGGCAGTGGCTGCTGCTCACAAAGTACCTTCTCCCAAAATCAAAGTCCATGAAAGATCGGGCATGTTACAAAGTTTACTGGATTTGTCCAAGCAAGAACTGGCTCGATTTAGTCCGTTGCGTACCCCTGCACGACGTGTCATGCCTGTCCTCAAACTAATACGACGTAAAGACAATCAGTGGCGACGCGTTCCAGTATAAAAAAGGCCTGTGACCAAGTAGGGGTATCAGTGAACTTGTAAAAGATGTCACCTCCAAAAAGCCAAAAAAGAAAGAGAAAAAGGCAGACGCGTCATCCGACAAAGCGCTTAGTCAAGCATCGACATTACCCTAAGAAAAGACACAGTCGTTCCAAGAAAAAGAGGCGTCAACAAAGGGGAGGATTCCTTGGCGATTTTGGGAAAAACATTGTCACCTTTATGACAAAGCGATAGTCCCAAAAAAGATAAAAGGGTGTGTGTTAAGTCATCGACGTTAGTGTCTGTTTGGTGAATGTCCCGGAACCCACAAGCAAAGATGTCACCCTCCAGAAAACCCCAAGGAAAGAAAAGGAAAGGATTGCCTCCACGTTTACTCAAACATGGGGACATGTTATCTGTCCTGTCCAAAGCTTCTCCACCCCTACGAAAAAAACTCATTCAATCAGCCTCCAAAGAGGTCATCGATACCGTGTGCGAATGTTGTTTGAACGTTTTGAAAGGCACGATCCCTTTGTCCAAACACCAGAAACAATGCTTAAGCAAACATCGTCAGGTTCTTCGCCAAATGGTTCGAAAGAAAATTCCCATTCGTCAAAAGAAGAAGATGTTAGTCCAACGTGGAGGCATTTTGCCTCTCTTGTTAGGCCCCATACTGAAAGGAGTCTTGGGAACCATGTTGGGAGGACTGGTGGGAGCAAGATAAAAAGGCCCTCGGAAGTCCCAAGATCTCAGAATTGACCCCTGACAACCGCATGGAAGGACGAAAACTAGCTTTAGTGCCTTACAAACGATGGATGGAATACCATCGGTGGCAAGAACAACGTACCCGGCATTTACCTCCCAATCCCAATTTGAGCGAGATGTCCCAGTTACAACACGAATTGCAGACCTTGATGGATCGCCAAGATTTGTCCGAAACAGAAAAATCGCAAAAGTACGGTCAACTCTTGCAACGACTGCAACTCTTTCACCAGAAAGCTTTAGACGAAACAGCTCTACCCACTTTGAAAGATTTTAAGACCTTGATGAAAAGTCCAACACCATCACCAGTACCAGTACCAGTACCATCACTACCCGTGACCAAGACAGAAAAAGGAAAAGAAGAAGAAGAAGGGTTTCAAACTCCACCAGAAAAAGTACGCAAGTTAACAACACCACCTACCTCCAGAATTGGATGAATTAAAAAGATGATGGCCACCCCTTCTTCATCACAAGAGAAAAAGAAAGTGAAGACAGAAGTGAAGACAGAAGTGAAACAAGAACCGATATCCCCCGCTCAGACATCCTCCTCTTCAACACCTATTGCCGGTCGCACACGCAAAGCATTGCAATCCAAGAAAATACCCCAAGAGAAAAAGAGTAGCCTCTTCCAGGAGTGGGTGCCTTATTAACACACCAACCAACCAACACAAAAAAATAAAAAATGGAAAAAGTCTTAGCCAGCATTTACTACGATCCCTCGCATCCTGCAGGTTACGCAGGAGTTCAAAAATTGTATCGTGCTGCCAAAACTCGACTGAAAAGTCTCCGTTTACCTCAAGTGCAACGATGGTTACAAGAACAAGCTACCTACACTTTGCACAAACCCATTCGACGCAAGTTTGCCAGAAGTCGCACCCGAGTGGAAGGCATCGATCATCAATGGCAAGCCGATTTAGCCGATGTCTCTCATTTGGCCAGCTACAATCGTGGCTACAAATATTTGTTTTGTGTCATCGACGTCTTTTCCAAATTTGCCTGGGTCGTGCCCTTGACTTCCAAATCGAGCAGCGAGTTAGTGCGAGCCCTGCAACGAGTGCTGAAACAAAGCGGTCGTCACCCTCAAACGGACAAAGGCACCGAATTTTTTAACCAAGCTTTCCAAAAAGAATTAAAGAAACGTGACATTCATTTTTTTACCACCGAGAATCCCGAAACCAAAGCCAGCATCGTGGAACGTTTTCAACGCACTTTGAAAGAACGCATGTGGAAATATTTTACACATCACCACACTCTGAAGTACATCGACATCTTACCGCACCTGGTGCAAGCGTACAACCAATCTTACCATCGAAGCATCGGACGTGCCCCGCAAGACGTGACTACCGACAACGAAGTGCTGGTGTTTGAGCGTCTGTTTGGTACGTCCCCGACGAGGGCTGTCCCCAAGAAAAGTGGAGAGTTGGCCGTAGGAGATTGGGTGCGCATTGGCAAAACCAAACGCACTTTTGACAAAGGTTACTTACCTAACTGGACGACCGAATTGTTTCGCGTCACTGGACGAGTGCATGGCCGTCATCCTGCCGTCTATAAATTGGAAGACATGAACGGAGAAGTACTCAAAGGAACGTTTTATTTGCCCGAGTTACAACGTGTCACCAAAAAAGAAGACGACGTGTACGACATCGAAAGCATTCTCGAACGCAGAACCCGTAAAGTGGGCAAGCGACGTGTCAAAGAAGTCAAAGTACGTTGGAAAGGATATCCGCCCAGTTTCGATTCTTGGATCGACGCTTCGCAAGTCATCGACTATAAAAAGAAGTGACCATCATGCCCTTTCACACAGCAGACGCAGCTACGTCGACCACTCCTTCTTCACTCAGTTCTTCTGTGCAAGATTTACAAAAACAACCCTTGTGGGTGTGGTGTGGAGAACGTGTGCCTAAAACGCAAATCGTCTTTTTCTGCCAAATCTTCGTGGTGTATTGTGTCATCGGTGCAGCCATTGCCAATTTGAGTTTGCAACAAGGAGACAAACAATTGTGGACCATTTTATTGAGCAGTTGCATCGGTTACCTGCTTCCCAATCCCTCCCTGAAATTCTCTTCCAACAGGAACCTTGTGTCCAGTGCCAGTGCCAGTCACCACTCCAACCACAATCAGAACCCCATTTTGGGCGGAGACACGATTCTGACATCCACTAACCCCTCGGACAGCCACAGAACTCTGGAATTATGAGTCACCAAAACCAATTTTACTTAACCTTACCCAGTGACAGTTCCATGGAGGTGTTTCCCCACAACACGTTGTGCTGTTACACGGCCAAATTACCTCAGGCCATCCCCTTAGATCACGAAGCCCATTAGGAAGTGGCTTTAGTAGAAATCATTCACCCGACCCAAGTCCTCAATATCCTTCCCAATCAAAATTTTTTTGATGTGGAAGTTCATGACGAGCAAATGCAACAGTGGATGGATAGCAATGTCAAATATGACAAGAAAACCCGTACACAAAAGTACACCACCTATCACTTGTTTATTCCCCCAGGCTATTATTTTAGTGGTCAATATTTGGTCAGCACCATAGCCACCAGGTTTAATGGCGTGTTTCTGAAAGCTTTGGAGCATATCAACAAAAGTGTCACCATGGAGTACCACAAAGCAGCTCGTCGCTTCTCGATGAAATTTGAACGGAGTAAAATCATGTCCATTTTATTTTGTCCTGAATTGTTTGACATGTTGGGCGGAGACATGAACATGAGAATGGCCATGCTCAAGAAAAACGAATTACCCATCGTTTACGACAACGAGTCGTTTAGCAAGTTATTTCGTACCCCGGTAGAACTGAATCAAGGACTGAATTTGATGTTCGTGTATTCCGATGTGGTGGAGTACAACGTGGTGGGACACGCCTCCGTACCGTTACTACGTGTCATTCCTTTCAAAGTGGATTCTGCCACGAACGCTGACGAGGAAGGTGGAAACACTTACCACGTCCACCGCGAATTTGTACATCCTCACTATTTGCCTGTCAGCAAGTCGTATTTGGACACGGTCAACATTACTATAAAAGGAGATTTGGGACAAAATATTCCATTCAGCAAAGGGAAAGTCACGGTGAAACTCCATTTTCGAAAACGGTTTTCTCACGACTCTTAAGTCATGTATCCAGTGTACCGAGGGGTTGCTCGACAGCGAGGACACGGTTTAGGAGATATGTTAAAATCGGCCTTTCGTTCGGTGGCCCCAGTGTTGAAACCGATGGTGACACGCGGATTGCACGCCTTGAAAGATGCGGCACTGACGCAAGGCAAAGAATTTCTCCAAAATGTCATCATCGACAAACAAAACCCTAAAGAAGCCTTCATGAGGGCAGGCAAAAATGTCTTGCTGCAAACGGGCAAAGACATTTTGGGTCGCCGAGAAACACCTATAAATGCTCTGCACGCTACCGAGTCAGGCATTCAGCAAGGACAAGGCAGAAAGAGACGACGAAGAAAACACCCTTTCACCAGACTTCAAGCGAGAAAGGCCAAGAAAAATGAACCGTTCGAGACTTAGACGTTTTCGATTATTGAGACACAGAGAAAAAATGATGCACCGAGAATCTTGCGCTTGTTCCAAGACGGAACTGGACCTGTTTGCCATGCCCCCCACGATGATGACCATGCAAGAATCCCAATGGGTGGAATTTCACCCCGTCTCCTCACTGACCGATTCCGCTCCCATCGAGTTTGAAATCAAAGGACAGCCCGAAGATTACATCGATCTGAATAGCAGTTACTTGTACCTGAAAGTCAAAATTCTAGATAAGACTGGAGGTCCTATAGACGATGAAGCAGTAGCTCCCGTCAACAATTTCATGCATTCCTTGTTCAGTGGAGTGGACTTGTACTTGAATAACAAACTGGTCAGTAGCAGCATGGATACTTACCCTTATCGTGCCTACCTGGAAAATCTCTTGACGTACGGAATAGATGCCAAGAACACTCATCTCAATGCCTGTGTGGTATGGGAAGCTGACGAACCTACCAAGTTTGAAATATTGGAAACTGATGAAAAGAAAGACAACAATGATGGATTTGTAGAACGAAGAAAGAGAATCACGGGAGTCGACACAAGTTTAGAACTGATGGATCGTTTGCATTTGGACATGTGGTTGCAAGAAAAGTATTTGCTGAACGGGGTGGATGTCCGCCTGAGACTGAATCGTAGCAGTACCGCTTTCCATTTATTGGCTGATAGTGACGGTTACAAAACCAAAATCCAAGAAGCCAGACTCTACGTACGCCGTGTGGAAGTGTTACCTAAAGTGGGAAACGACATCAGTCAGACGTTGAGCAGAACGACCGCCAAGTATCCCATTCGACGCGTGGAAGTGAAAACCTTCACCATTCCCAAGGGACAG
This sequence comes from Sinohyriopsis cumingii, assembly GCA_028554795.2. NCBI lineage: Eukaryota > Metazoa > Mollusca > Bivalvia > Unionida > Unionidae > Sinohyriopsis > Sinohyriopsis cumingii. The sequence goes on from CM068825.1 coordinate 34,150,285, forward strand.
CGATCCATGATCGAAGATCATCTGTTCCAAGGACAGTTACCCAAACGTTTGATCGTTGGTATCGTCGAGAATACAGCCTTCAACGGAGCTGCCGAAAAAAATCCTTTCTACTTTCAACACTTTGGCGTGTCCAAAATCGAAGTCAGTCGCGATGGCAAAACCTTGTGTACCCGACCTTTTGAACCTGACTTTACCAAGAAGAATTACTTGAGATCGTACTTGTCCTTGTACGAAGCCACCGGACAGTTAGGAACCAATACCAGTCACGGCATTACGTACGAGGATTATGCAGGAGGCTACGCTTTGTGGGCTTTTGATTTCACTCCAGACCAAGGCAGCGACGAGGGACATTTCCACCCTATAAAATCCGGCTAGATTCGTGTGGAAATTCAGTTTAAAGACCGAGACCCTGATGAAACGGTGAACGTCATCCTGTATGCAGAATTCGATAATACCATAGAAATCAACAGTTTGAGAGAAGTTATTCTAGATTACTAGAAGCCATGGAAGACTGTTATCCCTCTTTACCTAGTGGAGAAACTTTGGACATGAAATGTGAGGAGACCGTGGAAAAAGAAGAAGTGTTCATGATGAAGTCAAGATGGCCAGAACAAGAACCCCATTTAGTCTCCTGTTTTGCCAAACACTTGGTGGAAAAAATGACGGAATTGATCAAGAAAAATTGTTATGGATGTCAAAACGATCATCCCAGTCAAATTCAACACGATAAATGCCTGATGCTGAGTCAAGAAGAAAAATTGGACGAGTATCTGGACGAAGCTTGGAGTCTCATCTCGGACAAAGACGTGTTGCACCAGTGGTATAAAGACTTGCGTGAACATTCTTGTCCACCATTAACCACTCAAGAGATCCATCGTATCGAAGCTCTCCTGAATCAGAGTGAGGAAACAGAACGAATAACCGTTTATTCGTCAGACATTTTCAAGCAAAAAGTCAGGATCGAATTGACGACTTATTATTACCTGTGAAGAAGAAGAAAAAAAACACACACAAATCAATGGATACCTGGGAACTTTATTACCTTTTGAACCACAGTTCGTATACGTCTTCTTGGAATCCTGTCGTATGTGCTAAAGATGAACTCCCTCATCGCAAACCTAAAGACCATCAAGCTTACGTGATCAACACGGACGAAAGTCATCTCCCAGGAACCCACTGGGTAGCCGTCTACTTTCCTCAAAAAGGATGTGTGGAATATTTTGATTCGTATGGATTGCCCCCTTTGGAAGACGATATCATCGACTTTATGAGAAGAAATGCTCAGACTACCCGATTCAATAATGTGAAATTACAAGGCACAGATTCCTTGGTGTGTGGACAATATTGTGTGTATTTTCTGCATCATCGCAGCCTGGGCTATTCCTTAGAACATTTAGTGACTCATTTTGATCCTCGTTCTTCTTCTAGAAACGATGTGAAAGTAGATCGATGGTTTTGTGACCATTATGCTTATCTTTTGTCTCAAGCTAGGAAACGTAGTGTCCATCAATGGCCTAATGATTTCCAACAGTGGAAATCACAACGTTGTCAGCCCTGTTTAAAGTAGATTGTCAATTGAGAAAAAAATGTTTGTGATTTGAAAAAATTGTTTGATGTTATATTGTTGGATTATTGTTAAAAATGTTAGAGTTGTTGTTTAGTGTTAAGTGATTTTTGAATAAAAAATGTTGTGTTTTGAAAAAAAATGCCTTTGTCTTTTGTTTAGCTATAAGAATGTTGGATTGATGCTCTTTAATTTCTTACTATCCCTCTCATGACACTCATTGAACGTTGCGACTCGAAAACCGTGGGGGATGTTTTCCTTCACGTCCGCGCTTTGACTTTAAGAACCGGGGTTGTTTCCAGTCTAACCATCCATTGTCGACTCATCCTCCTACGAAGATGTGCTCCAAACTAGCTAAACTCAACGAAGCCTACGTGAATTTGCATAGGGTCAGACACAGTCTGATACCGAAGCCAGAAGAAATAGAGAATGTGAGAATGTTAAAAGTCACTGAAGACCTGATAGAAGAGCTCTTCAGAGAAGAAATGAACAGAGAGAAAGAAGAATGGACGGAGAAGTACAGACTTCAGAGACAGCAGCAACAGCAGCAGCAACCTGAAGCTGACAGAGGCTTTGTCGATTGTCGTATCGACACCAAAGAGTTCTTCTTCTCTTTCCGAAGAAGCAGACCTATCGCCAGAAAGTCTATCCTCAGAGGACATCGCATTCTTAGAAACTAAAAAAGAATGCCATAGCAAACAAAAAAAAACAGCCCTTTTCAGGGCTACCCAATACTCTAGAAAAGAAATAACGATCGATTTGCCAATGTGTAGGTAGAGTAGTGTGAAAATAAACACTAGCTCTTTTTCTAAAAAATGTGAGGGTATGTGTTTGTGTGTTTGTGTTTGTAAGTGCTCAAGTAAGTTGGTATGGATAGTAGATTAAAATGATGTCTTTTTTGGTGTTTGAGGTGTATATTTGGGGTTAGATTGGATTGCTTTGCGTATGTGGATAGTCTATTGAGGTGATTTATGAAAAAAAATTTAAAATAGTGATGGGTAGCATAAAAAGTGAGTGAGTGTTTCTTTTAGGTCCGCGCGTTGTTTCTTTGGTCATGATCTAGGTAAGATCAATTTTATGTTTTTAGGGGGATGTTTTCCTTCACGTCCGCGCTTTCACTATAAATTGAAACTCGTTCGGCAGTCTAGCTACCCTTGTTGATTGATCAACACCAAAAATGAACACGAGACTGGCGAAACTGTTGGAACTTCATGTGCATCTGGAATATGCCAGGCGCCTGTTGAATGAACTGGCCGCGGAAGCCATTGTGGAAGACGGAAGGATGACAGAGGAGGAGGAAAGAAGAAATAAAGAAGAGGAGGAGAGAAAATACAAAGAAGAGGAGGAGGAGAGAAGAAACAAAGAAGAGGAGGAGGAAAAGGAGAGAAGAAGAAGAAGAAATTTCAGAATCCCAGAGAGCGAAAATTGGGATTCTGAAGCCACATATCCTGCCTCTGCTCTCTCCCCCCAAAAGGTAAAAAGTAACTGGGGGACAAGATGTGTATGTGGCGCCAGGCCTGGAAGGTGCCACCATTAACCAGGTGTCCATGAAGTTCCAAAAAAAACAGCCCTTTTCAGGGCTACCCAATACTCTAGAAAAGAAATAACGATCCATTTGCCAATGTGCGTAGGTAGAGTAGTGTGAATATAAACACTCTTTTTTAAAAAATGTGAGGGTATGTGTTTGTGTGTTAGTGTTTGTAAGAGCTCAGGTATGTTTGTGTGAATAGTAGATTATGGGTTTGTTTATTGTTTCTTAGCGTATGTGAAGAGTATAGTTTGGGTTTTATTATACGAAATGAGAAAGTAGGGGGATGTTTTCCTTCACGTCCGCGCGTTGTTGTTTTTGGTCATGATCTAGGTAAGATCAGTTTTATGTCTTAGGGGGATGTTTTCAATCACGTCCGCACTTTAACTATAAAGCTAACAGTTTAGCCATTAGAACCCATTCCATGGAATAAAGACAAAGAAAATGGTGGTAGCAACAGCGTTACTAAATCATTTGATAGGCATTTATTATTGGATAGTAGATGTTACGTTTGTCATGGAAAAGATAGAGAAAGAATTCAAATTAGAAAAGTGTCTCGACTGTTTCAATAATTTGAAGGAAGCAAAGGAGATAGTAACAGGAATGATGGAAGAAGAGGCAAAGAGACTTAGAGAATTGATTGACCCGCCTTATGTAAGAGTGGGAAGTTTAAAGGAAGCACTTGAAAATGTCATCGAAGTCAGGTGCTTCTTAGAAAAGATATTGAATAGGACGGAGTGGCGATATGTAAAATGGGGGTTGGACCAGCTGACAAAAACGGAAGAAGTAATGAGGAAAGTGATGACGGAAGAGGTAAAGAACATCAAAGAAAAGTGGACTAAGGAAAGAAAAGAAGAAGAAAATAGAAAGAGAAAAGAAAGCTTTGAGAAACTCAACAATAACTGGATACGAATACAGGAGAAATTCCGAGCTATGGGTCACCCGGACTGGATGCCTGAATCAGAAATAAAGAAGACAGGAATAATGGCAAAAGTTAGAAGATGGCTACAGAAGTGGAGGAAATAAAAGAAGAAGATAATGATGAAACCAAAGGCCCTTTTCAGGGCCAGCCATATTTCTCGAAAAGAGAATGACTTTTCAATTGCCTACCCCTTTTTTTAAATTTTTTTTTTTTTTTAAAAATTCCATGTTCAATTCCCCTTGTCCCTAGACAAGCCCAAACTCTATGTTAAATTCCCATTGTCCCTAGAGTGACCCAGCGTTTTTCTCCATGTTAAATTTCCATTGTCCCTAGAGTGACCCAGGGGTGTTTTTAATGCTAATTCCCATTGTCCCTAGGGTGACCCACCTTACTACTCATCATGTCAAATTCCAGTTCACATAATTCTGATACCAGGCCAACCAGTCCTGACACTAACCTCTTAATGCTGAGCGCCAAACGAGGCAGCTACAAGTACCATTTTTAAAATTATTTGGTATGACTCGGCCAGGTTCGACCCCGCGACCTTCCGCATCTGGGGTGGACGCTCTATTCACTTAGGCCACCGGAAATAATAATAATAATAATAATAGTGTGTGTGTGTGTGTGTGTGTGATTAGGATTTTTTACGTAGCTTTTAAAAATTTGTTTAGTCATATCGCTACCATGTCTGCAGTGTGGCAGTTGATAGTGATGTCTAGCACTGGGGCATCATGCCGCAGACACGTCGCATAATGTCCCACCCAGTCACATTATCCTGACACAAGGCCGACCAATCATTACTCGGCCGGGGTTCGAACCCACGAACTCCCGCTTCCGAAGCGGCCGCTCTAACCACTAGGCCACCGGAGCGGTAATATAATAATAATAACAACAACAATAATAATAATAATAATAATAATAATAATAACAATAATAACACTACTACTACTACAAATAATAATAATAATAATAATAATAATAATAATAATAATAATAACTATTATTGTCGTCGACCTATTTTTCCTCCTACTTAATTATAGTGTAAGGAATAAGAGTAATGTGTTGCAAGAGTAGTCAAAGCAAACACGCGATTCTTGTAGAACCATGTGAGTGATAAATATTTTCAATGCATTTTCTCCTGCTTGGAATGCTGGGGTAATAGGTTATGCGACTAGATTATTTATGACATCATTTCAAACCTTAATCACCAAATATGCAGTTTCTACATACTACATATGGGAATAAAATATGTTTAAACCATGATTTTCGTTTTGGATTTCCTTTTTCTGTCAGCGTGGATCGCAAGAGCAGCCTGAGATGAAGTGTAACATGTGGAATGGTCTGTTTTTTTAAATTTCTTACTTAGTCTTTTAGCCAATGTCATTGTCAGGTCATAGTAGCAATCGGAGGGACGTTTATCACTCTATGCTATTTTTCTTTTTCTTTAGACTATTTATTTTTTTTCTTCAATATTAAGTTTTTGTTAGCTTCCCGTAGGATTTTCAAATGCAGATGTGACCAACTTTCTCATTTACTAAAGCTTGGCACAAAACTACAATTATACAAGAACCGCTCAGGTGGCCTAGTGGTTAGAAATCCACTTCGGATGTGGGAGGTCGTGGGTTCGATTCCAGGCTGAGCCATACCAAAGACTTACAAAAATGGTACTAACAGCCGCCTCGCTTGGCGCTCAACATTAAGAGGTTAGTGTTAGGACTGGTCGGCCTGGTGTCAGGATAATGTGACTGGGTGGGACATCATGCTACATGTCTGCGGCATGTTGCACCAGTGCGAAACATTACTATAAACTGCCACACTGCAGACATCGTAGCGATATGACTGAAAAAATGTTAAAGCTCCTTTAAAATTCACCCCACCCCTCCTTATATAAGCAGACGGTTACTCTACGGTCAAGGTTTTCGTTCTCTAGACGAAAAAATTAATATGTAACAGGAAATTCAATCGTCTCTACAACTAAGATCGAGGTCCTTGGCCGCTTGCAACATAGATAACAAAAACAAAGTAATTGGAGTATGAATACAAATTGAGGTAGCTTTAATGACAATTTCGTTTTACATTCGAAGTAAGTACGAGAAAATGTATTAGAGACAATATTTAACTACTGATCCACTTGAGTTCATATATAAGATGGTACGTGTCTTGAACACATTGATGACCAGGCGTTTAAACCTCCCTCTCTCCAGCTCTGCTTATAGCACAAATATAATAATGCCAGGCTGATTCAGACCATGGCTAATTCAGCCCAGATTACGGACTGATTCCTCCCAAATGCCAGACCGATTTGGACCATGTGAAATATTTAGTTTCGTCTTGGATTTAAATTAGTCCTACAGTGTAAGACATAGTACATGTTGGTTTTGTTTAGTGCACCTTCCAGAACAAAAATATCCGGTGATGTGTCTTACGTCGTAGGACTAGGATTTAAATGTGACCTTTACTTTGTTTAAAACTATGATATATAACACACGTACCTGATTTATGTTATAGTGTACATCAATGTGGTCATGTATGCACATTTATTCAAGTTCAATTAAGTACTAATTGTTGATAAAAAACACAATACCAAAATTTTGTAACCAAAGTCTGTTCAGTCCTGATTGTTAAATGATCGACACCTTAAATGTCATCAAAAACTTATAGACTAAAATTATTGATCTCTTTGGAAGTTTAGTGTTAGCCTTGTATTATTGTCAAAGTCACACAGGTCATATATGCACATTTACTCACCTTAAATTAGATCTAAATTTTTGTTTTAAAATTTAATAACCAAAGTCTATTCAGTCCTGCTCTAATAATAATAATAATAATAATGATGAGGACTTTGTATAGCACCTAATCTTTAGAAGCTCTAAGCACTTTACAACATTTGACAACACCTATAATGTAAAAACATATATAATGATATGATTACAAAAACAAACATCATGAAATTAGAAAACATGAAAAACATGCTGAAAATATTTAAGGTAGGAAACATTATATCTTTAAGATTGTTCTTGCATTCGAAATAAGTGAGTTTTAAGAGCACTCTTGAATGGGATCACTGTCTTTGTGTCTTAAGTTCAGTGGGCAATTCATTCCATGTTGCTGGGCCCTGGTATACAAAAGAACGCTGTCCATATGACTTTGTTTTCATAGTGGGAATAAGTATACGATTGTCAGAAGAGGAGCCTAAGTATATTGCTGGTGTGTACACATGGGTGAGGTCAGATAGGTATCTTGGACTGGAGTCCATCAGTGAAACTCTGCACTTTAACTCTCATCAAGAAACTTCCAGATGAAAATTATTGATTTCTATGGACTTTTACAATGGTGGACAGATAATAAACTGTGTCTAGAAAAGAGCATGTCAGGTCTAATCATGACAATATAGGGTAGTATGAATTTGTTTATCAACATTGTGACATCACAGCGTTCGACATTCAGTTTTATTGTCATTCATCTGCAGCTTGTTACATGTTATCCATGATTTCCCATCAGAAATGCACCTCTCTACACCTTGGATGGTAGCATCAACTTCAGCTGGGTGGTTAGATTTTTTATTTTGGTGTCATCAGCATACAATTGGTGAGACACTGGCTGATGATTTATGACACTTGAGAGTGGCTGAGTGTATAGAATGAAGAGAACATGTCCAAGAACATACCCCCGCGGAACACCACAACATAGATTAACAGGGCTGGAGCGTATTTCATTTGCAGACACAATTTGTGTCCTGTTGGCCAAGTAGGACTTGAACCACAGTAAGGCTGTATCACGAATGCCAAATACATGCTGGAGACGGTGAAGTAATATATCATGGTCTGTAGTGTCAGATGCTGCAGACAAAGCAAGGAGAGTGAAGACTGTAATTTTTATGCTATCCAAAGCAGAGAGAAGGTCATTAACTACTTTTAGAAAAGTAGTTTCAGTACTGTGGCAAGGGCAATTTGCTGATTGTACATTGTTAAAAAGACTGTTTGAATTCAGATGAGATACAAGCTTGGATAGAACAACCTTTTCTAAGATTTGTTATATGAATGAGAGATTAGAAACTGAGCGGTAGTTCTTTAAATCATTTAAATCATTATTATCTAGTGTTGGTTTCTTCAGCAGAGGCTTTACAATGGCAGTTTTGAAAAATGATGGGAATTCCCCAGATAAGAGAGAGGTATTAATAACATCAGTTAGTGAAGGCAGTATTGGATCTAAGCATTCAAGCGCATTGATGTTGGAACTGGATCAATTTCACATGAAGTGCACTCTTCATCACGATTGTATGTATGAAATCCATAGAGACAGGTTCAAATGCTGCTAATGGTTGCCACTGAAATTCTGTATTGCAACTGTATGGTGACGACGAGTCAGCTGAAATTGTGTTGTCAAGCTTATCTCTAATGGTTTGTACTTTGTCACAGAAGAAATTTGCAAACATTATCAAACAGTAATGCCTATGGATTTAACTATGGTTTTTATTGTGTTATCTTCGCATTGTGTTTATCACCAAAAAGTTTTTTGTAAAGAGTTATTGATAATTAACACAATGGTATACTTTATGGATATTGTTGAATTTGTATTATGATTAAAAGCTTGACCCAGTAAACAAACTTATTTTCATTTCAACCCTTTTCATTTAAACCACATATTAAATTCATTAAATATTGGTTTTTGAAAAGGTATTTTATTATTTTAATATATACATAATAAAATGAAACTTCCATGTAATCAAAGATTACAAAGTTGTTTCAAGTGAGCATTATATTTTGTCTTCTAAAATGGTATTAAATTCAGCTTCATTGTTTGCAATGAAACTAGTAATAGTAAGCTTCTTTTGGTCTTTGTTTTTGTACAGTATACACTTTTAATAACAATGTGCATATAATTAAATAATACATTATAAATTCGAATAATGAAAATAGCTTAATGTGCTCTTTGTTTTTGCACAATGTTTATTTAGTATAAATATAAATATAACACTTTTTCAGTCATATCACTACGATGTCTGCAGTGTGGCAGTTTAAAGTGATGTCTAGCACTGTGACATCATGCCGCAGACATGTAGCATGATGTCCCACCCAGTCACATTATCCAGACACCAGGCTAACCAGTCCTAACACTAACCTCTTAATGCTGAGCATCAAGCGAGGCAGCTGTTAGTACCATTTTTAGAAGTCTTTGGTATGACTCGGCCGGGGTTTGAACCCATGACCTCATGCATCCAGGGCAGATGCTCTAACCACTAGGCCACCAGAGCGGTCACCCGGTAGGTTTTTTGTTGTTGTAAAATTATATATTATAATGATTAGTATATATAATGTACTAAGCACTTCAATTACTGAGAAAAACTGGCGATTTAGATGCACAAATCAATTTTGGGAAATTTTTATTTTTTAATTTTGTTTACCCTGGGGTGAAAAAAGTGGTAGGGTCAACAACAGAAAACACAGGTCAGCCAACTTTGAACATACATATATTTTTTTTGTTGCCTAAATCTAATAAGTGTATTAATATATCCAGACCAGTATATGTTGACAAAAACAGTATAACAAAAGCATTAACATATTCAGACCAATATATATTTATACATACATTACATACATACATAATACATACATACATACATACCTTCACACATAGGAGCCCTGAGTGGCCGAATGGTCTAAAGTGCTGACCGTTCCAGATTGCTGCCATCTCACCTCTCTTTGTGTGGGTTCGAGTCCAAGGCTCAGCTAGCGTGGGTACGTGGGAAAGCCACCAGTAGCTTCTTGTGGGTTGGTGGTTCTTCCCTGGGTTTTCCAGGGTTCTTTCTCCACCAGTTATACTGGCTGCCATGGATAGCCTATCTTGTGCTGAAAAATGGCGTTAAACCCTAGAACAACAACAACAACATTCACACATTCATATATACATACATAATACAGATAGACGGACATATGAACACGTGGTCATGCATTGGCCATGTTTTCAAATAATTTTCAGTTAGCAATTTGCATAAGAAGAATTGATTGATTATGAATTCATAAAAAAAAATAGCATATTGCACTTTAAAACAAAATATTTATAAAATATATTTCATCTTTCAACTGAGATGACACCACCATTTTCATTATAATGTTTTTAAATTTTAATTATTTTGAGATCCACAAGATGACCAGAATATTCATGTATGATATTAACATTTGATACTGTATTGAAATAAATCATGAATATGACAGGGTCCCAGTTTAATAGTATAGTATATACTGGTATGTGTTATCTAGGACTAATATTTTAGAGTAAAATGTACAGAATATTGATTAAATAAATCTAGCAGAAGCATCAACATACAGTACTCTATCCAATATATTTGGATGAAAAAAATTACTGCATGAGTACTAGTTTGATGACTTTTTTTTAAATGTTTAATAAATCAAAGTAAGCTGTTAAATTTTGCACAAAGATGAATAAGCTGCTTTGAAAATATGTCACTATTAAATTGGATTTCAAGATAAAGTTGTACATTATATTATTGTATTATATATAAGTGCATCATTTTTCACATTAAATTGAGGTTTTGTTTATCTATATTTTATGTTTGTCAGAGCTTACATCATTGCAACTCACATCCTCCATAATCCAGTGTTATTCCTGTGTCTAAATTTTAAGGGAACTGTAAACTTTCCTCATGGATTTAACTATTACCCCACAATCCAGTATAGTATGAAATAACAGTTGTGATTGGTTTAATTACTTTACTTACTATATTTCTTAGCTAAAGTTAGCCAGCAGAAGCAACTCTCATATGCTCTACGGCAAGTCGCCATATTTTTAGCACACCAATGAGATAGCATAATGCTAGATCATAGGCATAGAGCGTGTCAGGCCAAAGATGAAAGAAACAGCCACCACGTGTTGGTGTGTTGACAAAAGTCAGACTTTCATAAGTCTTGTTTCTTTAAGGGTTCCCTATAGACTGGCAGTATGTACTTGATTACTTAATCAGATAATGAGTTGCCAACATGTTGAGTACTGTGGCCTGTTACCATTAGTAATCACAACTATGGAATTATGTGGAGAGATTTTGGGCATTCTGCTATCGGTACACAGAGGGACAACGTTAAGATTCAAATGTTTGGCACTGAATAAAAATGTAATGTTCCATTGTAAATTTTTTAATGAACATTTTTGATTAATATTTTTCAGTTTCCCAAATGGACTATTACATTGGCAAATAAGGTTGCCCAGCATTTAATTTTAGTTGGCCGGAGCTACCAGGCAATGGATTTTCCTACCCAGATCTGAATGGAAATTATAAGCTTACAGCATCTTGTGTACTTTTCATTTCCAAAGGTGAAATTTATAGCTAAATATATCCAAAATCCCAGTTTATTTCCAAAAGTCCAACTCCAGAATAATGATGCAGACATTCCCATTTAAAATATATTGCTCATTTGACATTTATATTTTCTTTATGTGAAGGGTGATTTGTACCATTACCCAGGTGGTAGATGTTGCATGATCAAATGCTACAATTTGCTTAGTTACTGTGAGTCATAAAACGACTACACTTATAAGAAAAGTAATATTGTTTGGAAGATTATTAATGTTCAGTTTAATCTTTAGAGTCTTGTAGATTTTTATACCATCTTTTGTGGACAAAAAGTCCATGCTTATGCAGAAGGTCCAGACAGAATAAATCAGAATCTGTTGTTAAACATTCTTTTCTTCCAGTTTTATTTCAAGTGTGTTCATCATGCAATACAGTGTAGATAATAAATTAACAATACATTTATGTGTTCTTTATTTGATTTGAAAGTAAGACATTTGGTGTTATGGTGTTGGTTTAGTATTTAGACCATGAGTTCAATTAATTATTGAACATTTTACCACTACTCCTTCCATGACTACTCTGTATTTGGGTTAACTTCAATATATTTTGTTTGAACATGTGCAGTAACTGCAGGAGAATAAAGGGCCTTACAGTTCATTGGATTGATAATCTCTCGGTCCTTCATGGAATGAACATGTAAGCTATAAATAAACTTTGGATGCATGTGTACTACATCATGCATTGCTGATTGCATAGAAGTGTTGCTTTGGGGAAAACCAGCCAAGCTCAAATCAAGTACTGTTGTAACTGTTTTGTTCAAGAGAAAATTACGTATAATGTCTGCTCTGTTTTGAGGATGGCAGTAAAAACAAAGATGATACATAAATTGGTTTGCAGTATTTATTCTGATCAACAGTGACAATGGTTAGATTAGAAAGTGTTTCTGCTTGCTGCAAAGGCACATCAATGTTACAAATGTTGTACTTCCATGTATGCTTTATGGTTGACACATTTGACATCTTTACCCATATCAAATATCATTAATTGATGTGTTTAATAATATCCAAATAAAAAATCTGTTGTTTCGTTTTAAGAAATGGAAACTTTATTACAAATTAGTCCATTTTAAATGATGGTTTAAACACATGAAATTCCTGAATTGTGGAACACATTTTGATGTGTTTGTTTTTTTTGGACAAAAGAGCAGTGTTTGAGATACTAAAGGTTCACTCTTTTAACAATGCCTGATCTTCTGATCAGAGTTGTATTTAATCACTCATGTATCTATTACTAAACAATTAAATCACTCTTGCATCTATTAGTAAACAATTAAATCACTCTTGCATCTATTACTAAACAATTAAATCACTCTTGCATCTATTACTAAACAATTAAATCACTGTTGCATCTATTACTAAACAATTAAATCACTCTAGGATCTATTACTAAACAATTTAATCACTAGCATCTATTACTAAACAATTAAATCACTCTAGCATCTATTACTAAACAATTAAATCGCTCTAGCATCTATTACTAAACAATTAAATCGCTCTAGCATCTATTACTAAACAATTAAATCACTCTAGCATCTATTACTAAACAAATAAATCACTCTTCTATCTATTACTAAACAATTAAATCGCTCTAGCATCTATTACTAAACAATTAAATCACTCTAGCATATATTACTAAACAATTAAATCACTCTTGCATCTATTACTAAACAATTAAATCACTCTGGCATCTATTACTAAACCTTTAAATCACTCTAGCATATACTAATCAATTAAATCACTCTAGCATCCATTACTCACTCTAGCATCTATTACTAAACACATTCACTGTTCCCATATACATGTAATTGTGGTTGGTGAGAATATTCACCTGATGCAAGGAATATACATGTGCATACACAAAATGGAAATTTGTCAAACAGTAACATCAGTCTGTGTTATGTACTCAGTGCATCCAAATTTACATATTCTTCTTTGACTACTATACTCTATCAACAAAATTTTGTATTAGTTAATACAAAGTTTTCTTTTGATAAAAGTCTGTAAATTCACAAAAGAAAGCAAATTAAATTAAATTTGATGTTTCATACTGAATGGTTATATTCTTTCTTTCCAAATTTTTACAGATTTGTACAAAGTGTTTATGATTTTAATTAAGATTTTAATTAAATGGATTATGAATGAAATCTGTCCAGATGTCGAAATATATATATATATATATATATATATATATATATATATATATATATATATATATATATATATATAATAAACATATATATATTTATGTCTGTACATCATAATGACATCTTATTTCCAATTTTATTTTAGGGCTCATGGCTTTTTTAATATTTTGGTTGACCAGAAATATGTTTTGTGAGAGATACACTGCATATTCAACAATTTTAAGGTTGTATTTAACTTGAATTATATCTATTTAGATCAAAAGTAACATCTGAAGCAGAATAAATTGTAACTTAAATTGTGATAAGAAATTTTGTTTGTTTTATTCCTAATAGGTTTAACACAGTCCTAAAATTAAAATAAATTCTTTTACAGTTAACTTTTTATTATATTTTTTATATTGTAATTCAATTCTGATAGTGTTACATCTGCACTGTTATCATCACCTAAAAAATAAGAGCTGAAATTGAACCTATTCAGTCAAATACAATCATGAAGCATTCACTACTACTTTCGCTATTCTTAATAAGCAAATATAAATCAGATTTTTCACATAGCATATGTTCTTGCTTATAAGATGAGTCCAAATGCAAACTGAACAGACCCAGATCAGCCATTGCATAATGTGCCAGCAGATCTGGGTCTGTGCGGTTTGATAGGAGTAATCAGCAGAACAAACAACATATACCCTGATCTGTAGGTGTATTATGTAATGGTAGATCAAGATCTTTGTTATTTGCAGTTTGACCCAACTTATAAGTGAGTATATATAGTGTTACATTTGCAATATGTTAGATCAGAAGGACCTTGAACAAAGATTTAGACAGCATCTAAATTACTTGGCCATCACAGTCAGAATGTGCAGATTGTATACAATTACAATCTCTTTAATTTATTGACTGTCTTTCAAAGAGTAAAAAACAAAGTTTTTGTGTGCACACTTAAGGCATACAGAATGTTAATTGGACTGAAATCAGATTTTTTTTTGTCTGCTTGGTGGCTCGAAAGAAACTTTTGTTCTCATAAAAAAGAAAGATGTCCCTGAATTGAAGGTCATCCCCAAAACTCTACATTTCCTATCAGTGCATTGTCAGTATTCTTGAGGAGCATTATCAAATGCATTCTCCCAAAATTATATGGCATCATTGAAGAGCTGCTATAAATGATGGTTCAGCAGAGAACTGCATGTATGTAAGCTTGGGCAGCTGTGACATGGCTTTATTGTTTTTTAGTTATTTAAAAATCTCCATATAAAAGACCTTCTGGTGTACATTATTACCTTATTTACTGGGGAAATGACACTCTAGCTAATCAACCGTGCTACAAGTTTTGTCACCAAGCTGCTTCAGTTTGTGAGGAGCAATCGTTTTAGCATATGCTTTGAGTGGGGAATAAAGATGAGTTCAAGTGTTTGGTCACTCTGGTACTTTGCTAAATAACACATGTATCTGGGACTTGAATTACAGCTCTAATGTATGATTTTTTAAAAATCTTTTTCAGAACTCACTTGAAAATAAAAGATAATAAAGATAAAGTTGCAGAGTATTGGAATTTTTTTTTATTGAAATGATGTTTAAAAGTCAGCACAGTTGAAGATGAGAATATATTCCACACAGCAGTTAAACTGTCTTAGTCTTGTATTTTTATATTTTTCCTTGTAACAAAATATTTGTAAAGTTTCATTTCTGGAGTGAGTACCTTTTTTCTCAAAAACAAAACAAAAATCAATGCTCCCAAGCCCAGTTCAATGGCAGCCATTTTGTTAAACATATAAGTGAAAGCAGTTTCAATGTAAATAGTGAACCATGTCATTGGTACAGATTATTAATGCTGTTAAGTTTTCATGTGAATGAGTTACTGAAACATAAATTTAATAAATACCTTTTTTTCTTACTCAATTATACAAAAAGCCATTATATTTTCTTGTTCAAGTTGTTTTCCTTTTGTTTTTACTTGTTGCATCATCCCCATCTCAGAATGCAGCCCCAGGTGACTGAGTGGTCTGAGTTGCTTGCCTTTACAGATCACTGAGATTTTAACTGTCTGCGGGTTTGAGTCTCAGCTTGATCAGCGTGGGTATGTGAGAAAGCTTGCTTCCAGCGGTTTTCTGGGGATCTATATATAGCCTATGAGGTGTTGAAAAATGGCATTGAACCCACAAAATACAAACACCAGCTCCTTAGCACATTATTTATTTTCAGCTGCACTAAGCTTGCATGTCATAAAAATCAAAAGTACGTTCTCTGTTGGATGAAGACAAGAACAACAATACACAAGTTCATTTATGTACATTGGTTTCTTTCAGTTCCTTGCATACAAAACGAAATTCACAAGAACACATCAGGTTATCTAGAACCATTACTGTCATTGTAAATGGCAAATGCAGTAGGCTTTCTAACATAAATTTAGTTTTGTTGGCTTGAATATACAATTAGAACTTGTCTTAGCTAGCTGTTTAAAACAAGGTCTGGCCAACACTGTTGAATGGTTCAGTTCATTGAATATAACACATGACACTTCATTGCCAATGACATTAACTGTAAGCAGGTTCTTTTAAAATGTATGAAATGGTTTGTCAATGAAGATATGCCAGCAATTAAAATGAAAGAAATTATGTTGTTGGACATATTGTCAATGTTCTGTATTCATAACAGGAAATTATCAATATGGTATAATTAATATATATATATATATATATATATATATATATATATATATATATATATATATATATATATATATATATATATATATATATATATATATATATATATATATATTATGTTAGACATCAGGACAAATTTCATTAATTTCCCTTGAGTCCAACATCATAGCTATGTTAGCCAATCATTCTAGCAGTACCCGTCATTCAAGTTTTGAAGCATTTCAACAATAACAAATTATTGCCTCTTCACTTTTAAAATATTCGACAAGTGTTGGGTGATGTGATGAAAACAAGCTAAAGAGCAAAAGAATAGTTTCAATTTGATAGAGTTTTGGACTTTGTTGACTTCATTAGATTGTTTTATTGAGCTGTGAAATATGACAGTGACCAACACAAACTATTGAAGACTAATATCTATATTTCATTGAATAATAAAATAATGTATTTAGTAAAACAAAGCCAGTATATATTTTATTACTTTACATGTATACTGTTCATGTAAATATATCGTCACATGAACCCAATATGCATACATGTGTGTTGTTTTGCAAAGCTAAAATATGTTTGAGGAGACCAGTTCAGCCAATCAAATTCAGAATTATTTTTATGAAAGTAACGAAAATATAAAACTGCATGCAGTATTGGTTGGCAGATGTACTGTGATAATAGCAAGGTCCTTGTTGGTAAAATTCAAAATTAACTCTAATGATAGAGCTATTCTCAGTGGGGAGAACGTACTTTCTTATCATTGGTTAAACAAAAAAATTGATACTATTAGTAATTTTATTCATGTACAGGTATTGAATTTATGAATAATTATCAGCATTTAGTTGGAGGCATGCATTTCTCTAAAAAATAAAATCCAAAATACAGTTGTCCTTGGTCCTTTTGTGCTTTAGCGGTTCTTTCTCCATATTGAATGGTTTTAGGATTGTTTATGTTTACTGTAATCCAGCCAGCAGGTCTGCTTGATACAAATTACATCTTCCAGTAATGGTTTTGTTGAACTTGTAGTTGTCTTTGCTTATTTACCATACTTATTCCAGGCTACAATGTTGGATTTTGAAAGTGGAAGTCCAAAGCCATATTTCTCCAGAAACTTGGAACTCAGTATTTATAAAACTGGAGGCCAGAGTTAACAAACTGAGAGTCTGGGATATGAAACTGAAGGTACTGGAATCAATAACTCTTGCTAAAGAGAACTCTGAAAAGTCAGTGTTTTAAGCGGCTGAATTCAACAATTTAGTTACTGCCAAACTGGGAAGGCATGAGTTTGTGCTCAGTGTACTCTAGTGCTTTGCATCAGTTTTTGTTTGTTGAGAAACGTAATACTTGATTATTTCCAGCTAAGATTATCAATAATTGAATAGTTAGAATAATCTTTGACTAAATATTATGTATACTTGCTTACAAGTCAAGTCAAATTGCTTACTGCACAGACTTACATCTGCCATAGCACAATGCATTGGCAGATCTTGTTCTCTGCAGTTTACTGGGAGTAATCAGAAGAACAAACAACATAGACCCTGATATGCCAGTGCCTTACATGACAGCAGATCAGGGTTTGTGTTGTTTTCTGTTTGACTCTAATCATACTTGAGTATATATTGTTCTTTGTCTATAAACATGTACAAACCTCTGTTCTTTTTTGTCTTGAGTTATAAAAAAAAAATTTCATTTTAAATTATACAGATTTCTATTAAACTGAATCATTTTGCTCTCTATTCAGTTCTTTTGATTTATCCTTTCAGTTTGTCAGCCATGTAAAAAATGACAAGTGTCTTGCTGGCGTGTCGTTGCCTAAGATTACAGGCAGGTTTTAGGCATCTGTGGCAGCACAAAAGGTAAAAATGTAACTTTTTGAGCAGATTTTACTCTACAGTGAAGTGGGTTTCAAAGCTATAAAATGCTTATTTATTTTCATGTACTAGGGTAATTCATATACATGGGGGCAAGTTTATAGATCTAGTAGGGGTGTATAGGAAAGCAATCCTTATTTATTCTAAGTGAATCCAATCAAAGTTTGATTCTTAATAACTCTGTATTTCCAGTTAGTTACATACGTGGAAGAAGCTGTTTGGTCAGCACTTGCACAGTGGGAAAAAAATGGATTTTGTTTGTTTATATTCTTAAAGGCTTTAGTTTTACACCTTTGGAAAATGTGAAACATAGCTAGTTTTCACAGATTGTAATCTCATTGTATGATACATTGACTGAACTAATTTGAAATTTTATGAAGTAAAAAACTGGACCAGAGATCATATCTTGTAAAGTAAATAGAAAATCTATTACTCAGTGGCATTTAAAAGTCTAGCCTTTATCGTTTTTTGGTAAAAACATAATTATGGGGTGGTGATAAACTGTAGTGACACAACAGACCTGGTACAAATTAACATATAACACCTGAAATCATTGCTAGGGTTTCTTGTGTCAGTGTGCAAATGCATGCATGCAAATTTTGTCATGTCCTTTCAGGTGTTTAGTATCTTCTCCAGTGAAATTTGAGGTCAAAACAAACAGCAAAGTAGTCTTAGGATTGTTGCTCAAAGACCATCTCAAGTTTTGTTGATCAGTATAATACAAGTTTCATAGTACTGACTAGTAACACAAAAAAGGTATGTATCTTCATAGTAGGATTCAAAAAAAAAATCAATTTAAATGCATAATGTCACCAGAAAATATACAAATTTATTTTGCAATTTTTCAGAGTTATTGCAAAGACTCATTATGAAGTCCTTGGGGTGTCAAGAAAGGCAACCCAAGATGAAATTAAGGCAGCCTACATTAATCTTTCAAAGCAAGTAAGTAAGGGTTGTTTTCGATGAGGTTTATCCATTCTCATGTTTGCCTAATTAGCTGTTTATATAAGCATATTGGAGATGCATTTTGATAGGTCATGACTATTGCTCCATCCATCCACACAGTCCGTCCATCCCTCCCTCCCTCCATCAAAAGTACAGCCTCTTGGAAATGAAAGCCATCCTCAAAGCCCTCCACATGTAGTTGGAACATATCTATGAAAACACTTTCCTGATATGTCAGACAATTCGGTTGTGGTGATGTACCTCTGCAATAGTGGAACAATCACCAGACCTTTGCCCCACAGTAGGAGAATACCTTCATGGGTACTCCCAATATCAAGTAATACTCAAGTCCAAAACATTCCTGGCCAGCTTGGAGTCCTGACTGACTCATTGCCAAGAGAAGACAACTGCTTCTTACAGAGTTATCCCTCCATGAACCTTCCATCAGTTTTCTGCATTTTGGGGCAATCCTGTGCATGACATTTATTTTGCATTTGTCATCACTCCTTTCATGGATGGTCATGTCTGCATTGGGTTTTCACTGAAAGACTTCTTATGATGTCTTGCTTGTCCTAAATGAAAATGGTGCCAGTCTGACATCCATTACGGCTGCTAGGGTTGTGATCTTAAACATGTTATCGCTACTCTTACTGAACAGATATTCATATCAGAAGGTTTTTTTTACTAAAAGACTTATTATGATGTTTAGCTGGTCCTAAAAAAAAATGATGCCAATCTGATATCCAATATAGCCACCATGGCAGCCATCTGAAAAATCTTGTTACCACAACTCTATAAGAACAGAAAGCCATAATTATTTTGAATTTTCACCAGAAACTTCTTATGAAGTTCATTTGGTTTAAATGAAAATGGTGCTGATCGGACATCCTGTTTGGCTTTATTTTGAATTTTCACCAGGAACTTCTTATGAAGTTCATTTGGTTTAAATGAAAATGGTGCTGATCGGACATCCTGTTTGGCTTTATTTTGCATTGTCACCAGGAACTTCTTATGAAGTTCATTTGGTTTAAATGAAAATGGTGCTGATCGGACATCCTGTTTGGCATTCGTCTTGAAAATGTTGTTATTGCTACTCCTGAATGAAATGCCATATCTTGAAAATATTGTTTATCGCAATTTCTCTCCAAATGGATGTCTATGTCACCATGGGGTTTTGAGCAGTAGACCAACATGATACCTGGTTGGTCCTGAATGAAGTGGTGCCAGTCATGCATTCAGTATGGCTGCCATGACAACTGTTTTAAAAATCAAATCTTGCTGCCACTACCCCCCTCCATGGATGATGATTATAACATTGGGTTTTCTCCAAAAGACTTGTAATGATATCCACTTTGTTGCAAATGAAAATGGTACAAGCTGACATATTTTGTTGCTGGAGAATTACAGAGATAGTTTCAACTCCTGACAGTTAAAAGAAGAAATGGTCTTATCTTGAATTCTTGTAAATTCTTTTCCCCCAGTAGAGCATCAGTCCCTTCATAAGACTCTTGTTTTTTAATTATCAGTAGATGGTAGTAAATGTTACAATGAATTGATAAGACAGTGAGAATGTTCACACGACATTGAGATGTAATCCTCAAAATAGATTACAAAGTAAGTTGCTCAGGAATGAATGTTGGACAGAATTGTAGACTCTCTTGATATGCTGGGGTTTAATAAAAACTAATCATTGATGGAATCTTGCTCACTCCTTGCATCAGTGATTGATTGCTTAATGGCTAAAGAAAAAAACATCAGATTTATCTGCAACTATTGACCTATGTTTCTTAAGTGTTAAAATAAAAAATGTTGTGTTTGGTGGGGTGACTTGTGTATCTGGCAAAAATTGTCAAAAATGGCTTTGCTGATGCTAATTTCATGAGCCCATGAAAAAACTGCCATCAGCAGAAAAATCTGCGCACATGGTTAACCTGTCGGGGCTTTCTACAGACCATAGTAGCAACCACCATACCTTACATGTACATGCAGACTGGTGCCTACCACTTTGCATTTAATTTGCAACAATGCCTTAATTTCTTGTCATTTTTCCATAAAAGTTACCCAGTAAAGATCCGACTTGTAAAAGAAACAAACTGTTGCAAATAGGCCATTGTTTTATGAAGTTTTTCACTAATAATTATCATCTTAATACACTGCCATAAATTTGGATCCCTGTCCATTCCACAAGCTGTCATTCAAGTTTTTTTTTAAGCCAGTTTCTTATGCACTTTTGGCATTAAGGCCATACAACTGTTTGTGTGCATTCCTGTACAACTCCCTGTTACCAAAATTAGATCAGTGTGAACCACAATTCCAGCTTTAGTAGCTTTGATAAAGTGTGTTTAGGTCACAGTTTCTCAAAAACGTTTGGGTGCAGAATCATACAACATCATATAAAGATGCCACAAATTAGGTTTAACACCCTTTAACCAAAGGTAGGTTAGTGTGACCTATATTTCAGGCTTCATTGACTTTGTGAAGTTTTTATGTTTAGGTCAGTGTCATGCACTTTTGGTTAGAGAATAATACACCATTTTGGTGAGGATTCCTTTATAGTAAAAGTCATGCTGGTTATGAATGTGCATTTACTCATGTTAAATATAAATTGTTGTTTTAAAATGTAATGCTATTTAATTTAACCAATGTCTTTTCAATCCTTGATTATTGAATACTCTGCACTTAACTGTAACAAGAAATTTTCAGACAAAAATTATCGATTACTGTGGAGTTTTACATTGGTTGCCATGTACTAAAATGGGTCAAGAAAAGAGCACATTGAATATAATTTTCACAATATAGGGTAGTACATACTTGTTTATCAACATGTGTAGCTTTCATTGTGACATCACAGTATGCAATATTCAATCTGGATTTACTGGATCACACCTTTAGGTTGATTTTGTCCAAAAATGTCAACATACTTTAACATTTATTTTGCCATATGTACTTCTCAGGACATGTAAATAATGATCGTTCAAAGGAATATGGATGTCTGAGAATCCAAATGAAGTGAATAATTGCCATTACAGGTATGTAAAATCAAATTCAAAAATGACACCTATTACTGAAAAAAATCAGTGTTGAATTCCTACATGACCTGTATGACTTTTATTATAGGTTAGTGCAACCCCCTTCCATTAAAGTTATTTTAATGTGATCTCTGGTTTACAATTGAGTTATTTTAGTTAAGATTTTCAAAAGAGGTAGAAGCAGGGAATGTGAATTCATCACTAAAACAACTAAATGTCCAAGACCAATGTTTCCTTAAAATTGCTTTTTGGAAAAGATTAGAGGATGAACTCTTTATCACCATGCCTCTATTTTGCTTAGATGATGATAGGGGTAGGGTTGTTTAGCTAAAATAAAACGAGCAGAATGCATGGAAAGGTTAGGTGAAATGCAGTTTTTTTTAGAGAATAATATGTTTGATTTCTGGCTGAGAAAATTTTGACAGATTTCAGAATTGATGATTTTGGCTCAACACAAGTGTGTACATCCCCATACTTTTTTCTTAAACAGCATTTGGAATATTGTGATATCCTCGATCTATCTGTCAATCCAACCAGCTGTCAATCCATCTGTCCATTGCAACACCTCATCAACTGTATGATCAAAATTCAATAAATTGTACTATTTTGTCCATTTGGTAACCGTTTGTGTGAAGGGTATAATCCTTGGCTCCAACTCCTGGGGTCCTTGAAAAGGCATCAAAGATAAAATGTCAGAAATATGCAGTTACAGTTAAATTTTCAAATATTTTCCAACCAAACTTAATATACGCAGTCACAGGAGGCAGATGAATCATATGTGAGTAATTACAATATGACCCATGGGTCGCTGTCTGTGGTGGTTTTGAATATTAGGATATGGTTGGGTCTTGTAACATCCAGTAATTTGTTATACTTGTGTACATAATCACTAGAAGGTTTATTGTGTAGACATTGGGGGTGCTGTCTTAAAGTTCAAGGTCTCTGTGCAATATATTTCAACTTTCACTGTACTTTCCCTTCCACTGTATAACATTAAGGTTTTTGAAATTAAGAGATTAAAGTTAGTATACTTGTACATAATCACTAGAAGGTTTATTGTATACACATTAGGGTGTGCTATCTTAACGTTCAAGGTCACTGTTCAGTATTTTGCATCTTCTACTATACTTTCCCTTCTACTCTGTAACATTAAGGCCATTTGAGATTAAGAGATGAAAGTTGGTATACTTTTACATATCACTAGAAGATATGTTGCATACCATAAATCTCTAAGGTCAAGGTCATAACTCAGTATTCTACATTTGAACACACTTTCCTTTATGCTTTCTAGCTTTAAAGCCATTTGAGCTTAAAGGATGAAATGTGGTATACTTTTTCATCTGTGCTTAATGGTGTCATTTATGACATGGGGGTGAGGTGTCTTCAAGGTCAAGGTCACATGTATTTTCAAGTTTCAAACTTTAATTAATACTCAATAACTTTAAAGCCTGTTGAAATTAAGGGATGGAACTAGATATACATGCATATCATCATCAGATTGTGTTTTACATACCATATTTGGGGTTCTTTCTTCAAGAACAAGGTTGCAGCCCAGTATTTTATGTTTTCACAACACTTTATTTCCATGCTATATTTTTGAGCTGTTTGGGATTAATGATGGAACTTGGTATACATACATCTTATTATTAGCATTTGTGTTATGCATGACAATGGGGCTTTTGTCATCCAGGTCAATATCATGTGTTATATGTTAAATTTTTCTATCACACTTTCTTTTCCACTCAATAGTTTTAGAATCTTTTAGAGGGAGGGATGAAAATTAGTATAATTATATATCACCAATAAAAGTTGTGTTGCATTGCCACAATGGGGGTCCAATCTTGTAAGGTCAGTGTCACTGGTCAATAGTTTTGGCTTGTGTCACATCAGTCCTTCTGCTTTCTAACTTAGCAGCTGTTTAAAATAAAATGGACAAAGCTTGATATACTCAGATATTGTAATTAGAAGATGTTTCACTGCGTGTTTGAGGTTTTATCCTTAAGGTCAAGGTAACAGTTCAAGATGTTACAGTTTCTTTTGTGTTTGTTTTATATCCTGAACGCCATGCAAGGTACTGGGATGAACCATGGTATGATTATGCTTCTAAGTTTGATGAGATCTTATGTATCAGTCAAGGTTTTATCTCCAAGGTCAAATAACTGATCATTTTTTTTACCTCTTTTCTGCACTCTTTATTGTTCTTTGAGATAAGGCAATTTTTTTAAAGGTTTGCCCTGTTCATTTACAGCCCTGTCTGAAAAGACATTGTCAGATTTCATGATTGTTAACTTTTATGACCTCACCATTTTATGCAGTGGACAAAAATTCACAGAATTTGTTTGTATACCCAATTTGCAGGAAATACTTGAGGTTAAAGCTTGCATTTAAGGTTTTCTACATGTAGACACCAGGTTAAATATTGTGTTTAATATTCTGTTTATTTAATATGTTCTTATTTACCAAAGTTTGCTTAGTGTTTCACTATTTATGGAAAGATATTTTTTACATTTATGGTTGTGTTTAAGGTTTTGTTTTTGCTTCTAAGCAAGAACTATGCATTTGAATTTCACTTGTTTGTGTTAAATAGAACGTGCTTAACCTATTTTTATACTTTTTACCCCGTTTTACTAATTTTGTTCTGATTTGTTAATGATGGGTAAAAATTGAAGTTTACATTTATCATCTGTTTACAGCAGATTCAAGTTTGTATTGAAGGATTTGGTCAAATACATCTGCAGAAACTACATTTCAGTTTCACTCCTATGTATTATCAGCATTATTCAGCCTCTTTCACTTCTTTTAAATTCAGTTTTGACTTATTTTTATAACAATTTGTAATGAGAAGCATGAGATTGATGTCAGGCCAAAATTTAGAAATACTCTTTCTTTTTACCTTAGAGTAAATTATTTTATTATTGCTTTCAGTGGACACAAAACAATTTGTCCATAATAAATGTGAAAAGAGTTAACTTCATTTGCATACCCGTCTGTCACTCCTTGTATAGGTTTGCAATACTTTTTAAGGCACGCTTACTGTTATAGTCTTGAAATTTAGCATGCAGATCAAACCTGGAGAGAATTAAACTGTCATACATAAGTAGGTTACCATGAAATACTTTTCACACTTTATTGACTTATTTTGCTTTGGGCATATGTTCAGTGTGGCATACAACTTTGTACATTGATGTTTTTGTATGGATTCATTATATTGATTAAAAGATCATCATATCAGAAATAGGTCACTGTGACCTACATTTCATGCTTTTACTTTGATTAAGCTATGCTTTTACATCAGTTTTTCAAGCAGTCTTATGGTAGTGCTTTGTACTCAGGTGCTGATTCTTAGTGGGTCATTGTGACCTTTATTGCATGCTTCACCCACTTTTCTTAGACATCATTGTTTGTGATCAGTATGTTGTTGACTCTACAGGTAAGTATTTGTCGGTTTATTGACCATGGTGAGTAGTTACATAAGTCCCTGTTTAAAGTGTGTTTTGTTCATATCTCTGCATTCAGTAGCTATTTCTTACATTAGCTGAAATTATGATGAAAAATGAGTGGTTGATACTGTTCCAGTAAGTAAGCTGTGCTTGCTGTCATAGCAGTTTTATGGTACTTTTTATGAAAAAGTTATTCACTAATTTTCTTTCAAGCAGTTATTTCCTTAGGAATTAAAACAATTAGGGTTTCATCCAATGTTACAGGTTGACATTGGTGTACTGGCAAGACATGCTGTCTTCTGACATCTTGTTAATTCACTTGGCCATAAGACCAAGATAGCCCGTTATAGCTCTGAGTATGGCATGCATGCTGTGTTCATTCATCAGCTCTTGTCCATCAGTAACAGCTTTTCTCAGCTTCTCAAAATCCACTGGACCAACTTGAGGTAAATTGGACAGCATTTTGGCATAAAGGCTTTCAAGTTCCTGCAAGTGATCTCAGTTCACCATCTTTTATGGCTCTGTTATTAAAAAAATGTTTAGAAATTTCAAACAAGTTCTTCTCAATGGCCATAGAACAGAAAAATGTTCAAAAATGTTACAAAAGTATTATGGCATGAATGTATATATATTTTGTACAAATTATTCAGACCCGTCATCAAATACGACTACAGTTTAAAATAAACAACAAAAAACTACATCAGACTTAGCAAAATCACCTAACAGAATTTAAACCAAATTTAACTGAAATCATCCTGACATAAAGACTTTTCATTTTTATAACATAATCACTGATCAGAATTTAACCAAGTTTAACTGAAATCATCCTGACATAAAGACATTTCAGTTTTATAACAAAATCACTGATCAGAATTTAAACCAAATTTAACTGAAATCATCCTGACATAAAGGCGTTTCAGTTTTATAACATAATCACTGATCAGAATTTAACCAAGTTTAACTGAAATCATTCTGACATAAAGACATTTCAGTTTTATAACATAATCACTGATCAGAATTTAAACCAAATTTAACTGAAATCATCCTGACATAAAAGCATTTCAGTTTTATAACATAATCACTGATCAGAATTTAACGAAGTTTAACTGAAATCATCCTGACATAAAGGCGTTTCAGTTTTATAACATAATCACTGATCAGAATTTAACCAAGTTTAACTGAAATCATTCTGACATAAAGACATTTCAGTTTTATAACATAATCACTGATCAGAATTTAAACCAAGCTTAACTGAAATCATCCTGACATAAAGGCATTTCAGTTTTATAACATAATCACTGATCAGAATTTAACCAAGTTTAACTGAAATCATTCTGACATAAAGACATTTCAGTTTTATAACATAATCACTGATCAGAATTTAAACCAAATTTAACTGAAATCATCCTGACATAAAGGCATTTCAGTTTTATAACATAATCACTGATCAGAATTTAACCAAGTTTAAGTGAAATCATTCTGACATAAAGACATTTCAGTTTTATAACATAATCACTGATCAGAATTTAAACCAAATTTAACTGAAATCATCCTGACATAAAGGTGTTTCAGTTTTATAACATAATCACTGATCAGAATTTAACCAAGTTTAACTGAAATCATTCTGACATAAAGACATTTCAGTTTTATAACATAATCACTGATCAGAATTTAAACCAAATTTAACTGAAATCATCCTGACATAAAGGCGTTTCAGTTTTATAACATAATCACTGATCAGAATTTAACCAAGTTTAACTGAAATCATCCTAACCTAAAGATGTTTCAGTTTTATAACATAATCACTGATCAGAATTTAACCAAATTTAACTGAAATCATCCTGACATAAAGACATTTCAGTTTTATAACATAATCACTGATCAAAATTTAACCAAATTTAACTGAAATCATTCTGACATAAAGGCATTTCAGTTTTATAACATAATCACTGATCAGAATTTAACCAAGTTTAACTGAAATCATCCTAACCTAAAGATGTTTCAGTTTTATAACATAATCACTGATCAGAATTTAACCAAATTTAACTGAAATCATCCTGACATAAAGACATTTCAGTTTTATAACATAATCACTGATCAAAATTTAACCAAATTTAACTGAAATCATTCTGACATAAAGGCATTTCAGTTTTATAACATAATCACTGATCAGAATTTAAACCAAATTTAACTGAAATCATCCTGACATAAAGGCGTTTCAGTTTTATAACATAATCACTGATCAGAATTTAACCAAATTCAACTGTAATCAACTTGACATAAAGGTGTTTCACTTTTATAACAACATCACTGAACAGAATTTAACCAAGTTCAACTGAAATCATCCTGACATAAAGGCGTTTCAGTTTTATAACAGAATCATTGAATAGAATTTAACCAAATTTAAATGTACTCATCTTGACATAGAGGTGTTTCACTTTTATAACAAAATCACTGAACAGAATTTAACCAAAATTGACTGTAAGCATCCTGACATAGAGGTGTTTCACTTTTATAACAAAATCTCTGAACAGAATTTAACCAAATTCATCTGAAATCATCCTGACATAAAGGCGTTTCAGTTCTATAATAGAATCATAAAGGCGTTTAAGTTGTTTAACAGAATTACTGAACACCATTTAACCAAATTTAACTGTAGACATCCTGACATAAAGGTGTTTCAGTTTTATAACAAAATCACTGAACAGAATTTAACTGAATTCAACTGAAATCCTCCTGACATAAAGGCATTTCAGTTTTTTACAAATGATGCTGATCCATCTTCAAATGTGATGACTGCCAGTACTAAAAATAGAAAACCTTTGAAAGGCTTCTTCTCAAAACTAGTAAAGTGAATTTGGCCAAATTTGACAGAAAGCATACTGACATAAAGACATTTCAGTTTTATAGTAAAGTGAATTTGGCCAAATTTGACATAAAGCATACTGACATAAAGACATTTCAGTTTTATAGTAAAGTGAATTTGGCCAAATTTGACAGAAAGCATACTAACATAAAGACATTTCAGTTTTATAGTAAAGTGAATTTGGCCAAATTTGACAGAAAGCATACTGACATAAAGACATTTCAGTTTTATAGTAAAGTGAATTTGGCCAAATTTGACAGAAAACATACTGACATAAAGACATTTCAGTTTTATAGTAAAGTGAATTTGGCCAAATTTGACAGAAAGCACACTGACATAAAGACATTTCAGTTTTATAGTAAAGTGAATTTGGCCAAATTTGACAAAAAGCACACTGACATAAAGACATTTCAGTTTTATAGTAAAGTGAATTTGGCCAAATTTGACAAAAAGCACACTGACATAAAGACATTTCAGTTTTATAGTAAAGTGAATTTGGCCAAATTTGACAAAAAGCATACTGACATAAAGACATTTCAGTTTTATAGTAAAGTGAATTTGGCCAAATTTGACAAAAAGAATACTGACATAAAGACATTTCAGTTTTATAGTAAAGTGAATTTGGCCAAATTTGACAAAAAGCATACTGACATAAAGACATTTCAGTTTTATAGTAAAGTGAACTGGGCCAAATTTGACAAAAAGCATACTGACATAAAGACATTTCAGTTTTATAGTAAAGTGAATTTGGCCAAATTTGACAAAAAGCATACTGACATAAAGACATTTCAGTTTTATAGTAAAGTGAATTTGGCCAAATTTGACAAAAAGCATACTGACATAAAGACATTTCAGTTTTATAGTAAAGTGAATTTGGCCAAATTTGACAAAAAGCATACTGACATAAAGACATTTCAGTTTTATAGTAAAGTGAATTGGGCCAAATTTGACAAAAAGCATACTGACATAAAGACATTTCAGTTTTATAGTAAAGTGAATTTGGCCAAATTTGACAAAAAGCATACTGACATAAAGACATTTCAGTTTTATAGTAAAGTGAATTTGGCCAAATTTGACAAAAAGCATATTGACATAAAGATTTCAGTTTTATAGTAAAGTGAATTGGGCTAAATTTGACAGAAAGCATACTAACATAAAGACATTTCAGTTTTATAGTAAAGTGAATTTGGCCAAATTTGACAAAAAGCATACTGGCATAAAGACATTTCAGTTTTATAGTAAAGTGAATTTGGCCAAATTTGACAGAAAGCATACTAACATAAAGACATTTCAGTTTTATAGTAAAGTGAATTTGGCCAAATTTGACAAAAAGCATACTGACATAAAGACATTTCAGTTTTATAGTAAAGTGAATTTGGCCAAATTCGACAAAAAGCATACTGACATAAAGACATTTCAGTTTTATAGTAAAGTGAATTTGGCCAAATTTGACAAAAAGCATACTGACATAAAGACATTTCAGTTTTATAGTAAAGTGAATTTGGCCAAATTTGACAAAAAGCATACTGGCATAAAGACATTTCAGTTTTATAGTAAAGTGAATTTGGCCAAATTTGACAGCATACTAACATAAAGACATTTAAGTTTTATAGTAAAGTGAATTTGGCCAAATTTGACAAAAAGCATATTGACATAAATATTTCAGTTTTATAGTAAAGTGAATTTGGCCAAATTTGACAGAAAGCATACTAACATAAAGACATTTCAGTTTTATAGTAAAGTGAATTTGGCCAAATTTGACAAAAAGCATACTGACATAAAGACATTTCAGTTTTATAGTAAAGTGAATTTGGCAAATTTGACAGAAAGCATACTAACATAAAGACATTTCAGTTTTATAGTAAAGTGAATTTGGCCAAATTTGACAAAAGGCATACTGACATAAAGACATTTCAGTTTCATTTTGAAGTGAATTTGGCCAAATTTGACAAAAAGCCTATTGACATAAAGATTTCAGTTTTATAGTAAAGTGAACTGGGCCAAATTTGACAAAAAGCATACTGACATAAAGACATTTCAGTTTTATAGTAAAGTGAATTTGGCCAAATTTGACATAAAGCATACTGAGATAAAGACTTTTTAGTTTTATAGTAAAGTGAATCTGGCCAAATTTGACACAAAGCATACTGACATAAAGACATTTCAGTTTTATTGTAAAGTGAATTGGGCCAAATTGGACAAAAAGCATACTGACATAAAGACATTTCAGTTTTATAGTAAAGTGAATTGGGCCAAATTTGACAAAAAGCATACTGACATAAAGGCCTTTAAAACATTTGTACAAATTGTACAAAACAATGCCATTCCTACATCAATATATATGGTTACTAAAAACAGGAAAAACCATTTAAAAGGTGATTAGGCATGGGTGAGTAACCCAGATGTTTTGGAAAACTGCCTGTATACATGGCTCTTTTGTAGACATCATGCCAAGTGAGCATTCTCAGACCCATTTGATGCTCTTATAATTAAATATAGAAGTATTTGAAATAAAGTAATTCTTTTAATATTGTAAAGGATCTCTGGAATATGGTGCATGATATGTGAAGCAAAAGTAAAGAATTTAGTGACATTGCAGTGCATTATTAAACAATTTTGGTAACTGTTTCCTTCTCTGCTGACAGTTTTGTCTTTCTTTTGACTAGCTTCTTTACACATGATAAATAAAGTAAAACCAGCAAGCAAAACTTTGTTTACAATACCAGTCTTTGTTTCTTTCAGTTGCATCCAGATATGAATAAATCAGATCCTAAATTCCATGAAAAATTTGTACGAGTTAATGAGGCTTACAATGTTTTAGGTAAGCCTTCATTAAGAAGAGATTATGACATGACATTTGGCCCACAGAGTTCAAGGAATCCATACAGTACAGCAGAAGAGAGAATTTTTGAACAGCAGTTTGGTTATAAACCTCCAAGACAATCACAAGAGACAGCTTCAGGACCCAGTCAGTATGGCTATGACAGGTAAATAATGTAGGGTTGTTGTTGTTGTTGTGGTGTTTAACGCCATTTTTCAGCAGTGATAGGCTATACATGGCAGCCAGTATTAATGGTGGAGGAAGAACCCAGGAAAACCCAGGAAAGAACCACCGACCCACGAGAAGCTACTGGCAAGTGTTCTCACATACCCACATTGGCTGAATCTGAGACTCGAACTGGCGCAGACAGAGGTGAGATGGCAGTGATCTGTAATGGAAAGTGCTTTAGACCACTTGGCCACTTGGGGCCCCAGTATTATAGAGTGAAACAATCCCTCTGACCATCTGAAAATAAGGTAACACTTTAGATTTTAACCTTAAAATTTATTGGCAGATGAGCACTTTAGGTTTGTGCATGTGTAGATAGGTAAATTAGTCATATTAGTTTAACTGGATAATATATTTAGTGCTTGTGATGTCATACATGTTATGGTTCCATCTACATTTTTTGTGAAAAGTTATGTGTATGGTATCTTAGAAAATTAAAATATAACCTTTATCTGAACTCCTCAGGGGACATAAACAACCATTAGATAAATGAAAAGTTTTGAATGAACAAGTTTCAGTTCCTACTGTCTGTACTTGCTTATAAGTCGAGACAAACTGGATACAACAAAGATCCTCTCTGCCATAGCATTTTATGCCTGCAGATTAGGGTCTGTATTGTTTGTTCTACTGATTACTGCTCACAAACTTCACAGACCCAGATTTGCTGGTACATTATGTAACAGCAGATCTGGGTCTGTGCAGTTTGCAGTTGGTGAGCATATATGGTATATTTCTCAAATGGTAAACCAGTATTTGATGATGAGCCATTCTCTGAATTTCGCCAGATTTAGCAAATTTTGTTTAACAAATAAATTAGTCTGTGATAATTCACCCCACACACACACACTTTCATAGCATTTTCTTGGGATTATCCAAAGAACTATAGTACAAATATGCATTTTAGGGGATCATTATGTGGTTTTGATGAACAGAGTTTCAATATAAACATGAGTCTGTTGTAGATGTACTTATACAGTTGTCCTCTACTATCATAAAATTTGTTTTCATTATAAATTGTATTTATTATAACTATACAACCATCTTCATTATATCCAAATAGTCATAATGATGAAGTTTGTATAGCATAGGACTCCAGTATAAACACTGTGTATATAGCATAGGATTCCAGTATAAACAGTATGTATGTAGCGTAGGATCCCAGTATAAATAGTATGTATATAGCACAGGATTCCAGTATAAACAGTATGTATGTAGCATAGGATCCCAGTATATATATATATATATATATATATATATATATATATATATATATATATATATATATATATATAGAGCATAGGATTCCAGTATATTTCACTATATTTTAAAATCACTATTATCTTTTCTAACACTGAAATGTATGTATATATAAAACTGAAGTAAATTTGTTTATTTTGTTTGCTTTACAATATTTGTGATTTTTCTATAAATTAAAATTCATCATTTCTTGAATTTCTGGATAGGGCAGGGGGTTATGTTGTATTTTAATTGGATCTTTAAGGATGACTACATTTGAAATATTGGAGTATTTAACTGTTTCATAAATAGATACTTTTACATAACTAAGGGTCTAAGCAATCCAGAATCACTTACAAATTTTATAGGTTTGTATGTGGGTTTTTTGCAATAGTTTAAGTTAAAAAATTTCACAAGTAAGGGGCAATAACTAAATGAGGTTTTTAACACTCGACAAATTTGCACAGGTTGAAGATAAAATCCTCTCATCAAATTTACAAAGAAAAGGGTGTGTTATGATTTCCAGAGGTCTTGTATAATTTTTGTCTTTATTATTTTCTTTCACAGGACAGTTATTGTGATTAATAAAATTTTATTAGAATTTGTATTATTTATATTTTAATAAGATACAGAAGTCTTAGCATTTAAATTTTCTCCTAGAGTTCATAGCATTTCAGTACCCAAGTGACATATCGATGATATTATAATCCACTGATGATAACATCGGTGTCAACACATCTGTCATCAGAAAAGTGATAGCTATGTCCTGTTATTCCAGTTTGCACAAAATTATTTAGAAATCCTGTTACAGTAGTATATTATGTTTTTAGTATGTTATGTTTTACAGCGAGACTGGAAAGCGGGCATTTTATGATGAGACCATTCTGCCACAAAGACCATATCAGATTAATAGGAAAGGGTTGATGAAGATGGTCCTGCAGATTGTATGTTTTGCTGTCATCGTTAACTTCACCCTCTTGCAATTTTACTTGTAAGTATCTTTATAAACTACTGTCATTTTTAATGTAGACAAAGATTTCATCCCATCGTTGTGATGGTCTCTGTCTGCCAATCCATCCATCTATTACTACATGTCCTCCTAAGCCCCAGGGTGACAGTTGATTAAACATTGGTAGTTATCTTGTCAATATGGTAACCATGTGCAAGGACAGGATTATGTTTGGTTCCCTCCACTTGAATAGCTTTTAGTGGGTCAAAAGTCAAATGTCCAAAATATGCAATGACAGTGACAGTTTCTATTTGCTGGTCAAATATTATTTAGGTAGAGATTTGAGGAAATCACAAAGTACATTGATCAGCCTCTTATAAGGTTACCTGCACTTCTGCAGCAGGAAAGTGGCTTTATAAAAAGGGATCACCTTTCTAAATGAGGTATTATAGATGTAAGTAATAATTGTATAAGTTATGAAGTATGATAGATGGGAACTAAAATTAAAATATTTAATATTTTCATTTGAAAATCACATGCATGTCATCTATATGATAAAAAATTTATTAATGTCATATCAAATTATTATGGATAATCATCAATAACAGTGAAAACCATTCAGAAACCTTCTCATTAAAGTCTAGATTAAAAAATCATGCTGTAACTATCTTTCTCATCTGTTCCATTTCCCCACTGGTGAAGATTGTTCTTTTTTATATTTGATGATCTTGTTCATTTGAGTCTTTCCAACATCAAATATCTTAACAGTGATTGTAGAATTCTTCCCATTTATGTTCAGTTGAATTGTGTATATTTAGGACTGAAGCACCTTAGATTTTTATTAATTGCTCTCTTATTATGTATTAACACAGATACCATGATCCACTCAAAGGTATACAGTCAAGTGTGGTTTTATCCAGTGTCAAAATCTCACTTCATCAGTGTATGACATTGTTTCACAGTTTCAAGTTATTCATGGACTTGCCTTCAGTGTGGTATGCCATACTATACTACTGCTTAATACTCCATTATCCTTTTTGTCCTCACCCAGCAGGTAAAGCTTCACCAAAGACATCAACCCTTGTTAGAACCAGTTTATTTGCAACATTCAGCTTGAAAAATAGAAAATAATAACTTTAAGTGTTACATATAACTTTTCACTTAGCAGAATTCCTTGCATTACTAGATACGTAAAAACTCGATATTTTGATTTGCATAGAATCTTAACTTTCACAAGATATTACAGATAATGAGAGCTTTCCACCAGGGCATTCTCCTTAATGACAGTAAGTGGTCTAAAGCTCTTGCCTTTACTGATGATGGCCATCCTACCTCTGTGTGTGCGTTTGAGTCTTAAGGATCATCCAATGTGGGTGTGTGAGAAAGCTTGCCAGTAGTTTCCTGTGGGTCAGTGGTTCTTCTTGGTGTTTTCTGGGGTTCTTCCTCCACCAAAAATACTGGCCACCATTTAAAGCCCTTCTTGTGCAACAGCTTAAGATCTTTCACTTTAATGACCTACAAGGGGAAATCATGTATTATCAATGAGTAGTATCATATCAGTGACACATACTTGCCAACCATTATGATTTTGGGCTAATCATTACCCTTTTTTTAAACCAAATTACACATTATGCTAGACTATATATGAATTGCACCTTTAAGGTACATTAAAAATAAAATAGATATTAAGCAATAAAAAGTTGATATAAATTTGAGAATATTCTTAAAAAGTTGACTTCTGCTTGAGAATAACGTAAAAGTACTTTCTTTTTTTA
Source organism: Sinohyriopsis cumingii (assembly GCA_028554795.2). Lineage (NCBI taxonomy): Eukaryota > Metazoa > Mollusca > Bivalvia > Unionida > Unionidae > Sinohyriopsis > Sinohyriopsis cumingii. Next base: position 34,185,622 of record CM068825.1, read on the forward strand.
CTATGTATAGCAACTGTATCTGACCCATTTCCAAGAAAAGAGATGGGTTTCTTCAAATGTGAACTTTGCCTCACAGATTTAATTTACTGATAAGCTAGGTAGTTTAGAACCACTCTGTATTTTTAAAGAAAATAGCGCCAGATGTTAACACATTGACCCCTGGTGATGAGTTTACGTGGCAGGAGGTAGTAGCCTACTGCTGAGCTCTGTAGCATCAAGGTCATGTATTATACACTGAAGTGGGTGGTATTATAGACAGGTAGACAGATGTAGCTCTACAAATGGTACCAGATAATCTAGAAGTTCTAGTTGCACTACAAAATACAGAGGGATAAACCTCATTTTGTGGACCTGATTTTGTTCCACCCAAAATTTGCCTGTGGTCGGAATCCAATTTTGTTTCAATAACACAACCTGGCTTCTTAAAAAAAGGTTGCCATCACTAGTCAACCAACAATAACAATTCCTTGATTGATCAATCAGGAGAAACAACGCTGCAGGACACCGTGTACCCTCAGATGTAATCAGGTATGCATGGACAATATCCGCATCAACGGTGAATGACTATTTTCACTGCTGAAGGCAGGAATGCAAGACATAACCACTCAAGTGGATGCTTCGCTAAAGGAAGTTATTAATTCAGTGTACTATGACTGGCACAGTCTCAGGTACACTAATGAAGATTTCAGCTAAAAAGTATGAGTGACTTCCATGAGCCTGGCCTTGAATGTAATATCTCAGTTTGGGATATAACAGTCAGCTGACCTGCTTGCCCAGTCTCTCTGTTCTAACTTCCATTTGTGTGGCATGGTCTCACTAAGGAGAGAACTGAATTTTGATTGGTTAGTGGTAGCTGCACATACAGTGACCATCAAATTCATTAAAGCACAATCTTAGACCCATACTTGAATTTGCCACATTCGCTGGATTTGCCTTTGGAAACTTTTAATGGTGAGACAGTAATCAAGTGCAGAATCATGCAGGGATCTTCCACACAAGTGTATAAACAAAATTATCTCTTGTTGTGCTAAACTAACATTTTAGCAGAGCAATCATACTAAACAGTTTGTAAGGGGGTGAAGCAAAGATAGATAGCTTGATAAATTGATTGACTGGTATCCTGTAAAATATTTTTCATGATCTATGCTGGGAATACCATGAAGGCTGTTATGCCATATTTGCTTTGAAGCAACTTGATGCCATGCTGTTTTGAGCTAAACAATATTGTGCTTCTCATCTTCTTTGCTTTTGTTTTCTTGAGGATTATCAGTGGCAATAATAGCCAGTAATTATCAAAGTGACAAACTCTGACTACTAAGGAACACATAGTAGTAGGAATAATCAGGTTAATAAGCATATGTCTTTGTGTGGATTAAGATTAGGTTGGCATTTAACAACAAATCTAATTGTCAATTAAAAATTGAAAAAGATTCATGACATTCTGTAAAATCCAAAGTATGTGCATATGAAGGATATGTCTGACATTGTTGTACTAATATATTGGCCATTTTAAAGTGATTACCATCAAAGAATTGTGAGGTTTTAACATAAATCATTGAAGTAAAAAAAAATCTGGCTGTAAATAACAATTGGGTGCTTGTGAAAGGACTATTTAAACAGGAGACCACTTCATATGTATCACATTTGAGATTCTGACCCTTATTTCACCATCCCAAAAGGTAGGGATGGCATTTGTGGGATTGGTATAATAAAAATCATGAAGATTGGCTGATGCCAGGTCATTGAACTTGATCAAGTTTTTTATTCATGACACTTGAGATGAAAGCCATTAAAAATATTTTCCAGCCTTTAACACCCCCACCCACTCAATCATTGGGGTTTATCCTATATCTGAAAACTGTACTATCGTCTAAGTAAGCAGTGATATCAGATATGATCCTGTCTCTCATTTGGTATAGATGGAATTCAGGTTATAAGCAAGAGACCATACTACCACATATACTTAATTATAAGTCAAGTTTAACTGCAAAATATGCAGTTTGTTAGGAGTGTTCAGAGGAACAAGCATCATACACCTTGATCAGCCAGTGCATTATGCACAAGCAGATCATTGCCTCTATTGCTTGTATTTGGTCTTGACTTATAAGCACACTTTTTAGTGAATGCTGTATCTAAAAAGATGTGAAATTGTTGAAGATAAAGTAACTTTTCTTGATACTTCATCACTGTATCTTCCTAAATAAAAATATAATATTTTGACATTTCCAACATATCAGACATACCAAAGGAACTATGGTTACCAGGTATGAATCATACTAAAGGAACAAATTTGCCAGGTATGAATCACACCAAAGGAACACAGTTACCTTATGAATCATACCAAAGGAACACAGTTGCCAGGTATTAATAATACCAAAGGAACACAGTTGCCATTTATGAATCATAGGAACACAGTTGCCATGTATGAATCATATCAAAGGAACACAGTTGCAGTTTATGAATCACCAAAGGAATACAGTTGCCATGTATGAATCATACCAAAGGAATACAGTTGCCATGTACCATTCATGCCAAAGAAACACAGTTGCCATGTATAAATCATACCAAAGGAACACAGTTGCAATTTATGAATCACCAAAAGAAATACAGTTGCCATGTATGAATCATATCAAAGAAAACAGTTACCATGTATGAATCATGCCAAAGGAATTCAGTTGCCATGTACCATTCATACCAAAGAAACACTTGCCATGTATAAATCATACCAAAGGAACACAGTTGCCAGATATGAATAATACCAAAGGAACACAGTTGCCATTTATGAATCATAGGAACACAATTGCCATGTATGAATCATATCAAAGTAACACAGTTGCAATTTATGAATCACCAATGGAATACAATTGCCATGTATGAATCATACCAAAGAAACAGTTACCATGTATGAATCATACCAAAGGAACACAGTTGCCATTTATGAATCATAGAAACATAATTGCCATGTATGGATCATATCAAAGGAACACAGTTGCCAAGTATGAATCATGCTAAATTAACACAGTTGTCATGTATGATTCATACCACCAAAGTAACACAGTTGTCATGTATGAATCATACCAAAGGAATACATTTGCCAGATATGAATCACACCAAAGCAACACAGTTGTCATGTATGAATCACACCAAAATAACATGGTTGTCATGTATAAATTATATCAAAGTAACACTTTTGTCATGTATGAATTATGCGAAAGTAACACAGTTGTCATGAGTGAATCAGACCAAAGTAACACAGTTGTCATGTATTAATTATATCAAAGTAACACTGTTGTCATGTATGAATTATGCAAAAGTAACACAGTTGTCTTGTATGAATCACACCAAAGTAACACAGTTGTCATGTATGAATCATACCAAAGGAATACATTTGCCAGATATGAATCACACCAAAGTAACACAGTTGTCATGTATGAATTATACAAAACTAACACAGTTGTCATGTATGAATCATACCAAAGTAACACAGTTGTCATGTATGAATCATACCAAAGGAATACATTTGCCAGATATGAATCACACCAAAGTAACACAGTTGTCATGTATGAATTATACAAAACTAACACAGATGTCATGTATGAATCATACCAAATTAACACAGTTGTCATGTATGAATCATACCAAATTAACACAGTTGTCATGTATGAATCATACCAAATTAACACAGTTGTCATGTATGAATCATACCAAATTAACACAGTTGTTATGTATGAATCATACCAAATTAACACAGTTGTCATGTATGTATCATACCAAAGGAATAAATTTGCTTTGTATTATTGAGAACATTATATTGAATTGAAATGTGCAATTATATCATATGTGTATCTATCCAATTTTTTATGAATTCTACTTTGCAAAGCTTTTTCAGGCTATTTCCTTTTTTGTTCGACAAAAGATGAAAACCTCCATTTGTGAAGATTTCATTAGTTAAAGGGCACAACTCCATTTATTCATCGTTTTATCCTCATTGAGATTGTTTCCCTTTAACCCAACTCATTTAAAAGGTAAACTTGAATACTGCAAGTATGCCTGAATTAGTGGCCAAAGATTGTGTCATTAGAATCAAGTTAATTATATTGAAAACTGAGTTAATATTTAATGTTTACCATTTGCTGTTATTTTATATTTATTTAGAATGGTTTATCTTTCTGAAGTTTTTTGCTTTATTCTTTTGTATTTTTTTTTAAAGTTTAATTTGAAATGACACCATACAGTTGTGCTGACTTGCTATTAAACTCATATATATATATATATATATATATATATATATATATATATATATATATATATATATATATAATGAAACAGAATGAAATACTTTATAATTATTTTTTAAAATAATTAAGTTAACACAAATATGTGTAATATCTAATTTTTTGGTACAAGATTACAGAAATTAGGACACCACTCCGGTGGCTAGAGCCTCTGCCTCAGATGCGGGAGGTCATGGGTTTGATTCCCAGCCAAGTCATACCAAAGACTTACAAAAATGGTACTAACAGCTGCCTCACTTGGTGCTCAGCATTAAGAGATTCATGTTATGACTGGTCAGCCTGGTGTCAGGATAATGTGACTGGGTGGGACATCATGCTACGTCTTTGACATGATGTTCAGTGCTAAGCATCACTTTAAAACTGCCTCACTGCAGACATCATAGCGATATGACTGAAAAATTGTTAAAGCTACATTAAAAATCCAAATCATACACATAAAGAAATGAGGTTCACTTAGCAAATAGATTTGTTGATTTTCTTGGAATGAAACGTAGCAAAAGAAAGAGAAGGGTGAGTGAGATGTGTGTGCATGCATGCGTGTATGCATGCCATCCTGCCTAGCACTTACCTCATAATGCTGAGCGCCAAGCAAGGCAGCTGTTTGTTCCATTTTTATAAGTCCTTGATATGACTTGTCCAGGTTTGAACCTGCAACATCTAGCACCTGAGGTGGACGCTCTAACCACTTAGGGCACTGGAGTGGTTGGATTGCTATGAAACTTGGTACACTATGTTTATCACCTTACAATGCTCATTTCGACAAATCTCTTTGCACTTGCATTTTTTCAGAGTTACTACCCTTTGTGTATTGTACATTTATGCAGTATATGAAATAATCTTGTGAGTGCATTTAGTCCTGCAGTTTTGGATGGAATGCCATGAAATGTTTTAAATTTTAATTATCACCTGAACAATTTTTTCTTGTAACATAATACAGTGTATCACTTAATCTCATTAGCACAGCTACCTGAGCAATTGTCTTGCAGTTTTTATTTTATGGATCACTATGAAACTTGGTACATATAATTATCATCATCTAAAGATGTACATATTGACAAATCTTTGAGTTCCCTTGATTTTCATAAGTTATTGCCCCTTTTTTTATGGCAACTACTCCTGAAGTTTTGATTGGATTGCTACGAAACTTAGGTCTTATTATGGTCATCATCAGAAGACATGCATGTTGTCAAGTCATATTCTTGCACAGTCACTGTGACTGACACAAGGAAAATGGTTTCTGCACAATAGCTCAAGTTTTCCACCATCTGTTGCAAAACTATGAATAGCTTGCACTTGGCGTAAGGAAGAAGCCAATGGATTTCATGGTTGCAAAGGCAAAGGTCAGTTCACTAAGAGTAATAGAAGAAAAATGGTTTCCACACAATAACTTTACGTTTGTGCTATCCATTCTTTTCTAGATTTATTGGATGAACTGTATTTGGGGTAGGGAAGAATCATATCAATTCTGAGCTAAAACAAAAGTTAGGTCAAGGTCGCTGTCTGAAAGAAGAAAAATGGTTTCCAGACAATAACTGTTGTTTACAGTTTGCAGCCGGTGCAAGTGTTACATATATCTGATTTAATTAATATTTATTTTAATTTAATTGTTTGTCAGTTTTAAATTTTTTGTTCTATTAGATGCTATTATAATGTAAATTTATTCACTGGAGATGATATTTTTCCAGAAAATTAGTTGACCTGAATCATTCTTTCGTAAAAACCAGGTACTGATCTAAATCTTGACCTTGTTTCAGAATTTGTAGCAACCTTCATAAACAAGTTATATTTTATTTTAAAATGATTGGTTTTCATCAGGGTAATTTTTGTTGTAACTGACATAAACAATATCACATGACCCCCCTTTCAATTTTGCAATTCCGGTTTTTTCATTACTGTGCATTTGTTAGTTTTAATAGAGATGCTTAGAGAGAGATTTCTCAGTTTTTTTCTCAGTTTTGTGCTTTTACACTGATGTCAAGTTATTTTGTTACAGCCAGATTTTGAGTTATAATTTTCTTCAGATCAGTTGTATTTCAAAAGGATTCATTCTTTTTTCTCTGGAAATATTTTGAGGAGTACTCACACAGAAATTTTAGAAAGACATTGCTTACAAATTTAATTTGGATTTCCAGCACCAGAGTGCCATTATTTGTATTTCTGCAAGGAACTGTAGATAAGCACAGTACTGACTACAGCATACGTCATCGTCACCCATCTTGGATTTTCCATCAGGATTCGAACTTGAAATTATTAGAACATTTATTACTTTTCATCTTGTCCCTTTTAAGATACCATTCTGGATTTTTTGGTCACAGCTAAATTCCGAGTTAGTTTTGGAATTTTAGTTATTCCTTTTGTCTAGCTCATATACATTCACTAGACATCTTGAATTATGGCGCTACCATAAACTTTCAGTCATCTGCAACGTTAAATTCTCATCCCCCCACTGAACCATCTGTGTTATATATAATTTCAACCAGCACACACAAAAACACACAGTGATGCATCCTTAATATTAAATTTCACTCCCCACCCTGGGAGTGGCCCATAATATTAAACCTATGGACGTTACCAGTGTTACAACTTGATTAAGTTTTCAAGTCGATAGTTTATGTATCATTAGTATATATATGCTCATAGAGCACGTACTATAAAAGTTGCGTGACTGTCAAATGCTACATGCGCTACTTTTAGCAGAAACTCCCAAAATTTTAACAGCAAAAGTTGCTGGAAAGGAGTGGAAGAGTAAATATAACAATTATCATAACAAATTACGCTTAAAATAATTATCTATATCCTATTTTAGATGCTTCATAAACATATTTCAGCTCATGTACGTATTGTTTTCTTATTAGCAGAAGTTAACTTTTGAATGATGCATAGATGATTTGTTCCAGAAGTCCTTTTTTAATTAAGTTTACAAATTTGTTTGTGCTGGACACATTAAAAGAAAATGATATTCCTCTTCAGTAGCATGGTTAACTTATAGCATCTTTCAATTCTATCAAGTCTTGTTTCTATATCGCCTAGTTTCAGTTCCCGAATTATGGGAAGACACGAGGAGTTCTGAAAACCTGATGTATGTTTATGGTTACACCAAAGTTTTTGATAATTTGCAGGGTCAGATTCGGTTTTGATATGTTTATATAGAGACATTTTGTCAGAATTTGGTGATTTTATTGTTCCAGTCTTATAGGAAAGCATCTGCAACCCTTTGTTTTAAAAAAATTGGAAATATACTTGGAACATTTTATGGAATCGGGAAACGTCCATGCTTCACCAAAACCAACACAGTTTAAAACATCTTTTTGGAGTTTAACCGAATGAATTCTATTATATGACTGGTTTTCGATAAATAACTGTCTATGTGCGGTACTCTATAGATACAATTTTTTTTTTCATTCTAAACTAATACGTAACTAACCTGGAGTATTCAAGTGGGATTTCTAAGTTTCCCACCGGCCAAATCCCAAAATGGTCGGAGAGCATACTTTTCCTTAGACCCTGGAGTGACCGAAGCCATTTGTCGACTTTTTCATTAAGCTTTGGTTATTTTGGGCGGCAGTCTAAGTTTTTGTGTGGGTGGCTAAGGTTGTTTTTTTGGTATGGATGGTTAAGGTTTTTCTTAAGAAGTTTACATATTTCTTCCAAAACATTTTGAGCAAACTAGATATTTTTATGTGAAAAGATGAGCATTATAAGTAAATTTTCAAACAATCTTATGTATGCAAGGAGTCGAAGCATGCTTTCGAACTTTGACTGTATTTAAAATGTTTATCTCACGGCAGCGCAAAAAGAGAATATATACGTCCAAAATAGGAACCACCCTACTTCAGTAGGAAATGAAATTAAGAGATTTTAAAATTAAGAGATTTTACAGTCTTAGAATTTGTTCGACCTGTAAGACAGAAATCCAACTGTTTACCTATATTCAGTAATTAATCTTTTGACCCTAAAATGTTTTCTTTAGTATAAAAACTAACATTAAAATCATAAAGCATACAGCTGTATGTACAACTAAAATCTTTTGCCTAATGCTTCATCAGAGACATACCTTGTATAAATTGGCTAACATCCAATATCCAAGATCCCTAAAAGTTTTATGTTTGTGTTATGTATATTTGATTTAATTATATCTGATTTAATATATATCTATTTCAATTTAATTGTTTGTCAGTTTAATTTTTTTTAATATTTTTCATGACATGATATTGTAATGTAAATTTATTCACTAGAGATGATACTTTTTTCAGAAAATAGTTTGTTTATAAAAACTTGGTGTTGATCTAAATGCTGACCTTGTTTCAAAATTTGTGGCAGTCACGTAAACAAGGTCTATCTTTATTTTAAAATAATTGGTTGTTGTCAAGGTCATGATGGGACGTCGTCTTTAAGATGTAAACATTTTTTAAAATACTTTTCTAACTTAGAGTAAAATGATTGGTTTTCGTCAGGGGCACACTGGGTAGACGTGATCTCTAACAAGTACGTAGTTTCTATAACCTTCCAGAAGATGATCACGTGATCCTTTGTTTACGTTTTACAAGACCATATAACCCATGTTTTGGAGAATTATTCTTAGTTGCAGCTGAGCCTTTTCTTACACTAGAAGTTGCATGTTGTGCTGTTTGGAGTTATTTCAAATGACTTGGATTCAAAAGAATTAATTATGTTATTTTTCTAGAAAATACTTGTGTTCATGTAAAATCTTTGAACAAGGACAGTTTTTTAAATAAAAATTTATTCAGCTATCAGAAGTCGGAGTGATAGTTGTTTCTACAAGGAACTGTAGACTTTAACACTACAGATTGCAGCATACGTCATCGTCTTCCATCTTGGATTCTTCGTCGGGATTCGAACTTGAAATCAGTAGAACATTTTATTATTAGGACTACTAAAATTTATTCTTGGATTATTTTTGGATTTGATTCTATAAAACAGTAAGTTCATTTTTTCATTTTTTATAGAATTTTTCTAGGGAAATAAATTATTATATTTTTCAAAGCTTGTTGTTTTCACTCTTTCTTGCGTTACTGTTTATTCGAGCCTCAACACGTGACATAAGAGTTTGCAAATCGATCGTCGTAGATCCAGCGTTGCGTAGCAGCAGATGCCGTTACATTTTGTGGCGGCACCTTTTTCCCTAGAATCTTTACAGTGTCCAGCAGTATGAAATTATTGGACTAAATTAGTTTCTTCTGGCTCTTGTTTAGACCGCTGTGCTACTAGAATGCTTTCTAAAATTGATGCACTGCTTTTGTTGAACATGCTTTCTGTTGGTGGAGGATTAGGGGGCGAACAGTAAGAAACGGAGCTTCTTTGGGGTTAATGTTTTGGTTCATGTAACAACTCCGACATCTCACAAAATATTGGCATATTCAGAATAGTGGCAAGATGGAAGAAGAAATAAATTTTGATGGTTGTTGCAGGTATGATATCATTGATAGCTACGGGTCGTCGATCCCATTTTTGAACGCCGGTGTAATATGAACCATATTGAAAGTTGCGTGAATGTTAAAATTAAAACGTGTGGTCTATATTTGCTACGTGCACTTTAAAAATTACTAAGCTGTGCTTGTTAGACGGGAAGAGAAAGATGGGAAGGAAAAAACTCTGTGACAGATAAATTGATCGACTGACCAATATGCAGACATATAGACAAACACCACACAGACAAAAAGAGAGTAATATATACTGATTAATGTATAAATGAACATAAAGACAGCAAACAGACATTATTTAATTGACTGAGTGAATGATTAAATAATATGATTTGCCTTCTATTTGTATGTAATATGGCACTTAAATGGACGCATTCTTGAGATGTGCCTTAAAAAAAGCACTCAGCATGCATGCATCTTGGCCCGACGTTGTACAATTTTATTTCCATCAATCTGCAATGGGAGTGGCGGAAACATTTTATCGACGTAGATGTTACTACACATTCCCACACTTGTTTGAAAGTTACGAAGATACCTGTCAGTTTGAATCATTTATTTTATATTAGAATAACATATGCCGTACTTTTTTGTGTCAAGATTTAAAACTCTGACATCAGGAATCGAAACTGCAGATTGTCTTCTTGTGTCGTGCAGTGACTTTCAAGTTAACTGGGTGCATAAAAAGTTTTGTTGATGGAGTTTCATCAATCCCGAAAACATAAAATGCAGAACAAAATACCGTTTGTTCCTGTGTATAACGCGCCTCTCAAAACACAAGTTACATTACATAATGTGCCAGGCGGATGAGAATCCTTACACTGTTCTGTGAATAATAATTAAAGATATCAGCCGAGACTTAAGATCAGGAGGCAGGTGATGGGATGGTAGATCTCTATCTACTCTGTACTCAGTTAGATGGACATTATACACGAGTAAATACTGTGCAGGTCATTCGTGGAGAGAGAAAGAATGAGAGAAAGAGAGATATGGAAGGTGGGTGGGGGTGGCACTATATATTAGCCAGAAATAACGTTCAAGATCGAGAGATTGGTGTTTATTTGTGTAAAGGCAGCGAATCCATCCGTTCACTTCCATGTACTGATACAGCACACAATCACTATTTCCCGTGCCCATGGTAATGTTGTAGCTGTGTGGGGAGGGCGACAGCTATATTGGGGAATTAGCTGGTAGAGCCAACAAACAAACGTCTAGGTTACATATTATATATCACCCTAATGGACTTCACATGAGACATTCTGATATCATATTTCTATAACTGGCTTGATTGTTTCTAGTACACAGATCTGTGTTTCCTACATTAAACTAAACATTTGATATCTCACTAACGAGTTGTCTAGAAGCTGATTTGAAAACATATAAATGATTGTAATATATCTGATCAGACTCACACTCACTTTCAACATCTTTCTCAAAATATAAATGTTAAATAAATGTAGTTTATGTGTAAGGGTTGGCAAAAATTGTCAGAGTTCAAGTATAAAATATATATTTCTTTAAAATCTGTGTATAAGATACTCTTGCTAATTAGAGAAACTTAATCTACTATCTTGTCTCTAATACCATCAGCATTTTCAAAATCTAAAACTAATTTTAAGTCCTGTAAAAAATCATTTAATTAATTTGCATAAATACAAATGCCTGTTCTCACTTACATAGACCATAGAGCCAGACCTGTTAAGCCAAATGATTAATGTCCACAAGGCCAATGGGGTGAGTGTGCTGTAAAGATTCTGCTTGTATTGTTTTGGAAGATGTGGATTTAATTCAACATGACTATGTTCAACTTGTATTGTTTTGGAAGATGTGGATTTTATTCAACATGACTATGTTCAACTTGTATTGTTTTGGAAGATGTGGATTTTATTCAACATGACTATGTTCAACTTGTATTGTTTTGGAAGATGTGGATTTTATTCAACATGACTATGTTCAAGACTAGAAAATTGGAAAACAGTTAAATCATATAAAAAGTCCCTACTACAGTAAACCTTCAATTCGTAATGTTATGGCTGCTGCTATGTTTCCAGTATGTGCGTTATGCTGTTTTTTCGACGACTCGTTTTGTTTTCTTGCTTGGTTGGAAATGGTTGTTGTTGTTATTTGCTTGGTTTTACACACAGAAAAGCGCTAGTAATTATCAAGTTCGCCATGTTTACAGCCCACCCTTCCCCTATTTCCGATATCTAACTTGCTTCCAGACAAAGATATACCCAAATTTGGGTATTATTCTTTTAAGAAAATGTGGGACATTATTAATAGTGATTGTTTTCGGTATGGTTGGAGATCGATACATACTGCAAAAAAATATGTTTTGCTTGTTATATCTCAATCGGCTGTATATTTAGGAGCAATTACCATGATAACGTAAATCGTATCTGAGTCAATCTAGATGCTAAAAGACAGTTTAAATACATCTCATTGCACTCAGATCCGTCATACAAATATCTAGATAAAAGTATGTTCTATTTTGTATGACGTGACATGTATAATTTATCAACTCGACTTAAAGGTACGTAGTCATGAGTTCGGGTTTCTCATTTTAACAAATCAGGCACTCGGGATCACATCAACCAATTAAACTGAAGAGTCGCAAAAACTAGCCTCATAAATACGTTTGAAACGTCACGATCTTTATGCGTCAGTTGGAACATCACGGCATGATAGATTCAACGCCATTGCCTTTCTCTAAACCCATGATATCAGTTTAATAAGACCTCTTAGATCAGAACCACTTTTATCTAAAACGGGAGAGTCCAATAAGTTCATAACACAATAAACAGAAAACAACAACAAAATTCAGTTCTTAAATTATACTCATACCACACGAAATGATTGATCCGGACATACTGTCTCGTGCTTAAGTTGATCCTGATCTACACTTGTTGCTTACTTTTAACTTGAAGCGAGCATTACCTCGTGCATTTTACGATGGTAGATTGTCTACTACAAAAAATATTACTTAACGACATTTGCTGAAAACATATAACAGTAGTATAAGTTCCACGAAACGCAAGGACTCGCCAGCAAATGATTATTTAATGTATACTAATTTGAACTTCAAAAGTTTCAACACAAAATTATTAAATTGTTGACGCCGCCACCATTGTAGAAATAGCGATACGATGTCTCGTTTTTGTCTAGCAGACGAGGGAAGATTAGATACGGCCGTGGAAATCGTCGTAGGTGTAGTCGTTGATATATGATATAAAACACAATGGAGTCATTAAGTTTTATCAGCTGTTAAATCAAGAGATAAATTTGACAGCTACTGAAAAGAAATATGATCAAAAGGATATGTCCGTCAGACAGTCGTCCTCATCCTGCATTTTTCACAGAACAAAGTTGGAGCTGCAATAGCTACGCATAGCATTGACAGAGAAACTGGGTTGATGATTTGGAAACTTCGCACTTCGATGAAAATATTTAAATAACATTTTCTTCATATACATTTGCTTCCATGACGATAACATTGATTATACAGGAAAATGCTACAAACAGATACACACATTTTCAAATTAGGTGGTTTTGTTATTTTGACATAACTTTTAACAAATTTAGAAGCTTGCCTCGCCATCAGACATTTTCCATGCATTCCATAAATTACCATCAAAACAGTTTCGCACCTGCGTTATAATCAAGACAAAAAGTTTTAAATTAGTTGAAAATCAAAATGAATCCATTAGTGCATTCTCTGTAAAAGAAAAAAAAATACAATATACGATCTTGCAACCTGGTTTATTTATCATTGTCATGTTGAATGTATTTTTTCTCCGTTTCCTTTATCCAGGTGATCCACACTTTACACTCCCCACTTACTATTCAACACAAAGTGTGTAGTGACTAATATCCCACACTATGCCATCATCACGCAATGTGTAATGGCCAGTACCCATCCCATTCATTTGCTTTATAACGCCCCACATTATGGCATCAACAGGATGTGTGCAGTGACTTTCTGCCTGGTAGCTGGCATGGTTCCCGGCCCTTATACAGCTGCCACAAATATGTGCTCCTGGTACGAGCAAAACCCTGTTTCAAAATGGTGGCAGACTTGATGGCATCTTTTTTAACATTGCTGAAATTTGAATAAAACGGCAAGAAAACCTTTACAATATGGTAGTCTTTTTATTTGTGAAGACGATTCGAATACATATTTATTCATAGTCTGAATAAAATTTAAATTTAGATTGCCCATTTTTCAGATTATGAATTATTAAATCCAAGCATTCATTTAATACACAATGCTGACAGTGGACCAACAGAGTGAGGTGCTCAGCACCTTACTTGACAACGATGCTTTATTTGTCAACGATTTGTTTCTTGTGTTGATGGAGTAAAATTCTTATAACTTTGGACATTTTCATATGTATTAAAGTCATTAGCAATTTAGTGACAAGTCTGAGAACAATCATATCTTCAAACCAAATGCTATATTTTGATGATCGCACAAGATTCAGACGTGGTTAAATGGCACCATTACCGAAATTATACTGTGAATTCGTTATGTTTTTGTTCCAGAGAAACTATCCAGTTTTGCCCCAATGAAATCACTGAACTTAAGTATAAGTATATTTGTTTTCTTTGTTTTCTATTTAAATTTAGTATTCAGATTTGTAAGCTTTAATCAGTGTCCGCGATTGGTCTGCACTTTACCACCAATTACGCATACCCACCTTGAACTGTGCAGTGAATTCAGTGTATGTTTCCTGTTACCTGTGTTCAACACATTCATGCCTAATTGCATTTAAATAAAACACAGTTGTAAGCTGTTATGTTCATGCCTATGACCAATAGCTTTTATGTTAATGTTTGTTAAGTGGACATCACACTATATTAAAAAGAAATCTCACAGTGACCACTGAGTAAATTGAGATCGCCGTGTTTGGATTACATGCCCAATCGTACTTAGTAAATGTACTATTATCGCGTGTGTGTGAGAAAGAAATTTGAATTTTAATGTAGCTTTAACAATTTTTCAGTCATATCGCTACGATGTCTGCAGTGTGGCAGTTTATAGTGATGTCTAGCACTGGGCCACCCAGTCACATTATCCTGACACCAGGCCGACTAGTCCTAACACTAACCTCTTAATGCTGAGTTTGAATTTTACATAAATTCTTAATTCCACATAATATTTTCACGTTTGTTTGGTAAGTTTGTTTTATGTTTACTGGCTCTCTCTGATAAATATATTCCCTAAGTGTTGGCACCCCACTCAAAATCAATGCCTAGTATAGGTAGTAAATTGTAGGCTTCAGTGGCAACACTTTCTATTTTTATCAACAATCTCTCTGATTTCAGCAGTCTCTTCATATTGTGTCAGCTAGAGTGTATGCTTCACTGTCAACACTTGTTTTTATCAACATTCTCTCTCATTTCAGCACAGCCTTCATATTGTTTCAACTATAGTGTCAGCTTAATTATTCACTTTAAAGTTTTTAGATTATAATTTATACAGCAAAAAATACATAATAAATTCGTTCATCATAAGTTACCGACATTTTACTTTCTTGGGATGGGGTGCGATTTTCTTTTGAGCTGAGATATCTTATTTTCTTTTTTCTCAAGATGATTTTTTTTTGTTTTTTGTTTTTAGATAATATAATGGACATACTATATTATTTTGCTATAACTCAGAGCAAGATATTTTCTTCCGGATATTGACAGACGGCTTTTGTCTTAGAATATAAGTTTTTGTAGGTCCCTAACATAATTAAGGTATACCGTGGTAGATATCGCGGCATGTTCCGAAATACCGTGGTACAAAATTTTTTGTGGTACCAGCTTTACTGTTGTCTGTCATTCCACATATGAATGCAATGATCACTTTTAGTCAGTTTGTGCAAGTGGGCATCACTTTTTTGAGGTATTGCAGGCGCCACGCATCCGTTCTTAAATTTAATACCTTTTGGTTTCGAAATATGGATTCAACCCAGTTATATTTCATGTATTTAGTTGATTTTCGCAAAGCGTTTAGCTGTGATAAAAAGTACTTGAAGGTAACTCTTTAAATGATATTAATATCTCCATTCTTGCATCCCTGAATTAAAAATTCATTATATGTGAAGAACATTTGAAGGTGCATTGCACTTAAGATGTGTTTAGAACATCTTAACCATTCTGTACCTAACAGTGCTTGTGCGCCGTAAAATCCACAATCAACCATCTCAAATTTAAATCCATCTTTTTGTGGAAAGTTTTCAGTTCAGTGATCTCTCTCTCTCTCTCTCTCTCTCTCTCTCTCTCTCTCTCTCCACTACATTGTCAACCTTGCAACCTTGTAAATACATTCATGTTTAATGTCTGGTATTTATACATGTATATATAGGGAGTAGCCCTTTTAGTTAGTTTTGAGTTAGCGAGGCTTATTAAACAAACAAAAAATGTTGATTTTAGAAAAATATTTAGATTTATTCTGTTCATTTCAAAATCATTTTGAGCATACTCATTCACATTCTGTCTTTGTAAAAACAACACGTGTTTCGTCACGTACGGCTACCAAACTTAGCCTTTAAATTGGTATGAAAGTATATTTGTTTGAGTTCATCCCCCTTCTGTTTCATCATACCCTTTTCGTTGGATAGGCCTTGTGGGGTTTTTAGTTACTAAAGAAGACGTTTAGGATAGTATTTGTGAAGTGTTGGATAGTAATCAAAAAGTCGCTATTGGATAGTATAATGTTGCATGGTAGCAGACTTCGAGTTTGTCACTCCACACAACTTGTTGGATAGTTCTAAAAAGTAGATGTATTATACTCAGAAAATGTGTCCTGGATAAAATTCAAAATTTGGTCTTCACATCTGCGTACCGAACTTGAGCCTTGGTATGGTATCATAGTGTTCTTGTGTGATTTCATCCCACTTCTGTTACATCCTACCATATTCACTCAATGTTATTTGTGGGGTTTTGGTTACAACGCAAGGCGTTTTGGATAGTAATCATAATGTGCTGCAGGATAGTAATAAAAAGGTGAGTGTTGGAGTATAGTATGGGGTGTTGCATAGTAGATATCCAAGTATTGGTCACTACATATGGTGTGCTCGATAGTAATATTAAATTTCGGGTGTTGGATAGTAACCAAAAGGTGGATCTTGGATATTAATCAAATATAGAGTTTTCGAGAGTACTTGAAAAGTGGGTGTTGGATAGTTCTCAGAAATTGAGTATTGGATAATACTAAAAAAAAAAAAACGGGGTTCTCGATTTAAGAGATCGTTGATATAGTGCGGGGACATTTTATGAAAAGATTTATATGGCAAAATAGCTTTAAAGCACTTTACTCTACAACTGCAAGGAAACCATTGTAAATTAACAAATTAAATCTATTATAAAACATTTTAGCATAGATTCTGACACATATCTGAAAATTTCGCTTTTGACTCACTGATTCAGGACCAGTAGGACTATAAATTGTCCATGTCCTCATAAGCCAGGGGCTGATCCAACAGCTGAATCTAATACGCAGTTATTTACTTTAGTGCATGAACGAAAGGCATGAATAACAACAAAATGAATGGCAACTCAATATTCAGATAACCACTTTATTGCTTATTCAGTCATATAAATATTTTACTAACCATAACATTTTACAATCTTCAGATCATATGATCGTGCATTTTATTGGTGGATTCTCTTTGAATCTCACTGCTTTAATTAACTTATACTTCAAGTCTTAAAGTTCTCATACTCTAAGATATCAATCGCACGAATAGAAAAGAACACATTTTGCATTAAAAGCTCGTTCAGTGAAACAGAAGGAACAACAACCATTAATTCAGTTTATGATCAATCAGTAGCCACAAGGGTAAACTATTCGCTTGGCAGATAGTGATGCGTTTTTGTTGTCGAAATATCTAAAATGGGGTGGAAATGAAACGGTCAGGGAAAACACGGACTACTCGGCACGTTGACGGATTGATCTTTCACCTTTAAACTTTGCTTTGGCCATTGGAGCGTGTGTGTGTCAAGTGTTTTGCTTTCCAAAAGAAAGTAGTCAGTGGACAATAGTCTCTTACACGATGAATAACTGGTTGTGCACTCAGCTTTGTAAAAGCTCATATAATCAGGGTTTTGATGATTTGGAGGGATATGTTTACCATCAGTAACTTTTCTGGTGCAAGTAACATGGTCTTTGATGCGGGAGGTCGTGGGTTCGATCCCCGGCCAAGTCATACCAAAGACTTACAAAAATGGTACTAACAGCTGCTTCGCTTGGCGCTCAGCATTAAGAGGTTAGTGTTAGGACTGGTCGGCCCGGTGTCAGGATAATGTGACTGGGTGGGACATCATGCTACATGTCTGCGGCATGATGCCCCAGTGCTAGACATCACTATAAACTGCCACATTGCAGACATCGTAGCGATATGACTGGAAAATTGTTAAAGCTACGTTAAAAATCCAAATCACATCACATCACATGGTCTTTGCTTCTTTTACGTGCTATCATTGGGTCAGTTATAAAATTTAACGTATCGTTGAATAAGGCGCTTGAACGATTGTCTGACTCTGAGTATTATGTACATGCTGAACAAAACATACATCTTGATATTGTACTCAACCCATGACCATGCCCTTTTCCAATGATCCTGATAAGTCCGAATGCGTTTTTGCTTTGATCATAATTTCCGTCCATTTCGGACCTTTGAAGTTTCAAATCCTTCAGTGCAACACGTATTGCGGCAGACGAATTCCGTGTAACTGAGTCTTGCTTTCCACCAGTAAATCAATACTTAAAACAAACTCCTAACATCTTGATTATACGCAATCCGATACTACAGATGCTACTTTTACCACTTTCGTTGAGATAAACACGTTTGACTATCGAAGATCAAGATTAGAATTGTGATTAGCATATTGAATTAGCATATTGAATGCTAAATTTGCAGATTTATAGTAATATTTCACAACAGCAGTTTCTCTCAGTTGATCGACTTCCGATTTCATTAGTGCACTTGAGAACTCCACTTCTGACGTATTTTAAAGAAGATATGATCTGGGTTACAGTCCGATCAATTGTCATAAAGTTTTATGCCCTCTGTTTTACCCTTCGAATTAAATGGGCTTCTTTCACGCTTGATAACTCTGATCAAAGTGTCTTAATTTCTTAAAATAGACATGGTATCCTCATCGCCTCGTTTTGAATTTATTGTCATATCTTTGTTCGCTGTCGCGAAAATTAAAAACAGAGTTCCTTGCGATCGTTTTTATCATGGAATTTATTGCCATGGAAGATCGGATTATATCAAAAGGTGCTTACACCATAATCCTTGACTCGTTTTGGATAAGTTAAGGCTCATATGTTAATCATCATGGAAAACACCTATATAGCCAGAGTCTCAGTATGTTGCTATTAATTAATGATAATTTATTTTTGACGGGTTCTCAGCGGGAAAATAAAAAGGAAATAATACTTTGAGAAATGAACCATATAGCGATGACGGTACCCAGGTTATAGAAAATGTCCACAGAAACACACTGTTGCTTTCTTGTTGAGTACGAAACAAACACAGGAAGAGAATTATCAAAGATTTTGTATGCCATTAGTTTTTGCATCAATATTTCATACTCTACTAAATCAGACGCTTTTTAAATCTGACTGCATTGTTCCAGTTATTTTCCTGCTTTTACATGTTTCGGCTCGAATAAACATAACACAAGAAAGAGTGAAAACAGCAAGCTTTGAAAAAATATAATTTATTTCGCTGGAAAAAGTCTGGAAACATTAAAAATATGAACTTACGGTTTTAAGAAGCAAATCCAAACATAATCCAAGATTAATCCACGAATAAAAATTTTGAAGTCCTAATAATAATATGTTCTAATGATTTCAAGTTCGAGCCCCAACGAAGAATCAAAGATGGAACAAGATGACGTATTCTGTAACGTGTCGTGTTGAAGTCTACAGTTCCTTGTAGAAACAAGAAATATCACTCCGGTTTTGGAAATCTGAATAAATTGCTACAAGAGCTGTCTTTGTTCAGGAATTTCATGTGAGCACATGTATTTTCCAGGAAAAAAAGAATTAATCCTTTTGAATCCAAGTAATTTGAAATAACTCCAAACGACACAACACCTTCCAGTGTAAAGGAAAAAGCCCAGCTGTGTTTACTTCTCTAATACGATGGTTTAACACCTGAATTTTACGCGCCGGATAAGGGTCATGTGGTCTTGTTTACATATTTAAAAAAATCACGTTGTCCCTGTACGTCTTTGATAAGACCCAATCATTTTACTCTAAGAAATAAAATTTATAAAATTGTTTACATCTTAAATCATTAGTCCCATCATAACCTCGACACTAACCAATCATTTTAAAATAAAAATAGAACTTATGTACGTGGTTGCTACTAATTTTGAATCAAGGTCAGGATCTAGGTCAACACCTTGTGTTTTCTAAAACGAATAGTCAAGGTCAAAATATTTTTTGGAAAAAGTATAATTTCCAGTGAATAAAATTACATTACAATAGCATGTAATGAAAAAATATTTTTAAAAAATTTAAACTGAAAAACAAACAATTAAATTGAAATAATTATATATTAAATCAGATATAATTAAATCAAATATACCTAACACTGCTGTATATATCTATTAGTCATATATCAACCAACTTTGTGAGAGTGGTTTGGCAAAGATACTTTTCTTTGAAACCTGACTGTGATTTATGTTGAAGATTATATTTCTTTTTAAAAAAAGTGGAGAAGATGAAGTACGATTAGTTGGAAAGATTTCCATACCAATACTTGTATTTATCAAGCTAGCAAGGGAAGGTACTGCAACTTGAGCTGATTGTTTGAGTATTTTTGGTGAGATTTCGTCAAGTCCTGTTGCTTTGTACCATCAAGTTTCTGTAAAATACATTTAACACCTTGAACACATAAGTAAGAAATCTGAAATGATATATGTAATTCACTACAACCTTAAGAAGGATTTTTATTAGGAATATGTCCGTCATTGGTAAAAGGTCATTTCTGTATAAATTGTTGAACATTTTACTTTATTAAAGGAAGAGGTACCACAGGAACAAGGATGCCATCGATGCCAGGAGTAGACGTATTTTACAGGAGTATGAAGAAAATGTCAGATACAACAGGTAGTACACTTCGTTGATTGATTTCTTCAAAACGTGTTAGTTAACATATATGATAGATCATTTAAAATCAACTTCTATTTCGATGGAAGATTTATTTGTGTCACTTGGCTTTATTGATTCAATATTATATACTGGGTACATACTTTCTTGACAGTACATATATCATATTACGTAAGTAAGAAAAAATTGATAATTTATATTTACTGCATTTGATTGTATGCACCCAGATCTGCATTCGCATAAGGCAACGCTAAAAAAGTTTTCGGTTATGGCCGAGATCGAGGATGTACCTTCTCATTTCTAATGTCACCCGCTATGAAAATAAAACTACGTAGCCATGCACACGAAAAACGTTTTCAAGCTCGTCAGTAAATGGAGAAACTAAATCATTAAATAAGGTTGGCTTGACAAAGCTAATCGTTATATGACTACCTCATTAGATTCATACAAATCCCCTCCCCAGCTACTCGTGCAAATCTATAAAACTCCAAAGTTGTAACCCCACAAACTAAAGAACCTATGCTAAAAAAAAAAACAATCATAGATATTTCACACTTGGGTCTTAGATGTTACTTTAATGAGGAGGAAAGGGAAACATGAACGGGCCAATTTCCCCGAAAATTACAAAGGGAAAAATGAACGGGCCGGTTTCCCCGAAAAGTACAAAGGGAAACATGAACGGGCCGCTTTCCCCGAAATTTACAAAGGGAAACATTAATTCCCCGAAAAACACAAACTGAAACATTAACGGGCCGATTTCCCCGATATTTACAAAGGGAAACTTGAATTCCCCCAAAAATACAAAGGAAACATGAATGGGCCGATTTCCCCGAAAATTGCAAAGGGAAACATGAACGGGCCGATTTCCCCGAAAATTACAAAGGGAAACAAATTTCCTTAAACGCATAAAAGCAGCTGAGAGGCAGTGGACAGCCGCTCATAAGCATTTTGAGCAAAACTTTATCTTAGCATAAATACCTTCCGCACTGGAATCGTCTTTTTGTGCATACAACAAAATAATGCATTTTTGACACATTACAAGTAACGAGGGAGCAGCACAGATTCGAAGGCTAGATGTTTTCTTGAATCAAAAATTTACTATGGACAGCCGTACGAAACTGGTTCGTGCTGCCTAATGTGCTGGCGGTCCAGGTTCTACGCCGTCTGTTCTCCAAACGACTTCATGACAGCAGTATAGACCCAAATCTGCCTATGGCATTACACGAGGACAGATCTCAATCTAAGCTGTTTGTAGTTGATATACACGGGTGAATATGATATATGCTTATATTAGCGAAGGGCCATTTGAGCCTGTGTATGGTGTAGAGTTCTTCTGTGCGTCGTCTGTAGTGCATCGTTCGTCCTGAGCAACCGCTATTTTCAAAATAAAAAGAAACTAAATAAAACGCCAGTCATGTACTAAATTTCTCAGTGATACAACAATGTAACGAGACAAATACGCAAATCTAAACTTTCTCCAAAAGCAGACGCGACTTGCGTCCTAATGCATAAGGCCATTCAAGTTCCTTAGAAAAGCAACACTATATATCACAAGAAATAAAAGAATTCGATCTAATTTACCAAAGACATTTATTTTAATGTCACACACCTTAAATAGACTAAAATCTGCATTATTTATCTGTGTAATTGTCGAAATTCCTTCTCAAAAAATACAATTTTACGTCAAAATTGACCTCTGGACATTGGAGCTGTTCAGTGCGTAAAAAACAACGTTTGTTATGAGTTGCGGGGACAGCCAGTTTAATTGTCCATTCATGCATTATGCAACTTTGCCACGTAATATTGCGATTTTGCAAGGTAACATTTTGCCTATGTAACAAAACGCGGTAGTGTGTCAGCGTAAGAGGATACTCTGTAGGGACCTTTTTAACTTCTTTCAGCGACATTGATTTCACAAGCGGACTTAGTACGAATCCGATCTATAAAAAAAATCCATTCGTGCTTCCTTAGTTACAACTAATAAAATAATTATTTATATATTGTATTGATTGTACTCGGAGAATTGTCTTGCATTCGTTGCATTGGTTGAAATAGTGTTATTTCCAGATGAATGTAGTTTGTAAAACAATGAATAGACTCATACTGATCGATTATGAAGACACGAAGTGATCTTTGTTGCTGCGCTTGACTTAGCGTGCATAGAAACATTACATTTTTTTTGTGTGCCTGGAACGAGGGACTATCAAGGTGATGAAAATATGCATAAACGGCACCTGCAAGTACCAAATAAATGATATAAAAATAAAAAAATATATATAAACCGGTTGTGACTATGATTAAAACCACAAGACGTATCGCATGATATTGCGTGATCTTAGCATACTTAAATGACCTTTTTATGGTATTAAACTTAAGAATAACGCTGATAAATAGTCGAATCGATCTTTTTGCACAGATCGTGTTTTATAGTGCAGTGAAGAGTTCAGAAAGTCATAATTTATGGGAGAAAAATGTCTGTAATTATAATATAAAATGTCGGAAATTGCTAGCTAAAATACAGCACTTTTTTAAAGAACTGGTTTATGTTCAAATTGAGACCTATTTGGTACATGTTTCTTTGATGCTTTCCGTTTTTAGAATTTAATGAATTCGAAAAATCAGTTCGGGAAAGTTCCCAAATGACTTCCGACCTTTAAGCAAGTTACGTAACTCCTGTCACAATCAGCTGCATTCGGACCACCTTGGCTATGTATGCGAGATAGATTTGCTTTGGATGAGAGACATACGTCACAGCCGCCTGATTTTTTTTATAAAAAAAATTATTTATTTTTTATATTTTTTTTATAACCAAAAAGCTCTCGGTACGTTACTTGGAACTGCACGATTAAGCGAGAAGACTCACGTGGCAAGAGTCTACCTTAAACGCACGTATGTGGCTTTATATTGCTTCTCAAAATTTAGATTCATTTTATTATTATGTGATATCTCTTGGATATATCATTAATATTTAATAGGAAAATAAAATGACGTTATCACTTGTATCTTTCCTTTGAAAATGTATGAGATCTGGATTTCATCAGAGACATATAACACATGTATGGAAGGAATTTTAGTACATCGACAAAATTATCGACTAAATTCAACATTTCAGCAATCTAATGAGGAGTTTAACATCACCGATTGAAAATGGAACACCACAAGGCAGTGTAATAAGTCCCCTACTATTTAACCTAATGGTAAAGGACCTTGATCTCAATGCAGCCTCCACAAAAATAAACTTGTCACAATTTGCAGATGATAGTGGCATATGGAGGAATGGGAATCCTGCCAATAAAACAGTAGTTAAAGAAATCCAGCAGAGCCTAGACAACATAGAAGATAGGCAGACAAATGGGGTTTCAAAATATCTCATGAAAAAACTGGCAATCATATTCACCCCAAAACGAAATAACAACCTAGTCTATCCAAACTTATATATACAAAATCAATTAATCAAGTACGTAACAGTAGTAAAATTCCTAGGAATGTTCTTTGACAACCACCTCACATGGAAACAGCACATTGAACAACTCACCCAGAATTGTAACAAAGATCTCAATTTACTCAGGAACATCACAGGGACTGACTGGGGATCCAACCAGGAAACCCTCCTCACGATATATAAAAGCCTAATTAGATCAAAACTGGTTTACGGTTGCCAAGCATATAACTCGGCTAAGCAACCTGTACTACAAAAACTTGACACTATCCAGAGAAAAGCCTTACTATTATGCACAGGAACACTCCCCTCAACATCATTAGAAGAACTACAAACACTAACAGATCTACCCTTAAAATTACGTAGGCAAGAACTGCTCCTCCGATACTCCATTCAATTAGATACCCACCCAGACAACCATCCCACCAAAATAGCTATAAACAAGTGTAAAGTTGTCTTCAAACCCAAAATCATACCCACCACACCAAGTGGCAAAGTAATCCTTGAACTAAAAGAAAAGATACCTCTACTTAAAAAACAGGTAACAAACAATACAGACCAGAACAAATCACCAAGGATTAACATTGAAGCTACCAAATTAGGCAATAAAGAAGGACAAGAAAACTTACTAAAACCTGTACTGGTAAACGAAATCAACCAAAAATACCCAGACTATGTTAAAATGTATACCGATGGATCAAAAACAAACAACCCACCAAGAACAGCAGCAGTAATAGTCATCCCTGAATTCAGTATACAAACGGGATCCAGATTACCAGACTATTGCTCCATTTACACCACTGAATTCTGGGCTATACTTGAATCACTACAATGGATCAAAGACAACCAAATACCTAAAGCAGTCATTATAAGCGATTCCCTAAGCGTTATCAAATCGATCCAAAATCACAATACACACTCTAGGGAACAATTAATCGACGATATCACCACAGCACATCAATTAGTCGAGCTCATGTGGATACCGTCGTACACTGGAATCTCTGGCAACGAAACAGCAGACAAAGTTGCACAAACCAAACTTGGAGATCAAAACTCTATCAAGCTTAACTATAGCTCTGCAGAAGTACTAAGCTTCGCACAAACATATATAGACCAAAAATGGCAAGAGTTTTGGAACTCCTCCACAAAGGGTAAAAAGCACCATGAAACCAAAAAATCCTAGATAGGAACATACAGCTACCTAAGGGTACCTATTTAGAACAGAAAACCATAAACAGGATAATAAATGGAAAAACTAAACTAGCAAGCAGTTTTGGAAGATTTATAGGACCCAAACCAGCAACCATTAACTGCTTTAACTGCCACACCACCGAGGATCTATACCACGTATTCAGTATATGCCCAAAATATCAACCCGCTAGGAAAATATTTATCAAAAACCAAAAAGAGATTGGATCACAACACACGTACCCAGAGTTAATTATGGACACTAATAAAAATAAACAATCAGCATATAAAAATATAAATAAATTCATAGACTCAGCAGGACTTAGGAACAAAATATAATTACTATCCCCACAAAACCAAAAGACCCAGTAACTAGCTAAATAAATTAGAAGCCCCCACATAAAAACCCATAACATATCATTCAATTTTATAAAAATATTAATAAATAATTCACTGACGAAGCACCTATCAAAAACTAAGGAAACCGCAAAATCGGATGTCCTAGATGTCCTTAACGAACCGAGTAATCAGCTAGGACTCCGGTCCTAGATGTCCTTAACGACTCCGGTCTCTTGCTAAATAAAGTATAAATAACACTCAATCTCTAAAAACATTAATAAATAAATAACTTAAAGAAGCAATATCTAAAAGCTTATAAATAACATAACGTAGGAAGCACACACTAAACACCTCAACTAGTAATACCATAATAACCTTGAAAATCTCTCTTCATACATGATTTCCACTAACAACCTCTATACACAGCATAGAACACACACACACACACACACACACACACACCTTTTTTAGAACATTTTGGAGGGGAAAAAACGAGAAAAAAATAATTTAAAAAACCCGCAAGAAAACCAGTCAAATGCAGCAAGAAACCAGCGATGTGAAGCAACCAGGACCGTTACCGAGCTCTCCTTCCCACTAATGACAGCCAACCATTCAGTTGTAAGGGACCTTTATGGACCCACAGATTGAGGTCAAACTATCAGGGTTCCTTGAACCCATAAAAGCCTGGGGGAGGTGGCACCATTCCCTTTTCCAGGAACAACTAGCAGGCTGCGGTGCAGTCAGAAAAAAGTGGCACATGCACAATTGTGCGCACGCCACTATAATTAAACTCAACAACAACAAACCGATGGAATAGCGACTCTTCACACACGTGTCTGATTTCAGTATGAGACTAGTAAGTCCAACGGGTTGGTGTGACATCGATCGCCAAATCAGTGGATAATATTTGCGTGACATAGTTGTATAAACCATTTCTTCATCTTGCATTAAAACGAGTTATATTGGTATTAATTAAAAGCTGAATAAAATTTTCTTCTGACTGCACAAAGCTTTATGAATGCTATTTTTGATTTTATTGGCCATGTCCAAGGTTCTGTCTTTGAATTAACTTGAACTGCTCTTCTGTCGTAACTTTACAATACGTACTAGGCGTACTATTCTTTGCATTTCTTCATCTTCAGTTCAGTAAAGTCATATTTGGTATCAGTTAAAAGCTAAATAAATGATCTGATAATTACACAAACTTAAGTGGATTCGTTTTCATTTTAAGGGCCAAACGTAGAGTTTTGGGTGTTGTTTCGAGTCTAACTATGAACTCACTTCGCTGGTGATATATAAATAGCTAAATGTAGATGTGCCAAACAGTGTCGCGTTTTATCCTCAAAAATCTTAATAAATTGGCTTTACGTTATTGGTCACAAATTTTGGACTTTTGATCAAAAACGCATTACTACAAAAAATTTCGCCCTCGAAACACCTGGCGAAAGTGTCACTCGTTTACTATCGTGCATACGGTTACCGATAGTTTACATCCCTGGCTCGTTAGCCACCGCGCAAGTATAAACGGCCCCTTACATGGACGCGCACCATGTCAGCGTCCTCATTTGGTTATGAAAAAGGGCGCCGCTAGATGGTACAAAAGACAGTGGGAGATTTTCCAAATTCTGTGCTATATATATATATATATATATATATATATATATATATATATATATATATATATATATATATATATATATATATATATATCTACTCGGATTTATGTCGACATAGTAATTTGCAGAAAAAATAGTTTTATCCGATTACCACTACTACTTCAACGATTGGATTGATCGTAGATCCTGAAGTTGCAAATTAAAAAGTTAGTTCAACGCATTCGCATCACCTCAGTCAATACTTGTTTCGTAAATACCCGAGAGGGTCCGATAGAGAGCTAATGGCAGCTATCGGCATTCATTCGATTTATGATCCTTAGGATTATCAATTCTGGACAGATTATAATTGGAAGTGTTTTCTCATACGGTACAGCCGTTTTCTATCAGTGGTAGTATATAACCCGATAAATAATGTTCAAGTAATTGGGAAGGTAGAAATTTCGAAAGCAATTTTAACAGAATTATTCTTTTGACTACCATTGTACATAGGTGATCGATATGTGCATTCCAGCTGAGGTTTTGATCAATGCAGATACCAAGAAGTTTTTGATTTTTGACAATAGATACGTCTAAGCCATTTTGAGTTAGAAGTAAATCCATGTTAGTAGATAGACCCTGCCTTGTTCCTATTGTCATACATTTCGTTTTAGAAATGTTAATATGCATTTTGTTTTGATGACACCAAACTGATATATTGTTGAGGTCGATTTGAAGTTTATTTTTAATGGTGTCTTGAGATTTACCAGATAGATGCAATGTAGAATCGTCAGCGAAAGAGATGTGTTAGAGTGCGCTGGATAAAGGCTGTGTCATTGATAAATAGTAGAAAATCATGTTTTAAGATCTTACTTCATGAGACGTAGACTGACAAATCATGTTTTAATGTAGAAGTTATATTAAACTTATCACATATAAATATTGTCACTGTTAAACATCGAATCAAAAATTGGTACACGACTACAATCACATGAGGAAAATGTATAAAATATCAATCAGGTTTATAATTTTAATAAATCAAAAGGATTATTATTATTATAATTATTATTATTATTATTATTATTATTATTATTATTATTATTATTAGTTAGTTAGTTTCGTAAGATCTTAATCTTGTAAATGCAGTGTTTTTATCCCACCCACCACCACCACTCATATTTCGACTGACATCCAGGGTTGCTCTTTTTTTTTATATTATCCCATCTTCTCTTACCATTTGATTATTTTCTTACATAAAAAAGGTTTATTCGATTTTGCAATGCACATGGAACAGTTTTACCTTCTTCAAAAATAATAATATACTGAATAATATATAATATATAATTATTTTAAGGCTACTCATATTTATGATATTTATGTTTAAATAAAAAAGAAAAGCTATAGAATAAATGAATTTACAAAATTTGCTTTCTTTTCGTTGATTTGTAGTATATATAATAATATTGTACTCGTCATTTTTCAGATAAATTTAGAAGTTTTGCTTTACAACATCATATACTACACAACTTACCAGTTGCAATTACTATATTTTTTTAAAAATCTCTTCCTGTTTATGTGTAATAGTAAAACTGATAATATAAAATAATGTGGCGATTCATCGCAGAGGAACTCCGCTAAAACAAATTCATTAATGCGATACATCTGAAGATTGGAAAATACGGTATTTTGGACATTTTGACTAGACATAGGAGGGTGTGTGTTTGTATGTGACTTAGATTTTCAAAGTAGCTTTAACAATTTTTTAACCATATCGCTACGATGTCTGCAGTATGGCAGTTTATAGTGATGTCTAGCACTGGGGCATCATGCAGCAGACATGTAGCATGATGTCCCACCTAGTCACATTATCCTGACACCAGGCTGACCAGTCCTAACACTAACCTCTTAGTGCTGAGCGCCAAGCGAGGCAGCTGTTAGTACCATTTTTGTAAGTCTTTGATATGATGATCGGCCGGGGATCGAACCCACGAGCTCCCGCATCCGAGGCGGACGCTGTAACCACTGTGCCACCGGAGTGGTCATAGGAGGGAACAAGGGAAGAAAAATTAAAGAAAAAGAGACTTTGGAACAACTTTGCAACCAAAAGCATTTAACCATTTTTTAAAACCAAATATGAAGGTAGCTTTAGGTGTCCTATGTCCTTGTATGTTTTTTTTGCACAAAACCATCTGGCGACTGTTTATTGAAGGAGACAGAACGACGTGAACAGAAGTGATAACAAGATTTTAAATATAATATTTTATTTAATTTTAATAGTAGTCTTGTTTACATGGGACCTTAAGGGATTATTTATAAAGGGACCATAGATGGTTTGCTGTGAGGAAACGTTTACCGGAATATGAACAAAGAGTTTTAGTCCGAATGTTTAGAGTCCTTCCTAAGTGGTTATGCAGACCTTGGCGGACAGGTAACCGTGTATTATCGTTACTTATGATTAGTCACATAAAACATATTAAATATCAGATACCTACAAAATGGATTTTTTATCACGCGCTAACAGTCTGTACTAAGAAACTTGTGTGATTCGTTTGTTTGAGTAAGGCTGGCGTAAAGAAAAATCGCATCTGTCAAACCGGACAAAATAGGAAATCATGTTAGAATAGGATTTTCAATCCAGAATTACCCAGTTTAACTTCTGTTGAATTTGACTTTTTACCAATGTAATCTAAGTGAATATTCTCGGTCCTTCTTGAACTTCTTTATTTTACTTCAGAGAACATCCGGGAGCTTTGAAAGAGAAGTTGAAATTGGCAATGGATGAAAATAAGGCGAGGAAGACATGATGAAATTTTGGAGGTATTTTTCCAAAATCTGAGCCTGATCGCATTAACAATTCTTTTGTTTGACAGATTTATTTAACCTGTGATAATGTCTTTCTAATGCTCATTGAGCTGTCCATCTAAAAAATGTTATTCAAATCAACAATTCTATTTATGTTCTTCGACTTTGGCACTTACTATCCTTCATGGGTTGTTGTACTGTAAACGACAAAATTAAAATCAGTCATTTAAGCTGTTTCTTTCATGTTCAGAGGGGCATGTGCATTATATAACATTTTGAAAATTGGTTTGAATAATTTAGAATTGAAGGTTTCAAAGGCAACAATTTTAATGAACTAATTATTATTATTATTATTATTATTATTATTATTATTATTATTTTTCAGGTTTACTCGGTGGTTTGCATTTTCTCATATATTATATTAGTGGCCTACCTGATTCGGGGAAGAAGTATCCATAAATTGTGGCAAGAACAGCCATGCTGATGATTCAGACATGGAAAAAATATACTAAACTTGTTATATTTTTCTAAATATCAAGTCAACTTTTTAATAAAAACAAAACCCACTGTGCGTCCTAATAACTGTATTTAGTTTTGCCATAATTTTACATCTGGTAGGCTTATATCTTTATTTCCAGTCAACTCCTCTTACATTGGGTCAGACATTCTCAAGAAGCAAATTAGTAATAAAACGTTTTGGCATATTCATATCAATATTTAATGTATTTTCCGCAGCTTTAATCTTGAAATATAAAATATTTGGATGTATTCCAGTAAGTCATAACATTATAGTTTAGATTCAACTTCAGTCAACGTGAGCCAGGTTAGTAGGTTACCGATATTTATCATGACTTTGTATAGGAATAATACTAATACAGAATTCAAATTTCCGAGTTTCTTACTTTGGAGTTTACAGTGATGAGTTCAAAGTTAAGGAAGCACGTTTATTTTCGTAAAACTCAGTTTTATGTCGATGCAGCAGCTCTTTAAGTACAGAATATTACTGCGCGTGCGGTATGATATAAGTAATGTAAGTTATGTACAGACTGACTTTTGAATGGGTTTCTTGTTATTGTACTAGTGAAATATTTGTACTTTGCAACTTAGGAAACTGTTTAAAAATGTGTATTTGCAACGATGTTACATTTAGAAATGTAATTACTCGCTTTTTATGATGTTGACTTTGACTTTTTTTTATCAATAAATACAGTGCATCTGAATTGACTTTTTATGTTCTATTGTTTGATTAATATTTTATGGGGTGGATGGTTTTCCTCATAGCAGAAGTTCAGCAATGTACGTTCACGTTCTCTATTACTCCCGTTTAAAGAAAAGAAAAGATTATTGCTACTTTCAAAAAGTTTCTTGCTAACTGCAAAAGTTCGTCCCAGTTATTTGGAAACACTAATTTTATCAGTATTTTTTTCATTTGTCGTTTTGTTTTGTTTTTTAAACTAGGAACTGTATATTATAGTCAGTAAAGGTATCTTTCTGTTCTACTGTTCTGTAAAATACTTTCTTACACCATTATTTCCTCTATCAAACTACAAGAACAGTTTTAATAACTCTCATTTTCATGTCTTAAATTCGTTGTATCATGTAACTAGAAACTAATGCCATGGTTACAATATATTCCATATTAATAACAACTTTTCGCCTATGGCACATTTTTTTTATCCATTGGGTCTGAGCGTACCAACGACTGCGCTTCTTAAACTCCTTACAACCTTCGTAGTCTAGAGTGGCTATAGCCTGTTTCATCGTAGGCATAATTCTGAAGCCCGTAAATGATAAAATCTGTGAATAAGCTCACTTGCCTTTGTTGGATACAAGTGAAGTTCTAAATGTCTTTACTATATTTTTGGCTTCATTGTAAAAGCATCTACTTTGGTCTCAAGTAATATTTACATTTTATAAACAACCCTTAACGCGCACCTGCTTGAGTATATGCGTTTCAAAGAGAATTGATTCTCAAAGCCCAAGAATGATGACATGAGGTGACACTATCAAGTATTAACAATCAGTCGATAGTTGTCATGAATGTATATTGGCCATTCCTGCTAAATTACTGTTCCACCATAGGGGAGCATTCCGACTGCCGTTTATTAGACTGAAAAATTGGGAACAGAACAGTAGATGTCTCGCAATAGGATGCGACACTCAGTGCATTTAATAGAATCTGGAGTACGTGATATTTTTAAAAGAAATCGTTGACCATTTTATAATCAGAGATGTCAAATTTGTGTCGATTTCGTAGAACACTTTCAGAGGCTCCAAGATATGTGTTTCTCGCATGACTTGTTATTTTGAAATTAAATTTCAAGCAATATGTGTAACCCTGTCATGACGTTGCTAGTCATGTCATTGTAAGATTTTCCATTATTAGGAAAACTTTGTTTGGACCGATCAGTCGAGAGAGAGAGGGAGAGATTACCCATGTCAAACATGGTCATGCAATATAACGTCGGAATGAATTTCAGCTCGAGCGGTGGCATTGGGCACAGGGAGATTTTTTTATACCTTGGTCGTCAATTAACTCCAAGTAGCTCGATTTCGACGCCTTTGTGATACGATTTTTTTTTCTTCAAATTCACCCCTATTCTCTCTGATTTCAAATATGCTTTCAGCGCTTGAAAAATCCTAAAATATTTCAGTTGCTCAGAATCAGGATTTTCATGAAAATTACCTTGATATAAACTTAAGGGCACTTGTCAGAAACTTTTACTTTCCATTGGTAAAGTTTCTACAGGCTGCCGGACAAGTTAATTTCTACCCCTAGATTGATATTCAAAGTGAATAACAACAATATTAAAATATTGTATTCGCTCAGGAATATTAGAAATATTTTCAACACTCTTTGGCTAAAAAAATAAAATAAAGTCTTATCTTGGATTCCAGCAAAATTCTCTTCGGACTCTAAAGCGTCAGTCGTTTCGAGAGATTGTTGTTTGAGGGCAGCTTCAGAGGCTGAATCGGTGTCATTGTGTAGTAAATTAAAGGGCCTCGGAAACCAGTATTTCTTATTTCGAGCTTGGTCGAAATTATTTGTTTAGTTTCTCAGAAAATGTAATTTAACTCTATTTTATACCCAATTACGGTGATAATTTTCTGTTTTGTTTCTCAGAAAATGTAATTTAACTCTATTTTGTACTCAATTACTGTGATTCATGCTGCTCTTCTGTTTATTCTTAAAATAATAATTTTGGATCGTGGAAACCTGTGTATGTTCTTTGTCCTTCAGTCTACGTCACAACGCAGTTATATTCAGCAAATAGAACATCACAATCTATAATAAACTGACGTACATTAAAAACACAATACATAAACATATAGAACATGATTATGGTTAGCATGTATTCGAGAAAAACTAACATTTTAAAGTTTCTATCCAGAGAGGCTCTAAATTTTTATCGGCGTGCCGACAGGAAACAAACGAATAATGCATATTTGGAGTTTTCATTTCGTTATAAAAGGGCATTTTGGAAATAATAGAAATTAACGGTTTCATAAATTTACATTGTAAAATTTAGAATAATTAAATTCCGTCTGAACCCATGACCCCCTGATGGTCTATTGGTCTAAGGCGCTCGCCTTTACAGATTACTCACATTTCACATATGTCCGTTTGTTTTCGGGTCTCAGTTCGGCCAACGTGGTTGTGTGAGAAAGCTTGTTAGTAGCTTCCCGTGGGTCGGTGGTTCTTATCGGGGATTTTCTAGGTTCTTCCTCCACCAAATATACTGACCGCTGTGTATAGCCTATCATGTGCGGAAACATGGCGTTAAATCACATAACTAACAAATAGCCTGAACCTATATATTGATGTCTCCATCCTAATTATTGCCAACTTCTTACGGCGCACATGTGGTACCACAGGGGATAACCGTTTTAGTTATGTAATGACCACTCTGAATACACTGAAAATTATTACATACCTAAATGATCATGGAAGTATATTTAATGGCAATATTACTTTACCTGTCGCTCTTGTTAAGCTTTACCTTTCCGTATGTGCTAAACGCAACGTTCTCCTATACTAGATATTCTTGGAACTTGTGTATCGATCTTGTGTGCCCTACGTCGTCGGCCCATTCCCAACATCACCTTCTCCTTCTTCTCCTGATATCTTAAGTAACACGCGGACATATTGGTTTGAAGAAGAAACGCGTCAGTAGTTATTTTGCTAAATATCAGGGCTTGATACTCATGTTCTTTCAGCAAAATATCATCCCTAGGTTATCAAAAACTGTCGTTTTGAAAAGTACCAGTGATACTTTAATTAGTGCGTCTAACACAACGAGCCAACTACCCTCGCTTCTCGTAAAAAGGACACGGAAATTGCCTGTAGGAATATGTATATTTCTAACAGATCATCAAATTATCCCACCCTTGTTTTCATGGTTTGTTTACATGTCGTAGAGGGGTTCATACACTATTATTATTAATACAGCTAGTGTTAATAACAAGAAGAAATCTGTTAACGACATTTTGTAGAGTTTACACGTTCCTCCAGTTGTTTCACTGATGCCTTTAGTGTTAATGTAATTCATAGCAATTATGTTCTTCGAAATACGTGGAAATTATGAAATTTTTTGTTTGTTTTAATTAAAAATAAGTAGTAACAAGTAACAATGGGGATAATGCAATCATCTTTGCTATTCTTCATCAGTTCTTGTTTATACAAAAGGGCTTCGTTTCAAATACTTTAGTTATAGATGTGCGATTGTGTGGGCAAGTAGGCACAAGAAAACCCCATGTGGCACTCACACTACACGTGTTTCGTGCACACAATGTATATGTTTGCATGGGCGCCCCTTTTATATGGTCAGAAAACACCTGTGACCTGACCGAAAGTCGGAGAACGTATAGGAAGAGGAAACAAGTGTATTCTTCTTCCCTTTTGAATCAAGTAGATATCATATAGTTCATAGTCGACCTGGAATTGGCTACGTCTTTCCGAATAAAACGGGAGAGGCAGCATCTACCAAGAGGGAACTACTGATATATGCCGAATAAGAGAAGGAAAGGCAGCACCTTCCTCAACAAAAATAGCGGGTCTTCTAAGAAGGACGCATCTATTGTTAAGGGTGCTGAGCTTCCTGTGATTGAGTGCACCCTTCTCCAGATATAGGAGGGAGGGTAAGTACTTTCCAGAAGCACAGTATTACCCTCCCCGTGTAGGGTACAACTGAGTTCCAAGTACCCAAGGTCATTTCAAGAGCAGTTCACGTAACCGGAAGAGGGTAATACGTTTGTTCTGGATCTTTTAGTTCTGAGGGAAGTTCCATTAGATCTAGATCGCTATTAACCTTAGATGACCCGTATGGACAGTTAAATCGCTTCTTATGAAGTGTCAAGAACATATATGTCCCTATTTCCCTGCAATCCCCTCACACAGATTGTTCCGGGTGTAATGCTCCTTTATCCCACCGCGGTCTGGAAGAGAAAGATGACAAGGCCTTGTCAAATCTAACTGATTCGTAAGAATTTGCTGTTGACAGAGTACACACTCCCCTTCTTGGAACTTGGAACCCTTCTCATCAAACATCGCAAGTGATCGAATATATGGGGAGGTGGTCATTTGACAAGGCCGTTAATGGAATACAAAGCGTCCTTCCCCTAATATATGCACAGAGCCTACGTGTTCGCCTGTGGTCAGAGAAGTTGCCAAAGGCAGAACAAAGGACAAAGATCGGCTACACATAGTAAAGGGTATTAAGCACTTTTACTCAGAACCGTAATCCAAGCCTCTAGCTATAGTGTTCATTCACCTTTCGGGCCAGTC
This sequence comes from Sinohyriopsis cumingii, assembly GCA_028554795.2. Classification (NCBI taxonomy): domain Eukaryota; kingdom Metazoa; phylum Mollusca; class Bivalvia; order Unionida; family Unionidae; genus Sinohyriopsis; species Sinohyriopsis cumingii. The sequence continues at coordinate 34,221,616 of CM068825.1, forward strand.
AAAACCTCTCACTTGTACGTCGTAGTAACTTAGGTCCTTTCGTCGGTTACTGTTTCATCGAAACCGGCCAAACAATGAATACAACCTGATCAGGCATGGGTCAGATAATTTTTAAAAGAAGGGTTAAAAGTATCCAGTCGTTTCTAATCTCCAAAATGGGCTGAGAACTTGGGTTGATTATTCCCCGCCCCGCCCCTAAAATTACGATAGTAGGCCTTCAGGATGGAAACGGCAGCCGTAACACATCTGACCTGCAGACTGGACAGTTTCCGTCCATCTTCAAGATACGTAATTGCACATTTCGACAATTCCTCCTCACAAAATTACTTCCGGTTTTCGATCAGACATGAAGTATTAAACTTAAGGGATATGCTATTGGATGCAGCCTCAACGCCCCAGGTCTTCACCAGAATTATGGTAGTAATAGCTGCGCACTTGAGGTATCTGGGGATTCCAATAATCCAGCACTTCCACGACTGGCTGCTACATAACAACAGTCTCTATTTACGTCACATGACCCGCTTTTGGCCCGTAGTAACTTAGGACTTCTAGTCTCAACCATGAGAAATATCAGGAGTTCATGTACAGTGGAATGAATTTCCTTAACTCTCTGGGTCGGCTTCATGATCCCCAAGAAATGATACACAAAATCTGTGAACTCTTAAAGACCAAGTCGTCATTGTTAGCTTGTCTTTACCTGTATGTTCTGGGAACCTTACATTCCGCAGCGGATCTGGGATCCCATGGAAGGCTGAATTTACGTTCATTTCGGTTTCTCTTGTTGGCTGTCTGGAAACCCCATAAAGACTTGATATCTGATCGAATATCTTTCATCAAGGATGTTAATCACAGAAAGAGTTTCCCTTTACATCAGTAATTTAGAAATGAAAGCCCTGTTCCAGTCTTTAAAACAGTATATAATTCATGTCAAAGGATACTGCATCATGGCCTCCTCAGATAACACATCAGTGATGGCATGCCTCAGACAACAAAGAGGCGCTCATGCATCTTCTGTCAGCGTGGACGTTTTAAACCTCCTACGTTTGGCCCGTTTAGAAAGGATTACACTTAGAGTTCGTCACATTCTAGGAAAGTTAAAAATACTTGCGGATAGTATGGCCAGACAGTCCTAACCGAATGGTCTCTAGATCAAGCAGTTGCAGAGTCTCTGTCCAGTCTTTGGGGAAAAGCTCTAGAGGACTTGTTTGCGAGGAAACTTAACAACAAACTTTCATTTTATGGTCCCCCAGTCCCAGTCCAAAAAGCTTTGTCAGTAGAAGTGGGAAAATTGTCCATTTGCGCATTCACACCCTTCCGCTTGATTACACAAGTAATTCACAAGGTCAGGACATTCACAGGTTAGATCATCCTGATTGCTCCCCATTGGCCTTAAAGGTCATAGTTCAGGGACGTCCTCGACCAATCCAGGGTATTCCCTCACTGGAAGAATTTGCTCTCTCAACACAGGGATGCTTTGCTTCACATCAAGCCTCAGATTTTCCACTTCACGCTTGGCTCATCCCCAGCGATTTATTCGCCAGGCAGATGTTTAGAGCAAAGTTTCCGACTGCATCATTCAAGCCCTACGATGTTCTACATCAAAGGTCTGCAATGCAAAATGGATAAACTTATGTGACTATTGCACAAGGAAACGCGTTAATCCTAGTAGCCCCTCTCTTGCAGTAGCTGATTTTCTGTTTCTTTTTCAAGGAGATATCTTGTTCATTCTCAAAAACAAAAATGTTCAGTGCTGCGTTTTCAAACACATTTAAATTCTCCAAAGGTCAATCAGATCCTCTTTTGGCGGATCTTAATGCGTACCTTTTATGTGTATTGTGGGCTCTGAAAGAAAAAAAACTGCTAGATTGCGCATGTGCCGAGATGTAGGTCTCATTGGGTCAATGCATATGTTTAAAACATTTCTACAACAGGAGAATGCTGCATCTAGCACGGACAAGGTTTTTCCATCACGGAAAGATAAAGCTTCACAATAGTGACAGGTCCCACATAATTAAATTTAGTCTTACTCACCCAACATGTTTCCCCTATTTTCTCTGTTTTATACTTTGATGAAATTAGAGCCAATGAAACATCACAGTAACTCTACGGTCCAAAAGTAATAAATGAGTTTATTTGTATTTCTGTCGCTCTTTACTTTATTAAATCATAAAATAACCTTCATAAGATATAATCTCGGTAATATGGACTGAAGACTACTGAAATATTTTTACATTTATCATTTATATGCCAATATCAACCGCTCACATCAAAACTGATATATGGGGAAAATAAACACCAAACAATTTCAGTACTCTTTATCGCAGTTTATGATTATGGGTGGCATTAAACAAAATCAGTGCAGAGCCCTTTTTTTAAAAAAAAAAGAAAGAGAAATTCGTATTATGAAAATTTAAATGCAGTATGGATATATTTCTATATTAATGCATGAAATTGCCGAATGTAAATTGTATTCGGTCCACTGGGCTTCGGGTGACCGAGTTGTTTAAGGCACCTGCCTTTACAGATCACTCACACATCTCACCTCTGTCCGCATGTGTTCGAGTCTAGGCTCGACCAGCATGGGTATGTGAGAAAGCTTATCAGTAACTTCCCGTGGGTCAGTGGTTCTTCCTGGTTATCATCCACCAAAATATGCCGGCCGTCATATATAGCCTATCACGTACTGAAAATGGCGTTAAACTCCTCAAACCAAATAAAACGTATTCAGTCCACTTCTCATCTTCCAATAATATTCGTAATCAGACAAAATTTGGGTTACATGGAACTGCCTCTCAGAAAATATTTTGTAGTCTTTTTTAGTAATTTACATGATGTCCGTCCGTCCGAACGTCTGTTACCAATTTCATCTCCGCACAATAACTAGGACTCGCAACAATATACAGCTATCAATCTCCGCGGGCAAGAAAGAAGCCTGTTGATTTCTAGGTCAAAATGTTTAAGATCAAAGTCACTTTGACAGAAAGAAGAGGAGTGGTTTCCAGACAGCAACATTAGTTCTTCATCACACACAACTGGCTCAGTCTCTGTAGATAGCTTGTACTTGGTATTAGAAAGAAGCAAATCGATTTGAGGATCAAGAGTTCAGAATTCAATGTCACTCTTTCTAAAAGAAGAAAAATTGTTTCGGCACACAAATTTCAGTTCTCGAGGATATACGTTTAATATAATGTATTGATGGCACATATTTTGGGTAAAAAAAGAAAGTTTATAGATTTGGGGGTCAAAAGTCTGACAGAAGATATGTTTTATTATTTTACACCTCGAACCGTGACTAGAGTTTGTGGACAGCTTCCACTTCATGTATGGATGAAACCTATTGACTATGGAGTCAACGGTTCTGGTCATTGTTGCAGAATAACGATTGTTCTAGAGTACATTCCTTGGCCAAATTTGGTGGATGGCACGCACTCTTATGCCTTAAATCGTTCCCCCAACGTAAAACGCTCCGACAATTTTCGTTAATAAGAAGCCCCAGTCGGAGCTGTTAATGGTGATGGTTAGGGGCCGTCCATTTAGTACGTACGCATGGAAGGGGAGGGGGGTAACACAAAGGTGGCAGGGTACAGTTTCGTAAATTGGCCCCGGGAAAATTTCTTAACTTAAGGCTATGGTGTGACTTTTTCAGCTATTATCGTTTACTATTTAAAGAGATGGATATATTTGTGAACTAGGTGTTTCGGGCTTGTGATGTTCTTGAAATTGATGTCAGGCATGTACACCTTCCATAGTTACTCTGCGGTATGTTGATAGTGAAATACCAATAGTCGGCTAGGAAGAAAAGCTAGCATCCCATAGCAGTAAACACATGGGTTTGGGACGAGTAGAATATCTCAAAAACGGCTTGGATGACAACTATTTTTAATTGCATCAGCCTGTTTAGTACACATTGTTTTGCAGAAATGTCATTTAGGAAAAGGGCTTGTGGTTGCTCTGTGAGCATCACATGGTGTCAAAAATGACCTTCGGACATGAAAATTGCAGGTAGAAATTTGGGATTGTGGTGCATATACTTCTGCTATGAACTGCCATCGACTTCTTTGGTCAAGTTGATAATATTATTATGCTTTGTTTTAATAAAGGTATAAAAAAAAATATGGACTTGTTTTTTCCCTCACTTGTGTATTTGACTTTTTATGATTTTTTTAAATACTAGGTCGCTGATTGCGGCATTAAATTTGTACATAAAACTGGCCCCTGCCACCAAATGCATACGCTTGTTGTGGGGGTGGGGGGTCTACTGATAATGTACGTACGCATAGGAAACGGGGGGTGGGGTGAAACCTCGACAATAATTTGTCTACTACGTAACCTGTTCGACTGGGTTTAGTCGGCGTTTGAATTTTAGCGGACACTAGACAAACTGTTTAAAGTTTCGCAGCTTATTTCTTTGATGTAGCCAGATTTTCAACGTCGGTGGACTATCTGTTTTATTAAACACGTTAATATTATTAATCCTTTATGGTTTCTGCGTGGATTAAATATAGGCCGTTCTACATGATTCGGGGGTGGGGTGCGTCAAGCGTACGTACGCAAGTGGGGTAGTAAAAAAAAGTACGCGTGTTTACAGGGAGGGGGAGGGGTCAAGCTTTGCCAGATTCTTGCGTACGTACTAAATGGATGACCCCTTACTTATTGATCATATTGCGGTGCTAGTTTACCTTCAGTTTTTTTTCCCTCTCTTTTTTTTTTTTTTTTTTTTTTCTTTTTTTGTTTTGTTTTGTTTTCTTGAGATAAAAGCAGTGCAATAACCTGAACTCTAGCCGTACTATATTGCTATAAATATACTTGATTTTAAAAAACAAAATCTTGTTTTGGTAATATAATCTGAATATGGTGATAATTTCATAGCCAATTCTACCGTGGTTTCCATTGGTCGGTGATACAGCTCTAGCCCTAAAAGCGAGACTCCTGGACTCGATACCTAATGACGGTTGAATTTTTCACAACCTGTTACAGTAATAAGGCATTCAAGATATGTATTTGTTGAATGTGCGATGGGATGGTGCGTTAGACTGAAAAAGTGATTCATAATTAGCACTCACTTCACCGGGGTATAAAAACAACAAATATGTAATATCGATTTCAGTGATTTTTTTTTTGGTCATAAAGTTACGTGAGTGTGTTTCATCATCAAGCAATTGGCCATTGTTTACATATATCCACAGTGGCAATATTTTGGGGTATTTCCGGAGCTTGCGAACCTTCCTCCGCATAAAGCTCTACATTGTCAAATGTCATGGGAGCGTTTTATGGTGGGAGTTCAAATGTGTCACACCGTTCACTTTCCTGGAGTTGTTACTCGTTTTACCTGCCTTTCCGGAGAATTCTGGCTTATCTTTTAGGCACATTTAACTACAGCAACTGTTTCTTTTTCACATTATATGCACTAGTTTAAAAAGGGAAAATCACCTAATAAGCAATAGATGCATCAAATGAATTTATTTTTTTACTTCAATAGAGAAATACAACATAGCCCCAGAAATCTTTTAGAATATCGTTCGTGAATGGCATGAAAATTTGCAATAACTATTTAAATGTAATTTATATGTCTTCTATAAATTTCAGTAATTGGAACATTCAGCTTATGGTGAATGTCAAGGGAAACGTTGGATGAAATCTATGGAATTACAGTGAAAATCCTGCATATCCTACTCACTCTGTGCAAATTAATTGCTTGCAACGTATTCCGAATATAATTTGAACTTATTCAGCGCATAGTCATTGTAATTATCATGGTGAATACATCTTCCGCTACCGTTAACATCTAAAAAGAAGCTGAAGAATGGACGACCTAATAAAAATCTACTGTAGATGAAGAAAATAAATGGAATCAGGAGGAAAAACGTATCTAAATTAGCAGTCGTTCACACTGAAGCGTTGAAACATCAGTGTATCCTTGTTTCAAATTGATATCGCAAAATACTTGCTCAACCTTAAGTGTTTATATTTTCACACTAGATTTACTTTTGTTATAGGGACTCGTTTGCTCTGAATGTAAGTCGACCAGCTTCCATCATATAAACAACAAATAACACCGTTTGAGTTTTCATATTGATCAAAAAGTGTAACCATTTTACGTTCGCAAATAGTGACAGCAATTACAGTGTTATTCGCTAATTCGTGCTTTACGTTTGTGTGTGTGTGTGTGTGTGTGTGTGTGTGTGTGTGTGTGTGATTTGGATTTTTAACGTAGCTTTAACAAAATTTTAGTCATATCGCTACGATCACTGCAGTGTGGCAGTTTATAGTTATGTCTAGCGCTGGGGCATCATGCTGCAGACATGACGCATCATGCCCGCACACAGTCACACTATCCTGACACCAGGCCGGTTTGTCCTAACACTAACCTCTTAATGCTGAGCGCCAAGCGTTGCAGCTGTTAGTACCATTTTTGTAAGTCTTTAATATGACTCGGTCGGGGATCGAACCCACGAGCTCCCGCATCCGAGGCGGATGCTCTAACCACTAGGCCACCCCGGAGCGGTGCGCTTTATGTTTGATACATTGTAATCATAGTTTGATACATTATCATAATATATGTATTATCCAGTATATATGTGTGAGGTTAGCGCGCTGGACTCAGACCGAAAGGGTGTAGGCTCAGATTCTACCACTGGACCAGCTTTTGTCAGCTACCACGGTGTGTCCTTTGGGCAAAGCACTTTACTCCCAGTGCCTCGGCATTAAATAACCTACTTGTGTTTCTGTACCGTAAAGCAACAAACCAGACCATGCACCCTGCCTCAAGATAAAGTTCACAGCAAGGAAAAGATGCATATCTGACTTGTGCTCAGACTGTAAGATTTGAACCGTGTAAGATAGTTTAATGAAGCTTTAGCAAGTTATTTTTGTGACTGGACAGAGTGTCACGTAGCAAAAAGCTACGTCCACCACCCCACTCTACCCCCACCCAACCTGCCTCAGTTTCAAAGTTACGAAAAGGAGAAATATAAATCAGTGGACGGTATGCATGAACGGGTATAACTTTTAAACTTATGATGATATGTAAATGAAACTTAAGCCTGTTATACATTTTGCCGTAGCAGTGTCTTGTTCATTCACATTCTTACCCTTGCCTCTAGTTTAAGCTCACAGCAAGGGATTATGTAACTCAGAGACATGTTTCCTTATTCTAGTTGTCACCTCTTATCAACAACGGATATTTTGATGAAACTTTACTCATGTGCACTTATTATCAGTATCAACAAACTGAAAGAAAATGTAAATTATGCCTTTCAGAAGACACTGGTGTTAAATTTCACCCTCTTTTTCAACGTCAACATTTTGCTGAAGGCAATATGTAAGAAGTCATCTCAGAAATGTTAATGCATAAAATATAGAGTTACAAACGAGCATAAATGCTAACGTGCTTTTTACATTGGGTAAATATACAGAACTAATAGTATCATCATTCTTTTAGCATAGTTACATCTATTTTGATTTTTTCTTTTCATTGTATTGCATATATCTAAATATTGATCAAAATATTTTTATCTGTCTTCCCATCTCTTTTCTATCTTTATCTACCAGCTATATTACCACTATAATTAATTTAATAGTGGCAGAAAAGTTTTGTTGTGTTCTGTTCCTTATCATATAATAGTCAAATTCCTTGCTCATAGATCAAGGTCGTTAGTATGGTCATGGTCACGAAACGGGCGTATCATGTGCCGTTAGCAATACTCTTATTTGTAAATATTTCGGATATTACTATACATTATGTTATAGTTTCTTTACTATTTTTCTTTTTCATCCCTTCGTTTGCTTGTTTTGTTTTTAGCTTATACTTTGTTTTTACGCTTTTTTTATACCATGACTAATATGATGAAGTAGTCAGGTTTATACATTGTCGAAATACCATGTATGATTTGTGGTTTCTCTGTATGCAATTTTTCTCGTAGTAAGAGGACTAGTCTCCAATCTCTTTGTAAAAAGTAATGTCCGATCCCTTTGCTTCATTTTAAGGCAAAACAATACTTTAAACTAAAATAAGATATATATCCAACTTAAATCTCAGTGTTATTTAAATATCACGGTACATGGGGCATTCCCAACTAAATAACTTGGCCTGATTTGAAATGCCTTTTGCTTTTACGTTTGGGGGCATGGGACGCGTAAAATGGTTGCATTCAGATATCGAAGAAAAACCAAATTCAAATGTCAGAATTATCAATCTGATTGATAAATTCGTTTTACCGTTTGATTTCTTCCCTTTGTATTATTTGCTGTAGATAATGCTGCACTAAATGAATTTTGCATTTTTTCTGTTCTCGCTTTAATTACGTTCTTTATTTCGTTTCCCAATATATACCTTAAGACTTGTTTTTAAATTTGTGTGTAACCTTTACATACAAGATTACAGATGCTGCAATAATATACTCCCGAAATTACCTAGCGTGAATTTGGAATGCGTGTAAATGAAAGCAAATGAAAAGACAGGTGCAGCAATATACCGTTTGTACTCGCTTATAACACAAGTCGAACTGCAAACTGCACATACCCATATCTGCCGTCGCATAACGCGCCAGCAGATCTGGGTTTCTGCAGCTTGTTAAAAGTAATCAGTAGAACAAACAACATAGATCCTTATCTGCAGGTGCATTATGCATTGCGGTAGATCGGGTTCTTTGTTGTTTACACTTTGTCTCGACGTGTGAGCGAGTATATACGGTATAATAAAACTTTCTTGTAGCTCGCTTATTAATTCACAATCACTTGCCCTTAACTACTATTTGTGACACGATTAATGTCACACATCTGTGTTCATTTGGACCCGCACCCTTGTTTCCGATGAGCCAAAAGTTATTCAAGTTATGGTTCAGTACTATGTAAACTCGAGACGTTAGGTTCATCAAATCGTGTAAACGAATATCTTAAATATTATGATGATATTATCGTTTCACTATTAATGGTAGTTTTTTAAACGTGATGAACTTGGTACGGTTTGTTTCACCGATTTTACTGACTCGCATCACGCTATGAATTCTGCCACCTGTATCAGGTTAAAGTTCCCAGTATGGGTTGTGTGTGTGTGTGTGTGTGTGTGTGTGTGTGTGTGTGTGTGTGTGTGATTTGGATTTTTAACGTAGCTTTAACAATTTTTCAGTCATATCGTTACGACGTCTGCAGTGTGACGGTTTATAGTGATATCTAGCCCTGGGGCATCATGCCGCAGACATGTAGCAGGATGTCACACCCAGTCACTTTATCGTGATACCAGGCCGACCAGTCCTAACACTAACCTCTTAATGCTGAGCTCCAAGCGAGGCAGCTGTTAGTACCATTTTGTAGGTCTTTGGTATGACTCGGCCGAGGATCGAACCCACGACCTCCCGCATCCGAGGCGGACGCTCTAACCACTAGGCCACCGGAGCGGTCTGGGGCTATTAGTAATTTACGGAACGAGCATGAGCTACAATATTTTCTTTAATTAAATGATAAGTAGCTATCTTAAAGTATATGAATGTAAAACTGTGATTATGCCAGTATGAACGCAGCTAAATAATAAAGAATGGAACATTTAGATGCATTCTGTTAAATGTCTTATTTTTATGAGTTTGTTCTATTCCACCAAGCACCATATTTTCTGGTTGTAAAAGGCAGTTACTATGTTTACCGTGATTGATAAAATTATTCGGTAAAAAAAGAAGATAAGCACGTACTAACTCAAAATAGTGAAAAGTTTTATTTAAACTTTAATACAAAGTACTAAATGTGACAATTTAATGTAGGCTGTAGAGGAACGTGACGGATCATTAAAAAAAGAAGAAAAACTTATATCGTGTACGTTGAACGTATACATTATTATATGTTATGATAAAGTGTAAATTCATTGCTTGCGAAAAATAGGTAGTTTCCAGCCATTTAGTTTAGCTAATCTAGCGTCCCATATAACTATCTGAATCACTAATTGACAATTCGTGTGATCTCATTACGAAATACTTAAAAGAGCTAAATGTTTATGACTCAACTATAAAAAAAAAAATAAAAAAATATAAAAAAATGTCACATCGCAATATAATAATTCACGTATTGAAAGTATCGTTAATCTTTCATGTTTTTTAAAAATAAAATATTGACGATAAGTTCACGCATCGTATCATTTGCGCTTTTTTTTTCTTTTAAAGTAAATACTCTCACGGTTTCTGTAATATTTCTGTTGATGACCGAAGTCCGAAACCGGTTAGACGTGCCGTAATCTCAGTATGAATTATGATCGGTGAGTAGATGTAACTAAGTTACTTAACCGTATCAGACAAGGTGTAAATAGCAAAACACCAATAGATCGTTGTAGTAGAGTGGAGTAACAGATGGTGAATAAGATGTTAAACTTCAGCTGCCAATCAATGTTAGGGCGTGGAGGGAAATATGATACATGCTATATCCCCCACCCGCTCTGGTGCTTTGTTTATCGTTATCTAGGAGTGATCGACCACGGCGTTGTGGCCCGGATCGAGTATGTAATAACATAAAATATGAAATTAATGGATGGAATAACCGAAATCTGAGCAGAGATATAGAATGGAATGACACGAGCCCAAATATGTAAAATATGTAAAATATACAAATTTAATCAATCACATAAACAAAATTAAATTGAACATGGTATTTGAAGGATGCACTTTCTCTTAGAAACATAATTACAAAATTTAATCGAAATGCAATTTCTGTTATAATGATAAAACAAATTTCATCGTATACTCGAATGATTGGTCGAACTCAAATTGCCGGCATGTCAGCATAACCTGATTGCTTCCTGTCCTTTACAAATCAATGTTGGTGACAGGTCAGAGTTGGCGTATTTCTTTTCCTTTTCTCTCATCTCTCTCCATCCAATCTCTTCGAGTCACCAACCGTAATTTGGCTGTCTGCTATCTTCTCCCACTAAGTGGTGCAGAAGTATGGAGCTATTTTCACTTGTGCTTTCAGAATACTTGCTCCCTTTTCCATGAAGCCAAATCTCTCTCTCTCTCTCTCTCTATGGTTCCGGGTCTCTCAAATGCTTCCAGAACCACGTACCCTGGACAATTATTTAACGAGATAAATTACCTATTAAATTCCTCCGAGTCCCTCAGCCTTCCAGCAGAAAACTTAAGACTGATTTCGCGAGGGAGATTACTTAAACTTATGATTTCGTCTTTGAACACACACACACACACATACACACACACGCACGCACACACACACACACACACACACACACACACACACACACACACACACAACTTATCCAATCATAATTAACTTTCTCTAGCCGCCAAATTTTAACACTCATCGAATTCAGAATAATTCTCTTTAGTCCGCCTTTATTAATAATTATTCTGGAAAATATCATTTTATGACACCTATTTCAACTAGTCCAAGATTTCCCAATATATGTCTCTGGCTTGTCTCAATGTCATTTCATCAATTAACCCTACATTTACATATCTGTAGGACGTTTTCCTTACAGGTCCTAATTAAAATCCACTCATACCACAAATAGATCATATTATACCCTTCGCAGTCAGCACTGTATTGCGAGCCTAGCCCGTACGTCAGTCTTAGTGGTTACGTGTCCCGCTGACCACGATAGGATGTACTGCGAAATATCTCCAAAACTTTGCACCGTTACAATCACTATTTCATATAGTTTTCAATTACTAACAGCCAATTAAATCACGACAAGGAGTCACTTTTCCTTTGAATACATTCCCCAATCACATCAGCATTAGGAAAAGAAACTATCTCCCGAATTTCTTTCCTCTGGAAAAGATGAGGAAGGTCGTATTGTTATTACAATTTTGCAAACACTCTAGGGTTGTGTTTTCCGAATTTATTTAGTTTTTGTCATTTCAGTTAAGCAATGGTTAGGAAATGCAGTATCTGTAACAAATGGAAACCTAATTAGAACACACGAGACGGGTCTTGCTTGCACTAATGTTCATCATCCACAGCCTGCATTGTTTGTGTATTATGACTAGAAGGCATCTGATCCACTGTGTTTCGGAACAGCATCAGGCGCAAGGAGAGACACGTGAAGACTCAGACGGAGCTCGACGTATTGAGCCTTCGGCCGAAGACTGCATCGATTACCAGCATAGTAATGATTGTTTCCCAACCACCATGAAAAATTCTGCGTGCGATGCAGACTGCGACGATTATATCAGGAGAACTGGAGGAACAACGTGTTGCGAAATTCCTACACTTGCATTCTTTCTAGTCATATCGCTACGATGTCTGCGGTGTGGCAGTTTATAGTGATGTCTTGGACTGGGGCATCACGCCACAGACATGTATCATACTTTTCCACCCAGTCACATTATCCTGACACCAGGCGACCAGTCCTAACACTAACCTATTAATGCTGAGGGCCTAACGAGACAGCTGTTAGTACCATTTTTTTTATAAGTCTTTGGTATGACTTGGCCATGGTTCGAACCCTTCCTCTCGCATCCGAGGCGGACGCTCTTACCACTGTGCCACCGGAGGAGTTGGTTACGTTGTGAAATGAGTCGTACACGAATGTGTATATAAGGCGAGAACTGAGCAGTCAGATTAATACTTATTTTTTAGTCATCCTTATTTCTTGTCTTCCTGTTGAAAGTCTGCAGACGTGTTTTATGGTTTAGATATATTTCGAGAGGAAAACGATTTGTTAGGACTGTTCAGTGGAAACAGAAAGTGCTCATTATTTGCACTATAATATTAGTGAATTATTCAAAGGAATTCTGGACAACCACTTCTTGACAATGTCACGATTCTTGACGGACCAGTGCCTTTCTGGTTCTGATATTTATACGGAACTTTTCATTCTTTTGGACTTTAATAGAACGTTTTCAGGATTATTTTGGATTCATTTCATAATATTGTAAGTTCCTCTCACATTATCCTTTATAACTTTGATAATTAAATCATTTAAGTTTTGTTGGCTTTTCTTCTTTATGTTACTTAGTTTGTGACCATAGAGTCATAACAATTATCATTGGCATAAATTATTCAGTTGTTTTTAATATAGAGACGAATCAAGTGAGACACAGAATGCTTTGTGGAAGATGCGTCCTGCATTTTTTAAAGCTGATATAAATCAGAATGGAGTTGAAATCACCAAACATGCACTCGCCAGCACAACATACAAACTTTGACATAATCTTGTCCCGTACTGACAGGTTCGTTGAGTACCGCTCCAGGGGCCTAGTGGTTAGAGCGTCCGCCTCGGATGCATGAGGTCGTGGGTTCGATCCCCGGCCGAGTCATACCAAAGACTTACAAAAATGGTACTAACAGCTCCCTCGCTTGGCGCTCAGCATTAAGAGGTTAGTGTTAGGACTGGTCGGCCCGATGTCAGGATAATGTGACTGGGTGGGACATCATGCTACATGTCTGCGGCATGATGCCCCAGTGCTAGACATGACTATAAACTGACACATTGCAGACATCGTAGCGATATGACTGAAAAATTGTTAAAGCTACGTTAAAAATCCAAATCACACATCACAAATCACATCACAGGTTCGTTGAGGGGGCAGACGACTTGAAAGTAGCCATGCGGTTGAAAGAGCGATTCTCCGGTGTATGAACAACATATAAAAAAAGTGAAAGGAAAATAGCATTTAATAATTTGATAATCAGACTAAGAAGGTCTGAAGTGGTGCGTGGGGAATACTTTGAGGAGATGTGCTTACGTACTGTTCACAAATAACGAACTATGTTGTACAGCGCACTAATTTATTTTTTAATTCCCCTCGTATATGGTGTGTTGCCGACTTCCGAATGCCCACCACTTTGCGATATAAAGTGAAGGCTTCAGTAGACTTGGAAGACGAGGAGGAACGTTCCTTCTTCCGTCTGCTGCCGCAGAAGACATAGAAAATGGAACTAGCGTACCGCATCTTATATAATTTATGTGATATATTTCAGAAAGCCAGCTACCAGGTACGTTTTCGTCACGCTGGTATCGAACACATTTACCACTGAGTTTCCGACATTACATACTTAAAAAAAATACACAGGTGCATATGACGACCCGCTGTTTTGCATGGGGAAAAAATGTTTTCCATATTGCGTCTATGCTCGTGCGTAACAGTGTGGCAACATCTTCTATGTAAAACAAAGCCTCGCATATAAGTCTACTGCTAGCATTTCCAAGGTCATTAACAGGGCTGAGCACAATTCTATGATTTCAGCTAACTTAGATTTAGTAATATGAGACGCTCTTCATCACTCCTTCCTTGTCTGTGTAATACTCTTCGGGTCGCCATTACTGTTTGGTAGTAGAATAGAGGACGTGCGGAGGCAGGCAGCACATGAACTACCTCTCCAACTTGCCGTTCAGGCTGAACCAGTCTTATCCTCAGCGTAGAGATGGTGGTCGGAAAAGAGATGAGGCTGAATACTGACTAAAAACAACAGTTTCAGGCAGGAACAATTCCCTCAGAACGGGAGGCAATTGAGTTAAAAGGGATAAGGAGCATGTTTTCTCCTTCCAAAACCCTCCAAACAACCTTCTTTGATTCGCGACCTCATTCGTCCACAGACAGCCTACGGTTTGCGTCAGACATTAATTTTCATCAGTATTGGGTCGTCAGATTTGGATAAAGCGAAAATGTTGCAAAAGATCTGATCGCTATTCGACAAGCGGGGTTTTGTTCCGATCTTTTTCTACTGACCAAAGATAGTGTGAAACTCAGGCAAGACATAGACATCAGCTAGCTAAACATATACTTTGCCACGACGAAGTAAAATATTAAAAATGGTATAGTCATTCATGCGTTTCATAAAATGCATAAATTTGCTAACAGTCTAGACTCAATAGACGCATGCTTTCACGCCCCGCCCTATTCATCCGGCTACACGCAAGTTCCCTTGATCTGCCTACAACGAAAATTATATCAATTTCTTGTACTGCCATTCGATCTCAACCTCAATTATAAGGCATTCGCAAACGTCATCGAAAGCGTTGCCATTCGGTTCCAATCGACTTTGTCAACAGCGACAGCTGCGCATCTGGGCAATATCCTCGAAAGACCCATGGTAAGTTCATTTTTGCTAACGGGCTGCAACCATCTTCTGGCCCTTTCAGGCCATCTAGTCATTTTAGTGAACAGGAAAGGTCGGGCCTCAATCCACCTAGGCATTTTGTTCCACCTGGTCATGGAGCTCCTGATCAATCTCAGTCTTGTCCATCTCATTCACGTACGCATGGCGCGGATTATAGTCGATATCCAAAAGGGATTCATTTCAACGAGCACATTTTCGCAACGCCTCTGTTTTTTCAATGCAGCAGCAAATTCTGATCCTTCCTACCCCCTCCCTCGGGGGTGGGGTGGGGTCGTCAGGAAGGATCATAATGTACTGCTCCCCCACCCCAATTACCGCTCCAGTGTCATAAATGGTTATATCATCCTCGGATGCGGGAGGTCACGGGTTCGAACCCCGGCCAAGTCATACCAAAGACATAAATATAGTACAAGCAGCTGCCTCACTTGGTGCTCAGCATTAAGGGCTTAGTATTATGACTGATCGTCCTGGTGTTAGGGTAATGTGACTGAGTGGAACATGAAGCTATGTCTGCAGCATGATTCCCCAGTGCTATACACATCATTATCAACTGCCACATTGCAGACATCGTAGAGATGTGACTGAATCTTTTTTAAAGCTAAGTTAAAAATCAAAATCACACGCGCGCCCGCGCGATCCAGAGCATACTAGATCTTGTAAGACATACATTCAACCTTAACGAGTTTCTTTCTCCGTGATGTAGCTTCACAGCAGAGACAAGAATTGAATATAGTGGTTCCAGTGGTTCATCCCAGATAACCACCAGACCTAATCTCCTGGCGTGCGTGGGTTTAGTGCTTTCGTTAGATTTTCTGGATTTTTTTTTTATTAGTGAGAAGAAATCTTTGTTTTCTTCGTATCAAGCTATGGTCGTCATCGTCAAGGGTTACTTAGCTGTCGGTTGTGCTGCTCTCATGTTAGGAGAGTGGTTAATCCTTTATATATGAAATGTAATCATTCTTTTCCCGAATGGTGCCCGGTGTAGAGGTGTGAAGCTCGGCATTTTCTACTCCTATTACCTATTTCTTCTATCGTTTGTGTGATTGGGACACGTTTCCAAAGGTGAAAGCAAACTTTGGTTTTAGTGAATTAAGTTTCTTCGAGAATACTTACCCGGTCGCATTAATATTAAAACCTTCCAACACCTCCCCGCACATACGAACATCCTAGTTGATGCGTCACTCAGGGTAAAACTGGTATACACCCGATTGAAGGAAAGGCATCCAGCGGTGGTAAGGGGAGGTAATGTTAAGCATTTCTTCCCATTGTTTATACTGCTCATGAACGGAAATGACGAATTTTTTTTCGTCTTTTCGGGAGAGATGGATTCAGGAGGTAGCATAGTTTATTTTATTAACGTTGAAGTGATCAGGTATACATTCTTAGAAAAATAAACTTGCTCTTTATATGACAGGGATCTTCAGAATAAAAGAAATGGTACAAGCTCCCTCTTGAGCCTTGGTCTTGAAGTGACGTCACAACACATATTGATTGGCCTCATATGACCAGATTTCGTCACTGAGAAACACCATGAGCGCACGATGTTAACTGAACTCTAAAACTAAAAAACATGATTTCAATAACTTGATCTAGAATAAAGGTTTGCTTTTTTAAATGCAGAAAGAAAGTAGTTTGCAACATATTTTTGTATTAATTTCCTAATGCCTAACTACCGTGATCATTTTGTTTCCAAATGTGTTGTCTTGATTAAATTCTGTATTCTGTTTTTGTGTGCAAAAACTTTTGTCAGTACGGCGGAATGCATTGTAAGTTAATACACAAAAAATGAGAATAAAAATGTATTTTCATATTATCTAAGATGGGATCGTGATAAGTTATATTTCTAATGCGCGGCGCTTGACCTATAGTTAATATACAAATGAGAAGACAGTAACTTGTAAAGTTTTAGTTTTTCGTATGCATTATTAAGCGCAACATATTTTACACTGTTCACAGACAATAAATTTAAAAGAGTTTGAAAATATGTGATTGTGGTATCAATGAGTGGAAGATCTGCCTTTATATCAGTTTTTAGATTAACATTCATTTTATACATATTTACATACGCAAGTGCCATTCGGACCACTTCGGCTGTTTATCAGCGGCGAAATATGTCTCTGATACATGTTGGCAAAGTAATTTACAGAAAAGTCATACATTTTCTTAACCGCGATTTTTTTTTTCGCAGAAAGGAAAGCGTAATCTATTCGTACCACCTCATCTATTTCTACGACTGAATTGACCTTAGGATTAACAGAGAAGTTACGAAAGACAAATCTGGTCAGTTATTGTTTCGTAAATAACTGAGGTTACCCGAACGGCAGCTATCAACATACACTCGAGTGATGATCCGTACGATTCGAAGCTACAAATAACCGAGGTGCTAGCAACGTGGAAACATATGCACTTGTAGTTTCCATTGTGATTCCAGGACGACTGCGAACGAAAAGCTATTCATACTGGCACAAAAATGTCCTAGCTGAAAGAGTCAGCTTATACTTAAGATTTCAGTTTAAAATAGTTGAGCAAACAGTTAAAAATGTTATTGAAATTTGGTATTTATATTTGTACTGCTTATAAGAACATCTGTTTCTCGGATGATTGTAATTTTACTGAAAGCGGGGATATTTAACAATTAAATTCCTATAGTTGAAAGCCAGAGTTCAGTTTTTATCCTCAAGACGTTCTTGAGTAATATAATAGATGGATCTACTTATCTTTTAATATTTTATTAAATTTGTTTGGTCGATGCAATACTCTAGCAAACTGGAAAAACCATACAGAATAAAACCCACTGAAAAGTAGAAATAAAATGGTGCCTTTTTCAGACTGACAGCACTGTAAGAGATCTTAAATTGTAAAGAGAAAATGGTTCTTTAGATAACTTACGAAAGGTCATATGTATCAGTCCCAAAATGATATTTCTTATTTATCCAGCTCTCGAATTACTAGCTGCACTAAATCTTACATAGTGTGCACTCCATTACACCCATAAATGTAACTTAAAGATAATGTACTGGGATAGGGAAAACCTCTACAAGGCTAATGGATCGAAAGTATGTTTTCCAACTTGCTGGTTCCTCTCCATTCTAAAGGTATCAGCATGTAGACTAGAGGTATACACAATCAATATTTTCAATTTAAAATATATATATATATATATATATATATATATATATATATATATATATATATATATATATATATATATATATATATATATATATATATATATATATATATATAATAATAATAATAATAATAATAATAATAATAATAATAATAATAATTTTTAGAAAAAGAAACTTCATTTGGTAATCAGTATGGGGCCTATCTGTTAATTTATTTTGTGAATGATATGACTATAAAACAGTACTATAACTAAAACTCATATAGGTATTGGTAAATCCCCTTGATTTGAAAAATCAATTGTGCGTTTCAATTTAAATGCAGCTGTCCCGTTCAATGGTACATGAGTCACTTTCAAACATAGAGTAATAACATCTGTATCATAATCTAGAATGCTCAGTTATTGAAATATTATTTTTGATTATAATTTAGTTACACGGAGAAGTTAATCATTCTCTGTAGGATCAGGAGGAATCAGATCTCCCCGAAATAGATCATATTTACAGTATAGTACAATTAATACAGATCATGTATGCGCTCGTACCTACTATTTCAGTAATCAGTGTCTATTGTTAGGATTTGATTACACATACCATTAAATGGTGAGTATTCATCAGCTACATCCATATTGCTCGGAAGATCATTGTACTCACGCCCAAAGAAATACATAAGGCAAAATCAATTTTAAAGTACGTGGACCTTTTGGGATTAAGTCAATCTGGAGGTGTGATAAAGACTAACTGAACTGAATGTCGCGCGCTATCGCAATGAAAGCTGCGTACATTTAAAAGAATTCGTTCTGCGTTGTTATTTGTTATGATTAGACTCAACGTCTATTTTTTTTAAAATCCCTTTTAGTTCCTGGAAAACATAATAATAGTCTTTAGCGATCAATAATTTTTGTGCAGAGCATTCCAATAATCAGGACTAAATAGACTTTAATTAAACTATATTAGTATTAAATTATAGAACAACAATTAATATTTAATTTCAGATTAGTAAATGTGCTTACATGACCACATTGACACACACTTTAAGATTATTGGTAATTCAGTTAAGTTCCGCGATCAACGCAGGCAGGGTAGGAGAGTGTCGAAACCGTACATTTTGTTATACTATTTTGAATGAGATAAAAGCATTCTTTCGAACACCTTACCGACGTTCTTGAGGAGTTACGTGAATCTTTAGTAGAAAGTAATATATTTGTCCCCTTTTCTAAACAGCGATAATACATCTGCTAACCTCCAGTGTTTCTTGCATTGCTAAGAATGTAGTGACGCATTAGGTAGAAGTGCCTGGTGTGTGCTTCCTCTGTGAACGACTGGTGTAGAGCAAGTTCACATCAAGTGCACAAATAGTGTAAGCTTTAGCTTGAGTATCCGTGGTTTCTTGTCATCGTTCTCATGCTGATTTTAACAGCGATGTTTTCTAATACCTACTAAACAGTACTTTAGGAAAAGAGGTATTTTTATATACACCAACATTCTCTATACATAATTCAGATTATAATTAAACTCAGTCAAAAATATGTGCAAAAACAACGATACATATCTTTATTACTACTTTTGAAGAATGAAGATCATAATGATGTCGTTTCAGCAGGTTTTGAAAACGTTCGTTATTTTGTACATTTGCAATCCATAGATGAGTGATTGTGGTAGTTTATTTATTTGTTTATATCTTTGTTTTGCCAATCACCTACTCTGCGTATAAATGAACATCCGTATATCAGAATTAAAAAAGTACACTTCGAAGTAAGGGTTAGTCTTCGACAAATAAGAATTTGACGGAAGCAGGACATCTGCCATAAAATGCGAATGCCATTGAATACAAACATGTGTACACCCTTGCTAATCACTATTGGTCTGGATTTAAAACCATCCATGCCATGACCGCAAATCCTGATGTATGCTCAAAACAAAATAATGGGGAGAGGGTATGTACAATCACTTACAAAGCAGCTTTCGCACAAGCCTCAGCTGATCAAATGAAGACATAGGCTGAAATCATGACGTCTAAGCTTTGCAATTTCGCCATATCGAAACAAGTTTAAGGGTAAGCATATTCCACTTTTAAACAACGTGGCATTTTAAATAAAACAGCTCAGGAAATCACAGAACTTTCAAAACTGTATACGACACTCTATTATATGTATTAGATTCGTTTGGTACCCTAGCTCAATACACTAGTAGCATAATTACGACAGGATAGGAATCAGGGTACCAGGCAATTTGTAAATGCAATTGTTATACGAATTATGTTGCCCACCTGTTTTGATGTTGAATACTTCCAAAAATTGTTGATGGGTGCTTCACTCAGAGAAATATCAAAACAAGGCTTGCCACGTGTATTTAGCACAAGATCTCTTCCTAAAATCGACACTTTTAGTACAGTCTTGAAATCCATCCATAACATGAATTAATGAATGCATCTTCCAAGATGGGAATTCACAAGAAGTTTCAAAATCAAGCATGTATAATCACTGAATTTTCTGTCCTAATGCAGGCTGGGCTCCTTAAATATACTTCCTGAAAACAGCGTTGTTTTTTTTTTTTGTCAGGAAACGAGCAAGGCACGTCTGCTTCATCACATGTGATATATTTTCTGTAAATGTGTCGTGGGTAAATTCACAACGCACATTCTTCTATCGATGTGATTCATCTTCCTATAGAATCACACACATCAAAATGTTAAAAAATCAGTCTTGTAATTTTGTACCTTGAAAGTTGCACTTCGGTTCCATATTGTTCTTCCTGGCAAAGGGGAGGGGGGTTGGGTTCGATCGTTTACTAGTACAAGAGACAGTATCACTACAAGAAATCCAGCTACTAACTCTCTTGAAGAAACTGGTCAAATGGATTCCTCCCCTTCCTTTTCGGATTTGAAGGTAGACTCGATGATAATTTTTCTATCAAAATGGAACAGAAAAATTATTAAAATTCATACAGTAGAGCTCCATTCATCTAAACTCTTCTAGGAACTAGATCGAGTTTCCTTTGTCTTGAAAACATATTTGCTTGTGTGTGTTTTGTGTGTCTTAATTCGTAATTTGCGAAAATCCTTGACAGAGAATGTCATGTGAAAATCCACTACCGTCTTTGTACGCTAATAATAGCAGTATTAATAGCAGATTTTTTTTCTACATTCATTGAATGTAAGCCTTTCTTAGACTAAAATGAATTTACACCACAAATAGTGATATTGTGCTTTGGTCTTTAATCAGGTGAACTTAGAAAATACCTGCCATCAAAACTGCTGTAAATTACTGAGATCGCACATAATTAATGCTTAACATATTTTGTCTTTAAATTTCGATATCGAAGAGAGAAGGAAAAACAAAGACAAATTTTAGAAGGGAGAAAATCTGGTTTACTCAGAACACACACACACACACACACACACTCACACACACACACACTTTTTGACAGAGTTCGAGTCACAAATCTTTAAGTTCGAGAACTCCGGTGGCCTAGTGGTAAGAGCGTCCGCCTCAAGGATACGGGAGGTCGTGGGTTCGATCCCGGCCGAGTCATACCAAAGACTTACAAAGATGGTACTAACAGCTGCTTCGCTTGTCGCTCAGCATTAAGAGCTTAGTGTTAGGACTGGTCAGCCTGGTGTCAGGATAATGTGACTGGGTGGGACATCCTGCTACATGTCTGCGGCATGATGCTCCAGTGCTAGACATCACTATAAACTGCCACACTGCAGACATCGTAGCGATATGACTGAACAATTGTTAAATCTACGTTAAAAATCCAAATCGCACACACACACACACACACATACACACACACACACACACACAAGTTCGGGAAACATACAGTAAATTGTCGTTTATCTGACAAAGTCCGTTGCATCCAATTTTTATTGGGATTAATTCGAGCTTCAGATAAATCATACCATCATGCAAGCATTTTACTAATTGGGCCATATTAACATCTCGATGTTTATCAGCATTATCACAATGCAGGAAATTATAACTCATCTGGAGTTTCATCACTTTTGACAATTAGGCAGCAGAAAATAGCGTTGGATTGACCCAAAGATGACATGAATAAATATTTTGTATCGAAATTAAGCTTTCAGAGTCAAACATGAGACTGTCAGTTAAGTCTGTAGTTTAAGTAAAAGAAGAATCGTTCCATTGTAATTCATCGTATAAAGCAGAGCGGTCCAACTACAGGCCCATTAGACAACTGTGGCCCGCGCTCATACTATAATTAAAGTATATTTACTCTGTGTGTGTGTGTGTGTGTGTGTGTGAGAGAGAGAGAGAGAGAGAGAGAGAGAGAGAGAGAGAGAGAGAAGGGGGGGGGGGACTTAGCATTTTTTTAACTATGTGGTCCACATTGTTGAAGATGTTGGACCACCTGATATATGGTATCACTACACTAACTGAGCCAATGAGTTGTAATTGCATCCTATATTAGAGTCTCTAAATAAGTCGTTTATGTTTTCTCTGATTTATATGGAGATTTGCTAACCATTCAGCTGAAAATAGCATAAAAGTCTAAAGAGAAAACAAAATATATATATTGAGTTCTGCTTGTTGGCTTTTACGAACGATGACAATTTAAGAAGTCTGATTCGACTGATTCCGAAAAGGACATATATACTAACGATCCAGTTATTTCTTTTAATTGATTGCAACTATTTCTAAATAATGCAAAATGACCCATGCTGATTTTTTTAACGTTGTTTCATAAACAGGTCAATCTTGTTACACCTGAACTTATAACTAATGCACTGAATTTCATTTTGAAAAAAATATGAAAAAGTGAAGGAAATAGGTAAGGAACAATAAAGTTATACCTATAAATGTTTGTTGTTTGTTTAATGTTTTGGGTTTAAAGCCATTTTTCAGCACACAATAGGCTATACATGGCGTCCAGTATAGCTGGTGGAGGAAGAACACGGGAAAACCCCGGCAAGGTCCACTGACGCAAGGATAGCTACTGGCAAGATTTCTCACATACCCACATTGGCCGAGCCCGATACTAGAGCCCACGCGATCAGAAGTGAGATG